>JBAJHW010000022.1:847893-1447893 GCA_037013535.1 Intellagama lesueurii
GCACTCGTTTTGATTTTATAAAACAATATATGACCTATTTAAAGTAACTAGCTATAGTTAACGAAGATAACAGGCTTAATGATCTACTACAGATAGAAAAATCACCATCATCATTAAATCAAGAACGGAATGTATGTCACTGTGGTCCAGGGCATCTATATTAAAACATACACATATCCTTCTGGTGACTGTTATTTCCTTCTCTGTTCAAAATTGTCACCAGTCATAAAAAGCAAAGTTAAAATGGAACTATAACCTGATTAGAGATGGGCACAAAACGGTGGTTCATGCCAGTTTGTTTCTCATCCAAACAGATATTCGGCACACTCCAGCCCCGCCTCCTCCAGTGGGCACCCACTCAGAGGCAGCGCCCTGGACAAGAAATGAACTGGCACGAACTGCCGGTTTGGTGGCTCATGCCCTTCTCTATTCCAGATAGTTGTAAGAACATTTTTAGCTGTGTGAGGAGAATATGTTTCCAATTTCCCAATAAATGTATGGCACACAATGTGAACATGTCGACTTGTTTAGATTGTTCTGGCATTTTCCGCACTCCATTTCCCCTCATTTTCACCCTCAGGTAAATAGGCCAAGCCGACTAATTAGGTAACATCATGGAGCCTATGCAACGGAATCATCCATGTGACTAATATAAGAAAAGAAAAGATGCAACAGCTGTGGAAGGACAAGGGTGTCTGGAATCATATTAGCCAGCAGAAAAGATGGTAGAGGGCAGAATTTTCTCCCCCCCCCCCCCCTTTTTAAGTATCAGTTATTAGAACATTCTAAGACAACTCCGGCTTTTTTGTTGTTTGATTTTTGACAACAAATGTCTGCTCATCAAAATGACTACAGTGGAACTCTACTTACGAACGTCCCTACCAACGAACATTTCAACTTATGAACAGCTCCGTTCGCTAAATTTTGCTTCTACTTGCGAACGGAGCTCCAACTTACGAACTGAAAAAAACAACTTTCCTGCCCTTATTTTAACCTTAGGTCATCTTAGGTTAAAAAAAAATTCTCCCCCTAGTGGTAGAGGACGGATTAACCGGCTTTGCATTAGTTCCTATGGGAACTAATGCTTCAACGTACAAACGCGCCTCTACATAAGAACAAAAAACAGCCGGAACGGATTAATCGGTTTTTCAATGCATTCCTATGGGAAATGGTGCCTCTACTTACGAACGTTTCAACTAACAAACACCATTCCAATACGGATTAAGTTCGTAAGTAGAGGTTCCACTGTACTTACTACCCAAAAGTCTGAATTTCAGGACCTTTAGTGCATTTCTGCTACACACCTGGCATCAATCCACAGAATTCGCTTCTCTAGGTAGTCAACTGAGAGTCCGTTAGACCAGCCGCCTGAGCCGGTTTCTTTATGGATGACACGCCGGCCTTCGCCACTCATGGAAGCGGCCTCAATTCGGGGCAAGCTAGCGCCCCAGTCTGTCCAGAACAGGATCCTGGGAGGAAAAGAGAAGGTGTAGGCACGTGAGAGGTGAGATGGGGAAAAACTCATATTCAGTTGCATGGTGAGACCTTAAATGGCTTCTAGAACTCAGCGGCAGCTAAGCTCTCAACAGTATGCACCACTTGGGATATTAACCACCTGTCAGGAGACTGCCTATCCATCTGCAGTTATTAGGGTAAGATCTTGAATCTAAGACTACCTTTATATTAATAAAGGAAAACAACATGAGGTACCCCTGCAGGGGACCCTTTAAAAGGCTCTGCCTTATCCCTGCAGTGTTCATGCAGTCTAAGAGGGCTAAATACACTACTCTTCCTTCCAGCCACCATCAAGAGGGCCATGTTCGGATAACTTATGCAAGGTTATCCCTGAATGTTCTTTGGTGGCCTGCTTTCAGCAGAGAGAAATGATATGCTTCCTGTGGAGAAGAGAGCCAACCTGGGGAGGGAGATGGAGAAAGCCTCAGCACTGGTGTGGTTTTCATGAATAGCCATTTTTTGAGCAAAAAGACACACTGCAGGGAGTGCCCAATTTGCTTCCTGCCCTTGAGAGACACACAAGTGCATGAGTTACAAAGCCCTAAATCCGTGCCCCCTCCCTATGGCTTTTAAGATTATATCAGATACTATGAGTACAAGTTGAAAGGCAGCCCTGAAGCCCTAAGAGCCAGAAACTTGCTTTCACTGTTTAGAAACGACAGCTCAGTATGGCTGGCTCTATAGAGTGCCCTGGCTACTGCAAAAATTCCATTCTTTTGCAGCCCTCCGATCTGGACCTCTTTTAAAGTCCCTTAGCAGCCAAATGGTTCACCCTGTCTCAGCTCCCTCTGGCACAAGGCAATGAAACTAGGCTAATGAATCGCCAAGAAATCCCAGAAAAGGGAGCACTTTGCATATGGTTAGTTGACCAAGTTGTGGAAGAGTAAGAAATGGGACCAGAAGGAGGAGGAGATCTATTTATTCTTTCTGATCCCCACCTTCCCATTTCCAAGAACATTAACAGTGCCTCTCAGCATCTTCTCTTCATCATACCCGCATCGTGGATCCAGAGCAATAGCACGAGGGTGTTCAATGTCTCCAGCCAGTAAAGTACTCCACATGGTCCCATTCAGCTTAGCCACCTCAATCTGGTCCAGGTTGCTCTCCACCCAGTAGATGTTGCCAGCAATCCAATCCACAGCAAGTCCCTCGGGGGTGGCCAATCCATACTGGATCACAACCTCAAAGCTGGTCAGGGCTGCAAGAAAAACAGCAGGAATAGAAGAAATCCACTACACAGAGAGAGCTAAAATAGTTAAGGTCCATCTTCATGGTTGAAGCCACTGTTCACACCTCTGCTATCTAATCTAACCTTCTACTTCTCAACAAACAGCCCAGGGCCCATATTGACAAAGAGTCTTGTTTTCTTATATATACAGTAGCTAATAGTGTTCCAGTCAAGGGCACCAAGTTTCTTACGGGACCTCACATGAATGGACATTCAGTATTCATAAAGCAGGAGCAGGCAATTTGGGAGTGTCCAAGTGGCTGGTGTCACACACCCAGAGCCCACTAAGGATTGTGAAAGCCCACTGAAACCAACACCCCCAGAAAAATATATTTTTAGGAATCCTACTTCCGGTTCTAGATGGGAAGCTGGGGATGTCTTTCAGGGGAATTGGTACCCCCATTTTCTACAGAAAAAATGCTTCTAAAGGCCTCCAGGAACAAGAAATGGCATTTTTGCAAATAATAAATAAATAAATTTTAAGTAATTTTTTTTTCTGTTTTTATACCTGGACACCACCATTGAAGCAACACAGTGGTTGCACTACATGAAGTGGCCATCACTCACAATTGAGGGGGGGGGGGGGAGACAGGTCAAGGGTATGTGTAAGGTTACAAATGATTCGCAGCATTTCCAAATACCATCTAAATAGTGACATTTTTGATCACAACTCTGCTAAATCATGGCACAGCAATAGTTTGCTGTGAGATGCTGATCTTCCATCAGTTTGTACAGCATGGATGCCTAGTCTTGTAGCTTATATAGATGCATGCCCCACTCTTTCAGATCAAAGGAAGAAATAAGCTTGCTTAAAGCAAAGTACTGCAGATGAGCAAGCCCTGGAAGGCAGCTGAATTCAATCTTACATTTTCTCAGCTTCTTGCTACAACTCTTATGATTCACTGACATTTTTTAAATGGACAAAGCAAAAGTGCCTACTTGGATTAAGAAGATAAACTGATCTGTGTTGCATGATTCTGAATCTACATTCTACACTGAATCTACACTTGAGGATACACAATGTCTCTTGCTTAATCAGTCAAGGTCTGCCTCATTTGAGGCTGAGCAAGCTCCAGGGACTCAAAGAGTCCAATTTTCCCTGCCATTACCACTCCAGATGCCTGTCACCTGCCTCAAACAATTAGAGGCCTATTCTAGCTTCAAACATACCACTTTGGAGGACTGGGTGGAATTTAAGAGAAGGCATGGAGGGGGCCTTGTTTCATAGGAGAATTCCACCTCCCGAAGGCTTCCAGGAGTGGAAATAACACTTTTTTCCCCCAGGATACTTTTGGTAGGCTCAGAGTGGTGCAGAGAGCTAGAATATGGAGACTCATTTGGATCCTGGCCTGCAGGGTTCTACACTGGCCGAGTCTAACATCTTCTGCTAGAGTTCCAGCAATCTGCAACTTAGAAGCAGCCCCTCAGTGAGTCATTCATTGGCTACCTTCTGCTTCCCCCTTAAGTTATGAAAGGCACCATATAGGACTGTAGTGGAAGGGTGCTCATTAATAAGTAGCAGTCCACTGCCATGGTTTATGCAATTACACTAGGATTATGGTCACTCTTTCCCAGTGCTTATCTTTGCCACTGATCTGCACGTATGCTTCAGTACCTTAGCCATACTGCTTTTGTCAAATGTTCCTTGCTCATGACCTGCACTTTCCCTGCTGGGTTCAATTTCTCTTAATTTCTCACGCCATCCTTTCCTAGCCAGGACTGTTTCACATTTGGTGCTGAAAAGTCAGACTACTAGGAAAATTTTAGGTCTGTGCTTCAAAATACAGATTGGTAAAATACATAAAAGGCAAAGAATCATGCCCCTCGCTAGGCAAGGAAATCTTCATAAGAGCAGCTGTCAATGGTGAGTGTGCGGTTCTCACTTTTGGCTCAGGCAAACATATTTGGAAGGTTCAGATGTCATTTAAAAATGGAAACCCTGCAAAAATTGTTTGACCAAAGATGAGAGGAAGATGAAAAACAATCTGTTGCATAGTATGGAAATGTGACTCATTTCCAGCTTCAAGGCAATGAGTATTCAAAAATCTTCTCAGATCTAAGCAAAATAGCACATGTCTGCCCTCTCCCTCCCCATCATTCTTTTATATTCCCAAGCTTGGAAAACACTATAGCAAAGATTATTACAACACTCAGAATCCTCTGGCCAACCTGGCTGAAGGACTCTGTGAGCTACAGTGCAAAAAAAGGACTTTGAATCAGAAACAAATCAGAAGTCAGTGCAACTGGTCGTATAATACCAGTGAAATATATTTCTCTGAACACAAAAACCAAAAACCAACCTAGATGAAGCTTTTTACAACAGCTGTACTATTGGGGCAGATTGAAGAATTTGTCCAAGCGTTTTCACTCTTCTAAATGTCTCCCCACAAGGTAAAAGTGGGGTTTCTCCTTGTTAAGGGTATCCATTCCCATATTAATTAAGACTACAGTGTTACATGGCACACATGCACACGTACACACACACTCCTCAGAGGCATTTGGTTATTCTTTCAATACACCACAATGAAGAATTAAAACATGACATGTAAGTCCTTGGGTTGCCCAACAAATATGACACCAGAATGAGGTCACACAGCTCCTATTTGGGCTCCATCTTCTAAATTCTAAACACTAACAGAGGGATCTTAGCCTTGGGCATTTTACATTCTGTAATCAGAAAATAAAAGACTTATAGAAAGTTAAGACTCAATTTCAGACAGGGCTACTAAGAACACAGAAACCTTAGCAAAAGCTTGTGGACTCTGAATCCTTCTGGAAAGCCATAGCCAAATGCATGAGAAGAAAGAATGCTTATTTCTAATATCCAGACCAACCCCAGATACACCTTTGCATCCTACCATCACTCAAGGTCTCCATATATCTGGAAATCTCAGCCTTTGGGAGGCACTAATCAGGTTAGGCACCACTCTTTGTTGGAGCAGCTGCCAGGCTGTAATTACCATTAGAGAGCTCCAGGAATGCTAATTAACTCCCACATAACGATCAACATTGAAGAGAAAGAAGGTATCATTAACAGAAGACTGAATGCTACTGCTTTTGAGGCTGGCAAGGCAGAAACATGTGAAACGAGGGAGGGGACTTGGCTCATGCAGAGGAGTTTCTTCCCGTCCCTAGCTCTCCTCCTAATTTCCCCTTTCCCTAATATTGTCCCTGTCTTCAAAAAGGGTAAAAAGGAGGAAACTAGGACCAATCAGCCTGACATCGATCCCAGGGGAAATTCTGGAGCACATTACAAAGTGGTCATTCTGCAAGCACCTTGGAAACAATGCAGTGACTAGAAGCCAACATAGATTTGTCAATAACAAATCCTGCCAAGAACAAATCTTATTTTCTGATCAGGTAACCTCCCTGGTAGATGGAGGAATGCTGTAGACGTAATGTATCTTGAATTCAGCAAAGTCTTTGATAAAGTGCCCCATGATATTCTGATTAGCAAGCTAACTAGATATGGGCAAGGTAGAATAATTGTGAAGTGGATATACAGCTGGTTACAGAATTGTACTCAGAAAGTGCTTATCAATGACTCCTGCTCAAACTGGGAGGAGGTAACAAGTGGGGTACCACAAGATTCAGTCCTGGGCCCAGTGCTCTTTAATGTTTTATTAATGACTTGGATGATAAGGTGCAAGGAATGCTTATCAAATTCTCAGATGACACAAAATTGGGTGAAATAGCTAATACCCTGGAAGACAGGAACAAAATTCAAAAAGATCTTGATAGAGCACTGAGCTGAAAACCAAAGAATGAAATTTAACAGGGATAAGTGCAAAGTTCTACAAAAAAACAAAAACAAATGCACAATTACAAGATAGGGAATACATGGCTCAGTAATACTATGACTGAGAAGGATTTTGGAATTGTAGACCACAAACTGAATATGAACCAACAATGTGATGCGGCTGCAAAAAAAACAAAAAAAACAAATGCTATTTTAGGCTGCATTAACAGAAGTATAGTTTCCAAATCCTGTGAAGCGCTAGTTCTCCTCTATTTGGCATTGGTTAGGACCCATCTTGAGTATTGTGTCCAGTTCACCATACTTTAAGAAGGATGCCGACAAACTGGAACAAGTTCAGAGGACGACAACAAGGATGGTTGGGTGACTGGAAACCAAGCCCTGTGAAGAAAGACTGAAATATCTAGGCATGTTTAGGCTTGGGAAAAGACTGAAGGGAGATATGATAGCATTCTTCAAATATTTGGAAGACTGTCATACAGAGGAGGGGCAGGATCTATTCTTGATCATCTCAGAGTGCAGAACACATAATAATGGGCTCAACCAACAGAAAGCCAGATTTGACTGAATATCAGGAAAAACTTCTTAATGTTTGAACAGTACAACAATGGAACCAGTTACCGTATGAAGTGGTAAGCACTCCAATGCTGGAGGCGTTTTCAATTAGAAAATTAGACAACCATCTGCTTTGATTTGGATTCCTGCATTGAGCAGGAGGTAGGACTCGATGGCCTTATGGGCCCCTTCTAACTCCATTATTCTATGATTCCTCACGAGAGTCTTCCATCTGTCATGTGGACATGACAATTTCATATATGCTGAACATCAACAGAGAAAGTGGGCACCCATTCCAAAAGGAAAAATAAAATCTCTTTTGCCTTTTTTTTTTAAAGGTTAGAAATGCTGAGGCCAAAGAAAAAAAATCTAACCACACTGCTGCTGGATCATGCCATGCCATCAGAGATATCTGCGATTAACAGATGTAACAGAATAATGACTAGACCTTGTGACTCCCAGGAACAAAACAGGGATGAAGAAAGGAGTAGTGACAAGGGAAGAAGGAAATCATTAGGGTATCACTACTCTCTTTCCTACCTCACTACAGTGGGGAAGAATGCTGGAGCACTTGTTCAAAATGGTCCTTAAGAACATGATTTTGTGGGACTTTGAGGAGCTCTTTTGACAACCACTTCCATGAGATTTGAAGATCAAGATGGGGCTGGCAATCTTTCTTTTATGGAGTTCCTAATTAAGAAGAGCTTGGTCTTACTATATACTTGGTAACGCACCTACTTGCCTTGTCTAAGGATAACGTCTGATTGAGATGAAGGCCTGCTGTGCCTCAAGTTAAACGGCTGCCAATTACGACATGCAGATTGAAAATGTTAATCTAATTGTCCCCAAGAGTATTTGTTCGTCATTGCTGGGGTTCAGTCTGTCACCTATTTATTTATTTATTTATTCAGTTTTCTAGAGCATTACTGGAAACTCATCTTAGATTGCAAGATCTCTGCAATCACTCTTGTGATGGCATTTTGTTGTCTGAGCATGGAGCTCACAAGGCTGTGTTCAGATGTACAACAATTTAGAAACAAGGCCGCTATGGAAACAAACCAGAACTGTGACACAAATGATGTAGCAGAGAATTAATGAAACTGGAAAAGCTACTTTTTAAAACTACTTCTCAGAGAATCCCCTAACCATTCTGGGAATGGTAGTTAAACATATATTATTATTATTATTATTATTATTATTATTATTATTATTATTATTATTATTATTATTATTATTATTATTATTATTATTATTATTATTATTGATTTCATTAGTACTTCCAGCCTCTGGATTGGAGACACAGAGTGAACAATAATGACTGGAAATCTTGGAGGGTGGTGTTGGCTTTGACAAGCTCTCGAATCCCAAACCATCAATGATGGGAAGCAGATGGGAAGCCACTGCAGTCCACCATCTTCTGTAGAGGCACAAGCATCCGCCCCTAGATTAAAGGTGCTTGGGGTATTCAGGTACAAAACTGTGGGTGGAAAGGTTCAAAGACACCTGGCAGTACTTCTAAACTTGCTTGAATGCTAGATCCAATTGGGCTTCAGCAACACACGACTGAAATTAGGGACAGAGGTAGGTTCAGGAAGACCTCTAGTACTGCACAGGCCATAGAACCCTCACAGCCAATTTTCTTTATATTGATTTCTTAAAGAAGCAACACAGGGCATGGAGATTCTGTGCAGAGAAATGGCAAGGGACAGTTAACTTTTCCATTGCCTTCCACATTTCTGCTCCAAGTCATCTTCCAAAAACGTTATTCCCCCTGACAAACAGGGTTTAGCATGCTTGTTTTCCCTCCTTTGCATACAAAAGGAAGTGGGCAGCATATAAGGAGAGGAAGAGTTATGGCTGGCAGGAGCAGAAAAGCAGCCGGCAAGGGAAAATTAGACACCCTAACCCTCTGCTGCTTCCTAGATGGCATCAGTGATTCATTACACGCATTTCTTCCTTCAGAATTAAAAAGAGAAAATATAATGATGTCGCCCCAGCAATTAACACAGACACACCCATCAACCAAAGGAAAAGGAACTGAGTAATTACAGGCAATTCATCAGCTGCGATGAGGAAGAAACCACCAGATGCAGAAGCTTCTAATCAAATGCACAGTAGCTCTGAAAGGCCACACACGTACTTCCTCGGCTCCACATTTTCTGCTACTATGTTCTGTTCCGTTTAATAACCGTAAATTAGGCCACAATAATGACAACAGGTTCTAGGTTTTAGATTTTTTGTAAAAACAAACATCAAACCACAAATAAACAAAGAGCAGCAACTATAGAGTGAACCGCCAAGGCAGAAGCAACGTTAGCCAGTTCAGAGACATTCCCTTCCTTGATGAAGCCAAATTATGGACTGAGCAAACCACACTCCAGAATGCCAGCAATTATTCTGAGAATTCAAAGATAACATGAAGGCTTCTTAGACACATTGGTCACCAGACACTCACCTCCAGTCTCATGCAACTTCCCTCGGTAGATCTTGTCTTCTACCACATCCGTCCAGTAGAGGGAGCTCTGATTCAGATGGCAGTCCAGGGCAATCGTGTTGCGCAAGCCTGGCACTAAAACACTGTAATCTCCCTTGTTCAGATCAATGCGCCGGATCTCATGGCGGTTGGAGAAGATAATAAAAGGCTTAAAGGGGTCTGGAAAATTAAGTGAGGGGCGTGATTGTTGGTGCTATTACCTTTTCACAAACCTTCAAGCTTCAGAACATCTGAAACTACTTGAATGCTAAAAAAAAACTTAACACAAGAAAGGGTTCTGAACCTATAAGAGATCAAAAGCTTCTTATAGGCAGTCTTCTTTTTTTGCTCTTCCAAACTTGGAATTCATCCTTGCTCTCTTCAATGCATACCAAACACTCAATTTATTAGAAATCACTGTAACGTTAGATATTATCATTGATATGAACAGAAATATACACAAGGGTTTGCTGTTCCTTCCCTCATGCCCATAGCTATGCTGTATGAATCAGAGCTTGGAAAACGTAATTTCTGTATTACAACTTATGGGCCTGTATCCCAGCACAGTCGGTGGCTGTGCTGGATGGGAGATTCTGGCCAGGGATGGGAATTATTGTGTTGTAAACAAAAGAGGAAAAACAAAAAAGAGGCCTTTTAAAAATGTTTTCTTCTTTCAATGATGCCCCAAAAAAGAGCCTCTCGTGTCAACAAAAGAGGACATGGACGTTTCAGGCTTTCTATGTTTCTTTCTTTTGTTCAACCTTTCTTTCATCACTCCTCTGTCAAATCCCCTGGGCAGATCCAAGATAGATCCTTTCCTTTTCCCCCTCACTTTTTGGGGTGAAATTTGAGACTTTGAAACTTCATCCCAGCAAGATAAAGCTGCTCCTAGTCAGCCATAAGGCAGATCAGGATTATAGGTATCTATCATGTGTTCCAGTGGGGTTATACTCCTGCCGAAAGCTCAGGTTTGCAGCTTGGGTATACTCCTGGATGCATCCCTGAGCCTGGATGGCTTCAGTGATGGCTAGGAGTGCATTTGCAGACTTAAAGCTGGTGCAGCAGCTGCATCCATTCCTCAAAATATCTGACTTGGCCATAGTGACACATGCTCTACTTATATCTAGTTATATACTGTTTAGATTACTATAATGCACTTTACCTGGGGCTGATTTTGAAGACAGTTCGGAAACTTCAGCTGGTTCTAAATTCCACAGTCAAACTGCTGTCTGGCACCAGTTATAGGGACCATATAACTACCCTGGTACTACAACTTCACTGACAGCCAGTCTGTTTCCAGGCCCAATTCAAAGTGCTGATTATGACCTATAAAGCCCTATACAGCTTGGATCCAGGCTACTTAAAAGAATAGTCCCATATAATCCCCACGGTCTCTGAGATCTTCAGAGGAAGGCCTTCTCTTGGTCCCACCACCAATGCAGGCACGTTTAGTAAGGAAGCAAAAGAGGACACTTTCAGCGCCTGTGTCCAATTTACGGAACTCCCTGCCTCATGAGACTAAGTTGGCCACCTCCTTACAGTTCTTCCACTGGCATATGAAAACCTTCCGTTTAAAGTTGGCCTATTAAGTTCTAAACCTTGCAGGATTTTATTTTTTAAAAGGGGATGCAGCTCATTTCATTAGTATTTTTAAATTGTTTTAAATCTGTTTTAACTTTTTAATTAATGGTGTTTTAATTTTTTTTGTTTAACCCCATTTTCATGACAATGTCTTATTTTATTGTGATTTTATACACAATATATATATTAGTGGTTAACTGTATCCCTCAAGAAAAACCTTGAAGTGCTGCTTTGGACTCAGCATCTGTTTACATGTAAGAAAAAGGATAAATATATAAGGCTTGCTGCAACAGAAGAACAGGCATAATTTTAAAATCTGCCATACCCTGCCTCTCCTGTTCCCAATTCTATTCCTCCCTGGGGGAACTGAAAACAGAGCAGCCTTTCTTACATCTGCCAATTGCAACAACAGGGCAAAAGGAGGGCAAGTCCCTAAAGCAGTGGTCCCCAACCTTGGGCCTCCAGATGTTCTCGGACTTCAACTCCCAGAAATCCTGGCCAGCAGAGGTGGTGGTGAAGGCTTCTGGGATTTATAGTCCAAGAACATCTGGAGGCCCAAGGTTGGGGACCACTGCCCTAAAGGACAGAGACACTGCTGTGTTTCTTGGCTGCTGGAATAACAAACTGTGGGTTCCCCTGACACCCTTTTTTCTTCTCCTTTCCTCAA
Source organism: Intellagama lesueurii (assembly GCA_037013535.1). Lineage (NCBI taxonomy): Eukaryota > Metazoa > Chordata > Lepidosauria > Squamata > Agamidae > Intellagama > Intellagama lesueurii. The sequence continues at coordinate 859,670 of JBAJHW010000022.1, forward strand.
AAAAAGAAAGAAAGAAAGAAAGAAAAGAAAAGAAAAGAGAGAGAGAGAGAGAGAGGCAAGACCCTTGGAGAGACCTGCTACCCTTCCTGCATGTAAAACAGCTTCAAGGGTTCTAGGCCCTTTTCTATCTCTTTTCATCCAGACCTGACAGTGTCTCCCTGGTCAACAGAGGCCCCCGTGTTGGAAGGCAGCTGTTTACTGTGGCTACTGTTACAGGGGGCTGCACGATGCATTTGATTAGACCTTTCTGGGAGACAAGACACGTTCTGCAGGGAAGGCTCCACAAACAACCCCACAAGGCACCAAGACAAATGCTATCTTCTACCTTTTTCTTATTATAACATATCCACACTAATATGCTGCATATAATCCCCCACAGCCTCTGATATCTTCAAGAGAAGGCCTTCTCTCAGTCCCACCACCATCGCGGGGACGTTAGTAAGGACCCAAGAGAGGGCATTTTCAGTGGCTGCTTCTTAATACAAGTCTTCTCAATTCTTGACTATTTGCCACATTAGTCTCTGGGGCAGTCCCACAAGGCCCACTGTGTATGCTCCTAAGTAAGCACCTGAGTCTGCTACCTTTTAAAATCCAGAACTATGGATGGAAGAAAAATCACTCCAGTCTTCCATGTGAGTGAACTGGGAGGCACAGAGCAGCCTTACTTTGGACTGCTGCCTTGAGATCAGCCCAAAGTTCCACGTGATGCCTTTTCAAATCAGAAACGCTGGCAGGAAACCAAGTGAATTTCAAAAGGAACTGACGTCCTAATTCTCCAGCCTAGAAGTGTAATATTAAGCAGCAACTCACAAAGAGAAGTGGCAGAACATTCTGAGAGGAAGGGGGACATGATGACATGTTATCCCAGTAAAAAAAAGAAAGGTTACCTACCTGTAACCATGGTTCTTCAAGTGGACCTCTATGAATTCACACAATTGGGTTTAGACAGCGCCTGCGCTGGTCTTCTCGGAATCTTCTAGTGCTTTTTATAAAAAAGTAACAAGTTAGAATCGCCCCTATCGCGCATGCTCCACCCGCCTCAGCCTTCAGTTCCATTTTATCCGCCACAATAGCCTGAGCTTATCAAAGACATAGTTAGTGACGGATAGTGGGGAGGCCGGGCGGGATGTGTGAATTCACAGAGGTCCACTTGAAGAACCATGGTTACAGGTAGGTAACCTTTCTTTCTTCTTCGTGGCCTCTGTGAATGCACACAATTGGGTGACTAGCAAGCTCACTTACCGGAAGGAGGGCCGTCACTGCAGGACAGATGTCAAAACTGCTCTCCCAAAACTTGTCTCCTTTTTGGCCCAAAGGTCCAGTCTATAATGCGTCACGAAGGTGGACACATTAGACCATGTGGCTGCTCTGCAAATATCTGGAATATCCACACCACGCAGCAACGCTGTAGATGTTGCAACAGCTCTGGTGGAATGTGCCTTCAGACCCTCTGGTGGGGTCTTGCCTTGCAGTTCATAAGCTAGAGCAATAGTGGAGACAAGCCAACGAGAAACCGTTGAAGAGGAGATAGGGGATCCTTTATGTGATCCTTGGAAGCAGAGGAATAGCCCTGGGGCAGTACGAATGTCCTTAGTCCATGAAACATAATATGCCAAGGCTCTTCGAACGTCTAGACAGTGGAGCATGCGCTCGATGTCCGAAGATGGATGAGGAAATAAGGTTGGTAGCGTTAGTGATTGGTTGAGGTGGAAATCAGACACAACCTTAGGTAAAAATGAGACATCAGGGTATAGAACAACCTTGTCTTCAAAGAACTGTAGGTAGGGAGCGTCGGATCGAAGAGCTGCCAACTCACTTGCTCTTCTCGCCGAAGTAATGGCAACCAGAAATAAAGTTTTAAATGACAGCAAACGCATGTCACAGGATGCCATGGGCTCAAAAGGGTGGCGCGTAAGAGCGCGTAAAACGAGTTGCAGGGACCATTGAGGCACAGGAGGTTTAACAGGAGGTCGGATGTTAGACAGACCCTTCAAAAAAGCCTTGAGGGTAGGGTGAGAGAAAAGTCGTGACGAATCAGAGTCATGGGGTTGGAAAGAAACGATTGCCGAAATATAAACTTTAAGGGTGGATAACGCCAAGCCTGCATCAAACAAGTAACGTAAATAAGTGAGCAGGGTTTGGAGAGAAACAGGAGAAGTCCTTAACTGCTTTTCTTGGGCAAACTTGAGAAAGTTAGTCCATTTGTACTTGTAAAGGAGGTTAGTAGAGGGCTTTCTTGCTTTATCTAGCACCTCCTGTATGGATGGGTGAACCTCCAAGCTGTCAGATGTAATGACTGCAGATCGGGATGGAGGATGTTCCCTGAGTCCTGGGTAAGGAGATGCGGAACCATTAGTAATTTGACCATGTCCACAGCCATTTCCTTCAGGGTGGAAAACCAGGGTTGACGAGGCCACCATGGTGCAATGAAAATGGCATCTGCTCTCTGTTGTCGAGCTCTGACCAAAGTTCTCTGTATGAGTGGAATTGGTGGGAAGAAATACAGAAGCTCTGATTCCCATGGGATCATGAAAGCATCCCCAAGAGCATCCTCGCCCCTGCCGGCACGGGAGGCATACGCCTTGCATTTCCTGTTGCTCTGAGTTGCAAACATATCCACCGTGGGATAACCCCACCGGACACAGAGCATGTGGAAAATGTCCTCGTTCAGCTCCCATTCGTGGGACTGTCCCGTGAGACGACTCAACCTGTCCGCCAGTTCGTTGTCGGTCATAGAGATGTGTAGAGCTACTGGGAAGACATGATGATGGTAGCACCATTCCCATAGGTGTATGGACAAGTACAGGAGTGACATGGACCGTGTCCCTCCCTGTTTGTTGATGTAGTACATGGTTGTGGTGTTGTCGGTGATTATCTGTACACCACGACCCTGTATGAGAGGGAGGAAGGACCGGAAGGCCTTTATCACTGCCAGCATCTCGAGGTGATTGATATGCAGCTACTTGTCGCGACGGGACCAGAGGGCGTGTATCCTGTGGGGCCCGCAATGTGCTCCCCATCCCGTGGGGCTGGCATCCGTCGTCACTTGGATTGACAGCTGCAAGGGACGGAATGGTCGACCTACAAGAAGATGTGGTATGTATGTCCACCACTTTAATTGAGCAACCAACTCTGGCGTGACAGACAGACGTTTTCTTGGGCTGTCTAGAAGAGGGTCGAAAAGTGTCAGGAACCACGCCTGAAGAGTGCGCATCTTCAGGCGAGCGTGTGACACTGCATATGTTGTGGAGGCCATGAGGCCTAGCAGATGCTGGGCATGATGTGCTGAGACCCTTGACCGAGGCCGAAACTTGAGAACGGCTCTGCGTATTTTCCTTATGCGTTCTGGTGGTATAAATATTCGAGCTCGGACGGAGTCTAGACTTGCTCCAATATAATCGACGACCTGGGAAGGTATCAGATGGGATTTTTTCTCGTTCACTGTAAGTCCAAGTTTTCTTAAGGTTAGCAGAACGAAGTCGGTGTCTTGTATTGCCTTCTTTCTGGTCGGCGATACCACAAGCCAGTCGTCTATATATGGGAAGACTTGAATATCGTGCAGACGAAGAAACGCTGCGACGGGAGCCATGCACTTCGTGAAAGTGCGAGGGGCTGTGGACGGTCCGAAAGGGAGGGCGCAGAATTCGTAGACGTTGTTTTGAAAACTGAAGCGGAGGTACTTTCTGTGATAAGGGTGAATTGAAACGTGAAAGTAAGCGCCCTTGAGATCTATAACTACAAACCAGTCGTTTTCTTTTAGAAGATGGAGAATGGTGTCTAAAGTGATCATACGAAAACGTTTTGGATGCAGGTAAGTGTTCAGTTCTCTTAGGTCTAGAATGGGTCTGATCCCTCCGTCCTTTTTTGGTACGGCAAAGTAACTGGAATAAAACCCGTTCGGGATGTCTCGAGGTGGTACGTGTTGAATGGCTTGCTTTTGTAGAAAGCAACCCTCTTCTTCTAGAACAGGGTCGAAGGAAGTGTGCTTGATCTGTCCTAGAGGAGGAAATTCTAAAAACTCCAGACGGTATCCGTATTGTATAATACTTAAGACCCAAGAGTCTTGTGTGATGTCGTTCCAATTGTGAAGAAAGGGAGTTAGTCGAGTGATATGGTAGGGTACGAATGACTGTACGCGCAAGTCAAAGGAACTGTTTGGATTTCTTAGCAGGTGGCCTGTAAGGTTGACGTCGTTGCGAAGTGTTCTGTGGCCGGAAAGTGGAGGCAGAAGAAGAAGTTTGGTATGATCTATTCTGATTTTGATTTTTGAAAGGGCGGTATGATTGAGAGGCCGGTTGTTGGTATTGTTGGATTGGCTTACACCATTGATATCTGTTATACTTAGGTTGTTGCTAGAAGATGTATGATTTAGCTGTCTTTTTAATTTTATGCAGATTTTCCAAAGAATCATCCGTTTTTTCGTTGAAGAGTCCCTTAGCGTCAAAGGGTAGGTCTTCTATCCGTGCCTTGACGCCATCTGCAAACCCAGAGGATCTAAGCCATGCGTGTCGCCTTAAGGTGATGGCTGATGTCAGTGTTCTTGAGGCCACATCCGCAGAATGGCGAGAAGCCAGTCTCTGATGTTTGGAAACTGTAACTGCTTCTTCATAGGTGTTAAGAAAACCTTGTCTGGTGTCATCCGGGGTAGCCTGGAGGGCAGGTAAGACCCTAGACCAAAGTTGTCGCTGGTACGCACCCATAGCTGTTTGATAGTTCGCTATTCTAAGCAAAAGGGTGGTAAAGGAGTATATCTTTCTCCCTAGTACATCTAACTTACGACCTTCTCTATTTGTAGGGGTCACCTGAGCTCTTCCTGGTGATCTGGATGAGCTGGACTCGACTATTATAGAGTTCGGTACAGGATGCTTGAGAAGGAACTCAGTACCATCTCCATTTGTACGGTAGAGGTTCTCCGTTCTGCGAGACACAGGAGATGACGAAGATGGTTGGCTTCATGATTCCTTGATGAGTTCCATCAAGGTAGAAATAAAGGCAAGGCTCAATGGAGGAGACCTTTCTTGGTTAATATCCCCAAATATGAGGTCTTCAGTTGGAGGAGGTGGTTGCAAGGTTTGTAATTTTAATGTGCTGGCCACTCTGGCAATCATCTGTACATAAGATGTGAAGTCCTCTGAGGGCGATGATGGGTGAGGATCTCCCGCATCTGATTGAAGCACGTGTTCATCCATAGGAGTTTCACCCGAGGTGTCGGATAATACTTCTTCATCTTGGCGAGATGTGGCCGATGAAGGTGTGTCTTCCCTCTCCGAGATATAAGTGTTTGGACTTCTTCGATCTCTTTTTAGGAGGTGCAGGATGTTCTGTCTCTGCAGGGTTCAAAGAGGTCTTCGCTTGCGTCCTCTTCGACGTCGATGAGGCCTTAGCCCGATCCGAAGCAGTACCCACCTTCTGCTTCGATCTAGAGGCTTGTGAATTATCGACGTCGAGATGTCTTCGACGTCGGTGTCAAGGTGGGGACGAGGATGGAGAAGACGAGGATGGAGAAGACGAGGACGAAGAAGCGTAAATATAATGTATCTTCTTCCTCCTATGATAATCCTCCGCGCTCGAAGTCGACCTAGAGTCCGAATCGTCATATCGATGTCGGCGATGGGACTTATGGCGATCGACCTCGATATAAATAGGGTCATCGCGTTTCGCTTTGTGTCGACGCCGAGAAGGGTGAGGGAGAACCATCACCTCACGTCGATCGGCTCAGCGTCGATCCGGTGACCGATTCTTGGTCTTTTCCGTCCGCTTTCGAGGGGAGATAGGCCTCGAAGAGGGTGCAGGCGAGGACGGCACCGGAGATGCCCGCACGGTAAAAATAGTGCTATGAGGGGCAGAAGTCGTACTGGAGAGGAATATATCAGCCAGTCGACTAGGAGTCGGAGAACTTTCAGGTCCGACCGGAGAAACATCTGGTAGACGTAGAGGTGAAGAGGCAGCCGCCTCCGAGGAGGATCCCCGATCCCGAGATGAATCCTCCAAAATGGGAGAAGGCAGGGATTCCGAAACAGGCCGGATCTGTTTACGGATGTCTTTACTCTTTCCCTTCTTGCCTTTAGTAGACGTCTTCTTCGATGTCGAAACGGGCTTCGGCGTCGAGGGGGCTGTTTTCTTTGTTGACGTCGAAGATTTTTTTGTAGATTTTTCGGTGGGTTTCGACGCCGACGGGGTGGGGAAACCAGGCGCACCTCTGAACGCGGAGTAGCTGAAGGAGTTGAGGTCGTCTCCATGCTTGATGGTTTCGACGCTGAAAGCGTTTTTTCCCAGAGATAAAGTTTCAATCGTTGTTCTCTGGCCTTGAGGGCAACTTTAGTAAACGCTTTGCAGTGTCTGCAAGAGTTGGGTCGGTGGTCCTCCCCCAGACAAAAGAGGCAGCGGTCGTGACCATCCGAAAATGGCAATTTACGCGAGCACGACGCGCACCTACTGAATGGCCCTGAGCTGGACATAAAGCGTACTCACAAGAAGTCCGAAGTGTCCAAATTCCTGATAGCCAAGAAGCGGCCGTAATAGAAGCGGCACGAAGAAAAAAAGGGCGGGGAAAACCGCAAACCGTATACCAAAGCCGAATCGTGATCCAGGGGAGAACGATAGTCCAGTCCGTAGTCGAGGGGCAATAGAAATCAGATAATCGAAGAATTCCGTGTCAGAAACCGAGAATCAAACCGTGAAGATCGATAGAATAAGAACAGCTCTAACCGAGAAGCTCCAAGCACCAGGGCGGTAAAATGGAACTGAAGGCTGAGGCGGGTGGAGCATGCGTGATAGGGGCGATTCTAACTTGTTACTTTTTTATAAAAAGCTCTAGAAGATTCCGAGAAGACCAGCGCAGGCGCTGTCTAAACCCAATTGTGTGCATTCACAGAGGCCACGAAGAAGAAACTGGGGGTACAAACTTGACTGAGGAAGTGAAAATATGCCCTGATGAGTAAATGGCATCTGTTTTATAACTGATTCTGGACTCAAGAAAAGCCCTAAGTGAAGACAGCTGCACAGATAAAGCGGTGACTATGGTGGTGTAGCTAGGAAGCAATAATCCTTCCATACTACAGGACAAGGGATGCTTGTGTGAATACTCTTAATCTGTCATAGAGAACTGTGCTGAGATCTCAGATTGTCACCTCTTGACTCATCCCTTATGTCCAAGGAATTCCAGGTAATGTCCTGAATAGGTCTGATGCTGATACACAAGCCCCACCGTATACTTACCCATGCTGCGGCAGCTCTCGCCATCAGGTTCCAGCATCCATCCCTCATAGCAAGAGCACTTCACATTGTATTTGTCCTGCTCACACTTTTGACTGCACTTGAGGTGCTTGGCACAATAGCTCTGGATCTGGCAGGTCTTGTTGTCAGCACCCAGCTCCATACCCAGAGGACAGGAGCATGCAATGCCTTCACCAGGTGCTACTGTACAGTTGTGGCTACAGCCTCCGTTGTTGAGAGCACAGAGGTCTGCAATGAAGGACACCACAGAGGATCATTAGGGGAGATCTGGCCACAGCTCAAGTGTTTCCCAAGCTATCACTAATGAAGCAGGCACCTACAGAACCATGCAAACATCAAACCCAGAAGAGAACCCCTGACTCTTGAGTTTCCAGTCCCTGGCTAACAAATGCAGCCCCTTTTGATTCTGAGAGCTACTGTCAACACGAAGATCTGAACTCCCAGCATGGGCATCTTCACTGCAAGGGCTGACTCAAGTTATGTTGTTGCTGTAATCCAGGTATCACGCACACCCAACACAGAAGCCTCTTCAGAAGCCCTGCCAATTTTATGCCACCCAATCCAGGGCCCAGTGATTCTGAGAGCAACCTGATCTGGACTGATGACAAAGAGCTATCAGTGAAGCACTGGGAGACTTTTAATGTGATAGGAATAAATATTAAAGACGTCCTGACTGAGGGAAATGGGGACACACAAAAATTAGCCCCCTCTAAGGTCTGGACTGGCACTGTTAATATCAGGATGACTGATAGAAAAAGGACTGCTGGATTGCTCAGTGGTTTAGGTCAGTGGCCCCCAACCTTTCTGACACCACAGACCGGCTTGGGGGGGGACGGGGTCCGTGCGCAGGGGGGCACCCCTGTGTTTGCACGCATGCGCAAAGCAAGCCCGCGGGCACTCATGCGCATGCATGAAGGGGCTGTGTGGGTGGGCGTGTGGGGGGGGAGTGTGTCCGGGGGGGGGGCTGCAGACCAGGAGTTGGGGACCCCTGGTTTAGGTATCAGGTTGGGAGTTCGATTCCCCACAGTGCCTCCTTGAGAGGGGCTGGAGTCAGTGATCCATAGGGTCCCTTCCAGCTTTGCAGTTCTAAGATGAAGATGATATTATCATTATCATAATTAAAAACTGAAGTTAAGAGAATAGTGACTTCTTGTCTGCAGGAAATGGCCCTATGAGCCGGTCGCCTTGGCTTCTGCAGATTATTCATCTCATTCCCTTTCAAACCAGGGAGAAACAGATCCAGGCAAACCAGTTCTCCTCCCTGCCCCATCACACGCACCGCATAGTTTCCCTTCATCAGATCCATCCCCGCAGTCATCGTTGTCATCACACAGCTTCTCAGGGGGAAGGCAAATAGATGTGTTGTTGGCACAAGTGTGTGAGGGTGGCTTGCACACCAACGATTCACAATTCTCCTCATCAGAGTTGTCCTCGCAATCATTGTCTCCATCACATACCCACGCTTTGCTGATGCAGCGGGCTAGAAAATAGGTTAAAGTTAGCATTGGTAACACAAGACGTTACCAACGTGTCTACAAAACTGGTAAAATGAATTATTCCAACACAAAGTATGCCAGGAGGGCATCAATATCATGCCTGTGACTTTGAAGTCCAGGCACTAACTGCCACCCGAGCGACAGTTGTCACGGCATCATCTCAGAGAACAACGAGAGAGAGAGCGCAACCTAGCATGCTAATTTTTGTTTCAAGTAACCAATCAACTACTCTCTTTCCATTGTGCCACTAGGAAGCTTAACTTTTTCCTCTGTGAGGCAGCTTTGATGTCAGTCAGTTTCCTGCTGCCTGTCAGTTAGTACCAGTTTAACAGAGATCATGAAGAGTTCTCTCTGTCATGATTTTTAACTGACTAAATGATTCTGTTTCCCACCAATGTTACCATGGGTTCCTGTCAAGTTTCTGAGGACAGAATTTTGCCAATAAATACTATTTCTTTTTACTACTGTCTAAAACTGCTCCACTTTTTGCTGTGCAAACTACCCAAAACTCAACAATATTAACACAGAACTGTTACATTCTTCTCACTCACAAGACAATTGCTGGTACTCTTTCCTGAGCTCTTGCCTGACCAAATTTTTTTTTAAATTTAAAAAATTCCCCATTTTCCTACAAAATTGTTCAACTTATCCAATTACACAAACTATGATGGTTGCTACTTGAAGAGTATGAAGCACTAAATGGGTTTTTTGTGTCTTAACAAATGTCCAGTCCAGCTGTGCATACTATATCAGTATGCTTTGCTTTTCAAACAGAAAGGACAGTGAAGATATTTTAGATGAATTACAGAAACCTGGAAGGGAGCTTCACTCTTGGCTGGAGGCAAAAAAAAATTGTGAGGCTTTAAAGTGTCTTCTTGTGTCAACACAAGCTAAACTAGCACCACATTTTGTATTGATTTCATCCCTAGGAACCAATTCCTAAGTTATCCTCGGCTAAAGATACTGACAACTTTAAAGATAATCACAACCACTTTGAACTGTGTTCCAGGGAAAACAGAACAACAGTGCAGCCTTGCAAAATAGGTACAACATGATCCTTTCAGCGAATGCCAACAGCATTCTCACTGATCCATTGTGAGCCAACTACAGTTTCTTGCAAAGATTATGGTCTGTGGGAAGAGAGCCCCTAAGCATAACTGGTCACTGGATGGGCATGCTATTGAGCAGGTACACTCATTTAAATATTTGGGCCTTCAATTTTGTGAGAATCTCTCCTGGAGACAGCACTTAAATGCTACCATCTTATTGAGCACCAGATCAATAGGGCAATTAAAAAGATTTTTCTACAGCAGAGGAGGCCAGCTAGTAAATCCTGTACTCAAGGTGTTTGTTGTCAAAATTCTAGCACAAATGCTCTACGGGACAGAACTATGGGGAGAGGCAGCCAAGCCCAAATTAGAAATCCTGCAAAACAAATTCATGAGGCTGATCCTGGGGCTCCCCCCAGGAACTCCCTCAGCTCACCTCAGAGCTGAGTTAGGCCTACCCTCAATTGCCGCTAGAATCGATCTGGCTTATCTTAGATATTGGCATAGACTGAACAGTTTGGAGGACTCCTCCCTGACAACGTGCTGCTGGTTAGAACAACTAAAGTCTGGTGGATGGGCACAACAATGTCACCAAAAATTAAAGGCCCACAACCTTCTGATGGAAAAGTTCCTTAGTTTAAGCTCTCGCGACCTTAGGAACTGGATCTTTGATCTTGATGCCAGTCAGGATAGGGCGGCTATTGTTGGGTCCCGTTTTTCTACCTGATATCCCCAACTTCAGGTGAATCATGCAAAACCAAAATATTTTGAGTCATTGACTTTTCCCCAGATTCGCAGAGCTTTTACAGAACTTAGATTTGGACAGATGGCCTCAGCATACCTTGAAGGGAGATATAAAGGAAGACCAGTTGAGGAACGAAAATGTGTTTTTGGCTGCAACCAGATTGAGGATCTAACTCATTATCTACTGTTCTGTCCTCTCTATAAAAATCCTAGAGAAAGATTTCTGTCACCCATCATTCAGATGTATTTTAACTGTACCACCAATGAAACAGTAGTAGGATTGCTTGCTGATACACAGTTGCACATTACATATTGTTGTTGTTTAGTCGTGTCCGACTCTTCGTAACCCCATGGACCAGAGCACGCCAGGCCCTCCTGTCTTCCACTGCCTCCCGAAGTTGGGTCAAATTCATGTTGGTCGCTTTGTTATCCGGTTTCCCCAGGTAGGAAGCTCCCAAAATGAGAGTACTGAGGCACGAAGGCTTCTTGTGAGGTTATTTTATTGCAAAGGAAAACGCCTGCTGCAGAAAGCGGGGAGAAAAACAATTCACCACGCGGGGCAAAGGCTTTTTCTCCAAAGAACAAAAGGAGTGGTACAATCTCTTATAGCCTGTCCCTTCCGGGCGATTTGGGGTGGGCGCACAATCTCCTTAAAGGGGTCAGAAAGTTAGTTGGCGAAAATTCATTGGATTAGTAAAAACACCTTTCAAACATGCGCAGAACAGATAACCGGATCTTCTTCTCTCCCTGGGGCCCCTGCATTCCATTCTTATCTACTACAAAGCATGTTGTTTCTCAGTAAACGGATCCTTTGTCTTTCAAGAAACATTAGTCCTTGAGTCAAGAAGAAAAGCAAAAAGGAAGGGAGGGGTCGGGCCCGCTTTTACGGGGCCAGTTCTTTTCTCTCTGAATAAGTCAAACACAATTATCCTAACAAATCCCTCCTTTTCTTTTTCTACACACTTTGACTTATTCACAATTATAAATTTCGTCCTGGGCTGGGATGATTTTGTAGCTTCTTACAGTCATCTGCGTTTTTGGCATTGCCGCCTGAACTGCTGAATTAATCCAAACATAATCATACCTAGGAAGAATAGTGCTTGTTTCCAGTTGTTGAAAACCCCTCCTAACCACCCAGTGTCATCCATAATTCCAGCCCATTTTGAATAGGGACATGAGCCAATTTCCGCATTTGACCGGTAATTTCTGCAATTGCGTCCTGTGTATCTCCAATTTCAAGGCAACAATTTGTCAAATTAAACTTTCCACACACACCTCCTTCCGAAGCCAATAAGTAATCTAGAGCTAATCTATTCTGATATATAGCATTGTTCTGTTTGGCTAGCAATAATAAAGCTTGTTCATTTTCCCTAGTGAGCAACTCTACTACAGCTTGGAGTCTTATAATTCTATTGAGCATATAGATTGGGGTCCTGTGAGATTGTATGGTACAGTATGACTCCACTCAAGTACCTCCCAAGGCACTGATCTCCCTTAAGAGTACCGCCACAAATGTAGCAATTTGAAACATTCATAGTGGTAGCTATTGTTTGTGCCAGTTCAACAAACAGATTAGTTGTCCTGGGAGTCAAAGATTGTTCCCAAGGATCCGTTTCCATCTCTCTCCAGAAGGTCTGGTATCTCCTCAAATCTTCCCCTATTTTATATTCCTTAGTCTGGACAATTTTAAGGAACGCTTTAGGTTTGCTTCCTTTTCTTTCTATGAGTATACTGAACGTCTGATCCCACATGGAAGTTCCCCATTTGTTCTTCTCATCCCACATCTTTGGTTGTAATATGGTAAAGTTAACAAAGTTACAGGTACCCCAAGTGCAGTCAGGTTTTGCAGGTATTGATCTCAAGGTTGCAGTTTTATCTGCAGTGGACCAGGTAGCCCATACTATGCAAGTTGGATTAGTGTGGAATCCAAATCCATGATCCCCCATGGGGCCGCATGATCTAGTGGATCCCATGTATTTGTGCTGTGCCTTATAGTATTTTACCCATTCCATTCCCCCACACTTAGTGTCGTTGAAGGGTTGCCAGGGTGTAGATCTCCACCCAGATCCTTTCAGGATCTTCCTTAGGATCAAAACAAACTGGCTCCTGACTCCTTTTACTGCAGACAGTATATTCTACATTGTTAAATCGACATACAGAGGTATTGCCCATGCATTTATAGACGGACTTGTAGAGCAATGTCTGATGTTCCTGATTTCCTTTCCTGGTAGTTATCACACAAGGACAAGTAGACCCTGTCGCTTGCAGAATAAGGCTCAGAAAGACCCCTAATACTGTAATCACTTTGCCGTCTACCCTTGGTCTACCAATAAGCATCTGCCTGATGTTTTTCCAAGACATCAGAGGGGTAGGCTTTACCGCCACTGGCAGCGGGAGTTACGTTCCTCGTCCTCTGAGTCTGGGCTGGGCACGGACCAAGGGCTTTCGCTCCTGCACTTCCAACACGTCTCGTGGTGTACCGAAGATGCGTAGCGGAGCCATCCCTTAGGAATGGCTTTTGCCTGCGTCGAGCTATCGGGTCGAACCCTCCACTGATAGCTTGCGACTGGTGTTTCCACAGCCCACAGACTTTCGGCCCACAACCTCTCGGGATATCCCACCTTCAGCACATACCACCTCAATGTCGGGCTTTCGTCAAATTTGGTTATTCTGGCACACCAATGGTGAGGGCAAAAGTGGCAATATAGTAGACAATAGGGCTCAAAGGGATCTATCCCTAGCAAGGGATCTTTTAAGTTCCGGATATCGCCTGGTATACCATCAACTGGTTGCCCCAGGCCAACCCCTCGTATTCAGTGTCCCAATAGGAAGTAGTTTGTATTTGCACTATCCACGCCTCTACCTCTCCCTTTGGTGTTTGACTGATTGGACAGGAAAACCAGGGGCAAACACTACCTGTTATATGGGGAACTATGGACATTACTCTACAATATCCGTCCAAATAATGAAATTCGACAATCCTCATCTAACTCTTCTTCAGAACTACTCTCAGTATCGGTAATTTTTTTTCGTAATAGGGCAGACCTTACAGTACTGATTGTGCCACCACTGAGAATCCCACAATTCTGTAAAAACCCCGTTAAAATTCTTCTTTCCTCCTCCCTATTGATTGTCTCCGCGTCTTCCAATACTACTTGATCTCCAATTGAGTACCCTTTAAAGAAATAGAACCCCCACCGACTCCTGCTAATTTTTAAGGATACCTTCCAAGTTTGAACCAGATTATTGACCTTCCTTGCTTCCAGGAACACACTAAAGAAGGGGCAATACTTATGCGCCAATTGCCTGCTGGACATTACTTTTGTCGCCTAAAAATAGTCTTTAGTCCGTCCTCAGACACATGCACAGCTTCCCACCGTCCTTTAGGATTAGTTGAGTGTTTGGCGCGAGTGTGGTGAGTCCAGCCTAGTTCTTTGGTCCTGACGGCAGTTTCTGTTGTTAACAAGATCTGGAACGGGCCAAGCCACCTTGGGGCGAGCGGTTCACTCCTCCATGCCTTGATGTAAGCCCAATCCCCGGGGTGGAAGGAATGCACTGCTACCTCCAATGGCGTTCGCTGCACCGCGATGCCTCGTTCCCTATTATCGGAGAGAATAGAGAACAGGGCCAGCAGATATTTTCTTATAAAGGCATCTTTGAAAAGTTCTAGGTTGGGGCTAATTCTCTGTGTGCTAACATCCCAAATTCCCATTCCATATAGACTCTCAAAGGGCGAGAGTCCTGTAGTGCTATGCGGCTTGGTCCTTATAGCATATAAGGCTAGGGGCAAAACCTTTGGCCAGGGCAATTGCGCCTGTTGCATCAATTTGATGATTTGTCTCTTTAAGGTCTGATTCATCCTCTCAGTTTTTCCTGAACTCTGAGGGTGCCACGGGGCATGTAGTTTCCAAGTTATACCCAAAGTTTCAGCTACTCGCTGTAGCACCCTCTGAGTGAAGTGTGTCCCGCGATCGCTATCTATTGATTGGATCAATCCATATCTACAAATAATTTGTTCTAATAAGATTTTGCAAACAGTCCCTGCCGTTGCCCTGGTCGTAGGATAAGCCTCCACCCAGCCAGTAAGTTGATCAGTTACTACCAGACAATGATTCCACGCTCCAGACTTGGGCATATCAATGAAATCACACTGTAAATGTTCGAAAGGGTGGACGGCCAAAGGTCTTCCTCCCATTTCTGCCTTTCTCGGGTTGTTCTTATTTACTCTTTGGCAAGGAATGCAATGAGCCAAAATGGTGTTGGCGTGTGACCACACTTTCTTCCCCACATATCGTTGCAGAAAGGCTGAGATCAAAGCCTTAACTCCCCAATGTCCTCCCTCATGTAGTGCCTTGAGGACTTCCCTGACCACCCCCTCTGGTAGCCATTGTCTTCCATCTTTTAATTCCAGTATGCCATTTACCATTGTAGCTCCTTGCGCTTCCGCCAACTCCAACTCTCTTTGTGAATATACCAAAGGGGTGGATATTTCTTTACTGGTAGGTAGGAGAGCTGCCAAGAGAGCAGGGTTTAACTCTTTTTCTGCTGCTTTTCTTGCCAACTCATCAGCCAATCGATTTCCAACTATTTCTGGGGCGTTTCCTTTTTGGTGGCCTGGTATGTGAATGATAGCTACCTTGGATGGGAGGCTCAACGCCTCCAAAGTTTCTAGTACTAACTGATGATGGGCTAGATTCTTTCCCTGGGATGTTAGTAGCCCCCTTTTACTCCAAATTTTTCCGAAAACATGCACTACTCCACAAGCATATTTAGAGTCCGTCCAGATATTTACGGATTTTCCTTTCCCAATTTCTAAAGCTCTCTTGAGGGCGTACAACTCTGCAGTCTGAGCAGACATGGACGGGGGAAGGGGTCCAGATTCAACCTCGAGTCCTCCGTCCTCTACCACTGAATATCCTGTCATTCTTTTCCCGTTCACTACTCTGGAAGACCCGTCCGTGTATAAGTTCCATGCCTCCTTTATCTCTTCTTTCCTGAAGGTCTTCTCTAAATTTGGTCTGCAGATCAGTTAGGGCAATGCAATCATGCTCATTACATATTTCTTTCCTGACAGTCTCTGATAACCCTTCAGCTGGACCACAGTGCTCAGTGGTGGTTAGCACCAGATCGGGTTTTTCAAGGAGAATAGCCTCAATTTGTAACAACCTACTATCCATCATCCATCGCCTAGCCGTATGGGTGAGGATAGTTCTAAGTTGGTGGGAAGAATGCAGGACAATTGCCTCGAAAGGATATAGTTTTCGAGTTAATTTAACCAATTCTGCCGCTGCCGCGCAGGCCTGTAGACAAGTAGGCCACCCTAGGACTACAACGTCCAAATGTTTAGATAGATATCCAATCGGTTGGTATCGTCCTGCCTTCTTCTGAGCTAGCACTCCCTTGGCAACTCCATTACCCACGGTTACAAATAAGTGGCTAGGTTTCTTTGGGTCTGCCAGCCCCAAAGCGGGGGCCGATGACAAAATCTCTTTGATTCTTTCAAACAGCTTATAGTCTGACCTTTCTAGCACCAATACTTCGGGCTCATCCTTTAATAATTTCTTCAAAAAGGGTTGGACTATTTCTGAAAACCCTTCAATCCACTGTCTACAAAATTAATTGTTCCGATAAAGCTCCTGAGCTGTCGCTTAGTCTTTGGCATTTCCAAACTACGGATTCCCTTCAACCTCTCGGGGTTGATGCACTTAGTTCCTTGCTTTAGTATTAATCCCAGGTATTTTACTTCTGGCTCACAAAACTGCAATTTCTCTTGGGATACTCTGAGTCCCTGTTCGCCTAAGAAGTTAAGAAGGCTAATACTGGCCTTTCTGACCGTTTTCCCTTCCGCCCCACTCAAAAGCAAATCATCCACATATTGCGTTAAAAGTACTCCCGGAGGAGGGGTCCATTTTTGAAGCAATTCTTCTAGAATTTCCCCAAAAATAGTGGGACTTTCTGTGTAGCCTTGAGCCAATACGCGCCACTGCCATCTGGTTAGTTTACCTGTTTCTGGGTGAGGCCACTGAAAGGCAAATATTGGGCGCGACACTGAGTCCACGGGCACACAGAAGAAAGCTGACTTTAAATCTATAACTGTGTACCAAACGTGAGTGTCAGGGATCTTTCGCATGATCGTATGGGGATCTGGTACTATGGGCGCCCTAGGGATCACTACCTTGTTTACTTCTCTCAAATCTTGAACCATTCGCCATGTCCCATTAGATTTCTTTACAGGTAGTATAGGAGTACTGTAAGGCGAATCGCTGGGTTCAATAAGGCCATCATCCAGCAATTCCTTTACTACGGGCTTAAGGCCCTCTTCAGCTTCTGGTCTAATGGGATATTGGGGTCTATACACTGGTACCTCTGTTTTTAAATGCATTTTCACTGGAGTAACTTTCATAAGGCCGGGGTTTCCTGGCTTCGCCCATACTATTGGGTCAATTTCGGCTTCATCCTCAGTCCTGAGGGCGGCCATCCTGACCTCACACACCTGGTTTTTAAGCAATATCTGTATTCCTAATTTGGCCATTAAATCTCGACCTAGTAGGTTCACTCCTGAATTTGGGGTCCACACGAAATCATGCCACAGCTTTTCATGTGACCCAGGTTTTAGCACCTCTAGGGGTTTTAGAACAGGAACCCGTTGCGTTAGGTTTTCTATTCCTACTATGTCACAATGTCCCCCAGAAAGAGGAAGTCGTCCTTCCCAGGTTGGTTGGCTCAGGCTAGATCTTGTGGCTCCTGAGTCTACCAAAAATTCGATTTCCTTTCCCTCTTTGCCCACCTGCAAAGTTAACAAGGGCTCTGCGCAGGCAGGACTTTTTACCAGGCAGCCCCTCACCTGCCCTTGTCCCTCTTCATTCTTTCTACCTTCCACAAGCTTTCCTCTACCTCCCTGGTTACTATACACTCCTCTCTCACGGCCCCGTCCACGAGTCCCGACCCATGGAGGGTTATTTCCTTTTATTTTCCATCATCTGTGCCATCAATTTCAACTTTCTCTTTTCCTTCTCCTCTTCCCTCCTTACCGCTACCTTCTGAGCTTCCGTTAACAAATCTCCTATAGGTTTAGTTGTCAAGTCATCAATTTTCTGTAGTTTGAACTTTATGTCCGGGTAACACCCCGACACAAACTCCAACCTCAGAATATTTGCATTTGCTTGATCCTCTGGGTCTAGTCCGGTATACCGTCGCATATTTCGTTTTAGCCTTTCTAAATACTCGACTGGACTCTCATCTTTTCCTTGGGGCTGTCCAAAGGCTAATTTCATGCTAACGGTTTTAGGGACTGTTGCTTCTAGTCCCTTTAATAAGAAATCTTTCATTTCCCCACACTGCTCCCTAATATTATCAGCCTGAAAGTCCCAGTTCCCCGGGGTTATCTCAGGGAATCTCTCCCTAGCCATCTGTTCTGTTCGGGCGCCATCCTGCGCCTGCCAAAGCCTTCTAGCATGACCCAACGCTTGGTTGGTATACGTTACTCCTGCTAATTGTTTGCAAATATGTAACAATTCAGTGGGCTTATAAACCATAGTCCCTAGAGCGTCCCTGAGTCCTGTCACGAACCCAATGGGATCTTCTGGAAGATTAGGCAGTTGTTTTATTACCCGAATATCAGAGTTAGTTAAAGGGACCTCTACATATCCAACCCTAGTTCCCATTGGGACTTCCCTTAATGGGTACTGAGCTGATGCACCGGGGCATTCATCAGTTATTTCAGCTGCCTCCTTTGCCCGTGTCCTAGACCTGGTGTTTGGTCGAGATGGGGTCTGCCCCATCTGTTCTACGGTCTTCTGTAGTTTATTAATTTGTTCTCTAAGTGGATCTAAAGGGGGGGAATACTCTATGGTGGAGGCAGCGCTTAAGGGACTGGCCTGGGCTGGGCCTAAATTCCTACCCTCCCGCCCTGCCTCTTCGTAAGAGGGAGGCGCTGCTAACTGCTCAGCAGCCTCTGGTGGTGCTGTGGGCTGCTGATAGTTAACAAACTCTAAGGGGTCAAATTTAGACATTTCCTCACCCTTCAGCTTGGTATCTAATAGGGTTCTGCTTACTGCCAATTTAACTCCTGGTCCAAATTTTATAATGTACCACATCCAGGAGTCGACATAGGCAGTACGGGGCAGATGAGCAACATAGAAGTTGTCCACCCTTTTAATATCATCGAAATTATTGGATCCGAGTTTTGGCCATCTTGGACTGATTTCTAGATTGGTCCAGACCTCTGTGCACATACGGACCATTTCCTGCTCTGACTGAAACTCCTGTACTTTCACCGATGCCCAATGTAACAACAGCTTCCCCAATGGGCTGTTGCTAGGAATTCCTAGCTCCCCTCCGCCTCTCGGAGTTGGTGCCGGGGCGTCCCCCTCGAAATTCCTCCTTTTGGTCCCCGCTGGACCTCTTTTCCTTCCTAGACACCTGGTTTCCCATCCCACGGGAGACAAATACAAAAGGGAAAAGGGGTTTTGCGACAAGAGTAAGGGGTCTCTTGAGCGCAGACACAATAGGATTGCAACAACCACTCTCTCGACCTGACCCAGGGTACCGGATCACACAACAGCTACCGTAGGGAACTGCAGGCCCACTCAATCCTTCACTCATCCAACAACAACCAACCCATTCGGAGTTTCCCCACCTTAACTTACCAATGTCCGTTGGCCGGCCGGCTTGGAGGACCTCTTGCGTTCGTGCCTCTTTCCGAGTTCTTGATGCCGAGCAGCCGAAGCGTCGGGAAGGAAGCGGCTGCCAAAAAGGAGACAGGGGTACCCTCCGGTTCGCTTCACCGCCGCCCTCGTTCTGCTCGGCCTCAACTGGGCTGCTGCCCGGCCCCAACCGGGGCTGTTAGGAAATCCCGGACGAGCCCCCAAACTGTTATCCGGTTTCCCCAGGTAGGAAGCTCCCAAAATGAGAGTACTGAGGCACGAAGGCTTCTTGTGAGGTTATTTTATTGCAAAGGAAAACGCCTGCTGCAGAAAGCGGGGAGAAAAACAATTCACCACGCGGGGCAAAGGCTTTTTCTCCAAAGAACAAAAGGAGTGGTACAATCTCTTATAGCCTGTCCCTTCCGGGCGATTTGGGGTGGGCGCACAATCTCCTTAAAGGGGTCAGAAAGTTAGTTGGCGAAAATTCATTGGATTAGTAAAAACACCTTTCAAACATGCGCAGAACAGATAACCGGATCTTCTTCTCTCCCTGGGGCCCCTGCATTCCATTCTTATCTACTACAAAGCATGTTGTTTCTCAGTAAACGGATCCTTTGTCTTTCAAGAAACATTAGTCCTTGAGTCAAGAAGAAAAGCAAAAAGGAAGGGAGGGGTCGGGCCCGCTTTTACGGGGCCAGTTCTTTTCTCTCTGAATAAGTCAAACACAATTATCCTAACAGCTTCGATGACACTGTCCAACCATCTCATCCTCTGTCGTCCCCTTCTCCTCTTGCCTTCACACTTTCCCAACATCAGGGTCTTTTCCAGGGAGTCTTCTCTTCTCATGAGATGGCCAAAGTATTGGAGCCTCAGCTTCAGGATCTGCCCTTCCAGTGAGCACTCAGGGTTGATTTCCTTCAAAATGGATAGGTTTGTTCTCCTTGCAGTCCAGGGGACTCTCAAGAGTCTCCTCCAGCACCACAATTCAAAAGCATCAATTCTTCGGCGGTCAGCCTTCTTTATGGTCCAGCTCTCACTTCCATACATCACTACTGGAAAAAACATTACATATGCTGTAGCACAATTTGCACTAGCAGCTAAGAAGCTGAGGCTTCAATTTGTCAAGGATCATAATGCCACATAAATGCTGAATACAGTGGATTGACGTTATACGTTATGATAATATTCTTAGACCGGGTTTTATTGGTTTTAATGGTTTTAATGCTTTTAAGGTAATTACCTGTTTTAATTGGATTTTACATGCTACAGTAGTCACTACATTGTAAAGGTCTATGGCCAGAAACAATAAAGTTTATATGTAAATTCTGCTGGAGCAAAGCTCAGAGAAAGTGCACACAGCCCTCACCAGCTCCTTTGGCCACGCCACTAGCCACTCTGTTGAATGATTTTGATTTTTTTTTTTTGTATTGTAGTTGGGGGGGCAGACAGAGGACTGTTCCCTAGGTCCCCCCCCCCCCCCCGGCCAATAAAACCACCTTCTTTTCCTTCTGACGAAATCAGCATCACTTTAAGAAAGGGATTGAAAAATCTTCCATAATGCTTGTTCAACCCCCCGGCCTGGGATGAGGGAGGGGTCTTGTTGTGCTGGGGATCTGGCCCATCTTTCGTGATCTTGGCGTTCCTCTGAGCTGCGCCACCATTTGCGTATGCGCCCACGCGCCCACAGGACAGTGCACGTGCTCCTTCACGCATGTGCACGAGCGCAGGGGGGAGCCCCACCTTCCCCAGCCGGTCCGCGGGGCTTAAAAGGTTGGGGACTGCTGCACTAGGCATCCCCACCGTCTTTAGCGTGTCAGTGATCACCTCCCAGGGAATCTGTGCCTGAAGCCAGAGACAAAAACCCCATAAAAGTCGCCATGGCGTCCTTGTGATTGGATGGCAGGGGGACAGGTAGGGGTAGGCAAGGCCCACAAGGCGAGGACTGATCCTCAGAGGTGGTGGCTGAGGATGATTGAATAAAGGGAACCCCCCCAACGTTTTAAAGAGGAACACCACGTGCAGCCAACAGGGACCAGATCCAAGGGATAGCAGAAGGCCCACCCGAGGCCTGCCCTGTTTCAACATGGAAGGAAACCCATCGGGACCAATCACGCTGGCATCGGATGGTGCAAGTGGAGAGAGCACCATCAGTGACAAATCCAGCTCTTATTCATTACAGGAAACACCCAAACTGCTTTCAGAGGAACATGAAGAAGAGCCAGTTAGTTTAGATAGACCTGAAAGTTCTCACAATAACTACAATTCTTCCCGTTTTTCTCAGAGGCCCTGCTCGTCTAACCTCACCCTGGAAAGCCCACTTCTAGGGTTGCCAGACGTCAGGCAAAAGGAGGACATGTTCTCCTTTTTAGCCTAATGTCCTCCGTCCGGCAGGCAAAAGATAAAAACCTTTAAAATGTCAGGCTTTTGTATATTTTATGTTATAATTTTGGATAGGAGGGGGAGAGGTGGAAGGACCCCCCCTCCCCCTGTCTTTCCCCACCCCCACCCGCCTGCCCACCCCCCGTTACCTGCTGCCGGTGCTGGAGTGCAGCCCTCGCCTCCTCCCACTGCGGCACCGGCTGCTCGGCGATCCGCCATGCCCGGCCAGCCCACGTGGAGCCCAGAACGGCAGCGCAAGCGGAGCGCCACCCGCCGAGCCAGGCAGGAGCAAGCAGCGCCCGAGCGCATCGATGGGAAGGCAAGCGCCCGGACTGTGTGTGTTCAAAGTCCCTTTCGGGGACTCCAACTCCCACACTCCCCAGCCTTGAACTTATGACCCTCGGGGGAGGGGAGGCTGCCTTGTTCGGCTTTGCCCGGCGCCACTTTCCCCCTGCCTGTGCCGGAGCCTTGTTTGGGCATCCAGATTAGCAAGGTTGCCTCTGAGTCTGTGCCGAGTGCGACCGGCCGAGGAGTCACTGCAGAGGGAACCCACGACACCCTGTTTCCTCCCCGTCCTCCCGCCTTCCCTCGGGGGAGTCCTTCACCCGTGTCGTCTAAATGTTCTCATGTCTCCAAAAGTGTCTCCTAGGCCTGCTTCCTTTCTGTGCTTTCCTCACGCCTGGCACCTGCTTGAGGAAAGCCGAGGACACCAAGGTACAGGGGGTCCATTCCCATGCCGAGGGGACAGGGCTCCCCATTGGCCTCAGTGGTTTGAGGAAATCCTAATTCTGACTGCAGTAGGACCCCCTTACCTACGGGATCAGTATTCACTGATTCATTGATCCACGGTCTGAAAATATTAAAAATCTTATAGCAGAACTGGCCACGAGAGGGAGTCAGTGACCATGTTACGTGTATAGCATTCGCTATTATACTGGCTTTCACTACAATAATCTGCATTTTTTCAGTATTGGAGGGGGGGTCTTGGTACTAAACCCCTGCAGATATGGGGGTCCTGTTGTATTTAAACAACCCCAATTTGTGGCAGAGTGGAAGAGAAAAGGGTGGCCTCCCTTTTTTTTCCTTTCCCTTTTCCTTTTTTTCCTTTCCCTTTTCCTTTTTTTCCCTTGTTCTTTTTTGCTTTCTTCTTTTTTTTTCTTGTTCTTTTTTGCTTTTTTTGCACCCCCTCCCGATCCAAGCTCCTGTCACAACACCCCGACCCCAAACCAGCTTTCTCCCATCCCTCTCCCCGTGGTCAGCAAAGAAGCCAGTCCGACTTCCGGGTCTCTTGGAAGCTCTGGCTCTTGTCAAGAGACGCCAGATGGTTGGGAGGGGACGCTCCTTCTTTCCACCCCAAGCTTAGTAGGGGCTTCTTTCCGGTCCAGGGAGAGTGGGGTTCCCCCAGGCCAAGGGAGACAAGAGTGGGAGGAGACCCAATGAGAGAGAGCCACTGGACTGATGCTGCAGTCAAGCTTTATTGGGGAACAGGAACAGAGAGGATGCTCCCTCCAAAAGAAAATCGTGAAGGAAAAAGAGCAAAGCACAAGAGATCCCATGGAGGAGAGAAGAGGGTGATCCAGGAGAATCAGAAGGAAGGAAACGTGGACGAGAGAGAGAGAGGCCGGGGAGAGCGGAGGAACAGAGCGGATGGTCTTCGTGGACTTCCATTGAGCGCCTTTGCCTTGTTCCGGGCGAGGAAAAAGCGGAGGGTTCTTGTACGTGAGTCCTGATTACGTCGATGAATGCTGGGCGATGAGAAGGGAGATCCAGAGTTCCTTGAATGAAGTGAATGGACGAGGAGGGGGGACTCCAGAAAAAGGAAACCACGGCCATCAGGATGTGGCCTCCATATTTGTGTTGGTTTTTTTTTGAAATCACGGGGGGTGGCTTTTGTTAGACGGTGAGGCCAGGTGAGTCTGGTGGAGGAAAGCTTCCCTTCGGGCGAGGAGGGGGACAAACGTGGCTGCCTTCCCATCCAGGGCCTGAGTGGTCCCTGTCGGCCAGGGTCACGGGGAGCCCAGGGACCAGCTCCGGGGTCGCAGAATGGCAGGCCAGGGCGAGCCACGTCCCAAAGCTCCCCAGCCGTCCGACAAGGAGGAAATTGCACAGAAGCGTGAAGATTTCGCGGTACAGCAGAACTCACTCAGATTGGCAAAGGTGGCTTGACGGTAGTCCATGTTATAGAAATCAACAATTCTTTGCCGGGGACCTTCATCCTCAGATGTCAGAGAATCCAAGGGAGTAGTTTAAAAAGCCTGCGGTCATGGGGAAAACTGTCAGGAACAGTCGCTCTACAAGGGTAAGGTTCATTAAATTAGGGCGAGAGAAAGCAGGTGTATTGAAATCAAACATCCCACCACTGGCAATGGATCCGTCTCCTTGCAGTGTGAGCATCGATCCCCCAGGTGTGAGAGACATCTTGGAGAGGTATCTGGAGGGGGGGGGATAAGAGACATAGGAAATATTAAGGAACACAGAGGGGAGACAGAAGCCATCTGCCCACCAGGAATTTTACCGTTTCTTCGTTGACTACGAGCCTGTCCACGCTGGGAAATTTGGGGCGATAAAAGGGCCTTATCTTTCTGACCCCCTTGCTCCTGTCCAAGCCCAGGCCACGGAGAGGAGAAGCTGTGCTTCCTCAGAGCCCTCTTGGGATCAGGGTCAGGGCCTGGGGTCAGGAAGGAGACCTCACCCCAAAGGTACAGGTGAGCATCTGTGGAGGACGGATCCCAAGACACCCTTCGCCTCAAGGACGATGGAGAATTACATATCATACTCTACATGTTAGATATACCGTGCATCTTTTTTAAAAAAATTAGATGTTGAGATAAGCTTCAAGTCCATGGAATTCCTTCCTTCCTTTCCTCTTCCTTTTATAATTAAGGCTGGTAAAATGTGTCTGTTTCATTTTGGTCAACAACATCTATTTATTTAGTTTAATTCTGTTTAGGAATTCTGTTTATAAATGTCCACGAATCGTTACTAACCAGGAAGCAAACAAAACTCTCCCCCGGCGGCAGTGGCCGGACGGGAGACGTAAAGGTCGTTGTTGTGTGTGAAGAATTTTGTCACACTTGCCGGTCAGGGTCAGAAAGCAGTGGTGGAAACCCAAATTCTCCACCCCAAACATGGGTAAAGGAGCAAAGATTCACAGCTGGAATGTGAAAGCTTAGCAAGCAAAGAAATATTCTCTCCGGGCAGGTGAATCGGTCAAATTGACTCTCTTTTGAATTTCAGTGTTAAAGAAATCTCAAGACTTTTTGGAAAAAATTAATAGTTTCGCAAATTTCTTGCATACTGCAAAGAAAAGGAAAAACAACAACAACACATTTTTAAACCTATGCCTACGTGAGAGTTTGGAAGGTAACTTACCAAGGGCTGGAGACGATGAGCAGAAGCAGCCGAAGGAAGTCCAGTGGGGATGTTGGGGGAAAGCCCGAGATGGGGAGAGATTTATACAATTCGCTTTGGCCCTCCGAGGGAGTGGGCCAAGTTGGCGGTACCAATTTCGTTAAGTATATGACGCTACTAACCACTCTACATTTCCTGGGTTGCCTGTTTCTCTTGGGAGTTTCCAATAACTGGGCGCTCGAAGGGAGAGGCACTCCAAGGTACTCCGAATAGGGTTCCTCAGCAGGAAGTGACCTCTCCTCTACGTGGAGCTTTCCCCGGCCGAACGCAGGAACAAGCACCACTTAGGTGACCTAAATGTTCCCACAAAAATATATTATTAATATTAATATTACTGTCTGTGTTTCTTTAATGAGTCTCACACTGACTGCTTGAGGCTCTTACGGAGGCCTTTTTTGGGCTCCAAAGAAGGACAACTTCTCCCATGGGTGGCATTGGGGTGGATGACAGGAGGCGTGGCCGATCCCCCAACTTCTGTCCTTGGTGTCAGCTTCTCGCACAGCTTCAATTTTTAATTAATTAATTTATTACACTATTTCCAAAGCGACCCTCCTTGTAAGATTCCAGGGTGAGGTGCAATTACTGATGTATTTCAACCGGCCAAACTTCAAAGACACAATTCAGCATTTCACCACTGTGTCTTGGTGAAATATCTCCCACTACACCCAAGCCAACCTAAGCACTTTACACTTTTATAGCGATTTTTCTATTCCCCCTATTTACAGATAACCCCTAAATCAACTCTATGGCCCCTCTTCACACCCCAATCCTGGCCCCCAAGTTTGCCACCCAAATTGGCCCCATCTGCGGACCAGAAGGCAGTAGAGCTGGTGAATTGGACTGGCTCCTAGACAGATGGTGGGGAAGATGAAACCCAAGCTAAACCTGCCTGCCGTGGGTCCAGGAAAGGAGCCCAGTCCAACATCTAGGTCTTTTGGACTCCTTGTGTGCAGTCAAGAGGAAGACGATTTATGGGGTGGGGAGCCATCACCTGTTAGAACACTACATTGGGTGCTTGTCTGGGTTGAGGTCTCAGCAGGTCAAGATGGACAAGGTGGGGTTGTTGTTTTTTTTGGAGGAGAAAAAACCCATGAGAGGCAGGTTGGACTGGAAAGAGATGGTGAAAGAAACAAAGAAAAACACAGGCATCCGATGTAGGGCAAGAAGAATCTGGAAGCTGAGCAGATCAACAGGCAGAAGAACTGACCAAAGGAAGGAAGGAAGGAAGGAAGGAAGGAAGGAAGGAAGGAAGGAAGGAAGGCAGGCAGGCAGGAAGGAAGTCTTCTCGGACTTTCATCAGGCTGCCTTTGCCTTTGCCAAACCAGTCTCTCATAGTGGACTCTTGTCTTCTGATCGCGAGGGTGCTCTGATCCGACTGGATGCCTTTCGGGTGATCTTGAAGGGAAATTCAGAGTTGAGAAAGCAAAGGAGGAGGAGAGCAGTCTGGAGCAAAGCTGAGACGAAGGTGTCCATGGCCATCAGAGAAAGGTATTCATGTTGATGGGTGTCACTGCCATCACATAGGAAGGAGACCCCCCTGGTGCACCAACACCATGAAGGGTGATGGATCCTCTTCCACGGATGATGGGCCACCCAAAAGAAGTTAAAATGGTTCCTTGGAATGTCACAAGAATAGGTGTTTTCCAAAAAGGTTGCACATTTAGTATGTCCAACATCTTGGAAGGAGTTCAGGTGAGAGAGGAAAGTGACAGAGCAAACATAAAGGATTACACGAAAAGGAAAGAGAATTCACATTCCCATGAACCACGTTACTATTCAACGTCATGCTGACGTTGTGAGCAGCAGAGATGAGAAAGGAATGGACAGAAGCCGACAAATATCTCTTAGTTCCTGACGTTTGCAAAGCCCTTCACTGTGGGGAAAGGGATGTGCAGACCCATAATGGAGAAGAGCCTGCAAGGAAGGGAGGCATCGTCATAGTAATGATGAGAACACTTTGGTACCTTGAAACGAATGGTCTCTTCTTCAATTAGCCTTCAGATTTTGGGACCAAAGGATTTGCTGGCGAAGGAAGAGGGACTGCCTCCGTCAGAGCCTCAAGCACTGTGTGAGACTCATTAAAGAAACGCAGGCAGTAATATTAGTAGTAGTAGTAATAATATCTTCTTGTGGGAACATTTAGGTCACCTAAGTGGTGCTTGTTCCTGCCTTGGGCCGGGGAAAGCTCCAGGTAGAGGTTGGGTCACTTCCTTCTGAGCAGGGCCGGTACTAGGCTTTTCTGTGCCCTAGGCAAGACTAACTACTTGCGCCCCCCCCCCCCCAATTTTCAATAACAGACAAATTGTAGGAAAAGCAGAAAGTACAAAACCTGAAATTGTGAAAATTTTGAGTTGCATTTTTTTCAAGAAATTAGTCTGTATAAAACTGTGCCGTTCTCAGGTCAGTTCTGAGCTCCTCTGAGGTCAGTTTTGCGCCCCTCTCAGGTCTGCGCTCTAGGCGGTCGCCTAGTTGTAGCTCCGGCCCTGCTTCTGAGGAACCCTATTCGGAGTACCTGGGACTGCCTCTCCCTTCGAGCGCCCAATTATTGGAGCCTCATGAGAGAAACGCAGGCACTGCCAAGCGCGGCTAAAACACGGAGCTGTCGCATGACTGTGTTTGGAACGATGCTTTCCGGAATAAACCCAGTCGACTGAACACCTCGCACGGGTTGGTCCCCCAGCTTTGGCCAATCTGTGCCTGTTGTGGTCCTGCTTGGGTTTTCCTTCCAGTTTCTTCATTGTACGGAAGGTCAACCGGACCCCATATTGATATGCAGAGGTTCGATTCTCCACAGAGACTGCCAGTGGCGTATTACGATTCGTTAAGGGCTTGTTAAGATCCCGTATTACGATTCCTTTCCATCAAGAGAACCTCTGCTCGACCTGGTACTTGTTTTTTGCCCACATGTCTGCCCCTGTTTCTTTTTCTTCTGTGCTTAGAAGCTCTTTGACAGCCTTGAACCCCTCCTATTCTTTCAAAAAAAGTAATCAGCAGACATGAAAGGTCAGTAATGGAGAGACTGTCCCGCAGGGGGCTGATCTTGGGTCACCCAAATGAAAGGAGGGGGTCCTGATTTTCAGCACATATTGACTTGGTATGAGATTCCCTCTTTTAAATAACATTTCTGTTGAAACGTGAGAGGCATCATGGAGTTTTGGTGGATCCTTCTAGTGACAGAGTTGGCACCACTGAGGGCTGTTATTTGTCACCATTGAATTTCTCTCCATTTACACCATCAGATGCCAGCAGAATCGCTCCCGATAGGATTCCTTCCATGTTGAAACAGGGCAAACCTTGGGTGGGAGTTCTGCTATACCTTAGATCTGGTCCATCTTGGCTCTACTTGGTGTTCCTCTCTTAAAAGTTGGGGGGGTTTCCTTCAATCAATCATCCTGAGCCACCACCTCTGGGGTTTCAACCCTCACCTTGTGGGTATTTCTATCCCCTACCCATCAGAATGACACCAGGGCAACTTTTATGGGATGTTTGTGTCTGAAAGGGGACATGAATTGGCCATGAGGGAATCATTGACATGCCAAAGATGGTCCTTGTGAAACAGAAGAGAAGAAGGGAGGGACCTAAAGCACGTTCAGAGGAACACGTAAAAGCGCCTGGACAAAGCGTTCCCAAAATGTCTCCGGACACCTGACACGGACTTTAATTTGGAGGAGAGAGACCCTTCCCAGAACCACCTACGCTGGCGTCCAGAAGCGTGAACATAACCTCGGATATTTAGTGTGTTTCGTAGCATCATATACTTAACAAAATTGGTACTGCCACCCAGAGCTGCCGGCTTTGAGAGCCAGAGCGAATGGTATATATTTCTCCCCATCTCGAGCTTTTCGAACAACGCCTTCTGACTTCCTTTGGCTTCTGCTGTCTCGCTTCTTCTCGGCTCTTGGTAAGTCACCCTCCAAAAGATCTGACGGGGATAAATGGGGGGGAAAGGAAGAAGATTGTGGTTCCTTTGTTTTTGAAGGAGTGTTTCCCTCACCTTCAGAAAACTGTGACTCAATTTGATGGAAGGAACTTGAGATATGTTTCTTTAAAATATGAAAATTGGGAGCCAGAAACTGAGAACTGATTGTTTCATCCATCCAGGACATGCGTTCTTCCAAGTCCTCAGCCTTGTTTGACTGTCTTTTTGGTCCTGAATTTGGGCTGCTCCCTCTTTCTCTGGAGAGGCTCCTCCACTGGGCCACTGCAGGCGGATGAGGGTTTGTTCTGCTCCCGGAGGAGGAAGAAATGATCAAACAGTTACAAATCCCTTCCTAAATGGGATGGAACAGACTCAAATGTTCTTAAATAAAGGCAGGTGGGTGAAGGAAAATCCTAAATCCGAGAGGAAGGAAAATGGAGGGGCCTCCATGATTCTAAAGCAGACCTTTTCCTGCTCTTGGTCTTCAGGGTAAGATCTATAAAAGAATTATCTGAGAACTGCAGAGCTGGACGGGATCCTCTGGATCATCGAATCCAGGCCCTGTCAAGGAGGCACCGAGGGGAATTGAACTTCCAACCTCTGGCTCTGCAGCCAGAAACCTAAGACAACGAGTGACTCTCAAGTCAACAGTCTTAGAAACAGGGATGGCTTGTGAGAGACCTGGAATTTTCAGGTGGGGTCTCCTCCCTGCCCCAGTGCCTGCGTTTCTCTCAGGAGGCGCCAATGACTGGGCGCTCAAACGGAGAGGCAGTCCCAGGTACTCCGAATAGGGTTCCTCAGCAGGAACTGACCTGACCTCTACCTGGAGCTTTCCCCAGCCCAAGGCAGGAACAAGCACCACCTAGGTGACCTAAATGTTTCCATCAGAATATATTATTAATATTAATATTTCTGCCTGCATTTCTTTAATGAGTCTCACACAGTGCTTGAGGCTCTGACGGAGGCAGTCCCTCTTCCTTCGCCAGCAAATCCTTTGGTCCCAAAATCTGAAGGCTAATTGAAGAAGAGACCATTCGTTTCAAGGTACCAAAGTGTTCTCATCATTACTATGATGATGCCTCCCTTCCTTGCAGGCTCTTCTCCATTAACCTCACACGGGTTTCCTTCTAATTTATCTGTGGGGTCCCCTCCCTATCCATCCATTTCGTTGTGGTGCCCATGGACCATAGGGGTCCATGTGGGCCCCAATTCAGCGTTCAGGAGTGTAGTACCCCCCCCATAGAGCCGTTCAGAGGCCACACCATTCCCCACAGGCCTGAATCGGAGTATCCGTGTCAGTTTTTGAAGGCTGCTTATTTCCGAGGTGGATTAGCAGCCGCTTGTCTTCAGACGCACCCAAGGGATGCAGGCACCCAATGGTTGTGGTATAAAGTATTGGGAACCAGGATTAACCAGTAAGCTTTCCCACAGAAATCAGGGCTGACCAAACTGACCCAGCCAAAGGAGACCCCCATGAGCACCTCTCTGGAATGGTGATACAATATACGGCATTCAGAAAGAGAATCAATAGATACCGGTACTGTGGATAAGGGGGGTGCTCCTATACCCATACTGGGTTTTCAAAACAATAAAACTAGCCATCAATGGCATTCCCC
Organism: Intellagama lesueurii; assembly: GCA_037013535.1. Lineage (NCBI taxonomy): Eukaryota > Metazoa > Chordata > Lepidosauria > Squamata > Agamidae > Intellagama > Intellagama lesueurii. Next base: position 890,165 of record JBAJHW010000022.1, read on the forward strand.
ATTGAGGGTCTAAAGCTTACTTGGCTCTCAGTTCCTCTCCTTCTGGAGCTGGCTCCTAGGCTGTTCCGCTCGGTCTCTCTCCAGATTAGGAAGGCACTCATTTTCCCTTTGTCTTCACCCAGAACGTTCTGTCCAAACCAGCGTGTGCTGGTGAGAGTATTCTTCGTCTCTGTCCAAGTCCTTTCTTTTCAACCTGGGGGAACCTTGGTTCCCTATTCCATGGTCTGAAAATATTGAAAGAAAAATGGCAAAAAATATATATTTTTAACAAGGAAGCTACCAGAACTGGCCAGGAGAGGGAGCAACAGACCACCCTATATATCCCGTAGGTGTGATCCAAGACGCCCAGATGGATAGGTGGAGTCGGATGCTGAACGAAATTGATACCACCAGCCTGATCCACACCCTCAGAGGGCCAGAGCAAATCGTATAAAACATTCATCATCTGCAGCTTTTCCAACATCCCTTTCTGTCTTCCTTCGGCTTCTGCCACTCGGCTTCTTTTCAGCTCTTGGTAAATCCCCTTCCAAAATCTCTCCGAAGCCTGGGTTTTAAAATGTATAGCTGATTTCCCCTTTGCATTCTAAGAAGACATTTTGCGAAACTCTTCATTAATTTTTTTCCAAAAGTCTTGAGATTTCTTTAAAACTGAAATTCAAAAGAGAGTAAATTTGACCGATTCACCTGCCCGGAGAGAATATTTCTTTGCTTGCTAAGCTTTCACATTTCAGCTGTGAATCTTTGCTCCTTTACCCATGTTTGGGCTGGAGAATTTGGGTTTCCACCACTCGTTTCTGACCTCAGCTGGCAGGTGCGACAAAATTCGTAACACACAACAAATACTTGAAAATCTTATTTATTTCTCTATTTCTTGGTATGTTTGTTTGTTGAAAATATATTTAGCCCACCTTTTTCCTTAGACGCATCTGGCTACTGCAGAGGGGCGAAAATTTTGCTTAGTTCTTGGTTCGTAAGTATTTCTGGAGATTTGTAAATGCTTTCCTAAATGGAATAGAAAGAGTCTGTGATTAAATTAAATAAATATATGTGAAAAACCTGGCTGTGTACTTCAAATGTCTGAATTTGGGGACATGAACATTTTTCATGGGGAAGAAGGGGTCTGCGCATGTATTTTCCTCCGGTGAAGGGCTTATCAAATGTCAGGAACGAAGGGATACATGTGGGTCTCTGTCCCTTCCTTTCTCATCCCTGCCGCTCACAAATTCAACATAACGTTGAATTGTGACTTGCTTCATGGGAATATGAATTCTCATTCCTTTTTGAGTAGTACTTAATGTTTGCTCTGTCACTTCCCCTCTCACCAGACCTCCTTCTAAGATGGCTACCATACAAAATATGACGATTGTTCGGCCACCAGCTTTTCCAATACCAGTTCAAGGAACCAGTTTTTCTCCTTTTGGGGGGGGCCATCATCCGTGGAAGAGGATCCATCACCCTTGGTGTGTCAGAGTTCCACGGGACTATCCTTACGCTGTGATGGCAGTGACACCCATGAACATGAATACCCTTCTCTGATGGCCATGGACACCTTCGTCTCAGCTTTGCTCCAGCCTGCTCTCCTCCTCCCTTGCTTTCTCAACTCTGAATTTCCCTTCAAGATCACCCGAAAGCCATCCAGTCGGATCAGAGCACCCTCGCGATCTGAAGACAAGAGTCCACTATGAGAGACTGGTTTTGCCCATCAAGAAAACGGCAAAGGCCGCCTGATGAAAATCCAAGAAGACTTCCTTCCTTCCTTCCCTCCCTTCCTAACTCCCTGCCTCTTGATCTGCTCAGCTTCCAGACTCTTCTTGCCCTCTAGAGTCTAGGGGATGCCTAGTGTTTTTCTTCTTTTCTTTCACCATCTCTTTCCAGTCTGAGTCTTCTCGGAGTTCTTGCTTCCCATTAAAGCTTGACTCGCAGCCTCACACAACCTGCCTCTCGTGGGCTTTCTCTCCTCCAACCCAAAAAGACCACCACGTCCACCTTGACCTGCTGAAACCTCAACCCAAACAAGCACCCAATGCAGTGCGGTAACAGGCGATGGCCCCCCACCCCACAAACCGTCTTCCTCTTGACTGCACACAGGATCTCCAAAAGACCCAGATATCGGAGCCCCTTTGCGGGACCCACGGCCGGCAGGTTGATCCTGGTCTTGGTCTTATGACAGAAATTAATAGAGAGGACTAACTTTCACGGAGAGAAGGGAGTCAGATACTTAGGAATCCAACTCACAAAGAGAACAAGTACACTATTCAAAGACCATTATATGAAATTAATTAAAGAGATACAGAATAGCCATCAAAATGAATATTCTACCTAAAATTTTATTTTTGTTTCGGACAATTCCTGCAATATTAAAACAGTCATTTTCCCAAGAACTTAACAAGATAATTATGAGACTTGTTTGGCAAGGTAAAAAAAACAAGAATTAAAATCAAAGCAATGCAAGGTGCTAAACAAAGAGCAGGTTTTGGTCTCCCGGATTCGGCATTGTATTATAGAGCCTGTGTCTTAGTCTGGATAAAGGAATGGATACCCTTAGATAATGATAGACTACTCAAGTTGGAAGGACATGATCGACCGTTAGGGTGGCATGCTTTTTCATGGTAGAAAAAAGATAAAGAGCAGAAAGGTTTCAATACGCACACGATAAGAAGAGCCTTATTAGGAACTTGGAAAAAGATCATACAGCAGATATTTTTTTTAAAAAAAAAAAAAACCAAGCTGGGTAATCACCCATAGAGGCCTTTACACAACCTACCCTTACGGCAGAAGCGAAATTCTTAAGATATCAAGACTTGTTAAAAAAGGATTGTGGTTTAAAGTCCAAATAAGAGTTAGAAGAACCCAATATATATTTCGACTGGTGCTCTCTAGAGTACAAATGGAATCTAGGTAAAGACGAAATAGAGGGCTTCTACATAGAACCAACGGTATTTGATAAACTTTTGTTGGGTTCAAACTGTCCTTGTTGGGTGCCCACATTGATGTAATAGAGCCAGGATTCCCAAGATCGAAACCCCGGGGCTATGGTTTTCTCTGCCACACATCAGTCCCATAGCCTTGGTTCCTCTCTAAGCTTAGCTGCCATCTTCACAGTCGATGGGAGAGACGTGGATGTTCTCAAGAAAAGTGTAGTGTTTCAAATTATCCCTGTTGCCGTCTGGTCAATTAAGAGCCATAAGCTTTACAAAAGATCCATTTGTTTCTATGGATCAATCTGGCTGCTTGCATTTTTGAACCCTTCTTGAGCAGGATGCATTAGATGGCTAGTGGCACTCCTACGATGAGCAATGATATTTCTGAAGTACAGGGTGCACAGGCTTGCACAAGGACACACACACACACACACCACCCCTGTGAAGGCTGGGCCCAATAGATTTTAGTTCACTACTGCACAAACGAAGACACAGGGATGGGTGAGTTGTTCGCTCACAAACACACTGGTCCCCAGTGTCACCACAAAAACTTTTAACTTCTTATCACCAAAGAATCTGTAGGGCATCAGGACAATTTATCGATCAAAGAAAAATATGTAAGTATTTTAAGGCAGAAAAAAGCACTCTTCTTTCCCAGAGTAAAGCAAAGCGGAACTCTGCAAGCTCATAATAACAAAAACATTAATGGGGGGGGGGGGGTTATTCACAGATGCGGGTGAAAAGACACTCTAGACATGTTCAGAGGCTAACAAGTGCATCACACATTTCCAAGCTGAGATCTTGCGTTGCCAACAAGTTCGAAAACTGGATCCCAGTTCAACGTTCAGCCCGGAAAACAACACACTTAATAAATGGGTTTATTGTTATCAAGGATGTATAAAGACATGATTTATAAAACAAGGAAATGTGACAAAGTTTGAGCCGGATGGTAAGCTGCGTCTTCTTTTTTGCGATCCCAGAGCTGTGAGCATCCGCTGTGCTTATTCTGCGCCGAACGCACACCGCTCTGCGTAAGACCGGAGGAGATTGGGGGGGGGATTAAAATATCAAACGTTGGACTCTGGCTTCTGCATTCTTGCATGTTTTTAACCACCCGGTTTTAGCCTCAAAACGGGAGTCCTTTTTCTCTGCCTCGGCTGGTTAGCGATTCCCGTCGCTTTCCTCTTTCCTACCACCAAATACAGATTATATATTATGTGTTGATTTCTTTTTTCCTTCTCATTTTTACAAGTCGGGTCCGCAGGCGGACGGAGGAAGAAGAGGAGAAGGGCGGCGGAGGGCCTGGCGCGGAAAGGCCAAACTTTTAAGGTATTTTTAGCAGCCAATGGGAGCTTTTTCCGCTATGAAGGAGGCAGAGAAAACATTTGGTTGCGGTGTGTAAGAGTCCAGCCGAAGACAGTGTAACCTTTGAGGAGGCTGCTGACAGGCAGCAAAATTTCGGCGGTTGCAAAGGACACCCGGGCCATGCTCAAACGGCCTCGAGTTTCTCCCGGGTTGTTGCTTGGGTGCGAGTTCGGATCCCCATCATGGGAGTGTCGTCCATCCTCTGCTCTTGCCTTCAATGTCTCCTCCTTTTGCTGCTTTCAGGTAGGTTCCCTCGATTTCAAAAAATTCCTAAGTCCATTTGAAAAGAAGGGGGGAAAGTCAGGCGAGGTGGGAGGGAGGCCTACCTTGTCAGGAGGGTGGCACAGGGAATCTTCCTGGTGCTGAGGGGAGGTGCAGAAGCTGACCAGAGGGGCTGTGATCCCCCAGAAACCGGTAATCGGTAATAAACCGATCGTCTGTCTATTTAGGAAAAAAATCTCCACTTTTTCCTTTGCCTTCAAGCTTTCAGGCACAGCCCTCCCTAAATTGGGAAGATTCCCGTGTGAAAAAATGGCTCGGCCGTTACCCTCCTTAATAATGATCAGAAAGTTTATTTCTTGTACTCATCATAAAGTTTGTTCCCTCTCTGGTACATGTGGAGAGGGTGGAAACAAATTGGCAGGAGGGAAGTCTTATCGGCCAGAGTAGAACCTCCAAAGTCAGGAGCAAGCTACCTGGGTCTTCTTCCAGCTCCACCCCCCCCCCCCCACAGCTAAGGGGCGATGCTGGAGCACGGTGGCTTGCTTCCACGCCCCATAGCTGCTGCTCAGCTCTTGCAGACTCGAGCCTGTGGCTTCCTTTCAGGAGTCCAACCATCTCGTATGTGGGCTTCCTCTTTTCCTGCTGCTTTCCACTTTTCCCTTGGGACAACAAGGGGCTCTCTGGCATGTTCCTATGCCAGCCTGCCTTACTGGGTTGGTGTATGAATCGCAACAAGAAATTCAAAGGGAGTGCTAGGAATATATAATGTTTTAATCGCTCTTGGGTGAATATTTTTTTTTCTTTTTTAAAAAAATCTTTATGGTTAACTCTCCTTCTCATGAATTATTATGTATTAATCTGGGACTGTAAGAGGGTCGGAGGTTATTATTGCTGATGCGGAGTTACTTGTCCAGGAAGCGAGTGCAAAAGATGCCTTTAAAAGGAATGGAGCACACGACCCTCAAAGGCAGAGCATGGGAAGGTTTACTTTCAAACTACGACACTCAGAATCCCCCGACTATCCCGGTGACCAGCTATGCAGACTGGGAGTTGTTGTCCAAAAAAGGAGTAACTTCTCTATTCGTTCCTCAGAGGCAAACCATTCAGGCCCCTTAAGCAAGTTGAGTCAGCATCTGGAGAACAGATCCTGGGGAGGTCGCTTTGAATTCCCCCACGGAAAATGAGGCATCATGGAAATCTTTTATTGACGTGGGATGCTGCGTTTCATTAGGGACGGATTCTGAGACCCCTGGCCTGTGAACCACAGTGGCACGGGTTTGAATCTGGTGGAAATTCTCAGCACAGAGAGAGATCCTGCGTGATCTCGTCCATATAACAGTCTGGCGAGGTAGGCCAGCAGGCGGAGCTTCTGAAGCCAGGAGCGAAAGTCATGGCAGATGCAAGATTCGAACCAGGAACATCAGCAACATCACTCCTGGGACTCATCATGAGCATTAAAGTCATATTGGTTCCTCTCCTTCTTCCTCATCATCTGGGCCTCTTCCCCTCTCCACACGGCCCCTTCGCCCTTCCCTTAACGTCTAAGGTTCCAAAGTCCACCAGGAAAAGCCACAGATTTAGGCACAGATTCACTCGGCTGATTCAGGTGGACCTGGAAAGAGATGAACAACGAACAGAGAGGGTCAGATTACCTATTAAGGTAAACAAGCATTTCCTCTTCTGAGACTGTTATCCCTCCAGGCTTGCAAATCTTTCAGTCCTACCTGCCTGGGGCATCAGACATGCAAAGCTAAGCCATCCTGTCTCTCAGCTGACTAGTCACGAAACAAAATCAAGCAAATGTTTGCCAAATGCGGTTTGCAAAATCTCGTGAATGATAAGCCCACTGGAGCTTGTTCTTGTTATGCGCCATCAGGTCAATTTTTTTTTACTTACGGCAGCTCGAAGAAGCAGCAACCTCCAAATGACCCTGTCGTTAGCTACCCTGCTCAGCAATTTCAAACGAGGTTGGGGCTTCCTTTAGGGAGTTCATCTATCTCATGTTAGGTCTTCCTCTTTTCCTGCTTGCTTCAATGTTTTCAAGCACAGTTGTCTTTACCCACCAGTTCTTATCTTCTCAAGACGATGACCCACTGGTGTATAATAATATGCATGTGCCATGAAGTGAATTCTGATTCATGGCGACCCTTTTCAGGGTTTTCTAAGTAGAAAATACACAGGAGTGGTTTGCCCTTCCCTTCTTCTGGGGGTGCCCTGGGACGGTCCAGCTGGCCCAAGGCCACCCAGGCTGGCTCTTCTGGGATGCAGAGTGGGGAATTGAACTCCCGACCCCGGAATGAGGGGGCCTCCAAAATCACCTGTCCTCAACAGCTCTGCTCAGCTCTTCTAGACTCAACCCCGTGGCTTCCTTTAGGAAGTCCGTCTATCTCGCCTAGGGGGTCTTCCTCTTTCCCTGCTGCTTTCCCCTTTCCGCCAGCCTCATGATCCTTTCCACTGAATCTTCCTTTCTCATGACGGGCCCGAAGCAGGACAGTCTCAGTTCTGCCATAGCACCGACAAAATGAAAAGACGTCTCGCCGTCTTCTCTGTGGGTCCACACAAGGCCAAAACCCCTCGAGAGGCCCATCCTTTGTCTGTGGATTATTTTTGAGGGAGAATGCGATCTCCCCCTGAAGCATCATCACTCCGTAGGACTTTTACCACCTCACGGGGAGCAGTTATCCCGTTCCGGCTCAGGTCTTTGCCAACCTGCAGGGCTAAAATCTGTTTTTTCGTCTTAGCGCGCAGACGATAGTCTCAGGGGTACCTAGATTGACATCTTCCTGGCGCATGTGGGCAGAAGAGAGCCCAAGCGGACCTGGAAGCCACGGGCTGTGGCTGCCGGGTTCATTTTGCTGCCTCTCCCATGGGGGGGGGGGAATCCATCTTCCCACCCCACACCTCCTTAGGAGCAGAGATCTTGAAAAAGAAAAAGATTGTTTGCTTAACCCATACTTGGGAAATTAGCCTGCTTTTATTTTGTAGCCGTGGAGGATGACTCTGGCATGTAGCTCAGAAAGATTTGCGTGGCTGGAGGGACCACATGACCCGAGGGCGAAAGAAGCCTTTGCATGTGAACAGATACAAAATCCCAGAATCTGGGAATGTTACTCTGCCAAACCCTTAATAAGCCTTCCCTAACCCAGCACCCCCCCAAATGGACTACAACACCCATCACCCTATCTAATGCTTGTGGTCTCTTGGGACGATGGGCGTTGTTGTCTGAAACAGCTGGAAGGCAGCCGCTGGAGAAGGTTTTTTTGGGGGGAAGAACAAGGGTTTCGTGCAGGCCCTCGTTTCAGAGAGGAAAGGAGCCTTGGTGGAAGTCAGGGTTTTCAAGAAGGAATGGCTCAAAATTAAGATTTAAAACTCTTAAGCAGCGTAACACGGTCTTGAACTGTGTGCCTCCTGCACTCTCGGCATGAGAATTCTTCCAATTTTTCGTGGCATATCCGGATCAGCTCGGATTCGCCCTTTCTAATTGCCGTTTCCTAAAATACGCTCCTGGGCGCAGCCTCCTCGGCCAGCCTTATTTCGCGCGTGTGCTTTCGCTGGCAAGCGGCTTTGCCCACCACAAAGAAAATAAGCAGTTTGTCTTTGTGTGAAGCTTCTGGGGAGCCAGAAAAGGCAGGGCAGGCATTTTAGACGTCCCATCTCACAGATCCCCCCGAAAAAAACAGCCTTGACCCAAACACACACACACACACACACACACACACATGCTTGCTGCCCCAGAAAGGGGGTTTGATAGGATGTGCGTCGTGTGTGGAACTCCCTGCCACAAGATACAAAGCTGTGGTCACGGCTTTAAGGAGCTAAAGAAGATTAACTCCCCTTGTGGCCGAGGCAAAGTCGATGGGTGGCAAAGATGGGAAGGTTTGGCCCCACCAAATGTAGGGGCACTACTCCAAGTCCCATCATCCCCTCCTATTGGCTGTGTGGGCTGGGGCTTCTGGGAACGGAAGCCCAAAATATCCGGAAGGTTCACATTTTCCGAATCCCTGACCGATCGATTCTCAGCTCAAGAGAAGCTCCAGCATCACAATCGTAGAAGCAGAGAAGAGCGGGAGAAGCGTATAGATCTCAAAGGGTTGAGAGTGTTGGGGTTTTTGCAGCCTCGCAGGCTGCCTGGAGAAGGTGTGGCTGGGAGGGACTTTTTCTGGGCTGGGGTGACTGTTAATCTATCCATCAGTAACCAATCCTTCCTTCCCTGCCTCTGAATTCAAAGAGAGCCCTGCCACTCTGCTGAGAGCTTTTTCCCCTCTCTAGACTCTGTTGAAGTCTGTTGTTGACAGCAGTCATGTTTGTCCGTTTGCTGTTGATCTGTAAGTAAGAAAACATTTTTTGTTCTTTCTCCTACGAATGTCTCAGAGCGAATTATTGAGACGGTAAGTGCCAGTGAGTGAGAAGAGGAGCGGACTGCTCTGGGGGACTTCAAACTATTCTGCTCTGTGCATCCCTGCCCTTTGGCTGTGCAGTGAGAGGATATTCGGAATGGGATTCCCCTGGGGCCTCCTTGACAGGAGCTGGACTCAGTGACCCAGAGGGTCCCTTCCAGCTCTGCCGTTCTAAGATTAAAAGAAATTAGGGGATGCTGGGGCATAACTTCCAGACGGTGTGGCATGACTCGAAGTGGCAGGAATCTTCCTGGCCTGGCTTTGAACATCCGTAGATGTGCCCTACTCCAACGGAGCATGCGGGGTCTTTTCCGGGGATCATGACGAACATTAAAGCTGCCACACGCACTCCATGCGCCGAAGTTGGCTTTCACGCGCGCGAGGAAGTTGATGAAGACCATTGGCTCCGACTTCATCCCTAAGAAGGTGCCGTCGTGCCTCCCTGCGAGGGAAAGGCCCGGCGGCCCGCCTTCCATCGCGGCTGTTTTCCTCCGAAGTGTGGAATCCAGGGGGCAGACAGAGGAGCGATTGTGCGGTGGACACCACGACACCCTTCCCTCCTCCTCACACATCCTCGTGCGAGGCAGGAAATGCTTCCCTCTTTTTTTTCCTGCCCAGCCCCGCCGGGCTCAGGGCTGACCGTCCGCCGCTGGAGAGCCAGACGCCGGGGTAATCTCACGAGCCTCTCCGACAAGGACGATGACTCTGGTCTGGACTTCCTCCTTCGCTGGAAAAAGAACGAGAAAGCAACAGAAATGCCGGCTATTTCTCGCAAATAGAAGTTCAGAAACGTTTTCTATTGTGAGCTGATACTTGGTTTTTATACAGAAAGCAGCGGATGTGGGGGTTTTTAATTTTTATTTTTTTACAAGCCTCCCTCAGAATTTACAGTTAGGGTAAATCCAGCTTTCCAATATTCCCAGTAAAGGTCAAACTGGTCAGTCTTCAAGGCCGGAGCCAAAGACATTTGATCCCAAGGTCATACAAGAGGTCAACCGGGCAGGTACATCAGGCTTTTTTCCAAAACAGGGAATTTCTGCTGTCTTAGTCTGTCTTGTTTTGTTTGGAACGGGTCTTGGACTTACCTGGATTCACATCTGCGAGCTGCATCTCCCTACCTCTGGGAAAATGATAAAGACATTTTTTGCAGAGTTCTGAATTTCTGGTTAAATTCCTCCAGCTGCACAGAAGTGCAGAGATTCACACAGCAAAATTAGCTTCAAGTTCCCCAGGTTAGTCCACCCCTTTTCCCCTCTCATCATCTGGCACTTACGGTCTCAGTAACTCACGCTGCAGCATTAGTATGAGAAAGGATAAAAACATTTCATTTACTTACAGTTCAATGGCTGCAACAGCAAACTGACAAACAGGGCTGGCTGACTTTCAACAACAGGCCTCAACAGAGGCACAGACATGACTGAGCAACAGACAAAGGAGAGAGGAAAAGCTCAAAAGGAAAGAGGCGGGATTCCCTTTGAATTCAGAGGCATGGAAGGAACTATTGGTTAGTGCTATTAGTGACTGACAATCACACCTAGTAGAGGCAGCATGTGAGGTTGCAATAATTCCAACTTAATTCCAACTTAAATATCAGCATCACTGGGAGGATGTAGGTCTTGCTGGGTTCAGGTTAACAAACAGAGAATTTTGTAGTTTACATACCTTGAATTCAGGAAGAGAACATCGCTGCAGACGGCTTCGAGAAGACACTTCTGAGTGTTGGTATTGGTGTGCCATGTTTTCCTCTGCCATCAGCACCTTCACTTCCTCTCACCTCATTTTTTCCCCCTCTTTCTTTTTCAAAGGCTGAGAATGTGCGATAGCGCAAAACCGTCACAGCTAAAACCATTTTTGGATGGAGGCGCTAAGAGTCCTTTAAAAATGGGAGAGAAAAGAAAGGAAATATAGATTCATATGGGTTTTTATCTCTTTTTTGGTATGTGCAGAGATGATTTAGTGCTAAACTGACGTAGCAACATAGCGATATGGTGATCTAGCGCTAAATTTAATAGTTTGTTTGGTTTTTTAATAACATAGTAATTTGGGGCATTATGTTTTGGGACAGCGAGCGGGTGTGCCTTCTTTCCCAAAACCTCCCGCCCCATCTTACGGCATCACCAGAAAACCACCCCAAGTCTCGCCCCTCCTTGGGTTCGTTTGGGGAGTGAAACGAATGATCAATCACGCAGGCAAAAGACCTCTGTTGTTCGTCAATAAATCTGTGTTCACTTCTCCTTTTCTCTCTTTCTCATTCAAGGGCTTGGTACCCCATTTAATATTGATGTGAAGAGACCCCAGATCTTCCGTGGCCCCGAAGAATCCCAGTTTGGGTACAAAGTCCTACAGTACACAGCCCAAGGGCAGAAATGGTGAGTCAATCATCCTTTAAAAGATTATTCTTCTGGATGTTTACATGGTCGTTATTTTTCCCTCTCTGCCTTACGAATCTTCAGCCGAACTCACACCTACGGGGGAATTCGAAACTGGTACATTTGGGATTCGGTGGTTGGGAAGGCTCCTAAAAAATTCCTTCAGAGTCAATAAAGAGATGCAGGAGGCATTACTTAAAAGCAGTAAAGTATGGGGGGGGGGGGAATTACATTTCTTGGAGAATTCAAGTTCGCAATTTTCGGTACTTATTTTCCCTCATTGCCCTTTTTAGTACTTATTGATCTCGTCGAAAATATAGGGGAATCAAACATGGACTGTTGAACAGATTTCACACTGTGGGGCTGATGTGGGCGGTCCGTGGGTCTTAAAATATGCTTTTAAATGTGTAGGGGTTTTTTTGAGGCAAAATGTACTTTTTAATGTATATTTTGAGTGAAAATATGCCTGTTCGTGATGGGTGGGCCACATCTTGGACTCTGGAGGCGTTTGTGGGGTTTAGGGGAAAGAACTAACGTATTGTTGCTGGGGGAACAGCATGCAAAATCACATAGAAAAATCACATTAAAAAAAAAAAACAAGCAAAAGTGTTTAAAAACAAGGGAAAATGGGATTTAGCATGACATGCTTTCCTGTGTCGTCTTCTCCCCCCTGCTTGCCCCCGTGAAAAGGGTAGGGCTGTGTTTGGCCAGACAGGGAAGGGATATAGCTAGCCCTCTCCAGTACGCTCCAGATGTGTGACACTACAACACCCACCATCCCCAGCCCACATGGCCATTGGCAAGGGGAGGCTGCCTTAAAGCAACCTGTTCCTCCCCAGATCGTTGAGGAAATGGTCTTTTAACATTCCCTTTGAACTACACCTTGCTGGGGGATGCCGGGTGTTGTAGTCCAACTACATCCCCCCCCCCAAAAAAAAGTCCCCAAATTCGAATCCTCCTCTTCTAACCCTTCGCCTTTTCCCTGATCAAGAACCCCATCCTTAGGCAGACCAGCCCACAAAAAGCTTTTTAAAAACGGGTCAAAACAAGGGGACCCCCCATTCCTTGCCGTTTGCTCCTCTTTCTTTCCCTCTGGGTTTGGGTTTTAAAAGTAACTTAAAAGTCACTTAAAAGTCACTAAAAAAAGCAAGCCACAGCTTTAGGCAGCCGCCAGGCCTCCGGTCCTGGCTCTGGGAGCCCAGAAAAGGCCGGTCCAGGTTTTCGTGTTGATTTCCGCAACTGGATCCGAGCTGGTTTTATGATTAAAGGATAACAGGGCCGAAGCGACCGGGGAACTCCTGCCCCATCGAAGAATCATTTACAGGCAAAAAAAAGGGGACAGCCCACGCAGCCGGAGACCCGAATGGGACGCCAGGAGGATCTCGAGCTCAGCCAGAGAACTGGGTCCAAGGAGCCGCTGGTTCCAGGAAACGAGGTCTCAGACGCTGCTGGTGGGTGTTTGGATCAAAATCCGGGCCGCTGTCCCGTCACGGCTCCAAGCCACAGGGAACGGGTTCTCCAGATGTTCGGGCTTTGGGCAAAGCCAGCAATGGGCAGGCGGTGGGGTGCATTATGAAATTAATTCCTCAGGATGGCACGGTCGAGGTCTGAACCCAGGCATGGCTGGAGGGAGGGCGATGGGAATCGTAGTCCATTGCCCAGCCCTTCTGGAAGGGAACAGGTCATGGATGCCTGAGTGAGCCAGCGGCTGTAATTCATGTTTTTTAAACCAATCGACTCATCGCACTCAGAATTCGACTAGGAAGAGAAATTTGTTCTCTCTTTCCAAAAAAATCTATTTTTTTTAAAATGGGATCTGGGCTCATTTTTGAAACCTGCAAACTTGTCACGACATTAATGAAGAATTTTGCGATTGACATCAAATTACCAGAACAGGAAAGGAATCCGTGGGCTTCTCAGCAATGAAGAATCGAGGAGAAAAGCTGAACATTAGCTATGACTTGGCCCGGGGGAAAAAAACATAGATTCCTGTATTTATTTATTTCTCATTGACATGGAAAACAGATCACATTATTCAGATCATTTTTCCTTTCCCCATCTTCTGTTTTCACCCTTCTGGTCTTCTCAAAAATTAAACATCCGCCAAGTCTAGAGACCTAAAAGGAGCTAAAGACACAGCTGACTTGTCACTAGTTACTTTTGGATAACAATGAAAGTAACTAGTCAAAACCTAAGTTACTTAGGTGCAATCAGTAACACCTACTTACTTTCGAAAGTTACTTTTAAGGGTTTTAAAAGTAGGTTTTTAATAGACTTCTGGAAGTTCTCGTCACCCCTCTCCAAATTTTATTCTGCAAAAAGTGGGGAGGAATTACGCCTTCTAGATGCCTCCAGGAGAGAAAGTTCTCCTCTGAAGTACAGCAAGAACTCACCATCAAATTTTAGCCAGAAAGGAAAGAAAATGAGGGTTCTTGCAACTCCCTCTGGCAACTATGGGTTTGTTGGGTTTTTTTAAGAAATAGCCCCTTTGACTTTCTGACATTGCCTGTCCTGAGCAATACCATCATTCTTGGAGAAAGGAATTAGTTACAAGTAAGTACTCACATGTAACTAATTACTTCTACGTTTTCTTGCCTCCCCACTCTGACCCCACCCTGACCCTGAAACTGCGGTACTTAATTAATGAAAAATAAGAAGCAGATGTGGAGAAAAATTAAGGCACCCTGTCTCTCTGTTCCTTCCCGTACTGAGTTCCTAAGTGAAAGGAGCTGGCCGGCGGGCACCCATTCAACAGGGCAAGCCTTTTAGAAGTGTGGGGATGTGGAAACTCTCTCGGTTGAACGCCTGCCTTTTGGGTCGCCCTTAAAAACACAAAAAAGACATCCGTTGACCAAGGCCGTTCAGTGAGTCAGTGGCGGCGAGAAGGGTCGAATCCTGAGCTTCTAACAGCAGCAACCATAGCACGCGGCCGGCCACTTTCTCTCCAAAATTATATCGGAATCCCTTGGAAAAAAAAAGGGTTTTTAAAAAACATAGATGTGCTTTAATTTAATGAAGACGCTCCCGAATGCTGCTGGTTTCCTCCACAGGATGCTGGTGGGGGCGCCCTGGGAAGGAACGGCCGAGGACCGCCAGGGGGACGTTTACAAGTGCGTCGTGGGAGGAAGGAGGAACTCGACCTGCGCCAAAGTCCACATTGGTGGGTAATCAAGTCGCTCCCATGAGGGAGCCTCCCTGTCCAGGGGCAGTGTATCTGAAACTCTCCTCCCTGCCGGTGGGAGCCCCTTTGCCATCTAATTTTGGTCCAGGCTCCGCGCCAGCGCCCAGGGTCGCCTCATGGGCGAAGGCGAGGCAGCCATATATGCCAGAGCCTAGTTTTTAAAAACTGGGCTTCATGATGAAAGTACAGTGGGACCCCCTTATCCGCGGTATCAGTATCCGCTGATTCGCTTATCCGCGGTCTGAAAATATTAAAAGAAAAATCCTAGAAATATATATGTTTTTTAAGATGCCGTTATTAAAATAGTGTTCGCTGTAATCTGCATTTTTCAGCATCCCTGGAGGAGGCTTGGAAAGGATCTCCGGTGGATATGGAGGTCCTCCTATTAAAAAATAAATAAATTAATATACTAGAGCCCGTGTGGAGTCGTGGACTGATATTCTGAAGATCTGGTTTCAAAACCCCACCCAGCCTCGCAAGGCTATTGACAGGATGAAGTGGGGAGGAGGGAGCCACACTTTGTGCTCATTAAAGGGAGAAATGCAGGTGATAAACATAGCACATAAATAAATACAACAGTGCTCCTGAGTACATGCAAAGTGTAACTGGCCACGAGTGTGTGCCCGTGCACGCACAGGCCCACCTACATGTGGTCCCAGCCTTGCTAGACACCCAGCGGATTGGGGGCAGAGCAGTGTGGAAATTCAGGGGCTCTTAAAGAACTGAAGGGACACCACGAGGTGATCTAGTCCAACCCCAGCTCAATGTACATCTTCCAGAAGAGACAAGATGTCAAAGGGAAACTTACAGCTGGATTAGACATTTCGAATGCATGTTGTGGTTGTGGTTGTGACATGCCGACCCCGTGAATGAGCCATCTCCAGAAGGTCCTGCCCTTAAAAGTCCAGCTCAGCTCTTGCAAACCCCAGCCTGTGGCTTCCTCTAGGGAGTCCGTCCATCCCGTATGGGGGCCGACTCCCTCTTTTCCTACTCCCTTCAGCTTTTCCCAGCATGATGGCCTTTTCTCATGAGGAGTCTCCATTGGGTTGGATCTAGACCCATCTGTTGGCCTTCCCTTTGCAACAGAACTCAAGCCTGGGGGTGGTGGTGGAAGGAAGCCAGATCTCGGATCTGGAGGCGTGTAACCAAAGATGACAGGAAGCGTCTGAGGTTTCAGGGTTACCCCATCGTAACCCCCTCCCTTAGCCGTGCATCGCCAAGGCTCACGTTGTCGGGTTTATTTTGTTTTGTTTTTTTCCCTCCTCCTCCCCGCCTCCCCCACCACGGACCCAAACTAGGTGACCTGGCGCTTCGGAACAACTCCCAGCAAATTAAAAACATGCATTTTGGAATGACGCTGGTGCCCAACCGAGATGACGGCTTTGTGGTGAGTGGGGTTTTTTTTGTTGTGAGCCGCATTAACCCCGGGCCTGGCCCGCTTGGCGGCAGCTATAAAAAGCACGCCGCACAGCAATTATGCCGCCGGGAGCCAAACCTTGCAGGAACCTGCTGCCACAGGCGCTCCATCGGGCAAGGTTGTGGCTGGGTAAGGTGGAAGAGGACGGAGGCTCAGACGGTGGCAGAGCCGGCCGGCCCGACTTGGGAGTGGAGGCGTTGACGGCGCTACCTGACATGGCGCCTTGATGACAACTGTCAGAGTGCGGGGGATTCTGGGGTTTGTAGTTTGAAAATGCAATCGCAGTCGGACAAATCCTAAGGCAGGCAGATTTAAAAAGTGAAAAAGAAAAGAAGAAAAATAATTATAAGATTGGTTGGTTGGTTAGCTGAGTCAGAACAATGATAGCTGGATAGCTCAGGACTGGAGGTTAGGTCTCTGGCTGCAGAGCCAGGGGTTGAGGGTTCGAATCCCTGCCCCCATGCCTCCTTGGCTGGACTCAAGTGTTCTGTAGGGTCCCTTCTAGCTCTGCAGTTCTAAGATGATGATGATGATGATGATTTGGAAGAGGCCAAAGGATGTTAGGAGGCGGAACCATCACCCAGCGATTCTAACATGACACAGAGATCCTATGGGAACTTTTCCCCACGCTCTCTAAGGGGTGGAGTGGGAGAAAGTCCGGGAAGCAGGAAGCTCGGCCTGTCGTACTTCTGCCTGCTCGGGAAAGACTCTGCCAGGAAGCAAAGGGGGAACGCGTGCACAGGTTGCAGCTGCGAAGGCTTGTTCCCAGGGGGCTGAAAAGAAAAAAATCTCATTTTTTTTCTCTCCCCCTGAAGGCGCTGGCCCAAGGAGCCGTTGCTCAGCGGATGGATCCAGGCCAGCTCGGCTGGGCGTTCCCTGAAAGCCAAAAAGGGGGGAGGAAGAGGCTGCCTGGCATATTTTGTGGGCAAGCGCTTGTTTACTCATGAGGCCCACGTGGGCCTCTGTGCAAAAACCGGGGCCCGCCGGCAGTGAAGCCGAGTTGAGACCCAGGCCCTCTTTCTCCAGGATTTCAGAGGCAGGCGGTCCCATCAGCATCACAAAGGCTGGACAGATGTGACACCCTAAATACCTCTTGTTTTCCCAACTTCTGCCCTTAAGGCAGAAATAAAGAGAATGCTATTTCGTGAATTTCGCACGGGCACCGCCCAGCCGGGAAAGGTAACATTTAAGCTCCTTTCCAGCTGTGCGAGGGGAACCCAAGCCAGATTTGGCTTCCAGCGGGCTTACCTGGCAGCCCTGTTAGCTCAACGTGAGGGCCCAGCAGATGTTTCTGGCTTCAGCCCCCAGGATCCCCGACCATTGGCAGTGCTGGCTGAGCTGGGGCTTCTGGGTGCAGGAGTCCCAAACAGGGGGATAACTGCTTTCAAGGAACGTGTTGGGGCAGGGAGACAGCTTTAGGTAGACGCTGCGTCTTGAACCTCGTGGCGTGAAATGGATGCTGTCATGTTTTGGTACGGAATGAGAAGACGATGGAAAAGACAGTAATGTGAGGAAAAGTTGAAGGCAGCAGGAAAGGGGGAAGACTAAGTGCACTACCTCTCTCCGGACGTCACGTTATGTCTCCCACAAAGACAACAGTCTGTCATCACCTCTGTTTCTCTTTCCTCGGCAGGCGTGCGCACCTCTGTGGTCCCAGGAGTGTGGCACGTCCCTGTTCAGCACCGGGATTTGCACCAGCGTGGACGAGAACTTCCATCCCAGGGAGAACATTGCCCCGACTGCTCAGAGTAAGTGGGGGGTCTTCTCCGAGGCACCTGATTTCCAAAAACATACATTCTGGAACCTTCGGGATGAAGGGTCCTCAAATACCAAAATTTGCTAATACCAAATTTCATTAATTGTGAAACTCAGACAGCAAAACGCGTCCATCGTGAAATAACCACAGCTGTACCTTTGCTGCTTCACAGGCCACAACGGAGTATGTGTTGCAGAGTTTTGAATTTGGGTTAAATTCCTCTGGCTGCGCAGCAGAAGTGCAAGGGTTCACAGAGCAGAACTAGCATCAAGTTCCCCAGAGTAGTCCACCCCTTTTCTCATCATTGAACTGGCATTTACAGTCTCAATAACTCACTCTGAGACATCAGTGGGAGAAAGAATAAAAGATGCCATGGCTTACAATCGAACAGAACAAACAGCCGACTGAGGAAACATGGCTGCTTTCAACAATAGAGTTCAACGGGCTCTAGAGAGGGAAAAAGATTCAGAGCAGAGAGGCGGGGCTCTCATTGAATTCAGAGGGAGGGAAGGAATGATTGGTTAGTGCTGGATAGATTGACAGCCAGACCAACCCAAGACGTTCCCTCCCAGCCACAGCTACTTGAGGCAGCATGCGAGGTTGTTAAAACACACACACACACAAACACCCTCCAACAACCCCCCCCCCAATCCTAAAGAGGCTTCCCAAGTAATCTCCATGCATTCAGTGGGCCTACTCTAGTGCAACTCACTGAGCACAGCAACAGGATTTGGGCCCTTTGGTTTGAGCTTGGTTCTTTGGCTTTGGTGCTTGCAAGTTGAGAAGGATGTCCACAGCTATTCATCGCCAGTTTTGCTGGCTGAGCACTACATGCATCATGTGTCACTGGCATGCACAGGGTGAGGATGGAGGAATGGGGAGTAAGGCCTGGGGCTGAGCACGTGACAGCCCGACTGGTTCAACACACAGCTCTCCTGTTTTGTGTTTCCTTCTGCAAAAAAATAAAAATTTAAAAAAAATTATGCTAGAAAAGGACATGTTTACAAATCAAGCCTGAACTCCCTGTGGAGGCAAAAACGTTGACGCTGAGGCTGCCCTACTTTGAGCCCGTCCTGAGAAGGCAGGATTCTCTGGAAAAGACCATCATGCTGGGAAAGGTAGAAGGCAGCAGGGAAAGAGGAAGACCAAATATGAGATGGACAGACTCCCTCAAGGAAGCTACAGGCTTGGGTTTGCAAAAGCTGAGTAGGGCTGTGAAGGACAGGACATGTTCAAGATTGCTCATTCATAGGGTCACCCTAAGTTGAGTGCAACTTGACAGCACATAACAACAACAACACAGAAAACAGCGAGCGAAGGTGACAGGTTCCCCTTCCAATTAAAAATGAGGTGAATCAGGTTGTCACGGCACTTTTGAGCCAGGCAAAGAGGAAGACGGAGTGGCTTGACCATTGCAAACATCCGGGGGGGGGGGGGGGGGCGCGGTTTGTCTCCCTGGAGATGAGATGCCACAACCACAGACTTGCGTGGTCTACCTGGCTGTCAAAGCTGTGCCCCCCTCTCCCTGTGGTTGGTTCGCTGGAGGATCCTGGGATTTGTAGGCTTGGAAAAAAAGGTTAACTTTCCCATGTCTTCGGCGTCTCAGCTTGTGCGTTAGAAAATCCCAACGATCGGTAGAGCAGCATATATATTTCAGAAACTGATGAAGCTCCAGTGAAGTCTCTCGGGAAAGAAACCTGGCTCAGCGCTGTAGTACTATAGCGCTCAAATTCTTATAGAAATCGAGCACATAACGAAATAGGGAAAGATCCAGCTTCCGCATCAGGGCTGAAGGACCCGAGCCAATTCTCACCGTTCGCCCGTCGGACGTCAACGCCTCTTTCGCTGCGCGAGCCTTTTCTCAGCCCACGATTCCACTTTACTTCGGCTTATCCTTCTGTTTTCGTTTCTCTGCCTGCAGGATGTTCCACCTACATGGATATTGTCATTGTATTGGACGGATCAAACAGTATTTACCCTTGGTATGAGGTGCAGAACTTCCTTAGCAACGTCCTCAGCAAATTTTTCATCGATCCGGAGCAAATCCAGGTGAGTTTGGTTTAAAGGGGGGGGGTGTGCTTTTAAACCTCTTTGGTTTTTCGGACAATGATCCCCCCCCCTTCCAGGAGCTGAAATGGCTATTTGGGGCTCCGTCGTTGATCACGTTTGGGAGCGCTCAGGAATGGACGTGTACTTCATGCGCTGGGATCCACATCCACGTTTCATGATTAGTTTAGCACTTCCTGGCCCCGGTGCTTCACAGAACGTTGGAGGTGTTAAGGAAGAAGATGCAAATCAAGAATAAGAAAAGAAGCAAGATTTCTTACCCAGTAGACAGACAGAATGTGGAAACGGAGGTTGTCCTCCTTTAGGCCCATCAGGAAAAGGCAGGGTTGTCTGGAAAAGACCATCCTGCTGGGAAAGGCGGAAGACAGCAGGAAAAGAGGAAGGCCAAACACGAGACGGACGGAGTCTCTAAAGGAAGCCATAGGCTTGAGTTTGAAAGAGCTGAGCAGGGCGGCTGAGGAGAGAACATTTTGGAGATCGCTCGTTCATAGGGTCACCGTGAGTCAGAAGTGATTTAATGGCACAGGACAACAACAGACAAGTGCCGGCAAGGTGTTAAGCAAACTGTAATGGTTTAATAAGAAGAACTGCAGGACTGAAATGGACCCTATGGGTCATCGGGTCCAGCCCCTGTCAAGGAGGCCCAGTGGGGATTCGAACTCCCAACCTCGGGCATTTTGGGGAGAAGACATTTTAATACCAAGGAGAAATTTGCTTTAGTGCTAATGTGAATGCTTGGGAAGTGCCATAGCGCTAAACTCAGCCCCGGAACAAATCAGTAAAAAGAAATGAACCAGGGCTTAGGGAGAGGAGTAAAAACTCATGGGGGGCGGGGGGGGAACTGTGTATAATGGAAAACACAGAGGGATACAATGCTCATGTCTGGAAAAGCTCAGATCAGCATATTCTGGACCTGGAACGGACTCTGTTTCGGGCAGAGAAATTCCAGGGAGAGAAAGAATAGGATGTGATTGATTTCACAGGGTTGAGAAAGGTTGAAAGCCACCCAAGATGTCCTCACCAGGTTCCTTTCCCACATCCGCCGGATGCATCGGCCAAGAAAATGCTGAGACTTTGGCTGGAGGGTTTCCTGGTTCCTCACGGCCGGCTGAGTCAGGACTGTGGGCGGACAACCGACCCTGTCAAAGAACCACTGGGGGAACGTTCGCCTTTCCACTCGGGTGGCATCGGGCGGGGGCTTCCCGGTGGGAGGTGGCAGCCAGGTATCGGAGGAAGGAATGGAGGGCTACGGGAAGGACTTGGAGAAGTTCCTTTGAGGTCCAGAAAAGCAACTTTTTCAAACACAGCCTCAGTGGCCCGTCCTTCGACCGCTAAGGCCACTTTCGGGTGATGAGAAAGGGGCTGGAGATCACAAGAGTTTAATAGCCGGATGTGCTGGGCCTCCTTCTGAATGAGGGTCTTGAAGGACTGTCGTCCTTCCTTGAGTGCAGTGTGGTTGTAAAGCACATGTACACCCAGAGAGGCGAGGATGGTGACCTCCGGACACCCTCGGGTTGGTTCCTGAAGTCAGCTGCATCCTTTACAGAGCCAGAAGCATCATCTTGCAGAGTTTTAAAATTTTGGTGAAATTCCTCTAGCTGTGCAGGCAGAGTGCAGGGATTCACAGAGCAGAAGAGCCTCACGTTCCCCAGCGCTTTTGTCCACCCCTTCTTCTCCTTCACTGGCACTTACAGTCTGAAACATCTGTAGGAGAAAGAACACAAAGATTCATTACTTACAACTGAACAGAACAAACGGCAAACTGACAAACACGACTGCTTTCAACAACAGACTTCAACAGACTACAGCCCAAAAAAGCCCGCAGAGAAGGATTCCTGATTCCGTACCTGGTAAAAGGGGCAGCACTTTGAATTGTGCCCGGAAACTGGTCAGCAGCCAGTGGAGCTGTGATCCCTGTGTCCAGCTCCCAGAAAGCAATCTAGCTGCAGCGTTTTGGACCTGATGAAGTTTCCGAGCACTTTCCAAAGGAAGCCCCACGTAGAGCGGGTGACAGTAGTCCAACTGGGATGCAACCGAACCTCTTCCTTCCATCAGCTCTGGAATAGCATTCGACTTTTCCTCCAGCGCTGGACGCCCCTGCGGGACCTTACCTGGCTTCCAAGCCAGGCCAGAGGCGTGGGTGGTGCCGACTCTCTCCCTCGCATGAACAGGAAGTGAAAAAGAGAACGAGGAGGAGAGGATGGAAAGAGGGAGGAAGGGAGCAAAGCTGGCCTGAGGTCTCTCCAGCGGTTCTCTCCAAAGCTGAGTCAGCAGGTCCGAATGCAAAAACCTTTCCCCAAGGCTCAGGGAGCGAGGGCGGCAGGAAGCAGAGTGGGCCAGAGCGGCCTTTCCCCGAACAAAACACACCTTTTGCTGTTTGTTCCCGAGCCTCGGGCGATGGGAAGCCAGGCTTCAACCACCGCCCAAGTGGGTTGGTTAACGTGCTTCGTCCAGCGTGTGAACGGATGGCCATCCTGTGTCTTAAGGCTGTCGCTCAGTTGGAGTAGCCGGGTCTTGGCCCCAGAGCACCGAATTTAGAAGGTGCCAAAATCTAACACCAGTAAGTATTATTTCACAATTCTCAGTAAGGTTCACTTTTTGTCCTTTCCATGTCATAACACACATAAATCTAATGGCTGAGATTCTGTCGCGTCGCTTATGCCTGCAAGAGGGTGGTGCCATCATGGGGAGGGGATGATTTTCGGTCATCAAAAACTTCCTACTTCTGTCCCAGGGCTTTTCTGATTTCTGGGAAATCCCTTTCATCACATGGAAGCTGTAGGAACGGTTGGATGGAGGGAGGAAGTCTTTCATTATGAAAATGTTTCCTCTGCTGGTAATACTATCTGGTGGGGACAATTTTTGGTAACGAAAGACTTCCTCCTTCCATCCTGTGGCTCCCACAGCTCTTCTATGATTCATGGGATTACATGGGAGTTGCGAAAGCCACAGGACAGAAGTAGGAAGCTTTTAATTGCCTATTATGTAAGAGGCCAATAAAGTTTCCCGTTTCTCTGAACCAGGGACGCACAACCTGTGTCTCAAGTTGCAGCTTCTTCTTCACCTAGGTCGGCGTCTTACAGTACAGCGAGGTTGCCATCCACGAGTGGACCCTCAAAGATTACCAGACAAAAGAGGAGGTCATCGAAGCGGCCAAAAACATCAGCCGGCAGGAGGGGCTGGAAACCCGGACGGCAGCGGCCATCCACAAGGCCTGGTAAGTGGGCCTTTGGTGGCCCTTCCCCAGCCAGTTCTTGAGCTGCCTCTCCCATCATCCCTAACCTTCAGCTGTGCAGACTCAGGCTGATGGGGTTAGTAGTCAAATCTACGGGGGAAGTACCAGATGGGAGGGGTAGGCGAGTCTCAAGGATGGGCTGAGCTAGGCCTATTTCTACCCAAGCTTCCTGTTTGTGTCCCAGTGCTAGCTGGGAACTTCCTTTCTGAACAGGAAGCTAGGCAGAGCTAGGCCTAGCTCAACCCTAAAGCCTTCCTGTTAAGGCCTAGTACCCCAGGTGAGCCACAGTCAGGTGTCTGCAAGGTGTCTGTCCCTCAGGTAGAACTCCCAGAGTGAGGAATTATGGGGTTTGTAGTCAAAAAAATTTAAACAATCCCATCTGTATTATTCATTCGCATTGATCATTCGAAAAGAGAAGGTTGAGAGATTTTAAAATGGAAATGGGGGCGCTTTCTTTGATCTTTCCACATTCCTGCCTTGATGCCAGATTTCCTGCACCGCAAAGGGGGTTGGTCTAGATTACCTTTGGGCCCCCCTTTGAATTCTACAGTTTTATGATTATGTGATGCAGTGATGAAGCAGTTGGCCAGAAAGCCTCTCTCTCACACCCACACGCACACCCACAACGCTTGGCATCTCTTTTCTGTTCTGCCTCTTTAGCACAGAGGCCTTCAGCCCAGAAAGGGGTGGCCGGGAAGGGGCGACTAAGCTGATGATCGTGGTGACCGACGGAGAATCCCACGATGGGGAAGAGCTCGCCGAGGCCTTGGAAGAGTGCGAGGCACGCAACGTGACGCGCTACGCCATTGCGGTGAGTCCCCGGGAGCCTCTAGGTAGGGTTGGCACCGGGCTGCCGACCCTTGTGGTCGGGGGCCTGGAAGAACATGCAAATACACGTGGACAAGGAAGTATCGTGGATTGCTCCAGGGTTTAGATCTCTGGCTGCAGAGCCAGAGGTTGGGAGTTCGAATCCCCCCCTGGGCCTCCTTGACAGGGGCTGGACTTGACGATCCACCGATGATGATTTGTAGTTCAATTCACCTCTGCTTCTTATTTTGTCCTTTTTTGGGGAGCTGGAAGTGGGTCCAGACAATGCCATTGGGGGGGGGGGTTTCATTGCAAGAGGTGTGCTGCAAAAGGAAAATGGAGAGCAAGTTTTTCCGTTCTAATTTAAGCCCAGCGTCCTTCCCTCTTCGCAGTTTCCGTAAATGAGGGACCACGACTTCAGGGCAGACGACTAAATTTAGCAGTGATTCATGTAAATGTGAGCACGGAAAAGGCTGGAAAGGAGAGAGAGAGAGAGAGAGAGAGACGTGTCAAGGGTGTGTCTGTGTCAATTGGCTCCCTTAAAGGACAACGATGGCACTGCATCGGAAACTTCAAATGGTTGATTTCAGTTGCCGAGTTCTTCTTGGTGTTGTGTTCCAGTCTGCTGCTTTGTTGGTTCGGTGTGGCGAACTAAATACGAAGATGCAAATCAAACGAAACAGCATCTTTCTCCCCCCGGGGAGCACAGCTTTCAGGCTGCCGACAGACCTGCCGTTGGGCCATATTCAGAACTTTTCTAACAAAATGGGAGCCGGCTGCCTGCGAATTTGTGTTGGGAGTTTTACAACCTCGCAGGCTGCCTTTCGCTTGTTTTGACTGGGAGGGGCCTATCTAGGCTGTCGTAACCGTCAATCCGTCAGCATTAATCAATAGTTCTCTCCTTTGTCAGAATTCAGAGAGATCCCTCCTCTCTGCTGAGATTTCCCATATAAAGATGTTTTTTTCCTTTATATTACTACCCTGTTTCCCCGAAAATAAGACCTAACCTGAATATAAGCCCTAGTATGATTTTTCAGGATGCTCGTAATAGAAGCCCTGCCCCAAAAATAAGCCCTAGTTAAGTGAAACCCCCACCCTCCACCACTGTGCAGCCACCAGAAGAAGAGGACATGTCAGCAAAGGCTCCCCATATTTCTTACGGCTTCTCTTCCTTCAGGTGTTGGGGCACTACATCCGGAGGCAGAAAGACCCCGATTCCTTCATCAACGAGATCAAATACATTGCCAGCGACCCGGACGAGAAGTATTTCTTCAACGTGACGGACGAGGCCGCCTTGAACGATATCGTGGACGCTTTGGGGGACAGGATATTTAGCCTCGAAGGTAGCGGCCAAGGGTGGCTTTTCAAGCCAGGGCTGGAAGGGAATCAATCACATCA
This sequence comes from Intellagama lesueurii, assembly GCA_037013535.1. Taxonomy (NCBI): domain Eukaryota; kingdom Metazoa; phylum Chordata; class Lepidosauria; order Squamata; family Agamidae; genus Intellagama; species Intellagama lesueurii. The sequence continues at coordinate 915,300 of JBAJHW010000022.1, forward strand.
CATCAACTGAGGAAAGTTAAACAAAATCTGGTGCACAAGAAGTAACAGAGAACTCACGAAGGGTTTACGAATTTCCTAGTTGTCCCCCGTAAATGGTTGCAGATTTTTTGAATTTCTGGTTAAATCCCTCTAGCTGTGCAGCAGAAGCGCAGGGATTCACAGAGCAGAATAGCTTCCAGTCCCCCAGAGTAGTCCACCCCTTTTTGCATGAACTGGCACTTCCAGTCTCAATAGCTCATTCTGAGACATTAGCAGTAGAAAGAATAAAAACTTTTCGTTGCTTACAGTTGTAGACAGATCATACAAAACAGCAAACTGACAAATATGGCTGCCTTCAGCAACAGATTTCAACAAACTGAAAAAGAGGGGGAAAGAGGTACAGAGCAGAGAGGCGGGGCTTTCTTTGAATTCAGAAGCAGGGAAGGAATGATTGGTTAGTGCCGGATGATTGACAGTCACCCCAGCCCAGAAAGGTCCCTTCCAGCCACACCTTTTCCAGGCAGCATGTGAGGTTGTGCAAAACTCCAACATAAATGCCACTGGCAAGGGGATTCTGGGAGTTATAGTAAAACAAACCATTATCAGTCTCATAAGATACCCTATGATGATGCAAGATGTGATGGGACATTGTCAAGTGGAATGCATGACTCAAAACATAAGATATTTTATGATGGAGGTCTCCATATATTCATATGTTTATTGAAGTGGCTGGAGGGGAATAATTCATTTATGGAGAAATCACCCATTTATTTTGCTCTGTGTTTATTTAACTTCTCGGGTGGCGGCTTTTTTTTACTCAATACAACAGGACCACCATATCCATGGGATCAATATCCACTGATTCACTTATCCACAGTCTGAAAATATTTAAAATATTAAAAGAAAAATCCTAGAAATATATTTCTAAAGACAACATTGCCATAACTGGCCACTAGAGTGAGACAGAGACCATGCTGTATACAGTATAGCATTCACTATTAAAATAGCATTTACTATAATCTGTGTTTTTCATCATCCACAGCGGGGCTTTTAACAGATCCCCCATGGATGCGGGAGTTCTACTGTATAACCGAAGTGATTTAACAACATTAACAAAATCTAATTCCTCCTCCTTCCCATCCCGTCCTTCCAGGGACCCGTGAACTCCTTTGAGCTGGAAATGTCTCAGATCGGCTTCTCCACCCACCTCCTCGAGGTAAGGGGTCAAAGTCGGAATAGCCTCTTGATCTGGGAAGGGGGCTCATAGACTGGTCACCAGGCAGGGGCAGATAGGGCTGTCACTGAGGCGGCGGTCTGCGTCGCACGCTCGTGTGACCACGCCGTGAAACACGGACTAAGATGAGGAGCAAACGCCCTGGTTTGCATCACCACACATCAACCCTCCGGAGTTGGGCGGTTGGGCTCATTCTTCAGCAGCAGGCGGCCCTTCGCGTAAACCTGGCCCATGTCAAGGGACAAAATTGGATTAGCACTCGTAGCCGATTTAGGTCTGTCGGCTCATGCACGAGTGCCATCAATACTTCACCAGGCTTGGTCACCTGGTTTTGGACCAGCTGAAGTTTCCAATCGGATTTTAAAGCACCCCAGAGGGTTTATCTGGACCTGAGGCTGTACGGCTCAGTGGTTAAAGAGGAATTATGTAATGCTAAATCTGGAAGAAACGGGACTCATTCTGACAGTCCCAATGCTCAGACCTCACCGGAGAGGTCCACAAATCCAGACCACTGAATTGATCCATGTTAATAAAGGAGTCTGAGCAGCTTTGGTTTCCAAGCAGGGGCAGGTCTTTTGCAAAGCCAACGGCTCTTTGGTCTGTTCAAGACCAAACAACCAGCAAATACTGTGTATTGAAGGAGGATGGTCTGGAAACAATATATACCATTTCGAGGAAAATCCGTGTCTTTCCCCACTGTTGTGAAACGGCAGCTAACCTCAGAAGGGCAGGGGTGTTGATGGGGGTGTCACAACCTCACAACCCCCGCTCCTTATACAATCGTGGGGTTTTGACCCTTGTGAGACCTGGTTCCACATTAAGAGGGGAGAGACCAGGGTCTATAGCTCTGCTCGGCCCTGATGGCCGAAGGATGGCCGGTCCCTGTCTCTCAGATTAGACTGCCTCGCAGGGTTGACATGCCAATAACATTGTAAATTGTCATGAGCTTGGTTGAGTGAAATTAAATGCACAAATCCTGTCTGTCCCACAGCCAAGTGAGCCGTCCCGCAACGCTTGTGTGCAGGGAAATCCTAAAACCGAGTGACACAAGGGTTAGGGTTTCCCTGCCCCAAATCATGGGGTAAAAGACCCCCATTTTCACTCTGTGATCCAGGAAGCAGGTTTCTGATTGACTCCGAATTTTCCCCCTTTGGCCCTGCCTTCCTTTCTTCTTTCCTGGCAGGACGGTATCCTTTTCGGGATGGTCGGGGCCTACGACTGGGACGGGGCTGTGCTCAAGGAGAGCAGGATGGGACCCCTCATCCCGCCCCGGGAAGCCTTCGAGAAGGAGTTCCCCCTCAAACTGAAAAACCACGCTGCCTACCTGGGTAAGGAAGGAACGGTCCAGCCCCTTCTCACCAACGGACTTGCATTTATTTAATTTCTAGCCACTGATTTTTCATCTCCCTATGGTTGGTTCCCTGAACCGCCAGGGTAGACTGCCCTTGTACATGGAGGCATCATTCCACCTTGCTGTTCACGGGCCTCCTTCCCGTGTCAACGCAAATTGTGACGCCTTGTGTCCTCTTAACAAGGCTGCTGTAACTCAGTGGGTTGGCGCATTTGTGGGTGGAAGCCGGGGCCAGGAGTTCGAATTAGCCCACTGCGCCTCCTGGGAGAGAAGCCCATGGGGCTGACGGTTTAGAAAGATGTCCTGCCACCTGGCTAGCCTTGGACATTTTTCTCGGCGGTCCAAGGAACAACGGGGAAACCCACCTCCGGATCCTCCTTTACCTCGTGGGAGTATCGCCGTGAGTTTCTCGTTCGTCATGGTTCTCTCTCGCTCCCCTCCTTCCTCCTTCGCAGGCTACACCGTCTCTTCGATCAAACTCAGGAGCGGGAAGGGGCTGTACGTGGCTGGCGCCCCCCGGTTCAAGCACAAGGGGAAAGTGATCCTCTTTGAGATGTCCAGGAATGGGAGCGTCACCATTTCCCAAGCTCTCGTTGGGGAACAAGTAAGATAAAGGGGGGGGGGTGATGCCCACCATATATATATATATATTTCTAAAGATGAAGTTACCACAACTGGCCAAGAGAAGGAGCCAGAGACCATGCTATGTATAGCATTCATGAGCGAAAAATATATTTCCACAAGGTCATTACCAGACCTGGCCACTAGAGAGCAACAGAGACCATGCTATACAGTATATATATTCTTCAACAACAAGAATTCATAGCATGGTGTTTGGCTCCCTCCAGCGGCCAGTTCTGGTAAATGCATCGTGAAAATTCGCACTTTTAGATTTTTCTTTTTAATATTTTCAGACCACGGATAAGCAATCATGTTGTGTGTAGTGTTCGCTATAATCCGTATTATTCAGCATCCGTGGAGGGGCTCTGCAACCGATCCCCATAGACATGAGGGTCCTACTGTATAATCTTGTAATTCTGGAAGCCCCCCCACCCCCAGACTGTGGGTGCAACACCTTGTTGGGGAAAATATGGTTTGATCTGCTGTAATTCAGAGTTTATCATTTTGGGCTCCCCGTATTTCTCGATATTTTTCTGTTACCATGCTATCTGTCTGTCTGTCTATCTAGTTCACTATTATCCACGGTTTTCAGTATCTGCAGGAAGATTAGGAACCAATCCCCCTTGGATACAGGGGTCCTCCTATAAATACGGATGTTTCTGCCCTCGCAGATTGGCTCGTACTTTGGCAGCGAAGTATGTCCCGTGGATGTGAATGGCGATGGGGTCATGGATGTCCTGCTGGTGGCTGCCCCCATGTACCTGGGCCTGCAGAACAAAGAGACGGGGCGCGTTTACATCTACAAAGTTGGACCAGTGAGTGCCTTTTAGACCTAGCTTTCAATGTTTAAAACACAGGAACCCGTTTTGAACTAACCCAGGCCAGAAGGTCCATGAGTAATTTTCTACCAAAAAAAGAGAGAAAAGATTTAGGATGATTTGGAATCTGTTCTGGCTGAGCGCAGCTGTTTGGTTCTGAGTTTTCGATTGTTAACAGGAAGAGTTATCCAGGAAAGTAATTTGGCCAAAAAAATTAAACAAAAAAAGAGGGAGTATACTTAATTTTCTCAGAAAACAGGGATAGTGCAGGAGGAAAGATCCCTAACTTAATTACAGAACTCCCTAGATCTGGCTTTCAGAATGAACTGGGTCTGCGTTCTGGCTGAACAGCTGCATATAAATAAAATCAAATAAAATGACCGTTGTGTCATGCTTCTCCCCCAGAAACTTTACCGCATGCCAGGCTATCCCTTCTGTTTAATTTTGATTTTATACCATTATGTTTTTTTGCTTGAACTGTTGTTCAGTGATCTGTCGCTTAATTGTGTGTAAACTACCCAGAGCAGCCTCGGCAGCCAGATGGGCAGTAGAAAAGTCAAATAAATAAACAGTGGTTCGGCGGACTGAGCGGGGCTCCCGGCTTCCTGCCACGGGCAGCAGGTGACCTGGTGGCCGTCCACATGCACGTCTCTGGATGGAGGCCCTTCAGCACTGGCCGTAGGCCCGCATGTCAGGGAGGTTGTCATTGTTTCCTGCTTTGCAGGACCTGCGTTGAGCCTTCAGTGGAGTACCTGATTCTCTAATTTTCTCTGAATTCTCGGGTTCGTATTGGAGCCAAAGAGAGCTCCCTCCGACCCTACGGGGCCCACCACTGTGTCACAAGGTCCCTGTTCTCACCCGGTCGCATCACCTGATCCTGTACATTTCATGTCCATTTCTCTTCCCCTCTCCTTGGCAGTCTCTCTTGTCTTCCAACGGGACACTCCAGGCCGACCCGAAGCCCCAGGATGCCCGTTTCGGCTACTGCCTCCTGGCTGTTCCCGACCTCAACCACGACAGCTACAACGATGTGGTGGTGGGCGCGCCACTGGAGGACGACCACCAGGGGGCGGTCTATGTCTACCATGGGTACCGCACGACCGTGCTGCCCCGCTTCAAACAGGTGAGCCGGCCCCAGGGCCCACACATGCACCACCCAAAGGGCTCAGGGATGTCTCAGAATACGGCAATATTGCTTTTCCATGTCTTTGTTTTGGAAGAAAAACAGATGCTTTGTCATGTCTCTTCCCAGGGATATTTGTTTTGTGACAAGCCGAGGTGGTAGCTCAAGCCAAGATCATCTCTACCTGTGTGTTGGTGGGAAGGATCACAATCCCTGAAAATGTTTAACACTTGGGAGGAAAAATCTGTTTCATTTTTCTGCTTTGGCGTTATAGCAAAAGTGAGAACTCTTGCAAAAATGAGAGATTAAAAAAGATTTCAGTGTTCAGAAGCATCATCCCACCAGATGGCCTCCTAGGTAATTGACAATTAAAAGCCTCCTACTTCTGTCCTGTGGCTTTCACAACTCCCATGTAATCCCGTGCATCGTAGAGGAGCCGTGGGAGCCACAGGATTGAAGGAGGAAGTCTTTCGTTACCAAAAATCGTCCCCACCAGATAGCATTACCAGCAGGGGGAACATTTTCATAATGAAAGACTTCCTCCCTCCATCCCATCATTCCTACAGCTTCCACGTGATGAAAGGGATTTCCTAGAAATCAGAAAAGCCCTGGGACAAAAGTGGGAAGTTTTTGATGACCAAAAACCATCCCTTGCCCATGATGGCATCACCCTCCTGCAGGCATAAGTGATGCAACAGAATCTCAGCCATTATGTTTAGATTTTTTCTGTTACGTATGCGTGTTATGTGTCATCAAGTTGGAGCCATTTTATAGCAACCATAGTCGGGGGCCAATGCATCTTAGCGCAAAACATACTCAGAAAGTTACTTCAATTTCTTCCAAAGGGACAGAAATTGACCTAAGAACGTTCTCGGCCACGGGAGGTGTTCTGAATGTCATACCAACAACTGCAGGTATCATACTAACAACGGTGTAGAATTAGCAATGGATTTTGATTTGGGAAAAAGCTGCCAGCAACGACGGTGTTAATTATAAGGCGCTTCTTGCATAGCGATGAACTGCTATAGCGCAAGACCGGAGACATGACACAAACGGAACAGAAGGAGAATGGCCTGATGCCGTGAAATAAGGAGATAGATCAAAACTGGAAAGGTTTTTGGATAAAGCGATCACTCAACCTTGGAATGGTTCTTTCCGGTAGCGGATCGAAGCGTCGGCGCTGCCCTGGGGCCTGCGCTACTTCGGCCGCAGCTTGGACGGTCAGATCGATCTGGATGGAGACGGCTTGGTGGACCTTGCTGTCGGAGCCCAAGGGGCTGCCGTGGTGTTAAGGTGAGCAACTCCTTCGGCGCCACGACTCTGGGAACCTCCGGGAGGGAAGACCTCGGTGGGAGGCCAAGGTCGGCTTGCTGTTGGGGCTTCTGGGTGTGTTCGGATTTCGGGGGGGGGGGGCGGTCACACAGCACTCTTGCGGAGGCCGAGGCCACCAAAGCTGGACATGAAGACAGAAGTAGGTGGAAGGTCACCTTTTCGGCACAAGGGGGGCCTTTCCATGATTTTTTCCCCCTTCTTGTTGCCGAGAGGACAGATCCAGGAGGATCGTGCAGGTGAACACATCCGTCTCCGCAACCCCGTCCTCCATCAACGTGATCCAGAAGAACTGCCAGCGGAACGGGAAGGAGTCGCTCTGCGTCACCACCGGCCTCTGCTTCAAGGTGTCCTCCCGCTCTCTCGGCCCGAGGGACAGCCATTTGAGTGAGCGTCCGCCCACCAGCCCTTCACGCATCTCCCGATTCGCACTCTATTCGTTACGAGCTGGCAATACCGGCCCAAATTCCATTGACAACGTACACTCGGGGGGTGACTTTGGGGGGCTCAAGGGGGGCTCCTCTTTGTCCACCCCAACCACAACCCACGCTTCTCTCTCGCCCTCTCCTTCCTTGGCCACCCTTAGGTATAAAATTCAACGTCTCCCTGGACGACCGGAAGTTCGGCACCAGGGCAGTGTTTGACGGCAACTCCCAGAAGCTGCTTCAGAAGAGGATCCGGGCCACCGTGGGCAGGACGGCCTGTTCCACGGTCCGTTTCCACGTGATTGTGAGTACGGCGTGGCTCAGCCCTGGCTTTTAAGCCGGCAGGACCTCCAGAGCTTGGCTGCTCTTCCCAAGACCCTGGTGGGCGGCCGGGAGAGGCCGAAACCAAGCCCACGCAGAGGTGGCCGTAAGATCACTGCAGGTTCTTCGTAGTGGCCTCTGTGAATGCACACAAATGGGTTTCTTCTGCGCCTGCGCAGGACGTTTCAGAAGTTTCTAGAGCTTAGAAAAAACTAACAATTAGGATGCCCCCCCTAGGGAGCAAGCTCCACCTCCTCAACCTTCCCCTCAGTTCCTTTTTTTTCCGCTGTTTGGCCAGGACGTAGGAACAGTAGAGCTCCGTTGAGGAAAGTAAAAGATAGCCTTTTTTCTCTATCTGATTAGTTATTTCCCTCAATAATCACCTCATTTAAATCATTATTGGTTATTTCCCCTAATGATTAGCATTTTTTCTTTTCTATACGACGTTTTTTCGCTTTCCCACCTCCCCCCCCCCCCCCACCCTAGGATCCTTTTCCTATTGCTCTCCCCTGTTTTATGGCCCCTCGGGGATTCAAGAGGTGCTCCGTTTGCCTCCGTAAGGTCCCCTTGACCGACGGACACGACAAATGTTTATTTTGCTTGGGAGAATCCCATCAAACTCAGTCGTGTACCGCGTGCAAAAGCCTCTCCAAACCAGCCATTAAACTGAGGCTTCAGCGTCTGAGATCGTATTTATACAAAAAGACTCTAAATCCAGCCATGGAAGTGGGGACCCCTCCTTCGTCGAACCCGCCACAAGAGGCGGCTAAAGTTACACCTAGCCCAACCACTCAATCTATGGCGAGCACGACATCGATACCTACCAAATCCAAAGACTCGCAAAAATCTTCTAAATCAACCTCCGTCTCCTCTAAGTCTCAGTTAAAGTCGGATGACCCTACAAAAAAGAAGAAGGAGAAGGATAAGACTAAGAAACAAAAGAAAACTGCTAAATTGACTACCGCAGCCACTCCGTCGGCTCCAATACCTCCGCTTATTATAGAAGAATCATCGAGAGAAGCACCTACGCTCTCGGATAGAGAGGAACGTGCTATCTCTTCGGCACAGGCACCTCATGTTATTCTTAGCCTGTCTCTGAGCTCAGGCCAATCTGAGGCTGATGCACCCTCCAGCCCGGCCGTGGCCCCTTATAGCCCTCGAACATCAGGGCGGGCAAACGTCGATGCCGAGTCTGAATCTGAGTCTCCTGTACACTCTCCAAGAAAGAGAACGGAGAAGCGTTCTCCATACCAACCTCATCGACATGGAGAACACTGCTGCCATACCGAATGTCATCCGTACTACGGACATCATTACTCGGAACCGTACCACCCATATCAGTACCATGAGTATGGATACCATGATGACTATAGAGGACCCAGATATCCTCCTCCAACATGGTCCTTCCCAATGAGATCACCATCCCCAAACCACCCTCGACATCAAGATGACTTTCTACCATACCAAGAAAGACCATCGCGAAAAAGACCGGCACCACTGGAAACCGGTGCCCCAGCGAAACGATCCAAACCGGCTAAGAGACAATCCACCGTGGCTACGACGACTGTATACTCTGGACCCCACAGACACGACGCCGAGCCACTCTCGATGCCTACTCAGTCAGACGACGGCTTCATACCGAGAGCCCGCATAGAAGGACCAAACCGTTCCCCCTTGATGTCTTCCACCTCTTCCCTAAATGGAGGCTCATCTTCATCGGATGTCTCCACGATACAACATCCCGCTCCTCATTCGGACGCGCTTGACAACCACCCCCCTTCACCTTCGGAGGATTACACGTCGTATGCTCAGTTCATCCTGAGAATGGCCAAGACTTTACAGCTGGACACTCAGCTACCCTCTCAGCAAGAGAAGGACCTCATTTTCCATGATCTGGAACAAGATAAGACTCCTCCGCCTAGCTTGAGCCTCATACCGGCATTACTCCAGCTTGTCAAAGAATCCTGGGACAAGCCACCCTCAACCTTACAGACTCCACTCCGAGTCAAACATCACTACAAGACACATGGCCCGGACACCACTTTCCTGCTCAAACATCCCGCTCCCAACTCAATAGTGGTTGAGTCAACCCAATATAAATCACGCAACAGGTCATCAATGACCCTGATAAACAGAGAGGGTCGCAAAATGGATTCCCTGGGGAGAAAACTTTATTCCCTTGCGTCGCTGATGATTAGAATCTCCAACTACCAGGCAGCCATGGGCGCCTATCAAAGACACCTATGGGACAAAATACTCCCGACGCTGCAAGCAGCATCCGAAGCGATGAGACCAGATTTGCTGAATACATATACAGAGGCTACTACCCTAGCCAAACAACAGAGGGTAGCCACGAGGCACACCGCAGACACCGCATCCAAGACCATGGCTACCTCGATAGCCATCAGGAGGCACGCCTGGCTGAGATCATCTAACATCATTGATGACACCAAGGCCAGGATAGAGGACCTCCCGTTCAATGCCACGGGTCTGTTCAACGCTAAGACAGACGACATGATGGAAAACATCCATAAACTGAGAAAAACAGCAAAATCTTACGTACCACAGCAACCCTATCGATATCAGAAACCTTCCTACAGGAGGCCATATTATCAACAGCAGCAGTACCAATATCAACCTTTTCGCCCTTACAAGCAGCAACATCAAGAAAGACCCTACCAGCCCACGTCTATCACTGCTCCACAATTCAGACAACAGCAACCCTAGAACGTCAGGCAGCCCTTTCGTAAGCAGCAACGAAAGGGTAAGCAGTACTCTTAATCACTACCATCCTACTGGTACTACGAGGCTATATGCATTCTTACCAGAATGGCAAGAAATAACATCCGACAGATGGGTTTTGTCAATTATTGAGAAGGGCTACCTTATTGAATTCTTTAAAATCGCACCAGTAAATTTTGTTAGAGACACCATGTTCTCGCCTACCTTGCAGGAGGAAATATCATCACTCCTCCAAAAATGTGCTATAATCAGAGTCCCATCATCTGAAGTGAATGGGGTTTTTTACTCCCGTTATTTCACAGTCCCTAAAAAGGATGGAGGTCTCCGACCCATCCTGGACCTGAGACGTCTTAATAAATTCATACATCCTAGGAAATTCCGTATGTTAACCCTCGATACCATTATTCCCCTTCTATCGCAGGGAAATTGGTTCGTGGCCATCGACTTGAAGGACGCCTACTTCCACATATCGATACATCCTGCCCATCAAAAGTTTCTCAGGTTTCGGTTCCAGAACACGACCTACCAATTCTGTGCCCTTCCGTTCGGTCTGTCCACAGCCCCCAGAACGTTCACAAAATGCATGGCTCCTATTGTAGCACACCTCCGACTCAAAGGGATTACAGTCTTCCCTTACGTCGACGACTGGCTTATAGTAGCTCGATCCTATCACGACGCCATCGAAGCCACAAGAATCACTATACACACACTGCAAAGACTGGGGTTGAGAATAAATTTCGACAAATCGCAACTAGAACCCTCGCAGACAATCAGCTATATAGGAGCAGACCTGAACTCGATAAAAGCAAGGGCATTCCTCCCTCTACAAAGAATCATCAAAATACAAAATACCGTTTGCCTTTTTCAACCATTCACCACCGTGTCGGCCCACAAGGCACAACATCTGCTAGGTCTTATGGCTGCTACGACCACAGTCCTCGCCCACACAAGACTCAGAATGAGACCACTCCGGGCATGGTTTCTATCCCTATTCGATCCTGCAGTGCACCATCAATCGAAACGCCTGCTAGTGACCCCAGAATTGGTAGACCAACTTACCTGGTGGACATCCATCCAGAATCTGACTGTGGGCAGACCATTCAAGCCGCTGCACCTCTCGATGCAGGTGACCACAGATGCGAGCCCCTCGGGATGGGGAGCGCATTGTCAGGAACTCAGGATGCATGGCCTGTGGACAAAAAGAGAAAAAATGTTACATATAAATCAATTGGAAATGCTCGCCGTAATAAAAGCGTTTCGAGCCTTTCTACCTCACATCGAAGGAAAGGCGGTCCAAGTGGTGACAGACAACACCACGACCATGCATTACATAAACAAACAAGGGGGCACACACTCTACGCCTCACCATGGACCTATGGGAATGGTGCTGTCTCCATCGCATCTTCCCACAAGCTATCCACATTTCAACAGATGACAACTACCTAGCGGACCGTCTGAGCAGGTTACCCACACGTACGCACGAATGGACACTGGACGAGTCCATTTTTCAAGAAATCTGCCACAAGTGGGGCTCCCCGACACTGGACCTTTTTGCGACTCGTCACAACACCAAGTGCCCCAGATACTGCTCAAGAGCGGGCATCGATGCCGAGTCACTAGGAGATGCCTTTATGACGGACTGGACAGGAGAACTCCTTTACATTTTTCCACCGATACCAATGATTCAGAAGTCAATTATCAGACTCATTCAATATCAAGCGGACACTATCATGATTGCACCGTGGTGGCCCCGCCAGCCTTGGTTTACCCACCTCAGAATGATGGCGATAGACATAGTTCACTTACCGTTGATACCGAACCTCCTGTCCCAGAACAAGGGCTCCATTCTTCACCCGGATGTACACTCGTTGAGACTGACAGCGTGGAGGATAACCCCGAATTCCACAGGATTCTGGAAAGGGCCAGAAAACCTTCCACGAAGAAACTCTACGAGAATAAATGGAAATCGTTCTTAAAATTCACAGAATCCAAGAACTTGACACCAATCCCAGTTTCGCTCAAGACGATACTTACCTTCGTCCTCCATCTATTCGACGTCGGTTTATCTCATTCCACTATTAAGGTATATATTTCAGCCATAGTGGCACATCAACCATCTCATTCTCGGTCTGCCAGACTTTTTTCCCATTCTACCCTAAAGAAATTCATGAAGGGTCTTCTAAACATCAGACCCCTGACACAACAGATCGTTCCTCAATAGTCACTACAGTTGGTTCTGGAATCACTAACCAAGCCTCCGTTCGAACCGATGGCTACATGTAATGAAAAATTATTATCTTTAAAGACAATATTCCTGGTCGCGATTACATCAGCTAAACGAGCAGGCGAATTAGCGGCCCTAAGATCCGACCCTCCATACTTACAACTCCATCTGGACAAGGTGACTCTATACTTCGATGTCTCCTTTCTGCCCAAGGTGGTATCCGAATTCCATATGAAGCAACTGATAATACTACCGACATTATTTCCCTCTCCATCCACTCCAATCGAACGCAAGCTCCACACGCTAGATGTCAAACGGGCTTTGGCCTTCTATATCGACAGAACCAAACAATTTCGAAAGTCTCCGAGACTGTTCATATGCTACCACGGACCCAATAGAGGTGCTCCGGCTTCGACCCAGACAATATCCAGGTGGATAGTTCAAGCTATACAGCTAGACTATGAACTCTCTGGCAAGTTGATACCCGATTGTCCAATCCATTGACGTTCACGAAACATTACCGCCTCGACGTCAGGGCGAAAAATGATGCTGCATTCGGCAGGGCGATTCTGACATCTCTACTTCCGTGACGGCCCTCCTACCGGTAAGTGAGCTTGTCAGTCACCCATTTGTGTGCATTCACAGAGGCCACTACAAAGAAAGACAGGTTACCTACCTGTAACCATGGCTCTTCTAGTGGACCTCTGTGAATTCACACATCCCTCCCTTCCTCCCCTCTGTCCGTCACGTTGTCTATCATTAACACTATTTTACTTGACAACAGCGGGCTTTGTAGGAACTGAGGGGAAGGTTGAGGAGGTGGAGCTTGCTCCCTAGGGGGGGCATCCTAATTGTTAGTTTTTTCTAAGCTCTATAAACTTCCGAAATGTCCTGCGCAGGCGCAGAAGAAACCCATTTGTGTGAATTCACAGAGGTCCACTAGAAGAACCATGGTTACAGGTAGGTAACCTATCCATTTTCCACCTTGAGGCAGCCCTTCGGGATTTACGGGGCAGAATCTTTCCCCTTTTTCCTGGAGGTGCTCCAGATTGAATCTGGAACCTTCTCCCACCGAGTGACAGTCTCTTTTGAGCAATGGAAGGTGAAGGGCCTTTTCGCTCAGCATCATCTACGCCAGTCCCTAAACGAAGCACGCTAAATGCGAGATCCGTAGGTGAGGAAAATTACAGGCTGTTAAGAGATCTCTTTTGTCATGCCTGCAACGAACCGACTAGATCTGTGTTCTAGTTTGACCCTGAGTTACACCGCTGGTCTGGTGAAAATTTTGACCCTAGGCCGAGCTGATCCCTGTGAGACAGCTTGGCCCCAGGACGAGGAAATTACAAGCATGTTGTGCAAAATCCATTTCCCTGTGTGAAGCTGAGCCCATCAGAGCAAGCACAGGAGTGACAGGTTGGTAAAAGAGAAACAAACAACCCATCCCATGCTTCTGCTTTTCAATGCAGCAAGGTTGCAATTACAGTAGGACCCCAAGCGCTGATTTTTTATAATGGCAGGACCCCCTTATCTGCAGGATCAGTATCCGCCGATTCACTTATCCACAGTCTGAAAATTTTAAAAGAACCCCCCACAAATATACTTTTCTAATGATGGAGTTACCAGAACTGGTCACAAGAGGGAGCCAGAGGCCATGCTATGTATAACATTTGCTATTAAAAGACTGTTCGCTATTATCCGCGTTTCTCAGCATCCACATGGCAGCTTGGAACTGATCCCCTTCAGATATGGGGGTCCTACTGTATTGTAGATTTGGACAAAGTTCCATCTGCACAAAAACTGGCCTGGTGAATGCAAGATCTCTTGTCGAGATCAATTAAAAAAACAACCCTGTTCTTGTTTCTTGTGTTCCTTCTTATGGGGCAATACAAGCAAGAGGTCGCAGCCCCTAGAGATGACTCCAGGCCCATCTCTTGCCTTGCATTGCAGGACACCTCCGATTACCTGAGACCTGTGACAGTCACGGTAAAGTTCGCTTTGAGCGACGCTGAGCCGGGCCCAGTGCTGGACGAGAAATCGCCCACCACAGTTAAGAAACTGGTGAGTGAGATGGGGGGGCGGGGAGGTGTTTGAGATCTAGGCTTGGTTCTGAAATCTTCATCGTACTTTACTTACTGGTCCTCCGGAGAAAAGCAGGGGGTTCGTAAACAAGTTGGTTGCGCCACCACAAAAGCTCAGAAGAGATAACTTTTTAACACTGTCTAACTGTAAAGCTGAAGTCTCGGATTTGTTTCTTTCCAATCCGGCCTCTGTCACTCGAGGACCTTCGGACAATTCTTTTATAGCAGGATTATGGAGATCATCTTATTTTTTTTTAGGTGCACCCTTTTAAAATAACAGGCAAACTGGCTGTTAAGGTTTCTTGCTGCCATCGGCTCTGAAAATACCTGTGCGGCTGTTTCATTTTGCCAAGTCAGATTTTTCAGTCTCTGCTCTGAAAAATCATTTTTCCCGAAAGGGTGTGAGGTCTTCTTGGGTGCAAGACGGGACAAAAAGCTGTCCCGGATCTTTGGGCCCTTAACCACTTTTGTTTTTAAATTTTTAGTTTATTTTTTTAAGCAATCCAAGCACCGTATCAAATTCTGAGGCCGACGCAGTGCACCTCGATTGAATACATTTGCAGTAACGCTGCTTATCTTGTGTGATTCTTTAATAAAAATAAAATAATAAAAACATGTTCTGGGTTTGCTAGTTAGAATCTTGCTTTTGGTTTATTTTTAAAAAGCTCTGTTCCTTTGGAAACTGGGGATTGTGCAAGCAATACCAGCTTCTGCGCAGCGTCTGCACGGCCCAGCATCATCCTTCCTCTTGGTTGCTTTCTAGATCCCCTTCTTCAAGGACTGTGGTGAGGACGATGAGTGCATCACAGATCTGGTGCTGAAAGCTCGGATGGATATCACTGGATCCAGGTAGACTGAAGATCTTCGACTCATGACGTTCCTATGAAGGAGTGATCTCCAAAATGTCCTGCCCTGAACAGCCCTGCTCAGCTCTTGCGAACTCAAAAGTCGTGGTTTCCTTGAGGGAGGCAGTCCATCTCACACATGGTCTTCCTCTTCTCCTGCTGCCTTCAACACTTCCCATTCCCCTACCCTCAAGCTCGTCCTCTCTTCTCCTCCTTCCAGGCAGAAGCCTCACATCCTCCGAAAAGGGAGGCGGAAGGTCTTGGTGGATGTCCTTCTGGAGAACAAGCAGGAGAACGCTTACAATGCCAGCTTGGGGCTGTGGTTTTCCAAAAACCTCCATTTTTCCAGCCTGGTGCTCAAGGTAAGGAGGCCACCGTCGGGTGGTTTTTTGGGGTGGCCCGGTGGGAGAAGGTAAACACCGGAAGGATAACCCTCTGTGATCCAGAAATGAGATTCCTGGAAAGTTCTGGAAATAGGCTGTTCACGATGAAGCCAATCGTAGCATCTCTGCCTCCACATTCCTTGGTCCTCCCCACGAGTCTTGGTGGCTTTCATCATTAGAGGGGTGGAGGAATCATCGGACTCAGCTCTTTCTCAAACCTGGGGTTGTTCTGTGCTTTGGTTTCCCTCCCGCAGGGCGAAAACCCGGTAAAAATTGAATGCACCACCCCGTCGGCTCAAACCCGGGCATGCTCCGTGGGCTATCCCGTCTTCAGGTCCCTGGCAAAGGTGAGGGGCTGGTCCTCCAGGCCTCCCGTGCGACAGGGCCGGTCGGAGGTCCTTCTAGATCAGAATGGGTTGGTCGGAGGGCGATGGGGTTCGTTGTCTGACTGTTCAAGATGGCACCGACTTGACAAAGTCGATTCCCGTGGACAACGCATGGGTTTTTTTCGTACCCAGGGCAAATAAAGAGTCAATATGGGCAGGAAGGAAAAAAGGGGGGTTGAAAACTCAAAATTGTTCTCAAGACTTCTCCCTGGGTTGCAACGTGCTGGATATTAGCAATGGGATTTTTTGATTTTTCGGACTACAAATCCCATAATTCCCCCTCTGGGGAGTTCTGCCTGACTTGTACACCCTGGGCAGCTGAGCTAGGCCTATTTCTACCCAAGCTTCCTGTTCGTGTCCCAGTGCTAGCTGGGAACTTCCTTTCTGAACAGGAAGCTAGGTAGAGCGAGGCTGAGCCTGTTAAGGCCTAGTCCCCCAGGCGAGCCACAGTCAGGTGTCTGCAAGGTGTCTGTCAGGTAGAATGGACAGAATGGGGAATTATGGGATTTGCAGTCCCCCAAATACCGCCCCACTGATATTTTAAGGCATTATTGACTCCATATTTTGCTGCTTCTTTCTAGAGAATTCTCCTTTTTTCGCCCTTTCTCCTCAGGTGGCTTTCGTCCTGGAGTTTGACTTCAGCTGCTCGTCCCTCCTGAACCGAGCCTTGGTGAAGCTCACGGCTAGCAGGTGAGAACTGGGTTCAGGAGGGGGGGCAGCCAAAGCACATCTAGACGGACCTGGCAGGAGCCCTGATGAAATCAGGGGAGAAAAAAAAAATTAAACTGAAAAAATAATAAATCATAATCATAAAGGTCAGTGCTCTTCTCCCGAACAGGCTTGTTTGTTTAAGACCATGATCATGGAATTTGATAGATAGATAGATAGATAGATAGATAGATAGATAGATAGATAGATAGATAGATAGATAGATAGATAGATAGATAGATAGATAGATAGACAGACAGACAGACAGACAGACAGACAGACAGACAGACAGACAGACAGACAGACAGACAGACAGACAGACAGACAGACAGACAGACAGACAGACAGACAGATAGATAGATAGATAGACAGACAGACAGACAGACAGACAGACAGACAGACAGACAGACAGACAGAACAAACTTCTGGTTAAGTTCCTCATTTTAACATCCGCTGCAGTGGTTTATTGTCTGTGGTTTTCAGGTTTGGGCTATAAAATCTCGAGGCACGGGAGGCTCCCCACTCTAGACATAGAGCTGTTCTTGCAAGCGGTACGGCTTGCAAGAACAGGAGTAAGATGCCACCTCAAAAGTACAGAAATTTCCAAAATTTCCAATTTCAAAACCTGAAGGAGAGAAATTAAAAGAATATGGAAGCAAGACTGGGTCGTTTCTCTCCCCATACAACAGCACCAACCGGAATGATTCCAACATCTTTGGCTATCAATTTAAAACCATGGCTAGTAGCGGCTCATTCCCTTCCTGAAATTCAAAAATTTGTAGTTTTGCAAAAAGGCCATCTTGCCTGCAAATTTTTAGGGCATGATTTTAAGGCTTGAACTTCTGGTCTGATCCCAACACCTAGCAATGAGGAGAATTAACTGTTGCAGAGTTTTGGGTTAAATTCCTCCAGCTGTGCGGCAGCAGCGCACGGACTCACAGAACAGAGTAGCTTCAAGTTCCCCAGAGTAGTCCCACCCCTTTTCTCCTCTTTAACTGGCACTTACAGTCTCAATAACTCTCAGCAACAGAGAATCCCTAACTACTGTTTCTTCTTCGTGGCCTCTGTGAATGCACACAATAGGGTTTAGGCAGCGCCTGCGCTGGTCTTCTCGGAATCTTCTAGAGCTTTTGTAAAAAGTAACAAGTTTAGAGTTGCCCCTATCGCGCATGCTCCACCCCCTCAGCCTTCAGTTCCATTTTACCGCCTTGGCGATTGGAACTTCTCGGTTAGAGCTATTACTAAATAAATTCAATTGGTTTGATATTTGGCTTTTCGAACACGGACTTTGAATTCTCTCTGTTGCCCCTTGACTTTGGACTGTTTGACTCTTCTTGGATTACGGACTGTTTTATTATTATTGGATTGCCGGTTTGACTTCCCGCGCTTTTCAAACCGCTTCGCTTGCCTATCGCTGCGGCAAGGCCATCCCGGATCGTTCTCCGTTCTGCTTATCTGATCGGAAGCCTCTTTGTTTTCCTGGACTGACCTTCATCGTGAGTTTTTCTTCCCCCTTCTCCTACTTTATGTCCCCCTCAGGGCCATTTAGTAGGTGCGCGTCGTGCTCCCGTAAATTACCTTTTTCAGATGGTCACAACCGCTGCCTCTTTTGTTTAGGGGATAGTCACCAGCCTCAATCTTGCAGGCATTGCAAAAAATTTACGAAGGCAGCCCTAAAGGCTCGTCAGCAACGTTTAAAAATTTATCTTTGGGACAAGACTCTGTCGGCATCAAAACCTTCAGAAATGGAGACGGCTTCTAACCCCTCCGCTACGCCTCGTTCTGAGACAAATGTCACTTCTCCTTCTTTGTCGACTTCGAGACCGGTCGAAAAATCGTCTAAAAAGTCGTCTACATCGACCACCAAGAAGACGCTTCCCTCGGCGTCAAAGACTTCATCGACCGGCCCGTCGAAAGAGACCACAAAACAGAAAAAGACGGCGCCGACAGACAAGAAGAAAAAGCCTAAGGAACATCGCATTCCTCCTGTCTCGGCGTCGTTACCGTCTCCGATCTTCGAGGATTCCTCTCGGGATCGTGAGTCCCTTTCGGAAGCTGCGACTTCCCTGCCTCCACGTCGTATAGAGGCTTCACCTGTGGGGCTCGACCGCTCGCCGAGTCCTGGTCGGCTAGAAGGCGCGACCCTATCTAGCCAGACATCTGCCCATTATAGCCCTGTTTCCACCGGGCGGGCGTCGATTGTACCTCTCTCGCCGTCGAATTCCTCGAGGCAAAACTCTCCACCTCGGAAAAGGACGGCCAAGAGAAAGCATACCTCACCGGATCGACGTCGATCCCCACGGAGAGAGGTGGTAGTGATACCCAGGTCGTCTCGACACCGTAAGAAGGGCAAACGTGACGACCCAATCTATGTCCAGCTCGATCGTAAGAGAGCTTACCATCGACGTCGACACGACGACTCCGATACTGACTCGTCGTCGACATCGGAGGACTACCATAGACGTAAGAGAATTCGCTACGTCTACGCTTCGACATCGTCATCATCGTTTCTATCTCCTCCTCGACGTCGACATCGACACGACGTCGAAGTCCATATTCGACCAAAAGAGGGCACTAAGACTACCTCCAAGCACATCAATCCTTTGAAGTCAGGACATAAGCAAGCTAAACCACCTGGACACGTTAAACAAAAACCTAAGAAATCCACTGACTTACCGTCACCTTCCGAACAGGAGGAGATTTTCTCTTCTGTTTCTTCTTGCCAGGAGGACGAAGCCTTCTCTCCTGCTCCTGGAGAAACACCTGTGGAAGGAGAGTCATTTGATTCGGATGCAGGCGACCCTCACCCGTCTTCGCCTTTGGAAGACTTTTCTTCATACGTCCAAATGATTTCTAGGATGGCTAAGACTCTTAAACTACAAACAGAGCAACCTTCTCCTCCCACAGATGATCTGATTTTCGGTGACATTGATCAGGAAAGGTCACCACCCTTGAGCCTAGCCTTCATCCCGGCCCTTTTGTCTCTTATCAAGGAGTCGTGGAACCAGCCCTCTACTTCTCAACCGGTTGCACGCAGAACAGAAAATCTACATCGCACACATGGTGATGATACCAGCTTCCTTCTCAAACACCCAGTTCCGAATTCCATCATTGTGCAATCTAATTCGTCTAGATCTTCCGGGAAGGCACATGTCACGCCTACAAACAGAGAAGGGAGAAAGCTAGATGTCCTGGGGAGAAAAATTTACTCCTTCACCACATTTATGCTCCGAGTGGCTAATTACCAAACTGCCATGGGGGCTTATCAGAGACAACTGTGGTCCAGAGTCCTTCCAGCATTGGAAGCAGCCCCGGATGATACCCGTCAAGGCCTCTTGAACACCTACGCGGAGGCCCTCACGGTGGCTAAACACCAGCGACTAGCTTCACGACATTCAGCAGACGTCGCCTCCAAAACGTTAACATCGGCCATTGCCTTAAGGCGCCATGCTTGGCTCCGATCCTCAGGCATCATAGAGGATGTCAAAACGCGAATTGAGGACTTACCCTTTGATGCCAAGGGTATTTTCAATGAGAAGACTGATGATTCTCTGGAAAACCTGCATAAGATAAAAAAGACGGCTAAATCCTACACTATTCACCAACAACCTACTTTCCAAAGAAATCAATGGCGTAAGCGATATCCACAACAGCAATACCAGCAACAATCTTCACAGTCTTATCGACCCTTCAAACAGACCCAGGGTAGATATTCTCAAACTTCCTCTTCTGCGCCATCCTATAGGCCTCAAGCATCTTTCCAAAAACGACAGCCTTATCGTCCGCCTGCCAAGAAAACAAAGCAGTACCTTTGACTTTCACATCCCATCTTCCATGCCTCCACAAGATATTCGTTTGGCTCCATTCTATCAAAATTGGTCCCTTATTACAAAAGATTCTTGGGTTCTAAGTATCATCCAATTCGGTTACCATTTAGAATTCTTAGAACCTCCTCCTCTAGGACAAGTCCACTTCACATCCTTCGATGCTGCCCTAGAAGAAGAGATTCTCACCCTTCTTCAAAAACAAGCTATTCAACGTGTACCACATCGGGATGTGGCCAACGGTTTTTATTCACGTTATTTCGCCGTACCAAAAAAGGACGGCGGAATCAGGCCCATTCTGGACTTAAGAAACTTGAATACTTACCTGCATCCACGAAGATTTCGGATGGTCACTCTGGAGGCCATTGTCCACCTGCTGAAACACAACGACTGGTTTATAGTTATAGACCTAAAGGACGCATACTTCCACATATCAATCCATCAAAACCACAAAAAATATCTCAGGTTCGTTTTTCAGAACATGATCTACCAATTCTGCGCCCTCCCTTTCGGGCTATCCACAGCTCCATGCACATTCACAAAATGCATGGCCCCCGTAGCAGCCTTTCTCCGTCTCCACGGTGTACAAGTCTTTCCCTACATAGACGGCTGGCTGGTTGTTTCCCCATCCAGACGGAAGGCCGTGCAAGACACAAAATTTGTTCTGGACACTCTGCAAAGCCTAGGCTTGATGGTGAATCTCAAAAAGTCAACCCTGGTGCCATCTCGAGTCATCGACTATATAGGAGCACGGTTAGACTCGATCAAAGCTCGCATATTTCTTCCACCAGACCGGATTCTGAAGCTGCTGAAGGCTGTCCGGAAATTTCATCCCTGCTCAGATGTCTCAGCTCATCATGCGCAACATCTACTCGGCCTCATGGCCTCCACAACATCAGCGCTGCCACATGCACGCCTGAAGATGCGATCACTTCAGTCATGGTTTCTGGCTCTCTTCGACCCCCTTCAGGACAGTCCACGAAAACGTCTGCGGGTCACTCCAGAACTGGCAAAACAATTACGATGGTGGACCTTCATTCCACATCTGTTGGTCGGCCGTCCCTTTCGGCCACTACAACTATCTGTTCAAGTGACAACAGATGCCAGCACCACGGGATGGGGGGCACACTGTGGACCGCACAAGATCCATGCCCTATGGTCTCATCAAGACAGGTGCCCTCATATCAATCATCTGGAAATGCTTGCTGTCATAAAAGCCTTCAGAGCATTCCTCCCGTTGATACAGGGTCGTGGTGTTCAAGTAATCACCGACAACACCACGACCATGTTTTACATCAACAAGCAGGGAGGGACGAGATCAATGTCTCTCCTGTATCTCTCCATACATCTATGGGAATGGTGCTACCTCCACCATGTCTTCCCGGTAGCTCTTCATATATCAACGAGCGACAACCAACTTGCAGACAACCTGAGCCGGCTGACGGGTCAGTCCCACGAATGGGAACTGGACGAGAACACCTTCCTAATGCTCTGCTACCGGTGGGGTCACCCATCAATAGACATGTTTGCGTCGGGCATCAACAAGAAATGCACGAAATATGCATCTCGTGCAGGCAGAGGTGTGGATTCGCTAGGCGACGCATTCATGATCCCTTGGGAGACGCATCTCCTATATCTCTTCCCACCAATTCCACTCATACAAAGGACTTTGGTCAGAGCCCGACAGCTAATGGTGGACGCCATCCTCATTGCACCATGGTGGCCTCGACAACCTTGGTTTTCCGCCCTCAAGGAGATGGCTGTGGACGTGTTCCGACTGCCGCAGATTCCACACCTTCTTACCCAGGACTCGGGCAAGATCCTTCATCCGGATCTGCAGTCACTGAGTTTGACGGCGTGGAGGATATGCCATCAATCCTAGAGGTTCTAGACAAGGCTAGAAAACCGTCTACGACCCTTCTTTATAAATACAAATGGAATAATTTTGTCAAATTTACTCAATCAAAGCAGTTACAATCCTCCCCTGTCTCCCTCCAAACTCTGCTCACCTACTTACGTTACTTGTTTGATTCAGGTTTGACTTTATCCACTCTTAAAGTTTACATCTCAGCAATAGTCTCCTTCCAACCTCGGAACTCTGAGTCAGCACGTCTTTTTTCTCATCCAACACTTAAATCATTTTTAAAAGGACTGTCTAACATTCGACCTCCTGTCAAACCTCCAGTACCCCAGTGGTCTCTCACACTTGTTTTACGTGCACTTATGCGTCACCCCTTTGAGCCCTTGGCTTCTTGTGATATACGTTTACTATCGTTTAAAACTCTGTTTCTAGTTGCTGTTACGTCTGCTAGAAGAGCTAGTGAGTTGGCAGCTCTCAGGTCAGATGATCCTTATTTGCAATTCTTTAAGGACAAGGTTATGTTATATCCAGATGTGTCTTTTCTACCAAAGGTTGTCTCGGATTTTCACCTTAACCAGCCGTTATCGTTACCAACTTTGTTCCCTCAACCTGCTTCGGATATCGAGCGCATGCTCCATTCTCTGGACGTTAAGAGAGCCTTGGTTTATTACACCTCAAGGACTAAAGACTTCCGAGCTGCACCAAGGCTTTTTCTCTGCTTCCAGGGATCACACAAGGGCTTACCTGCCTCATCTTCCACTCTATCTAGATGGCTTGTCTCCACAATTGCTCTGGCTTACGAACTTCTAGGCAAGACTGCCCCAGAAGGTTTGAAAGGACATTCCACCCGAGCGGTTGCGACGTCTACAGCGTTGCTGCGTGGTGTTGATGTCCCAGAAATATGCAGAGCTGCCACCTGGTCTACTGCGTCCACTTTTGTGACACACTACAGGTTGGACCTTCGAGCCAGAAAGGAGACAAGTTTTGGCAGGGCAGTTTTGACGTCTGTTCTGCAGTGACGGCCCTCCTTCCGGTAAGTGAGCTTGCTAGTCACCCAATTGTGTGCATTCACAGAGGCCACGAAGAAGAAAGAAAGGTTACTTACCTGTAACCATGGTTCTTCAAGTGGACCTCTGTGAATTCACACATCCCGCCCGGCCTCCCCACTATCCGTCACTGATTATGTCTCCGATAAGTTCGGGCTTTGTGGCGGATAAATGGAACTGAAGGCTGAGGGGGTGGAGCATGCGCGATAGGGGCAACTCTAAACTTGTTACTTTTTACAAAAGCTCTAGAAGATTCCGAGAAGACCAGCGCAGGTGCTGCCTAAACCCTATTGTGTGAATTCACAGAGGTCCACTTGAAGAACCATGGTTACAGGTAAGTAACCTTTCTACTTTCTTCTCTTGCAGCGACAGCCGTGAATTAAACGACACTCTTTCCGACAACATGGCGCAGCCCGTTGCTTACGTCCAGTACGAGCCTGACCTTTTCCTGACCAGGTGAGGCCCGACCCCCAGAGGAAGCTGCCTGAGGCCTTAGCCTGGGACAGGGTTGGGGGTAGGATGATTGGGCCTTCCCTGCGAGGGGAGGGCACCTCTGCTGAACCACAGCAGCAGAAACAGAGGTCTGTGGATCTCACAGGGAGACCCTTAGCAAGCCTCCATGCTCTCGTGCGTCCTGGTAAAGAGAAGGCTAAGAGATGGAACTTTGTCTGGGGAAGATGGGATCCGGAGCCCACTATGCCTCGGTTTGGGGAGGATGGGTGTGAATGACATCCTGAAAGGGGCTTCGCTTATTTCTCTCCCCGCTTCCTCGCCCAGTGAATCCACACTGAATCGCTACGAGGTCCATCCGGTGGAGACCTTCCCGACGGGGATGAACCCGGAATTCAGAACCACCCTCAAGGTAACGACGAGGCCTGCCCTATTTCACCCAGGCTTCGAGGCAACGCTTTTAAACAGGGTACTTTGTCCAAGGGGGAGGAACTGAGGCTTTCTGCCCCAGGGCACCAACATTTAAGGGCGCTGGAATCCAGAGGGGGAATCTGAAGCCGAAGAATGTTCGGACGAGAGCACAGATGGGAGCTAAAAGCAGCACCGAACCGCTGTAACTTTATAGTGGAGACACACTCTTTCTATGTGACTCTTGCAAAATCTTTTTTTTTTTTTAAAGGCTGCTGTTTCAGCATCTGTTTTTTTAACGGAAGCCGCTTTCCCCCGTTCTCGCAGGTCCAGAACCTCGGGTGCTATGCCGTGGGGAACCTCTCCCTCACCATGGAGCTCCCGGCAACCGCCTATCAGGACCGCCAGTTCCTCTCGGTGACCCGCATCCTGGCCGACAACGTGAGCGGCTTCGGCTTCCCTTGGTGGGCGTGGGAGGGGGGTCATCTTTAGGACCCTCTTAGTGGGCTTGCTGGCAAAACTCTAGCCCGGATGTTGGGGTTCTGTGGCCGCACGTGGCCTCCAACTCAGGGCGACCCTACGGACGAGTGACCTCCGAAACGTTCTGTCCTTAACTGCCCAGCTCAGCTCTTGCAGACTCACGGCCCGTGGGTTTCTTGATGGAGTCAATCCATCGCGTCTTGGAGTCTTCTCTTATCCTGCTAGTGTCTCCTTTTCCCGGCATCCTTATGTGTTGCGAGTCACACAGCATAGATGAGGCAGGAGGATTTGGGGCAAAAAAGCTATCAAAAGGTGAAAGCGGTAGGAAGAAAGGAAGACGGCACATGCAATGAACGGACTCCATAAAGGAACCACAGCCTTGACTTTGCAAAACCTGAGCAGGTGCTGTTAAGGACTTCTGTTAAGAATCTTCTGGAGACCACTCATTCATAGGGCGCCATACGTCGGGAGCCTCCTAACAGCATGAAACAACATCAGAAGGCCCCAGGGGTTATCTAGTCTGACCCCAATCCATGCAAGACCACACAGGTTAGAACAAATAGTTCAGGTTGTACAGAGCTTATCCTATCTGGCTCCTGAGGCCTGAGCAAAAACATCTCGGGTTGTGTAAAGGTTATCCCAGCAGCTTGCTGAGGCCTGAGCAAACAGCTCAGGTTCTGCAAAAGTTAACCCAAAGGACTCCTGAGATCTGAGGGGGAAACACCTCAGGTTATGCAAAGGTTATCCCATCTTCCTGCTGAGCCCTGAGCAAAAACACTCAGGTTGGGCAAAGGTCGTCCCAGCAGGCTCCTGAGGCCTGAGCAAACCTCTCAGGTTGAGCGAAGCTTGTCTCAACTAGCAAAGGCTTCCAGCCACTACTTGTAATATAGTGGGTTCAGCGCCTTCAACCCCCTCAAACAATTTTTTTAAAAAAAATTAGCTGGCATACAAATGTTCAGATGGCCCAGACTTGCCAACCTGGTGGCGCCTTCCAGATCATCCCTTTTATCCAGACAGCCTCAGGCTGGGGAAGGCCCAGGAAATCTGAATACAAGAAAAGATCCGCAGAACACGGTCGTCTGCTCTGACCGTGGAGAGAGAAAGGGAACTCCCTCCCTTCAGAGGCGCCTGCGCTGGCAGGGCTCCCTTTCTGCTGCCCAAACGGTTTTTCAGAATTTGAAAAATATCCTTTTTCTAGACTGCAGATCCCAGAATCCACTAGCTAATGGGGCCGGGAGCCACACTGCCTGGGGCGTGCTGGGAGTTGTAGTAGAGGAAGCCAGATTTATATGCTCATGGATCTTATCATTACTGTTTTAAGGTCACCTGCAGCTTCCAAAACCAGACTGAGATGGTGCCGAGGGCCAGCGGCGAAGTGGTGGTCCCTGTTCACCCAGAAGAACTGGTGCATGTAGACAAACTGGTGAGTTTTTAAACAGCTTTTTAATTTTTTTCTAATTTTAAAATTAAATTAGATTAAATTACATTTTAGTAGTCTGGGAAGAGAGGCAAGCAAGAAACCCTATTCACTCACTGAGCCACGGAAACCAACGGCCCCAATCCTGTTGCATAGAATAGTAAACTGCGCTAAAGTAGGCCCATTGAATCAATGGGGATTTAGTGAGTCAGCGCCTCCTTCAGTTACATGGATTCCCATGGGCCAACTCTAACTGCAGTTTAGTTCAGCATCCTAAGTCCCCGTTAGAGGAGGCCTATTTGAATCAATGGAGTTGACTCGCCCAACCCCTGCTGATTCACTGGTTCTATTCCAGTGTGATTTGTTACACTTAGCAGCAGGATTTGGGCCACTGTGTCACAACCCAACCTCTCTTGGCCAACCTCACAGGGTTCTTATCAAGATAAAGAGAGGAAAAGCCACCTTAAGCTCATTGGAAGAAGGTCGAGATGCAAATACAGTCCATCCATCAATAAAAGCTGCTGCAGTTTTGAATTGCTGGTTAATGTCCTTTCGCTGCACAGTGGAAGTGGAGGAATTCACAAAGTAGAATAGCTTCCAGTTCCCCAGAGTAGTCCACCCCTTCTTTTTCATTCGCTGGCCCTTCCAGTCTCAATAACTCACTTTGAGACATTAATCGTGGAAGGAATAGGTTTCGTTCCTTACAACTGAACAGCAAAACTATACAAAGATATACGCACTGCCCCCAAAACCCAAACCCATAGCTAGGTGTCATGTCATGGGGTATGTGGCATTTGCAAGCTGTTTTACTGGCAAGGACCACCTTCTCTCCCGCATGGCAGAATTGCACCAATGCTGGGTGTCAGGTGGTGAAGTGTGAGCTCTCCCACGTCGAGAGGACCTCTGAAGTCTCCATCCACCTGCTGAGGACGGTTCACAACGAGTTTTTCAGCAGGGTGAGTGCAAAATGGGCCATTTTTCTCATGGGCTGGAAGGTAACTCTGGAAGATAATTTCAGACGCCAGTGGCTCTGATGTCAGCGGGGCAGCTAATCCATCCTGGGTGTTAGTCTAAACTTTACAGACACTCCCTGGCACCTGAATACTTTTCTATGTCTTATTCACTTTCCCTCTGAAACGGTGCCTCCAGCCTCCCCAGGCGAACCTGTTCAACAGCCAGGTGTCAGCAGCTCATCATCCCACCCGATGAGTCTGTCCAGTAGGGACCCCATTTCCGCAGGGGAGCCATTCCAAGCTCTTTGGCGGATGCTGAAAACTGTGGATAATAGAGAACACTATACATAGCCTGGTCTCTGGCTCCCTCTAGCGGCCAGTTCTGGTAAATACCTCATAGAAATACATATTTTGGGTTTTTTTCTTTTAATATTTTCAGTATTTTCAGACCACGGATAAGTGAAACCACGGATACCAATCCCGTGGATACAGGGGTCCTCCTGTACTGCCATTCACTGAAGTTTTAAAAGTCTCTTCCATCTCTTTTTCTTTTCGGTTCTTTTTCTCTCTCTCCATTTCGGGGACAAAGGCCAAATTCAAGACGGTGAAGGTTGTCAGCACGTTCACGCTGAGCACGACAGAAGGAGAGGTCCTGTTCTTCTTGCCCAAAGCCGCACATCGACGGGAGGTAAGAGGAACCGGCGGCATCTTCGCCAATCCTGGGTTCAGGAGCCAACTTCTCCTCTGGAAGGGAAAAGCCCTGTCCTACAGCCTGTGTAGGCTGAGGCAAAGCTGTTTGTTTTCTTGCAAACCCGTTGTTTTGCTTTCTCCTGTATGCAAGGAACATTCATATCCCATCATCCCCCCAATGTGGACCCCCCCCCAGTGAATTTCAGGCACCCTACATGGCCCTTCTCCTCCTCACAAACAGTCCTGTGGGGTAGACCAGTCTAAGCTTTGGGAGTCTTAAATCCAATATTCTAACCTACACATTAGGAAAATTGCTTCTGGACTACAAGCTCCAGAATCCCCCAGCGAGCATGGCCACGCTGGCCAGTAGCCCAGAAAAAGTTCTCCAACTCTTCTGTAGTCCCTACATTGTTCTGACTGTTCCCGAAAGAGCAGCAGGGAATCCAGGACTGAAGGAGATGGAAGAGTTTAAAAATGGCTTTGTGTGTTTTTTTTAAAAAATTCCAAAGTGCAATATCAAAATTGGCCACAAGGGAGAAGAGGAGAGTACTTGTCTGTAATTCCCCCCCCCCCCCCGTTTTTTAACAGATACCCTGTGCTCTGATTAATATATATATATCGGTCAAGGAGCTACCACTGAAAAGGCTCCGTCATCAGGTTGCCGCAGGGGTGGTTTTATCTGGTCAAAGACCTCAGACGACCCAACTTGGGGGGGGGGGGGAGCAAGAAGGTTGATAGGGGAAGTGGGAGCCCAACCGCCAAAGGGCAGCCTTCCTCAGTTGTCCAGATGGGTTGGACTACAGTGCCCACGATCCTCAGCTAAAGGGGTGACTTGCCTGTGTCGTGATGGGTGTCGTAGTTCAACGCATATCATCAGAGGGGGCTGAGCTGGGGGGAGGATAACTCGACCACGCTCGCAGGGCAGCCTTAGCTGGCAACTTGCCTGCCTTCTGGTTTATAACGCTGGCCAACCCTGCAGGGGCGTTGTAAGGATTAGATTGCTCACAGTTGCCACGTACTGGGGAAATCCCAGCCTCTTGAGTGCTTCCTCTCTTCTCATGACGGTCGCAGACCCTGCTGGAGGTGATCCAGTCCGACGTGGTCCCCCTCTCCCTCTGGATCCTCATCGGCAGTATCGTAGGAGGACTTCTCCTGCTGGCCCTCATCATCATCTGTTTGTGGAAGGTAAGAACCAGGCGGTCCCCTTCCCCGGAAAAGGATCAAGGGCAAGCGCCCCTCCACCGTCGTATTTTGGACAAAGAGGGAAGGTTAAATCAAGGGTACCTATCAGTACCCGTGGTTTGTTATCCACTGCCTGAGAATATTAAAAAGAAAAGAATAAAAAACCAGAAATAAGCATTTCCAAGGTGTATTACTAGAACTGTCCACTAGAGGGAACCAGAGACTATGCTATAGATCGGGTTTGCTATATCCGTGGTTTTCGTCATCCGCGAGGAGGGCTTGGAACCATTCCCTGTGGCGACTGCATTTTCTCCTAATAAAATCTGCATGCTCTCTTTTGCTCACCCCCCCCCCCCCCCACAGCTCGGCTTCTTTGCCCATAAAAAGCCTGGGGAGGACGAGAAAGAGGACCAGTAAGACCCGACATGCACCTAAGACTTTTCGCTCCGCAGAGATGAGCTGCTACGGGAAGAAATCCAGACGGAGGGCCGGGGGCTGCCTGCCTCCGACTCCCTTTCAATCCGTGGACATTTCAGAGACAAATCTCATTCTTCTGCTCGGGAAGCTCAGAACATGCCACTTCCTTCCCTTGTGGAAGGTGCAACTCAGTGCAAGTCCCACATGGGCCCTAAAGCGGCATTTTTTGCTCTCCGTGGTGGATATCCGTCTGCAAGGTTTAGAGGACGAGAAAAATTTAAAAAAGAGGAGATCGGCCAGCCAGGCGCCTTCTGCAGAGGCTCACGGAGACGGGCCAGAGAGGGAGGGCCCGGATGACCAACAGACTTCCACCCTTCCCCAGATGAAGTGGGGAGCCCCCCCCCCCCCCACGCCACACAAACCAGCTTCTCTCCCAGCCCTACAGAGCCTCTTCGTTCTAAGGGGCTCCGTCCCTCGTTTCTCCTTTCCCACCGTGGCGGTCTCAACCCGGGGCAGCCCCCAGCCGAAGAGTAAGGCGCAGAACCCGAGTGTACTACAGTTTGGTATATCGTTCCAGATTTCCGTTAGGGAACGTTGTAAAAGATCCCGATTCGGAGAGCAATCCCAGGGCTCTGGTTCTGTGAGCCTTACAGGCCTGGCCGCGGTGTCATGCTGGCCCACTCAGACCCTGGTTTCACGGCGAAGCCCACGGCACCGAGCAAAGCATGAGAGGAACGAGGCCCTTCCCTGCAGCAGCTCTGACGACCAAAGCCACTGGGCGGTGTTGGGGGAACGGATCCGTCGCTGGTGGGCAGCCGGAGGTGACCACTGGCTACTTTCCTGTAGAATCGGGAGAGCCAGAGAACGGTCAGGGTGGAAAAGGTCCCGAAGAACAGCTGGTCCCGCCCGTTCCTCACCCGTCAGGAGGTCCACATTTAGAGCACCCGGGGGGGGGGGGGGGGAGGATGCAACACCTTGATCCCTCTCCATGTTCTTCCTCATCTTGAACCAAAATCGCCTTCAGCAAACAAACTCAAGGTTCCATATTCCTTCGTATATTTGAAGATGGCCCAGACTTTCTTGAGCCCCTCAGCCACCTTCCTGACCAAAGAATTAATAAAGCCAAAATGTCCTTCCCGCCGCCCCCCCCCCCCCTGCTGTCTTGCTTTGAACCTCGTTCGTGCAACTGTAAGGATCGGCAACGGGTACCCTGCAGCCTTCTGGCTGTGATTAGTCTCCAGCTCCCATCAACACTATCCAGCAGGGACGATGGGAAGTGCAGTCCATACGCTGAAACCCACGAGGTTAACGCAAGCCGTAACATACCCACTGCCTGTTCCTCAGCAGCTCAGGCCTGCACAAACTTGTGCCTCAAATACACAACAACAACCCAAATGCACACATTCAAAGAGAAAGCTAACACTGCTTTTTAGCTGGCTGGATAGCACAGTGGTTTGGGTCTCCAGCTGCAGAGCCAGAGGTTGGGAGTTCGATTCCCCCGCGGTGCCTCCTGGGAGAAAAGCCAGCTTGGGTGGCCTTGGGCAAAAGCGGCACAGGAGTTCCAGGGCAACCCCAGAAGAAGGGAAGGGGAAACCACTTCGGAGTCCTCTACCTGGAAAACCCTGGAAAGAGTTGCCATAAGTCAGAATTGACTTGATAGCACACGATTTTTATTAAACTAGAATGCTTTACCACCCAAGTTAACGTAGCCAGCAGGTGAGTGAAGCCGATACAAACATTTACACCTCTATAAATTATTCAAAGAAAAAAAACCTAGAAAGATGTATTTTCATGATGTAGTTACTACAAGTGGCCACTAGAGGGGGCAGAGAAGAGGCTATGTATTGAATTGAAGAACACAGAACACGGTCTCTAGCTCCCTCTAGTGTCCAGTTCTGATAATTCATGGTGAAAATATTTTTTTTCCTGGATTTTTTCCTTTTACCATGCTATGCATAGTTTGCTATTATCTAGTTTTCAGCATGGCGGTCCTACTGCAAAGGACTCAAAGTGATGAGCAAACATCCGTGCTTTGCCAGAACATTTCAGGCTGGAAGTTATACCAACAGAAAATTTCCTGTGAAAAAAGAATGAAAGAGAGAACTCAAGTCCGTACCTTTGTCAGAGGGGCGGAGATGGCATTACACAGACGAGGTCAGATTGTCCCCTGCGTTTAGGAACTCAAGCGGCACCACAGACTAAAGAGGATCTCTCGGTCGCTCAGATTTTGCTCAGTCCTTCCATGAACTTTCAGTGGTTCATACAGTACCTCTCATATTAATCCTGCCGTAAGTTTTACTTTTCCAGGTGATCTTTCTGCAGAACACATTCATTTTGTGTTTTGGAAAGCAACAGATTCGGGATTCCTAATCAGAGAACCACATCTTCCAACTGCTTCCTGCCCGGCAAGAAAACGGTTTTCTCCCCTCCGCCCCCATAAGCTAAGTAAACACTAACCAGTTTAGGAGACGTTAGTAGCTCCTAGTTAAGCTTTTATGCTCCTGTTGCTTGTGTTACCTCCAAAGTAGATTATTACAGCTGGATGCCCAAACATCAAAGTGGCCAAACATTTTTCATACCCTCTGAAAAGTGCTTCTTGCCCCCCAGAGTCACGGACAAAAATTCTCTTAACCACCCAGCTTTCTATTAAAGGATTTTTATTCAATTTTTTAATAGCAAACAGAAGACACTCCACCCGAAATCAAGTGTACGTGGTACACCGTAACAGCGATGACATGGCAACAGAAGTCTCCTTGTGGTGGTTTTTAGTTCTCTATTGGAGAGGGACGTGGTCTTCTCTTCGGCCCCCTTCCCTCCCTTTTTTCCTACAATCAAAGACAAGTTTCCCCCGGCTTCTGGTTTTAGACGAGAGGGGCCGCAGACTTCATGGGGCAACATGATTGAGAAGTGGAAAGGTCAAGGATTATGTGTCGATGTAGAAAAATTCCAGGACAGGAAAACACTTAAAAGCAAAACAATCAAAAAAGAAAAGAAGCAAAAACAAAAAAAAGTGATTTGTTATGGTATCGAACTATGACATCTTCATTTTAAATACAGGAGTAAGACAGGCTGCAAAAAAAAAAGTCTTGTCTCTAGAGAAGTTTTAGATATATATATATATATATATGGTCCGTTTGATAACAAGACAGCAAAACGGGTCTTAAGTAGCAGGTGGATAAATGGCTGGTTTAGATAAAGTCTAAGACAATGGAGCCCAGTCAAGGAAAAATACATTTCACACGAGGTGCATCATCTACCTGCGTTTAGGGAATCGGGGTAACACCCCCACACACACATACACACACACACACACACCTCTCTCTCTCTCTCAGCCTCATTCTCCTTGTTTTCCCAGCCTTCGCCAGGATAAAAGCTGGCATGGGCTCTGTTCACGTGATGGAGCCTAAATACGGCAACATCCCAGGTAGCAGGAACAACAGACATTGTCCAAACCCACCGTTCTCTTTGGGGAGAGCCGGAAAGGTCCGGAAACCCTCTCCGCTCGGTCCCCCTCCTGGGTCAAAGCTCCTTCCGGGCCTCTTTCTCGTCTGCTCCCTTCTAAGAGGAGCGAGGAAGAGGCGACGCTCTCTCTCTCTCTCGCTCTCCCCCCCGCCTTAGAACCAAAACGGATCCCTAAGGATGCAGGGCTGGCTTCTCTCGCTACCAAGAAACAGGGACGCCCCAGCTTTTAAAAACCTGCCCTCCAACCCGATCCTGGCTCCTCGTCCCACTCTGGAACCGGTTGCTCTGGAAAGCAGTGGAGAACGCAAGAGAGAGGGTCGGAGTGGCCGAGGTGGTCCGGCTGGAGACGCTAGTCATTTTGGAAAGATGAGGTGTCCCCCCGCCCCCGCCCGCCCGCCCGCCTCTGTGCCGAGGGGACAGGGGAGAGGCAGGGACATGATCCCAAGGCTTCGCACCGGTTCTCCCTCCCTTCTGGCTACTGGGCTTTTGCGGCTTCCTTATTATACAATTTACAACGGTCGTGACGGTGACTCCGGGCCTCGGCCGCCCCTTCCCTCGCCGGCCGGCTTCAAAAAGTCCACCGGTCGTCCAGGTGTCTCGCGCCGCTGAAGGGGCTACTTGGGGACGCCCCTAGGGTGGGGGCCTGCCGTGTGGAGTCCTCGCCGTTGAGACTCTTCCGGCAGACGGGGCACGTGTCGTGCTGAGGGAGGGACGAGAGAGAGGGACGTGAACGGGGGGCAGCAGGAAAGACATGGGGAGGGTAGAGAAAGAAGCAGAAGTACTACTCAGGCCAGGCTTCCCCCTCCCTGACCCAAAGCAGCGTCCCGGGCCAAGTGGCCAGTAAGTCTAGGGAGCCGCCCATCGAAAATGTTTCGGAGCCGCTCCCCTAGACTAAGAATTAAGAACCTCCAGTGATCTTTTGAATGGAGAAGCACCCCAGAGATTCCACCCCCAAGGCCAGCTGCAGGACATGGTGCCCCCAAATCGCTTCTTCCCCAGCCATCTGGTTCTCCCAGAAGGCGCCAGCAGCCCCCCCCCCCCCGGTATCTCCTCCCCGTCAACCCCGAGGCCCCCTCACCAGCTCTAGCCAGGGCACGATGCAGCTGCTGTGGAAGTAATGGTTGCAGGGGAGTTGCCGGACCTGCTCCGCCACGGCGTAATCCTCTTTGCACACAGGGCACTCCAGGCCTGTATCTGTGGGAAGGCAGGAGGGCTCGGGTGAGTGCAGAAAGAGCTGGTGGAGCCCTTGCTGGTTTGCTACGGCTTCTTGACCAAGAAAGGAGACGGGAAGGCAGGGATCCCATCCCAGAGCGAACAGACCCGCCTGCCCTGGGCATCTGGAGCAGGTCAGGAAAGGCAGCTGGCGACGGCCCACCGAGGGAGGAAAGGCGGCCACTGGGAGACAGGAAAAAGCCCTTCTGCAGCCTCAGGGTGCAGTGGTTGAACTGCAGTGCTGCAGCCAAGACTCTGCTCATGCCCTCTCCAGCGCCACGGGGTGGGCACCTTCCATCCGTGTTAGCCAGTCATGCCGACAGTGAGGGACTGTGGAAACCACCCTCAAACAACATCTGAAAGACCAGCCATCCCCACCCCACCCCTGTGATATGCGGACCAACCATCCATTTTAAGGGCTGGACAAGTTGCCAAACCTCTATGTGGCACCTGAAGGACCGGCTTAACCCAGGGGGATCTGCCTGACAACTGCGAAGTGGTCATACGTGGTGAAAATACTTTTTTTCCTGGATTTTTTCCTCTTTTACCATAGCATGTATAGCGTTCCCTATTATCTGCAGTTCTCAGCATCCGCAGTACTTGGATTCGCTTGCTTTCCTCTTCCCTCCCCCCTCCCTTTTCCCTCTTGCGCTGTGTCTCTCAGAATGCAAGGCTGCAAGCCGAGACCGTCTTCAAAACAGAAGAACTTTTCACGCTCTTTAGCAATTGCTAGCCACGCCACAAGTAATGAACCACCAGCTGCTGCTCCAGTTGCCGCATTACGGAAGCAGGAGTGAGTTTTACGAAGTTGCCCCTGGAGAGCACAGGGAGTGAGCTTTGGCTAAGCAGTTTGAAATCCCTGCAAGGTCAGGTCTCAGTTGGTCTTCCGGGCAGAACGGGTAATGTCCAAAGAAAGTCCCCAAAAGCTACTTATACGGCTGCCTGTTTGAAAAGCAACCTGTCCCGAGCGGCCAGAGGTTGCAACTGAAAACTGAAATTTAAAGGTGTCTCTGGAAGGAACAGCTTGAACCCAGTGCCTGGCTGAGTAATGAAGAAAAGCAATTTTTCCCCCACCTGGCTCAGCTAACTCCGTTTCCCCCAACCTGGCGCTCCCGATCGGTCCCTGACTCTGAGTCCCATCACCCCCCCTCCAGTCCCCCCCACTAGGCCAACCGACGGAACGGGAACAAAACCATCAGAAAACTGACCAACTTGTTCCTGAGTCACCGCCACTGTCGGAAGAGAGGAGATTTTTTCTTTCTCTGCAGGGGGAGGTCCCGAATTTTCTAACTGTCCCAGGAGCTGCAGCGGGTGGAAAGGGGGGGGGGGGCAAGGAAGAAGGCAAAGATCCCATCAAAGCGGGGGTAACGATACAGATGCTCGTGCCGCAGCCCTGCACGAGTCCCTGCTTTTAAGCGACAGCAGGAAAAAGGCCGGCTTATCGAAAAGCAAATTGCAAAGTGCTCGTCTCGGACAGAAGTTATGTCGAAACCAGCTACCAGCATCAACGTTGGTCCCTCTAAGGCAGCCATCATCATCACCATCATCACCCATGTGGATCTTCCAAGGATCCTTTCCACGCCAACCCGTCCGGCACCCAGGGACCTTGCCAGTGGGTGTGCCCCAGTTTCAAGCAGGGGCGGGTCCAACAACGTGGGCCTCAGCTTTGCCCAAGAGCGACTAAACACCTTCGAACATTCTCCCATAGGTGCGCATGGCAACGGTCGCCTGGGAGGCAAAAGTATACTTCGCGGGGGGGGGGGGGGGAGGCTACGTCTCTCCTCCTACCCCCCCCCCCCGGAAGGTGAAAGAGAAAGCGTGGTGGCCGAAAAAGGGGCTGCCACGGCTAGACACAAAGCCATAAATGCAGGAGAAGCCATGTCCAAGAAGGGAAGGGTCTCGGTGGGTTCTCTCTGCTGGCAACCTTACCTGTGTGACTATCGCATCAAGGCCGGTCTGCCCCCAGGCGTAGTCCCCGGGGCTCGAGTGCAGAGAGCCATTCCTGGGGGGAAAGAGGAAGGACCCGCTCTAGGGCATGAAGGAACCCAAGGAGGGGTGAAGCAAACGGCCCCGGCACCCCCTGTCATAAAACACGACGTGCTACCCCAGGCATGACGTACAAGAACTTTGAGGATGATGGATTTATATCCCACCATTCCACCAAGGCAGGAATCCAAGGTGGCATACGGAAGTGATTTTTAAAGAATGCACGACTTATAAAACCCAATTTAAACCTATAATAATAGAAGACATTAACTCAGGGTGCTCAAAAACATTTCAAAAGTATATGCAAAAGGGTTCAAAAAAGAAACACAGAATCGCCCTATTAAAGTCTCCTTTCTTCACAGTTCATTCATTTGCTGGACGGACCAGAGGGAGGGAGCCCTCCTAGCTTCCTGTGGGAGGGAGTTCCACAGACACCAGCAGCCACCAAAAAGACTTTTTCTCTTATGTCCTCGCTAGGTGAGCCTCTGGGGGTGGTGGGACCTAGAGAAGGACCACCTCTCAAGGTCTTAAAAACTGGACAAGGTCATATTGAGGGTGGGCGTTATGGTCCTTCAGATTAAACCTTTGTTTGCCTGAAGTTGCTACAGGGAAAAGTGAATGGGGGGGGGGGGCAGTCTTCCTCTGGGAAAGCTCTTCGAAAACCTTTTCAAATCAGATCGCACACAGATGTTGGAACCACAAAAACATACCTCTGTTGCAAATCCTTGGCACACTCTCAAACCAACACACTCTCAAAACCCCTAATTGAAAACAAAGATTGCCCAAAGCAGGCTCTGCTTACCAAGAAAAAGGGGAAGGAGGAGAACCAGGAACGGCTGAATTGGCGAAAAAGCCTGCAAACAGCTGCTGTATGATTCTGTTTGGGAGGGAGAGAGAAGAAAAGTCAGCGTGTCAGGAAAACCTAGAACGTGGCGAAGCAGCACCCAGAGGGGGGCAGCTCAAGTTTTTGCTATTGCAACTGCACGGAAAGGGAGCATCTTGTGGGGACCGTGAGGAGCAAGAGACTCATCCTGGCAGCAGAGAAGCACCCCACTCTGTCTGATGAATGAAAAGCAGATGGCAAATTCTGTATTTGCAAATATAGCGAACAGGAAAAGAAATAATAGCAACAGCAGAAACAGCTACATGCAAAATAAAGGTGGCAGGCCTTCTCCTTCTCAGATCCCCCCCTCCCAGTCAAATGAAGTCAATTCAAAGCAAGGACAAATGAGGAACAGAGAAATGAAGTCAATTCAGAGCAAGGACAAACGAGGAATGGAGAAATGAAGCCAATTCAGAGCAAGGACAAATGAGGAGCGGAGAAATGAAGCCAATTCAGAGCCAGGACAAATGAGGAGCGGAGAAATTAAGCCAATTCAGAGCCAGGACAAATGAGGAGCGGAGAAATGAAGCCAATTCAGAGCCAGGACAAATGAGGAACGGAGAAATGAAGTCAATTCAGAGCAAAGACAAATAGAAGCGGAGAAATGAAGCCAACTCAGAGCAAGGACAAATGAGGAGTGGAGAAATGAAGCCAATTCAGAACGAGAGCAAGAACAAACGAGGAAAGGTCAAATAAAGCCTAGGTACTATTGATACATGGGCTTTCTTTCTGTAGCATCTGTCTGCCTTCCACAAATGCATGCAAAAACCAAAATGATCTGTAGGGGAGGTGTTTTTTTAAAAAAAACAAGTAGGAAAGGAGAAATAAAATTTTAAGTCACCCCTTCCCAACAAAGCCACTCATCTCTAATAACATGCATACCCCTTTCTCTTAATCTTCTTCTTTACATAAAATGAATGGATAAAAACGAGCAGATCCAAATCCCCCCCCCCCCCCCAAAAAGCAGGGCGGTTGGGTTTTCTAAGTAAGTGTCTTTTGGGATACATTTCACTGTTTCTCTGATGCTTTGTTCGTAAAAGGTAAGGACATGGTGTGAATCCCCACCCCATTAAGTGAGAACAGCCACTCCCTGACTCTGCCCCCCAGCTCCCCTCTGCTCGGCCAAAACCCCACCAGAGGGACAAAGGCAGCCGTGCAAGGCAGCCCAAATCTCAGAGAGGGTCCCCATCTGGCCCCTCCGCGCGGCCTTACCCTTCAATGGCAGGCGACCTCTCCGGCCGGGTGGTGAACCGGAGCCTGTATCTCCGCGTCATGGGCAGCCGGGGAGGCCGGCTTGGTCCCCACAGGTCCGCGTGGGCTTGGTGGCCCCTTTCGTTGTCTCTGCCGTCATGGTCCAGGGAGCTGCTTAGGAAGGGGAACACCATGGAATGGTCCAGCTGGTCCCAGAACTGGAGGAAAGAAAACGGGACGTCAACTTGGGCTCTGGATCACTTACACCATGGCTAAAAGTAAATTCTGACTTGGAAAAGGTGGAGAAGACAGTCTGAAAAGATGGAGGGGAACCTTTCTGAGGGAGCACTCGAAATGCTGAACCAGTTGTTCTTCTACACTATCTCTGTGTTGTTTTGCGTACTTGATCTTACACAGTACCTTATACTGTATTTCCCTTGATTATTTATGATGGGGAACCCTGGGGCACAGTGGCTAAACTGCAGTACTGCAGTCAAGACTCTGCTCACAAGCCGAGTTCGATCCTCCACCATCACAGCTACTTGCTCATTTTTGCCCCATGTGAGTGCCGGGTGGCACAGACTTTAAGGGAATAAATGCATTTTCTCCACCCTCAGCTCTGGTAATAATTAGACTCTGTAACCCCCTCAGTTAAATAAACACCCACTTTCTCTCTATCGTGCTGCCTAGCAGAAAACAGCCGCACAGGGTCTGCTAGAAAAGCCAACTTCCCAGGCCCCATCACTTCACTCCATTTTTCCTAAATTTTGAAGAAAGTACAGTAGGGGCCCCCATATCCGTAGGGGATGGGTTCCAAGCCCCCCCCCCCCCCAGATGCTGAAAAATGTGATTACAGCAAACATCATTTTAATAGCAAAAACAGCATGGTCTCCACCTCCCTCTAGTGGTCAGTTCTGGTAAACGTCCCCCTTTAGAAATACAGTACAGTACATATATTTCTAGGATTGTTCTTTCAATATTTCCAAACTCTGGATAAGGGAATCAGCGGATACTGATCCCGCAGATACCGGGGGTGGGTCCTACTGTACGCCACTCTGTGCACTGCCTGCTGTTACAGGAGGTGCTTTTATATTCCGGGGGGGGGGGGGGTGTAGGGCATCCTGAAGCCCAGTCAGAGAGTCAGCTTCCGCAGGGAAACAGAACCTCTCGGATCAAGTGATGTACAAAGATGCTCCAGGCGAGCAGGATGAAATTTAAGTCAACAGGTGGGAGAGTCTAGTTCTCCGGCTACGTACCCAAGGGAAAAGTGCTGTGAAAGAACACCGCCCTGAGGTAGGAGGAGTGGTTCTCTTTCCTTCTCCCTTCACCTTTTATAAGATCTGAGGTCCTGCTCAGTAAATCAGCAGGCGGCATTTGTCATGTGGTCCTTCAGGTTACTTTCTAAAATCTTCACCTGTCCAGAGGTGGACGGGAGAAATAAATATCCAAGGGCTGACCGCGGCTTCCTCTTCCATGGTTACATGGTTATGAAAGTCTGCCATCTACCCACGGGTATTGGTAGTGCAGGCTACAAAAATTCATCTAATACCGTTTTCAAAATTCAATCTAATTCCCCATTTGCTGGGGAATAGTTCCAAGCCCCTGTGGATACTAAAAACTTTGGATAATAGCAAATGCTAGCTAGCTAGCTAAATATAGAGCATGGTAAAGGGGGGGGGGGGGGAATCCAGGAGAAAAAAAAACTGATTTTCACATTTTTCCCGACCTTCAGCTTCCAAACCAGACCTAGCTTTCTCCTTCTGGCTCTGAGCACCCTCGGAGCCTCAGGGAAGAGGGCTTGGTGGACTCAGGTTGATAGCTGAAATTGGGTGAGCAGAGGGGGGGGGATGATGGGCTGGCCACTCAAGTTTTCCACTAACCCCCCCCCCTTATATTTACCTGCTGCTTCTTCAAAAGGAAGGCCTGTCTCATACTCTAGAAACTCCCTCTCGGAGACGTGAACAACAGTCATCAGTCTAAATATATCACTGCTTCAGGCCGGTGCTATAATTAACCCGTCTTGCAAGGCATGTGGGAAACCCAAAGAGTCAGACCCTCTTTACTTTCCAGGTCAAATCTGATTCCGTTTTAATGCTAAATTACGAACGAGCAGAGTTTTTTTAAAATTAAGACGCCCCTTTCGAAGGTCTTGCTAGCTCAAGACGACAAAAACACAGAACATGTTCTCCCTGATCCATTGCCCTAAACAATGGAAACCCCATAACTAACCTCTTGAGATGCTTTCACCCAGAAACCCATCATTCCAGGAACCAAGGAAAATCCAGGGAGTCCTCTGTGCCTTTGGCTTCTCGGCACCCCTTATTCTCCAGGCCCTTCCCACCTTGTTTTTTCTCGTACTCATGCTGTCCGAGTATTAATGGGAAGGTAAAAAAACAATCTCACCTCGGCAAACAGGGTGGAAGGGCTGTCGTCGATCCCGCTGCCGCCGCCTTCTAGAAAACTAAGGAGAAAAGTCGGATGAAGGGGGATGTGCAGGGCGGGTTCCAGAAATAAAACCTCTAAAGCCACCTCCCAGGGGTGGGACCAGGAGTAAGCAAAGGAAGCCGCCTATGAGAGAAAGATCCTAAGTAAGGGAACAGGATGAAACCTGAGTGTCTGTAGTACTGGGGGGGGGGGGGGGGGGGGAAGAGATCAGATCATACCACAAAGAATGTGGTCTAAAAGAATCATACATATAAGATTCTTATTATATATATTATTCTTAACTTATCAACTGAGTTCTTTCCGTAAAGACACCCTGATGCTTAGGTTAGGCTGAATAATGGACAAGCCAATCCAGGATATTTCCCAGCCAGGTAGGAACCTGGCATTCTCACACCTTCCTCTTTGGACTGAGAGACCAAGAAAGCTACTTGTTTCGACTACAAGGCTCAAAATCCCCTGACATATGATTTAGTTCCCCTTATATACCACTTTTCCCCCCCAGTAAACTCAAAAGAGGTGGACTGGGTTCTTCTCCACCTTAATTGATCCTCTCCCGATAACCCTATAAGGTACGTCGACTTGAAGGACGACGCCTGGCCAAGCCCCCGTCCCCCGGGAGGAGTTTCCGCTGGGACTTGAAAGCCAGATCTGACCCATAAGATTCCCACGCTCTAACCACTGGGCCACACTGCCTCTGTAAGTCTTTAGTGAGGAGCCTCTGGCTTCAATCCCATCTGTATCACGAGGTCAGCTGAAATACCATGGTTTCCTGCAGCCACCGGACGTCTTTGGCAGATGTTTTAAACAAAAACCTAAATATTTGGGGCCTCCTTTGACAGGGGCTGGTCTTGATGATCTCTCGGGTCCCTTCGAGCCTCTGCACTTCTAAGATCATTATTCCTCTTTTGGAAGCAGACAACCGGGCTGGACGGACCTGGATCTGATTCAGCAAAGCTATAAGGTTCCTATGACAAGCGGGAAGACGTTCAGCAGGCAACCTGCCCAGGCTGAGTCAGCCCTTCAAATTCCAACATGACTGAGGAGAGCAGGGAGCAAATAAAAGGGAGTCCTTTCCCACGATCTCCCCCCCCCCCCCCGCCAGCACAGAAGGGCGACATTGAATCAGCCCATCTCAAGGACTGGGCACGTCCCCAAATTTGGCAGCCAGAAATCATAAGAGCCACTTATAGCGCAAATGATTTGCGGTCTTTAAATTGAGCATACAGGTCACCCTCCACTGGCTCAGGACAAAGTAGAGCCAGGATTCAGCCGGGATCATTTTCCATTTCTGATCACTGACCCTCCCTCTCTTGGGAAATAACCAGACAGGGTAGATAAAAATCCATGATTTTTTTTAAGAATTAAAAATCATTTTTTAAAAATTAAAATTGTCAACAAAAAGCTGATTTTTTAAAAATAAATAAATTGTGATTTATATCAATATTTTCACTCGGTATAGCACTGGGATGATCTGAGATGATCTAGAACAGATCCTGCCCCTCCTCTGTATTGACTACCTTTCAAGTATTTGACAAGCACTGTCCTGCCTCCCGTCAATCTTCTTTTATTAAAGCTAAACATGCCCAATTCTTTCAGCCTTTCCTCCTAGGGCTTGGTTTCCAGTCCCCCCTGATCATCCTTGTCGCCCTCCTCTGAACTTGTTCGGGTTTGTCAGCATCCTTCTTGAAGTGCAGTGTCCAGAACTGGACACAGGACTTGAGATGAGGCCTAGCCCGTGCTAAATAGAGAGTAACTTGTATCTCCAGCACTAGAGGTGGAGAGAAGAGAAAAGAAAAGGAGGGAGGGAGGGAAAGGCATGGGGCCGTTTACCAACATCTGATGCGTTTGGGAGGGCGACAGGTACCTGGAATTGTCTGTCACTTCTTCAATGAAGCCAGACTCACATCTAGGGCATGTGTACTCCTGCAAGGAGAGAAGGAGAGAAAGGATGAGGCCAAAAATACCCAGAGGTGGGAACCAAAGCTCCAGACACGAGTCCTTAAAGAGCTCAGCCCTGGGAACCAACCTAGCTCATGATAAAATTGCCCTCTGAGTCGCCCGACTCCTCCGTCCTCCATGGAAACAGCAGAAGGAACAGCAGCGTGCATTTCCGATGGTTCGGGGACCACCCTTTCTCCTCCCACCAACCAAGAATTTCTGGCTCGTAAAGACAGATCGGACAGTGTGTAATGGCCGCAGAGACAGGACCATGGCCGAGCCCACCCCATTTTAAAATATTATTATTTTTATTAGCATCACCAGCATCTACAAACACAACATATGAAGAAACAGGAAGTATCCTAATACTCAAAACAACCGCCACAAAGGAAACATTAACTCAAACTGGTGCACCCAGCACTAAGACCAGGAGGGATATATTTCCTCCAAAATTACAGGGATTAGCATCTCTCATAACCCCTTCCAACACAACATTAGCTCTTGTTTGGGTAGACGGCCTCCACTTTTCAAATAATACAAACTTCGGAAAATCTCGCCACATTTCAACTCACCCAACAGGCCACAAATCAATGCACCGTGAGATGTAACCACACACCCAGGATTCTTAAAGCCAATGAATGTTTTACTTGTGATTTCTGTATTTCATTTTGCACTTCATTTTTTCCCGTATGTCCAAAGAAAGGGACATGAACTTCGAAAGCTCACATTAAAATATAACCGTTAATCTTTAAGGTGCCACACATTTTTGTCTTTGTTTTGTATGGTTTCCTTGGAATTTGCCTGATATTTTTAAACGTTATGTCAACTTCTTGTCAACAGCTACCGTGTTTCCCTGAAAATAAGACAGGGTCTTATACTAATTTTTGCTCCAAAAAACGCATTAGGGCTTATTTTCTGGGGATGTTTTATTGTTTTCATGTACAACCATCTTGTTGTTGTTTGTTGTTTAGTCGTTTAGTCGTGTCCGACTCTTCGTGACCCCATGGACCAGAGCACGCCAGGCCCTCCTGTCTTCCACTGCCTCCTGAAGTTGGGTCAAATTCATGTTGGTCGCTTCGATGACACTGTCCAACCATCTCATCCTCTGTCGTCCCCTTCTCCTCTTGCCTTCACACTTTCCCAACATCAGGGTCTTTTCCAGGGAGTCTTCTCTTCTCATGAGATGGCCAAAGTATTGGAGCCTCAGCTTCAGGATCTGTCCTTCCAGTGAACACTCAGGGTTGATTTCCTTCAAAACGGATAGGTTTGTTCTCCTTGCAGTCCAGGGGACTCTCAAGAGTCTCCTCCAGCACCACAATTCAAAAGCATCAATTCTTCGGCGGTCAGCCTTCTTTATGGTCCAGCTCTCACTTCCATACATCACTACTGGAAAAACCATAGCTTTGACTATGCGGACCTTTGTCGGCAAGGTGATGTCTCTGCTTTTTAAGATGCTGTCTAGGTTTCTCATCGCTTTCCTCCCAAGAAGCAAGCGTCTTTTAATTTCGTGGCTGCTGTCACCATCTGCAGTGATCGTGGAGCCCAGGAAGGTAAACTTTGTCACTGCCTCCATATCTTCCCCTTCTATTTGCCAGGAGGTGATGGGGCCCGTGGCCATGATCTTCGTTTTTTTTTATGTTGAGCTTCAGACCATTTTTTGCGCTCTCCTCTTTCACTCTCAATAAGAGGTTCTTTAATTCCTCCTCACTTTCTGCCATCAGAGTGGTATCATCTGCATATCTGAGGTTGTTGATATTTCTTCCGGCAATCTTAATTCCGGCTTGGGATTCATCCAGTCCAGCCTTTCGCATGATGTATTCTGCATATAAGTTAAATAAGCAGGGAGACAATATACAGCCTTGTCGTACTCCTTTCCCAATTTTGAACCAATCAGTTGTTCCATATCCAGTTCTAACTGTTGCTTCCTGTCCCACGTATAGATTTCTCAGGAGATAGATAAGGTGGTCAGGCACTCCTATTTCTTTAAGAACTTGCCATAGTTTGTTGTGGTCCACACAGTCAAAGGCTTTTGCGTAGTCAATGAAGCAGAAGTAGATGTTTTTCTGGAACTCTCTGGCTTTCTCCATAATCCAGCGCATGT
The DNA here is from genome assembly GCA_037013535.1 of Intellagama lesueurii. Lineage (NCBI taxonomy): Eukaryota > Metazoa > Chordata > Lepidosauria > Squamata > Agamidae > Intellagama > Intellagama lesueurii. Next base: position 959,813 of record JBAJHW010000022.1, read on the forward strand.
TAGCAATTTGGTCTCTAGTTCCTCTACCCCTTTGAAATCCAGCTTGTACTTCTGGGAGTTCTCGGTCCACATACTGCTGAAGCCTACCTTCGAGGATTTTGAGCATAACCTTGCTAGCGTGTGAAATGAGTGCAATTGTACGGTAGTTGGAGCATTCTTAGCACTTCCCTTCTTTGGGATTGGGATGTAGACTGATCTTTTCCAATCCTCTGGCCACTGCTGAGTTTTCCAAACTTGCTGGCATATTGAGTGTAACACCTGAACAGCGTCATCTTTTAAGATTTTAAATAGTTCCACTGGAATGCCATCTCCTCCACTGGCCTTGTTGTTAGCCATGCTTTCTAAGGCCCACTTGACTTCGCTCTCCAGGATGTCTGTACAACCATCTACATTTATTCAAATACAATCATGTCCTCTTCTTCTGGTTGCTGCACCGTGGTGGAGGGCGGGGTTTCACTTAACTGGGGCTTATTTTTGGGGTAGGGCTTATATGACGAGCATCCAGAAAAATCATACTAGGGCTTATTTTCAGGTTAAGTCTTATTTTCAGGGAAACAGGGTATTTCCCAGAGTTCATTGTATCGTTCAGTTAATTGTAACGTATACTTCCGCTTCCAATTTCTAACAATCCCTGTGCTGGTCAGGGTTTCTGGGAATCGCAGCCCAAGAACACCCGAGTGACCGAAGGTTTGGAAGCATTGCCTTAGATTTACCTGGAAGAGCAGGACAAGAATTAAAGCACAAGGTACAACGAGAAGCCCTTGTAAACAAGCAGGAAAGACATGAAGCTTTATTGCTAATTTTATTGCTGCTTACCCTGCTAACGTTGAAGGTTACAGCGGAATTGTAATTTTTGTTTGTTTGTTTATCTGTGAGACTCATTGCTACGTATTACTTCTGTTTTATGATGGTGTAAACCACCCGGAATAGTGGTTTCCAATAGATGGGAGGTGTAAAAATCTTAAGAAATAAATAAAATAAAAGGCAGGGCAGCCAGAGAGCCTCTGAATGAGAGGCACTTTGTGCTGTAAAAGCCACTGGACTTTGAAACAGCTCTCCAACTCAAGAGCTATAACACAAAAGCATTAATGAGACGGAGGACCCGATGACAGCTCGGCCGTGTTTAGTCCAAATGATGGCAGTTTTGAGCGGCTATCGTCTGCCCGGCTTTTAACATTAATCTGGGCCTGATGTCCACTTGGTTGCGATCGTAGGCTTTCATTCATTGGGGGAATGATTTATTGCTTTATCGGATTTTTCCAACTGCGTCTGGACATGGGAATAAGCCAGGGAGCTGTACAAATTCTGCTGACTGAAGACAAACTCCGCTCCGGCAGCCGTTGCGTTCAACGGAAGCATGAACAAACCGTAGACCTTTGGATGATGATGGGGGTTGATGGTGGCATTTGAATGTGGTGGCAGCTGACGCGCTGGTGGGATTCCCTCCTCTTCCTCCTGGCCAGGAAACCTAAGAAGCAGCTCTTGTAACTAACCCCACTTTCTTCTCCGGCTTGTCAGGACAGAAACGAGCCAGCCATGCTCACGTCCAGCGGACAGAGTAAACGACCCATGGACCAAAAACCTGTGGTGTCTTTAGCCTCTCTGGTTGTGAGCACGCACACCACTCGCCCCTGGAGGACAGGGTTCCTGCAGTTCTCTGGCTTGCTGTGATGGCCAGACATCATTGCTGTGTGAGCCTAGAGGTGACTAAGCCTTTACAGAGGATCCAGAACTATTTGAAACAGCATTTTAAACGTACAAACCACAGCACGGGGGAGGAAGAGACCCAGCAAGTCAGTTTTGGAAGCAGAATGTGGCTCCCAGAGACTGTGAAAACTCCCTGCCACTGGAGGCCAGGCTGGGCCCCGCTCTTGGCTGTCCTTCTGCAAGCAGGCCAAGAGAACCTTTCTCTTCCGGCAAGCTTTCCTTTAAATGACTGGCTGCCTGAGTGGGGTTTTTAAATGGATGGTTGTGCCTCAGTGCTTTGAATGTGCTCTGGTGTTGTTTATGTTTGTTTAGTATGGTATTCGTTTGATCCTTTTTAGTATCTGTATACTCACTGTTGTTTGCTTTAAATCCTGTCTTTTAACTATGTAAGTTGCCTTGGGTTCTTTTTAAGGAGAAAGGTGGGGTAAAAATATTTTAAATAAATAAACGCTGAGCTAAACAAGACCCTGGTCCAATCCTGCAAGCCTTCTTCGACCCTCTAGTGGCCAATAATTTCTGGGGGAGGGGGAATTAAAATGGGGGTGTGGTAACCCAGATGTGCTGGAACCCCTAAAATTGCCACCCCATCCCTGTGAGGGCACATGGGGACTTTTTGGGCCGTTTAAATTTTTTTTCAGGATATGGGTTCCTGAGAGACCCACATCTGGACCCGTAGAAGGCTGTACAACCCTAACCCTCCCCCCCCCCCAACATAGGAACCCAGGAGTACTGGCCCCCTCCCCCCTCAACATAGGAACCCAGGAGTCCTGCCCCCCCTCAACATAGGAACCCAAGAGTCCTGCCCCCCTCCCCCCTCAACATAGGAACCCAGGAGTCCTGCCCCCCCCCTCAACATAGGAACCCAAGAGTCCTGCCCCCCTCCCCCCTCAACATAGGAACCCAGGAGTCCTGCCCCCCCCCTCAACATAGGAACCCAAGAGTCCTGGCCCCCTCCCCCCTCAACATAGGAACCCAGGAGTCCTGGCCCCCTCCCCCCTCAACATAGGAACCCAGGAGTATTGCCCCCCTCCCCCCTCAACATAGGAACCCAGGAGTCCTGGCCCCCTCCCCCAATCAACATAGGAACCCAGGAGTATTGCCCCCCTCCCCCCTTAACATAGGAACCCAGGAGTCCTGGCCCCCTCCCCCCCTCAACATAGGAACCCAGGAGTCCTGGCCCCCTCCCCCCCTCAACATAGGAACCCAGGAGTCCTGGCCCCCTCCCCCCCTCAACATAGGAACCCAGGAGTCCTGGCCCCCTCCCCCCCTCAACATAGGAACCCAGGAGTCCTGGCCCCCTCCCCCCTCAACATAGGAACCCAGGAGTCCTGGCCCCCTCCCCCCTCAACATAGGAACCCAGGAGTCCTGGCCCCCTCCCCCCCCTCAACATAGGAACCCAGGAGTCCTGGCCCCCTCCCGTCCTCCAAGCAGGGACCCAGGCGTCCGGCCTCTCCCCACCCCCACCCCCCTCCAGCCTTACCGGCAGTTTGGGCCTGACCTCCCCCTTGCAGCTGTGGCAGAAGAAGCGGTGCTGGGAGACGGTGGCTGCCGCGGCCGCCGAGGCCTCCGCCATCTTCTCTCGCCGTCCCAGCCGCCGCCGAGGCCCCGGTCTCGGTCTGGGCCTCTTGCGCCGCCGGTGCCGCTGCCGTCAGTCCTCCCAGGCCGGAGCAGAAGCGAAAGCAGCCGCCGCCTCCGGGAACCACGAAGGCCTAGAGCGGAGCGCCGGAAGTGGGCGACGCTCTAGCCTCCCGACGAGGCCACTTCCGGCCTCGGCCTCCGCTCGGGTGGGAGTGGAGGGTAGACCGGAAGTGGCCCCGCACGGCGGTTGCCATGGTTGCCGAGAGGCAGGCTTGAGGCCTACTTGGGTGGCAGAAGCGGGGCCGCCGTTGGATGGATTGGAGGTAGGGGGGGGCGAAAAGAGGGGTGGTGGCAGCAGGAGGAAGAAGACGGCGCCTCCTCGGTAAGGGGGCCTCGTCGTCTCTCTCTCTCTCTTTTTTTTTTTGCAGGGGAGCCCCATCCAGACCCGGAGGGGCCCCCCTGCCCTCCAGCCACGCTTGGGCAACACCGTCCAAGGGGAGGCCCTCTTAGCCTCAGAAACAGGAAGCCCGCCAGGAAAGGATTTCTTCCTTTGGACTACAACTCCCAGAATTGCCTGGGGGGGATTCTGGGAGTTGTAGTCCAAAGGAACCAAAAGCCCACTCCTCCAGGAATACATACCTAAATAAGCCTTTGCTGCTAAGTAGCCGTTCCAGAATATCCTCCTCCTTAAACTTGGAAAAGTCATTTCTGTTTTCTAATTGCATATATTATTGCATTGCAGTGCTTTGCATTGCTCTATATTATATTGCATTGCCTTGCATCGCTGACTGATACACCCGTGGCCCCCCCCACCCTTCGATCCTCCTTGGTGGAGAAAAAAGGGTGGAAATCAATGGGGAAGGAACGAGGTGCCCCGACGGCGAGAGAGAGGGAGCAAGAGCTGGAAACCAGGACACCTGGGTTCCTCTGGGAAGGGGGTCGGCTAGGACTCTGGGACATATATCCCATAATATGGGAGAAAGCCTGCTAAGAGGCATTATTCTTATTTCATCAGCCCTGTGCAGAATTTGGATCGCAAATAAATCAAAGATTAAATGGTGCAAGGCATAAACAAGTCGGCGGAGAGGAGAAAATTTGCCATACCACAAAGAAGGGAAATGTGTTAGGCAGAACTACAACGCCCATCAGCCCCTACCATCGGCTAGGCTAACTACAGCGGGCAGGAGCTGCAGACTGAGGACCTCCGGAGGGCTGCACATTTTCCAGCCCGGATCCAGAAGGTGTCCCATTCAGTTCCCCCAAAAGTAGAGTTTTAACGAACAATGAACCATCAGGTGCCAAATCATGGGCAGGTCCCTTAAGAGCCGCTGCCGACCCAAGACAGACAAACAGACTGGATACAGAAACCAGCATCTAAAGCACCAAGCAGAGCGGGGCGTAGGGTTTCGCTGTAAAAGAAGGAACGACAAACCTAGGTGTCTTGGGTTCGAGTCACAATCTCACTCAGCAGCTTTGGGGAAAACCACTCAGCCTTAGTTTCTGTTCCCACACCTACTATGGGGGGCGAATATCAAACACAAATAAATAGTGCGAGCGGGTATTTGTGTGCCTCTGGTGGCTGGAGTTTAAAATGACATCTGAAGCTCATTCCAGATTCCTAATCTGCTCATTTATCATTCCCAGTTCCGGCACAAACGGCTACGTGGACATCGCGCAACCCCACTGAAGCAGACGGCGGTCGTAAAAACTCCCCGGCGAGATGAGCCAGGCGGAGATCAAGCTGTCTTCTCTTCTGCTCCGTGAGCATTTTGGCGAAATTGTGGAAAAGATCGGAACGCACCTCATCCGGATGGGGGGCCAGCCTTTGCGGATGATCGCCCACGACACGGGGATGTCTCTGGACCAGGTAGAATTAAGTATAATTTTTAAAAAGAGGTTACAGGTAGGGGCGACGGAGCGAGGCTGTTGCATTAATAATGGGTTGCGCCCTGGAGAACCAGCACGTTGCACAGGTTGGAGGTCGTAAGAGCGGCTGGGCTCCTCTTACTTGGGTTTCTTTAAATATCTGTAACTTACCTTTTTAAAATATCTCGGAGAGGGGAACAGACAAGAGAACGCTCTGCAGGAATCCGCAGCTCAACGGACGTGAACCAAGCCATGATGCCTCAGGTCCGTAAGCGTGGGGGCTGAACTGGGTTTTAACTTGGCAGCAAAATGTGGCTGGCGTTGGCACCTGTCAGTCCTACACCAGGAGCAAAATGTGTGAGAAAAATAGCTTCAAATCTGACAGGTGAGCTAGGAAATCCCTGGTTCCTCAGCGCTGAACTCATTCACTCATTGTGTGCCATCAAATTGCCTCCAGTTTCTGGTGATCCTTGTAGGGTTTTCAAGGAACGTGAGACATTTAAGGAGTGGTTTACTAAATCAATCAGTCAATCCCACCTCTCTGGTGAGTTTACAGGACTAAGCAGGGATTTGAACTCCGTTCTTCTGCGTCCTAGTCCATCACTGTATCCACCCCACCCCACTGCCAGTTCACAGTCCAGCCTTAAGTAAAATCTTCTCTGGATTCATCCAAGCCAGGGGTAGCCTCAGTCCTCCAGCCGTTTCAGACAGGGAGGTTTTTAAATGGATTGTTGTGTCTTGCTGCTTTGAATGTGTTTTGGTGTTGCTTATGGTGTTGTTTTTTTACTATGTTATTGGTTTGATCTTTTTTAGTATTGGTATACTCACTGTTGTTAGCTTCACTGTCTTTTAACGATGTAAACTGCCTTGGGTCCTTTTGAAGGAGGAAGACAGGGTAAGAAATATTTTAAATAATAAATAAATTGATTTAGGTGAACAGTGCGGTCTGTTTTGCTCAAAAATGAACGCTGCACTCTGGAGGGGAGAAGACTCCGTGGAGATCCGCACGCCTGCAGCTCTTACCTCTTTGCCCGCGCAGGTCCGGAAGGCGCTCTGTGTGTTGATCCAGCACAACATGGTGACCTACCAGCTGCAGAAGCGGGGCCAGGTGGAGTACGAGGCCCAGGGCGGCCGAGTATTGCTCGTCCTCCGCTACCCCCGGTACATCTACACCGCCAAGACCCTCTACAGCGACACGGGCGAGCTGATCGTGGAGGAGCTGCTGCTGAACGGGCAGCTCACCATGAGCACCGTGGTGAAGAAGGTGGCCGACCGGCTGACAGAGACCATGGAAGGTCAGCCGGCCGAGGGGTTGCGGGGTGGCCAGCGCTGGGGAAATGGCCCTCGAGGAGACCCGGAGGAAAAAGGAAGTCTTCTTTTCCTTCAGAGGGCAAGACGATGGATTACAGTGACGTCTCCCAAACCTTTACACGCCTGGCAGACACCCACTTTGTCCAGAGATGCCCCTTAACCTCAGAAGGTCCCGAGGCCTTGGACGTCCCGCCGCCTCCCGCGCCCACGTTGGTGCCAAGCGAGAAGGATATGTACGCCATTCCAAAGCTGAACCTCATAGGTAAGGAAACCACGGGGAGATCCTGGGCTGGCCTCACTTCACGGAAGCAAAACCTGGTACAGTGGGACCCCCTTAACCAACGGATCAGTATCCAGGGATTCACTTCTCCATGGTCTGAAAATATTAAAAATACTAAAAGAAAAATCCTAGAAATACTGTATATATTTCTAAAGGTGAAGTTACCAGAGCTGGCCATGAGAGGGAACCGAAGACCCTGCTGTGTATAGCATTTGTTATCAAAACAGTGTTTGCGATAATCCGCATTTTTCAGCATCCGCAGTGGGGGGGGGTGTCTTAGAAGCGATCCCCCGTGGATACCGGGGTTCCTGCTATATTGGGAGGGATTGAAAATAAAGCTGGTAAGTGACCAGAATTCTATCAGTTACACTTGTAGGCATAACTCTGTTGCGGTCAATTACAGCATCATATTGCCATCAGTTAAGAAGCTGATGGAGGGGGGGGGGATTTGTGACTGTCTGACAGTCATGGGACTCAGTGCGTGATAGCAAATGTTTACGCTGACTTCTTACCTTGTAGCAGTAAGATAAATAAAATAATAAATGACACTGGCATGAATACATAAGAGGATTCTGGCCGATGCTTCAAGCCTGTCCTCGAAGCAGCGGGGCGAAAGGAGATTTCTAAGCTCTGCCGACTACCTTACAGGCGGTTTGGGGAGAGCACAGAAATTGCCACCCTCCGTAGAATATAGTAAGTGGCCATGAATGGACCCTCGTGCATAATCCCAAAAGCTCTTGGGAATTGTAGTCCTAGAGGCCGAAGGTTCTTTGCCCTCGTTTTCCTCCCGAACTACACTTCCCAGGGTTCTCAAAGGGGAAGGCATGAGGCTTAACCTATTTATGCCCATGTTGTAATTTTATTTTACAGTGTACTTTTTTTGATTTGTGTTTGATTTTGCTGAATTTTGAGTTTACACCCACCACTGACGGTTGCCATTTGACGGTTTTGTGTCTTAGTTGTTTTTTTTAGCGTCAGCTGCCCAGATTGGCCTTGTAGCCAGACGGGCGGTCTAGACGTCGCACAAATAGACAAATTAAATTAAATAAAACCCTTGATGAACATGGCTGGGCAGATCTGGCTGGCGTCTTTCCCTCCTCCGTGCTCTGAGCTGGACAAGGGCCTTGAGCCTCTGTCTTCAGGGTCAACCCGTTGTGCCTAGAAAAGCTGAGCGCTGGTCTTCTGTCCCGCAGGGAAGGGGAAGAGGAGGAGCTCGGACAACGACGAAGACGAGGAGGAACACCAGGCGAAGCGGCGAAAGCAAGATCCCGACCACAAGGAGGTAACCGGGCTCGTCAGCTGCCCCGATGCCGAGAAGGACCACTTTCCAATGTTCAACCCGTCAAAGACGGGGGGATGGTTTTTGCTCTTTAGAGACCGAGCTGTCACGAGGCAAAACGCATCCAGGGACCCCTTGCAGGATTCGGGCCAAGGTTGGGGGTGGGGGGAATGACCCAGCTTGATTTGGTGCCAATGTTTTGGTCTTCTGTGAAAAAAGAGCAGTTACGCGATTTGGGTTTTCTCCTTACGCCCCCAAACAGCTGCGGCCTCCTGCTTTGGTTTTTTTCCCCCCGAATCTCATCTTAGTCGTCCGTATAACTGCACAGGATAGCGTGATGGTCCGTAACGCCTCCTGAAACTAGAAAATGAAGGCAGCAGGGCTGTCTTTCCCTTCGCCTGATTAGGAACTCAAGGGACGGGGCGTTAAAACCAAACTCTGCAAAACCGGTTTGAATTGGCTGGACGTGCAGAACCTAAACGAGTTCTGCCTTTGGGTTCTCAAATGCAGAACCCAAATTTTTGACGTGGGTACGCCAGGGAGATGATGTGGTGCTCATCCTTTTTCTGCTAGGGGTACCTCAGTGCTCAGCTCAACCCTCCTCATTTTCTTCCTCCCCTCCCTCGGCTCTCCAGCTTCCTCCGGACGACGGGATCTACTGGCAGGTCAACCTTGACCGTTTCCACCAGCACTTCCGGGATCAAGCGATTGTCGGCGCCGTGGCAAACAGAATGGATCAGGTCTGTGCCCCGCGCTCCTTTGGAAGGTGGTTCCTTCTCCTGACTGCTTCTGCTTCTTCTTCTTTTCTTTTTTTTCAAACCAGAGAGGCTTAGCTTATCCTAGAAACACAGAACATCAGCAGGTCTCTGTCTCGGTCGCCTTCCGGGCCTGCACGAACCATCAGAAGGGTGGGAGGAATGAAAGCCCCAAACGAGTGGATATGCCAGTTTTGGAACATTAGGGGTTTTGTTTGTGTTTGATGACTTAGGGAAGCGCTGGGCGGGGGGGGGGGAGAACGATTTTATACGGAAGCAGCCTGGAGGCTTCTCGCCCTTCTGTCCATTTTGTACGGACCAGCCAGACCGAGGCGGAGAACCTCCATAAGAGCATCGCCTCCATGTCTTTCTTCTTCCAACCCCGACAGACAAGCAGCGAGATCGTCCGGACGATGCTGCGGATGAGCGAAGTCACCACTTCATCTCACGCGCCGTACACACAGCCCCTGTCCTCCAACGAGGTGAGCCTCCACGGGGGGCCTTCCGCCCTTTGGGTGAATCTTGAGTCCAGGGTTGGTACCTGGCAGAGGGGCGGAGAGAGAGCCTCTGCGCTTTGTCTGACAAATAAGGTCACCGACGGCTTGTCCGTTGAGCAATGTTTCCCCTCGGTTCCCCTTTCTGAAGAGGCTGCAATTGGGAATGTTTGAGAACGGGCAGCTGAGGTTTGGCAAAGGTCTCCTCAGGGGCAGAGGAACTGAGGTCTAGCAAAGCTTTCCCCCCCTCCGCTTCCTAGCAGCATTTGCTGTTGAACTGGTAAAGCCACACAGAATATTCCCAGATAAAAATGTGCTTGGAAAATGGATTCCAAAGGAAAAGCCCAGTTAGGAGAGGGCTTCCCTTATTTGTGTCAAAGGCTTCCTTGAGCAGCTGATAGAGGGGCCAGGGGACTCGAGAAAACCAGACACCACAGGAGGAGACTGGACTCTTCAAGTGTACATTAATAACGCCTCTCTCCAATACTCTAAAACCTGTTTGTTTGTTTTCCCTCCTCCCTCTCTGATTTATGAAGATATTCCGGTCGCTGCCTGCTGGTTACAACATCTCCAAGCAGATTCTTGACCAGTACCTTACTCTTTTAGCAGATGATCCGGTAAGAAGCTCAGCTTGTGGTTTGCGGTAGGGCTGATGGAAAACTGTCTCTGGAAGAGGCCACCCTTTTCATGTCCTCTCTCCTCCTTGCAAAACCTTTTGTTTCAAAGCTGTCCCTTGCTTTTCTTTCCACCCACAGCTGGAATTTGTTGGGAAGTCCGGCGAAAGTGGAGGGGGAATCTTTGTGATCAGTATCCTTTTTTTTTTTTTTTTTTGGCTCGACCAGAAAAGTAAGCCATGCTCCTTAAGACTCAATAAAGGAAATTGCAGCCCTGAATAAGGGGTAGTATTCCCATTAAAGTTCAGGTTTCCGTGTTTTCCTTCCATAAAAAGAACATGTACAAAGTGCCCAAAATTAAAAACGAGCAACTGGGATCTAAGGAAAAAAAAGATGCTTAAGGAAGGGGGAGGGAGGGGTTCAGGTGGCGAAAGCCGGAGCGAAAAAGGGCCAATCAAAGTGTCCAGGGCTCAGCTTTTTTAAGGGGCCTGCATAGCTCCCCGAGGTCTGGGTTCACCAGGCAAGATCAGAAAGAAAAGATCCACCATGGTTCACCATTCTGCTCTGGACCCTGATCCGTCAACCCCGGGGGGGGGGGGCGTGGGACTCTCACTCTGTGGGGAATGAAACTCAGTCTGGTTTGGTACCCAAACACAACCTGTCCTTCTGGTTTTCCTTAACACGGCCCCCAACAGACCTTTATAAAGCCCTGGCGTCTCTGGCCACTGCGACTCTGGAGTCGATCGTTCAGGAACGGTAAGGAGAAGCTTGAAAAAGCATGTCCTCTGTTTTTCATACAGAAGCAAGCCGGCTTCAGTGGCTACACCAGAGTAAGGGGATGTGGAGCCCTCTAGCCATCACTGGTCTCCTCCCCACCTCCTACATTTCTGGATGCCTCAACAGATATAACATTCTTGGGAGCTAAAACCATGTGGTCTAGAAACTTGAAATAAAAGCATAAGCCAAGATGGTGTGGGGGTATAAATCCAATAAATAAATAAATAACTCAAAGCCAGATCCACTGTTTGAGAGGCACGTCACTAAGTTGCAAGGGAAAAATCAAGGTGAAGGATTTCCCTGTTTTACCTTCCTCCCTGATCCAGGTTCGGGTCCCGCTGCGCCCGCATTTTCCGCCTGCTTTTGAGGAAGAAGCATCTGGAGCAGAAACAGATAGAAGATTTCGCCATGATTCCTGCCAAGGAAGCCAAAGAAATGATGTACAAAATGCTGTCAGCGAACATTGTAGCCCTGCAGGTACTGACTTTCCTTTTGTTGCTATTTAAGCTCTGCAAGACCTGAGCTGATGCAGCAAGAGGGATCTTGCATAACACCATCTGCTAGAATGCACGTCAAGATGCTTTCTATTTTCAAACCCAGAAGCAACCAGAAGTCACTCCAGATTTTGAAAACCAGCAAAAATTTCCCTCTCCACTTCCTATTTGGGGGAGCTTTTAAAGTTTTAAAATTTACCCCCACTGCATTAATAACGGCACCCACAGCCCAGTTAAGGATATTATATGGGATGAATCATATGACTTGTAATCCATCAATATAAATTTACTTGGTGGTAAAAAAAAATACAAAGGAAGGAAGGCATTTCTTAAAAATGACACAAAACATATTTTTCCAAAGGCATCATCTCTTCGTGGGTGAGAAAAATCAGGTGCGGGAGAGCTCACGTTTAAGATGATGCCCACCCCCTTCAAGTTTCTATAGTCACTTAGGTTTCATACATAAAGTCTGCCGCCCAAGTAATTGGTAGGACTTACCTAACCAGTTTTATACACTGGCTGAAATCCTGTTCTGGAGCTCTGGCAGCTCAATGGTGATCATGTGGTCCTGAGGACAGACTGCGGCTAATTAAGCTGATTTAGGACTGTTCCACCACCTGTGCACCATGTGACAAAAGTTGCCCGTAGCCACTGCAAAGTTTACCTTTAATCAGAGGCAATGTGCTGATGATGGTGCATGAAAGGTTATGCTGTACTTAAAGACAGTCCGACAGAGGAGGGGCGGGATCTGTTCTCCATCATCCCAGAGTGCAGGATATGCAGTAATGGCCTCAAACTACAGGAAGCCAGATTTCGGTTGAATATCAGGAAAAACTTCCTAACTGTTAGAGCAGTACGATGATGGAACCCATGACCTTGGGAGATGGTGAGCCCTCCAACGTTGGAGGCATTCAAGAGAGATTTAGACAACCCTCTGTCAGATATATTTTGATTTGGATTTCTGCACTGAGCAGAAGGTTGGACTCGATGGCCTTGTTAGGCCCCTTCCAACTCCATGATTCTATGAAATCCTGGCTGAAAATCCAAGATCCACCTGCACGGGGAGAATGATGCTGTTATTCGTAAGCTGTTAATGAACACTGCAAGCATTCTCCTGCTTCCCCTCTCAAAATCAGGAAATCCCCAAGACCCCGGACCACGCCCCATCCCGGACGTTCTACCTCTACACCGTCAACACTCTCTCCTTGGCTCGGATGCTGCTCCAGCGCTGCTACAAGGTAGGCGTTAAAAGTCTCTCTCCCCTATTTCGGAGGGCTTCTTTCCTGCTTTTCCCTCCCGGCCTGTTTCCCATGAGTCCAAACGTGATTTCAAGACTTTTCCTTCCTTCCTTCCAGAGCGTGGCCAACCTGATCGAGAGGCGGCTGCATGAGACCAAGGAGAATCGGTGAGCGGAGCATCCCATGGGTGGGGCAGGGTTTAGGACCAGGGCCTCCCAGATCCACCCCGGCCAAATCCTTTTCCTTCCAGAGATAAAAACGACGGCACAGTTGCGTGACTTCCTGCACCTCATAGAAATGCCTTAAGATTTTCGCTCCGAATATTTCAAACGGGGAGGTGCCCAGCCTAATCCAGGGGGCAGAACGAGCCTAAAAAGTTCTTTTAAGGTCCATTGACTTCCGTGTCACTTGAGGGGGAGTCAGCTGTTTTCATGAAGAGAGTCTGATTCTCCATAGCTCAGTGGTTTAAGTCTCTGGCTACAGAGCTAGGGCTTGGGAGTTCGAGTCCCTACTGTGCCTCCAGGGCTGGACTGGATGATCTCTAGGTTCCCTTCCAGCTCTGCAGTTCTCATTTCTGATGCCCCACAAAGTCTTGGGCCAGCCGGGCGCCTCAACTAGAGGTTAGACATGAAACGTGTCCCTGCGTCGAGCCCCCTTAAGTGTCTGCCCTCTGCTTCCAGGCGGCTGCTGGAGAAATCCCAGCGGGTGGAGGCCATCCTGGCCTCGATGCAGGCGACGGGGGCTGAGGAGGCCCAGCTGCAGGAAATTGAGGAGATGATCACCGCCCCGGAACGACAGCAGCTAGACACCCTCAAGCACAACGTCAACAAGTGAGTGCGGACAGGCCTTGGAGGAGGAGGAGGATCGAGAGAAAGCGGGTTGGGAGGGAGGGGAGCTCCCCAGCTTTTGGGTTCCAAAAACGATGGCTAAGGGGGACCCGCCGGGACCCTCCAAATCCCCTTGAAACGGAATAGCCAGGCTAGGCTGTGTGTGTTGTTGTTGTTTTTAAGAGAGCATTTCTCATGTCCAGGGCGTGTGGTTTAATACATGCCTTTTTAAAAGTAGAGGGTTTTTCGACCAAATCCGTTTCTTTAAGATGCTCCATATAACGGTCTTAATTGCCCGTCTTTGTCTCTCCATCAAAGGATTGACGCCAGCGAAAACCAAGTGGATGAAACCATCTTCATTTTGGAATCGTACATCACCACCACCGTCAAGGGCTGAGCGGAGCATCTCTGCGCCACCTCGCCATGGCTTCACCCTTTCCCTCTGGAGCCGAACGCCTCCGGGGTTTTGCAGGAGGAGGGGTGGGTTGTTTTTGTAATGAGAAAAATAAACGGAGGGTTTCACTGGACTGGCTGTCGCGGGAGATTTGTGGGTATAAAGGGGCCGTTCGGAAATGCCGTCTTACATCCAGGCAACGGCTTTCTTACCCCACCATCTCCTGGATCCGAAGGAGTTTGTGGTCACAGCTGTTCATAAAAGTGAGACCCCAGGATTCTCAAAAAGAGGGGTTAGAATCATAGAATCACAGAATAACGGAGTGGGAAGGGGCCTCGAAGGCCATTGAGTCCAACCCCTCTGCTCAAGGCAGGAATCCACATCAAAGCAGATCCGACAGAGGGTGGTCCAATTTTCTCTTGAATGCCTCCAGCGTTGGAGCACTCACCACCTCCCGAGGAGGTCCTCCGTTCCATTGTCGTACTGATTGAACAGTTAAGAAGTTTTTCCTGATATTCAGCCTAAATCCGGCTTCATGTAGCTTGAGCTCATTATTATGTGTCCAGTACTCTGGGATGATCAAGAACAGATCCCAACATGTATAGGGAAGTTGACAAAAAAATGTTGCATTATCTCTGATGTATACTTTCTTTAGAAGTCATGCAATTGACAATAATTCTTCCGGCCTCACTGCTCACATGTTTTTCTTCTTTTTTCGATACCCAGATTTGTCTAATAGGCTCTGATTTATAGAAGCTTATGCTGTAATAGATTTCTCCAATCTTCTCAGTGCCTCAAAACTTTTAGTTGCTCTTTTTCGTGTCTGATCGCAAACACCTTGACATTTCGTTTGATGACATATAGAAAAAATTGGAAGTGGAGTAAAAAGGAGAGAGACAAAATACACTCGTTTTAGCAACAACCCACGCCTCAATTAAGGTGCTTCACGGTTTTAGTGGTGAACACCAACACTGTGTGTTTTAAGACACAAGTATATGTGTTTGTGCATCATTCTTATCACACACATACCATTCATGCGCTATTCATGGGTTTTCAAAGGCATGTTATGAATGTAATCATCCTTTAAGGAGCAGTAAGCAAGGATTTAACATCCGAGGAATTAAAAACAGCTTTTAATAAGAGATGGTGCACAGCATGTTGATGTAATAAGCAACCTATTTTATTAACACGTCTTCCACTCGTCTGCGACTCTCTTTTAACTGGATTTTCACTCCTGAGGCACTTTAAAAACTGGTTTTAATTGGATGTATGTTAGTGCTGACTCTGGCTTATAGACTTCCAAGCTGTGTGCTGTGTGTATGTGGCACCATGCTTTTTCTGGTTAAGTGTTTTATCCGGATGTTTTTACATGTTTTTCACTTAACACATGTGAATAACGTCTATGGCTTCCACAGGCATTGTGAAACACGTTAGAGGAAGCCTTCTTGAAAGATAAATTTTGAAGAGAGGAGGGAGAGAGAAAAAAGACTGACTTCCCTCACATCAAATTTGAATTTTTTCTCCCTTACTATTTTGGGGTTTGACATGAGTTTGTTGCTCTTTGAGCCACGGTTTGGGTGGACTCTTGAGGAAAGCACCGACGGATCCCCGAGAATTTTCAATTATTGCCTTTCATGCAGATATTTACTGAGGGCAAAAAGTTATACCAACGACTCCCTTTCCTGTTTTTTTTGAGGTGTTTTGTACACCTCTTGCCTCAGCCCTGGTTTTGAAGCTTTTGAGGTTTTGGGTTTTAGTTCACACGCCATTTTAACATTTATTTTTTTGAGCAGCAGTGACTCTTTTTTCTTTTAAAACGTAGGGAAGAAGAACTCTGAGGTAATTTTTCTTCTTTTTTTTCTCCTCAGGGCTTGAGAGGACCTTTAACGCACGGTCCTCAAACTTTATCGAAATAAATAGGGACAAATGGATATGTGTGTATCATCAGCAAGGATTTCCCCTCATGTAATCTGACAGGCCAGCGAGGCAATATATATATATATTTATATATATTTATGGATATATGAGCAGTAAGCGAGCGCCAGCCAAAAAAAATTCCCCAACTGTTCACCTGGCTGGATTCCCCTCAGCGCGCTATCCTCTTGAAATCCCGCCCTCCGCGCCCCATTGGTTCGCGTGTCTCAGAGCTCTCCCGTCTCCGCCCTCCTATTGGCTGATTTTCCCGTCACTCCTCGCGGCTGCCACCACCGCCGCTTTCCCCCCCCCCCCCCCCACTTATGTTGGCATAATTTTTATGGGCCATTTCACATTATCTCATAATCCGAGTGATAATTTATAATGACACATCAATGAATCATAGAATACAGTAATGGAGTTGGAAGGGGGCCTCTAAGGCAGTGGTCCCCAACCCTGGGCCTACAGACGTTCTTGGACTACAACTCCCAGAAGCCTTCACCATCACCTCTGCTGGCCAGGATTTCTGGGAGTTGAAGTCCAAGAACATCTGGAGGCCCAGGGTTGGGGACCACTGCTCTAAGGCCATCGAGTTTTCCAGCCTGGCTTCCAGTGGCAGGGAGTTCCAGAGGCTGTGAGTTCGATTCCTCCCCGGTGCCTCCTGGGAGAAGCGCCAGCCCGGGGTGGCCTTTGGGCAAAGCGGCCACAGGAGGCCACCACCCCCCCCCCCCCCGGGCGCCGGTCTCCATCCACACCTCCTTGATGGTCATTATCTCCTGATCCTTTCCCATTCTGTCATTGCTGCCCTTCCAAGTCTCAGCAATTTCTCGGCTGCCATCATCGCCTTTTAGATGCACGATGGGATGGATGATCAGATGGATTGATGCGGGGGGGGGGGGCTTAGATCTGTCCCTAGGAAGCAGCCACGGGGAGGCTTTGCTTTTCCCCCTCCACGCCATCCAGCTCCGCTTGCAGTGTCTCCTCCGGGGGAAAAGAGGGCAGGCATCCGTCCATTTCCTTCGGTCCTTCCTGCCTGCCTCCCCCCCCCCCCCCCGTGACGCCTGTCACTTCCTTTCCTCCCTTGAAAGGCACAAGCAGCGAACAAGAGGGTGAAGTTGCAAGGTGCCAGACTCTGCCCCTGGGGAACCTCTGCCTGCCATGCCAACCCTAGCAGAGCCCCAGGGCCTGGCCGCCTGCAGCCAGAGTATTTCCAGGGCTCCAGGGAAAAGCTGATTTTTTTTCCCCCTCTCCCTCCAAGCTTGCCAGACGGGGACATCCCAGTCTGGGCTCCCATGCTTGCCCGCGGGCGAGGCATGGAAACTGGGCAGAGGGTGCTGGTCTACCTGGCTCAAAGCCACGGGGCCCCCCAGCGTGCCAGGTTCGAGCAGGTAGGAGCCAAATCTGACCAGGGAAGGGGGGGGCCTCCAATTACAAAACCTCAGCGGATGGGCTGGCTTTTGCAGCTTGAAAATGAATTTCCCTGCCTCTTTTGAAGAGCAGGATCTTTAAAGACTTTTGATTTCCACTGCATTCTTAAGTTGCACCCTTGAAGTGAGTTTTATTTCAAAGCCTGGGGTTTTGTGTTGCATTCACATCTCCTGCCCTTTCAAACTGTTCTAAACACAGAAAGGAAGGGCGGAGTCGTTCTGCCTGGTGTGGGTTTGTGATGTCGTCTTCTCTGTTTTTGTTCCACAAGTTGTCATTTTGTGTGGCTCCAACTTACGGCAACCTCGACCGGCTTTTCAGAGGGGGTGAGCCGTTCCAGGCTTATTTTCTCTGGGCCACACGCCCCTCTCCAGCCAATTTCCATGGCCAAGCAAGGATTCGAACTCGGGTCTCCGGAGTGCTTCGTCTAACACTCTCTCCATGACACCACTCAGGTGCTCCTGTATACTCTAGCTTGAATGACTATCTAAATTAAAATTTTAGCCCCGGGAAGATTTATTTTGAGCGCCAAGGTTTCAACTCTGGAGACAGTGAAAAACAGAGAACGCCCAGAACCTGGAAAAGTTCGATTCTGGCAGCGGTGGTCCCAAAAGTGACCTGTTCCAGTTCTGATAAAACCCTCCAGGACGAAGGAGGGAGAGATCTTAGACCGCCCCAAGATGGGAATTTAATTTTGGGTGGGATTCTAATAGGCGCCCCTTCTCCAGCTCAACCACGGAGCTTAGGAATCAGAAATCTTTAGCCCTGCTGAAGTTTGGAATACAGTACAGCGCCCATCATTGCATTAACGGGGGTCATGGTGGGTGAGGCTTTTTTGGGGTTGAAAGATGGTGCAATGGTTAGAACACGGGACTGGGCTTGGGGACACGGGAGAGGAGGGCCTTCTGGGTGGCTGCTCCCGGAGACTCTGGAACTCCCTGCCCCTGGAGGCCAGGCTGGGCCCCGTCTTTCCCCTCCTCCTGCAAGCAGGCCAAGAGACCTTTCTCTTCCGGCACGCTTCCCCTCCGTGACTAGCAGTCTCAGAAGAGTTTTTTTTAAATGGATGGTTGCGCCTTGCTGCTTTTAAATGTGTTTTTAAGTATTGGTTTTATCTACCCTTTTAATATACAGTAATAGTTGTTGGATCCTTTTCAAATATTTGTATACACGGTTTTTCACCTTTAACTGTTGTCTTTTAATGATGTAAACCACCATGGGTCCTCCTTAAGGAGAAAGGTGGGGTAAAAATAGGTAGATTAGATTAGATTAGATTAGATTAGATTAGATTAGATTAGATTAGATAGATAGATAGATAGATAGATAGATAGATAGATAGATAGATAGATAGATAGATAGATAGATAGATAGATAGATAGATAGATAGATAGATAGATAGATAGATAGATAGATAGAAAGAAAGAAAGAAAGAAAAGAATATGGGATAGATAGATAGATAGATAGATAGATAGATAGATAGATAGATAGATAGATAGATAGATAGATAGATAGATAGATTGCTGATTAGAGAGAGATATAACATTATAGGATAGATAGATAGATAGATAGATAGATAGATAGATAGATAGATAGATAGATAGATAGATTGCTGATTAGAGAGAGATATAACATTATAGGATAGATAGATAGATAGATAGATAGATAGATAGATAGATAGATAGATAGATAGATAGATAGATAGATAGATAGATAGATAGATAGATAGATAGGGTGGGTGGGTGGGTGGATGGATGGATGGATGGATGGATGGATGGATGGATGGATGGATCAGACTCTGCCACTGAACGGAATCAGTGACCTTGGGCTTGTTACTCTCGCTCAGCCTGAGTTGTCGTTGTGAGCATGAAGCAAGAAAGAGGGGAACGGTGGCCTCGCCCCCAAAGGCAAAGCAGGGCACCCTAATCAAAAACACCCTCATCCCTATAAGGCATTCACACGCTCCATGCCTCTGTCTTCCAGAGCATCGTTGGCCACTTCGGCGCAACCCACGAAGACGGCCGAGTGGTCCACTGTGGCAAGGAAGAACATCGGTTCCTCATTTCTGACCGGGAGTTTTGTGGCTCCAGCAAAGTGCTCTTGAAGGTTGGTAGAAGAGGTGGCCGTGATCAGGAAGGGGGCCTGTTCGTGCCCAAAGCTGGACACGAACGTTGAGCGAAACGTTGGGAAAAGGGTAGCAGTAGAAACCTGATTGCCGTCTGTCAGGAAGGCCCGTGGCTTGATTTTTTATTTTTTTTATTTTTGGTCCTGTAGCAGCTCCTTCATGGAGCAGACGCGAGGAACCCTCCGTCTCTAAAATTTCGGAGAGACCTTGCAACGCCCAGGTCTTCTTTTTGACATCTACGGAAAAAGCCAAAATCAGAAACTCTTTTGTCTGGGCCAGCAGACGGAGGAGGAGCCCTGGGCGAAGCCCCCAAAGGTTTTGCTTATTTCAATCAAGTTTTGAAAGTGGGACCCAGTGCCAGGTTTTAGAAGGGAGAGCTTTTTCGAAAGACACGCCTGCTTGAAGGGCACCCGGACACTTCCCGCAGTGAGTAGAGGCCAGAGACCCATGGGGCTTCTCTGAATCATCTCCAGGATCCCGCTGTAAAAATGCTGGGAAGCTGTCCATCCTAACATTTCCAAATTTGACATTTTTAAAAACAAGATCTGTCTTTTGCAGCGGCCGTCCTTCTGCCCCATCAAGCTCTTGAATGCAGATCAAGCGGCTTCCCTGCCGGTGGAGATCCGGGATCGAGGCGTGGACGTCGGGGTGGCGGTTCTCTTGCAGTCCGCCACCAGGGAGGTTTTGCTCACGCGGCGCGCCGGACGCCTGAGCATCTTCCCCAATGTTTGGGTGCCCCCAGGTAAGACTCGGACGAGAGGGATGGGGTCATTTTTCAAGGTTCTGGTTGTGTGTGCGATAGGAAGACCCTTTAAACAGAGGTTTCCCGGAAGTATGTAGAGAGGCCGGCGAGAGATTGAAAATCCGGCAAGTCTCTCCTAAGCGGTACAATCCGGATGCCCGTAAGTTGTCTTGTTTCTAGAGAATCCTGCCTTCTGGAAATGATGTGTCCACAGTAGGAGAGCCTCTGTTTCGTCCTTTTTTGCCTCCAGAGGTAGTCCCGGCTTGGGTTGATCTAGGATCTGTACTTAGGTCCACACTAGAAACATTTAAACAAGAGGTGGGGACATTGTGGTTCACTGGCAGCCTTCAAGGTTTCTCTTCTTGTTTCAGGCGGTCACGTCGAACCGGACGAAAAGGTAAGAAAATCCATCAGCCTGCCCCTGAAGTCTCCCCTAAAAAGAGGGATGGCATAGTAATGCAAAGCGAGGGGAGGAGCCCCCTTGAGAAAGATAGGAATCGTCACTTCTGGTCTGCCTGGAAATGGGTATTATGGTGGAGCTGCCTGCATTTTGACGTGGTAGCAAGCTCCTAGTCCTCATGGAGGTCTGAAAACCCACCCTGGGAAGGATTGGCGGTGATCTTAGCTGAAACGAGAGGGGGAGGCACCTGATTAAAAAGCCACACCTCCTTGATCTTGGTTCCAGATACATGGGGTGACTCTCTGCCCATGCTCAGAGGCACATTGGTGCACATTGCACATGGCAAGGTCTCACACGAGTGCGAGGGCTCAACCCCTGACTCCCCCCCCCCCGGCTGTGTGTGTTGCAGAATTAAGTGCCAACCTGCTTTTTCTGGTCCGTAGTTACTGGAGGCAGGGCTGCGGGAACTGCAGGAAGAGACGGGCTTGCAGCTTCGGGCTGGGGAGTTTTCTTGCCAGACGCTGGGCCTTTGGGAGGTAAGGTCAGGCAACCTGAACATCTCTGGAGGGGCTTCTGCGGGGTCAAAAGCTGGGAAATGATGCTTGGACTTGTGAAACAGAGGTTTGGAGCTCCCCATAAGGGACCCAACCATTAAAAATATGCAATTCTCCCATTTAAAAAAAAAATAAAATTTTGAAAAAGACAATTAAACATTTGAGAAAACTAAAAATAAGATTAAAGACCATTTTGAAAATCTGGTTTAAAGCAGTTTAAAACTCCTAAACTTTAATAACTATAACGTTTGCTACATTTATTAAATTCTATTATATTCACTATGTTATAATCTTCACCTTAAGGAACCGGCAACCGAGCATCTCTCTTTTTTTATCATAGAGGCTAGAATCCTCTTGTTCAATGAAGTTCAGTTCTCAAGGACTGGAAAACCAAAGGGTCGCTGATCCATGTGGGACAATTTGAGGTTTAGAGGCTTTTTTCGAGGGGGGGGGGGAGAATCAACCACAAGAACACACACACACACACACACACACACACCAATTGATTCTGCCTCCTCTGATCCTGTCCTGCAGTCTGTCTACCCTCCTTACCTGAGCCGTGGGTTACCGAGGCGTCATCACGTGGTCCTGTATCTCTGGCTGCTCTCCCAGGAAAGCCACCAGCAACTGCAGGTGAGGAAATGTTCTGGGGAAAACCTTTTTATTATCTTAATTTTATTCTAAAACTTCCTTTCTCTCCTGCACAAGGCAAGAGCCCTTGGAGGGCTTTAAAAAGATTGTAAAAAATACAGCAAGACCCCTGTATCCAAGAGGGACTGATTCCAAGCCCCCCGCAGATGCTGAAAACCATGGATAATAGCAAACACTATACATAGCATAATGAAAGGGGGGGGGGGGAATTAGAAAAAACTATTTTCACTATGTATTACTAGAACTGGCCTCTAGAGGGAGCCAGAGACCATGCTGTTTTTTTCACCAACAAGAATACGTAGCATGGTCTGTGGCTCCCTCTAGTGGCCAGTTCTGGAAAATACATCGTAAAAATACAAATTTCTAGCTTTTTCTTTTAATATTTTCAGACTAGAACGGAACCCACAGAGTTGTAACACCCTGTGACGACTAATAAGAGTCTAGCCAACTGGGTTATCAAGGCCAGTCTCCTGGTTCAGCATATAAGGACAACCACATAAGCCGTTTTCTGGCTCCAACAGGTCTCTTGGTCATGGGACAAAATGTTTCGCAGGCCAGGCAAGAGTGAGCGTGCGAAGGGAAGCTTGTTGGTTTAGCAAGAAAGCTTATGTGACCCTCCTTTCTGTCCTCATGTTGCATAAGAAGCTGACATTAAAATGAAGTGAAAGCATCATAATGCTTTCAAAAGGCCACTAACTTATAAACACCTAAAAAATGCATCCGAAGGGGGAGAAAAACGCCACATTCCCCCCACGAAAAGTTCCCTTCTCTGCAGCTGGGGAAACGTTTCATTGCAGGGAGGATCAAAGAACAACGGGGGGTGGGAGCAGCTGAGCTTCTTGTAGCAGGGAGTTTCGCAGGCCAGGAGCAATGGTCAAAAAAACCCTCTCTCTCTCTTGTGCCGTCTCCCAATGCCCTCCTGTTTTCCACCTTTCAGGGGAGGCTGAAGCCCGATGAAGCGGAAGTGAGCGCCTACGCTTGGCTGGAACCCCGGCTCCTGGCCGCCATCGCTGCCACGGGAGACGAGGCTGGAGGTGGGAACAGGGCGCCCGATGCTCATCTGCCTCTGACCCTCTGGTACGGGGCTGCAAACCGAGTCTGGAAAATGGAACCGCTCACCACTGAACCCTCTTCCCCTTAGCTGCTGGTTGAAGAGCTAAAAATCTGCCCCGCCAGTCCATCCCCAGTACCTTCTTCCCATGGGGCTCAGTGGTGACACTAAAAAACAAAACCTGGATTCGAACCATGTACACCTACCCATTGTGCCAGGCGTGAATAAGTGCCACTAAGACCTGGGGCAAAGGTTGTGTACAAGCCACGTGCCATCTTCCACTGGGGTTTTTTTTATAATGGTTTTCCCCTGCATTTACAAGGTTGAAATGCTGCTCCTGGAGCTTCGTTATTGGCAATTAAGAAAATTATTGATATCAAGTCGCCTCCAACTCATGGCGACCCTGTGAATGGGTGCTTTACCAACAGTCCCATCCTCAACTGCCCTGCTCTGCACTTGTAAACTCAAAAGTTGTGGTCCCTTTAGGAAGTCTGTCCATCTCACACTGGGTGTTCCTCATTTCCTGCTGCCTTCCACCTTTCCCAACATCCTTATCTTTTCCAGAGAATCCCATCTTCTCGTGAGGTGCCCAAAGGAGGACAGCCTCCGTTTCACCATTTCTGCCTCCAAAGAGAGTTCAGGCCTGATTGGATCTAGGACACCCACTCATTCCATCTCTCTGGCTGTCCAGCGTCACCACAAAGCTCTCCTCCAGCCCCACCTTTCATAAGAATCCTTTTTTTTTTTAATTCAGCCAAAATCACTTGGCATTTTAGGCCCACCTTTTGCTTTTGGCTCCACCCACAAACAGAATATCTCCCCCCCCCCCTTCCCAAACTCCTCTGTGGGTCAATCGGCTTCCCCCTAAATGGATTTGGTCACAGGAAAGGGAGGAGCAGAAAAGGCCTTCAAGCGAGCGAGTTCTCCAGGTCCAATCAGGCATTTTTCTTCTGCGCCCAACCAGGATCACCGAACTGAAGAACGGCTCGGCCGAGTCGGTCCAGATCCCCGTCGCCACCTTCCTCAACACGGCGCCAGCGCAAGGGGACGACCTGGAGCGCGTCAGCACCGGGACCAAGTTTGCCCTTCAGCGGTGGTGCAAAGTTTCCACAGCGCGAGTCGAGTAAGACCCGAGCCTGCTCCGAAAGGGCTTCGGACACCCAAAAAAGTGAACCCCGATCAGATTCTGACATTCACGGAGGTCTGGTAGAGGCTCTCCCCTCCTGCTTTTGAAAGGACGCTGCTTTCCCGCTGGCAAAAATCTGTATTTCGCCCACACTGTCCCACAGCCAATAAATAACCGAGAAGAATTCTTATTTTGATTAGAAATTTGTGTACCACAGATCAGGGAAGGGGCGGAAATCCGT
The DNA here is from genome assembly GCA_037013535.1 of Intellagama lesueurii. Classification (NCBI taxonomy): domain Eukaryota; kingdom Metazoa; phylum Chordata; class Lepidosauria; order Squamata; family Agamidae; genus Intellagama; species Intellagama lesueurii. Next base: position 983,651 of record JBAJHW010000022.1, read on the forward strand.
GGGATGATTTTGAAAATGGACTCCCGCTCTGCGCGGGGTAGATCCGGCACTCTGGGGTGGCAGAGAGCATCAGCAACTGTGAGGATGAATGAACGGTACACTTCCGAAAAACACCACTTTTGCTGGGATTATTTTTTAATTTTATTTTCTCTAAAAAGGTACGTTTGCATATACACAAAATGGCCCCGAGTTGATAAAACGAGGGATCTGACAGACAGAATAAATAAACCCATGCAAAGGGATTGAGGTGGTGCTAAAAGGTTCCTTTTTCTACTCAACGGGTTGGAGGGATTTCTGGACTCTTGGCCAGCAGTGCGGAATGAAAAAGCAGGATTTGAGGCTCTCTGCTCGTCAAATGCTCTGAGATATGTACAAAACATATACGGCAGGACTGCTATATCCACGGGGATCGGTTCCAAGTCCCTCCGCGGATGCCAAAAACCACGGATAACGGTGAACTCTATACACAGCGTGGTCTCTGGTGCCCTCTACTGGCATGTTCTGGTAATTATAGCATTGAAATACACATAAATACGTATTTCTGAGTTTTTTCATTTAATGTTTTCAGGCAGCGGAGAAGTGAAACTGTGGATACTGATCCCGCAGATAGGGAGGTCCTACAGTATTTTAAGGGTCAAAATAATTAGTTATGTTCCGCTCTGAAGCCTTCCTTGCTAAACACCCAAAGCACAAAAAAATAAATAAATCACAAGATCAAGCAGCTGGGAGTGAGGTGGGTCGTCTCCCAAGCCAGTAAAACCACATTTCCACGCAGTGATTTTAGCACAGCTGATCCTTTGCGAACACAAATGCACAGCGCCACCAAGAAATTGCGCCAGGGAGCGGGTGCAAAACCCGAGGTCTCCAATCCCAGGTCAGTTTTCCAGAGGTTTTCCGGATTCCTCTGACAACTTCTCTATTCCAAACTGCCAAGCCGAAAACCAGTTTTAAATTTATTTATTTAAAATTATCCAATATTCTCTAAAAAGGACCACCAACGTTAAATTGAATGCACAGCTCGGATGGAGGAACCGGTTTTCAAAATGTCCCACTCTGAAATTGGGTGTCTGGGCTTTTCTGATTTCCGGAGCTAATTAAAAGCAAACGAAGGGGCAGCTTCAGAGAGGAAGGTTTCCAAGGCAGGCGAAATCAAAAAAAAGAAAAGAAAAAAAGGCCCTTGATTTCTTCCGGATCTGATGGGAGGATGATCCTGACACCTACCCATCATCTCCCGCTCAGATCGACTCGGTTTTCAAAGTGGTCCATGAGCCTCTTAGCGGACTACGAGGGCCCTCATCCACCGCATGCCAGCTGGAAACAGATTTGGGTCTAAAGCCGAAAACCTAAAAGCAGTTGCTATGAATGGAAAAATACACACACATCATAATACACTTAAATACATAAATAACATTGTGCAATGGACGATGCGCGACCCCCACCCCACGTACGCTTCGAGGAGGCTGGCACAACCTTCATTTAGTCCTCGGAGAGAGAGAGAAAGAAAGAAAAAACAGATCTTTGGAGTTGCTTATGTACAAAAAACTGAAAATATAGATTATTATAATATATATATATATATATATATCTTTTGTTCTCTGTACATGATCGGTAGGAAATATATTCACAGGAGGCTGTGGGAACTCTAGAGCTACAGGGTTTTCTTTATATAAAAATACACTGTAGGAACAACAGTCAAGAGGCAGGGCAGAGCCCCTTAGCGGCAACCGTGGGCGGAGGGCAGGAAAAAGACGGCAAAGCAGGCACCGGTTGTGTCGTTTTTCAGGGCACGCTGGTAACGGGGGACCTTCGCCATGTCTGCGTTCACACAAACCCCGACGTACAGGAAGCGCAGGGCAGGGGGTGCACCCCAAGGGGTGTCCGGATCCACCAGAAAATCACAGCTCGGGTTTTGTGGGTGGCCACAGACCAGCCAAATGCTTTGGAGACGCTAGGAAAGGCCACCAATGGTCCACGGGTCCAGCCACTCCGTACGCCCCCCCCAAGCGTCCAGCAGGATTAAAGAGCCAGCGACGGAGGCAGCCCTCAGGAACCGGCCGGGCTCCAGAGAGATGCAAAGGCTGCCCAACTGCAGGGGAACCGACAGGCGGGCCCCGCTTTCCACTTTCCCGCGCTCGCCGGATCAGCCCCGCTTTCCACGTGATCTTTGCCAAGCAGCTGTTCTCGGTGGCCCTTCACAAACCATTTTCCACGTGGCTCCTCCGAAGGCCGGACCCTCTGGCTCTCCAGCGCCAGGGAAGTCCGTGCAGGCTACGATGCCGAAGGCTCTACGTACATTTATTGTTCAAGCCCCCCACCCAAAAAAAGCCTCTAACCAACCGAGTGTGGTACCGGCGATAGCTCGTTCGGAGCGGGCAAAAACTTAACATTTCTGTGTTAAAAGAAATGAATGCAATTCTTTCCAAACCCTGCCGGTTCCTTCCTCTAATCACTTTCTGTCCTTGGGGCAGATCGCCGAAGAGGTCTCACGCCTTCGGTATTAAGAGCCACAGCGCTGAACCCTTGACCCGAGGAATACCTGGCAGGGGGAAGCAGCTCAAAGCGTGGGGTTCCCCAAATCTCTTCACCCACACACCCATCGCTGGCTCGCCCTGGTTTCTCTACTTACGGCTTGGTCAGCTCAAAATTCGGCTGCCGCTGCAAAACCAGGTGTAGGTAAAACGGCTACAAAACGTCGGCCCAACTTTTGAGAGGAAAGAGCAGGGCCGTTTTTTCCAGAGCAGTGGCTTTTTATGCAACCGGGACTAACACGGGCTACACCTGATCTCCACAGGCTTCGGCGGTGCTGCCCGGCGCAGAGTTTGAGATGCAGAAAAACTCCAGAATTCCACATTTCAAGGTTTGTCGTTAACGGGAAGCACCTTGGCCAAGGGGTGATGTTGCAACGAGCAAACCCGACACAGACCGGGTCTCCTCCAATAACCGTGGTTGGCGCCAGAGAGCCTCGCCTTGAACACGCGTGCCACGTAGGCGACGGCACCTGTTTCCTCTCCTCTCGGCATGCTGGCAGGGACCCCTCCTCACTCAGCCCGACCTGCAGGTTGGACAAGTCCTGGTTCGCATGGCCGAGGCGCCCTCCTGACCCTGGTCTGGAAAAACCTGTGCCCTTGTGGATTTAGGAGAGCGTCCTTGTCACCAAGGTGGGTGGGACAGAGGAGAGAGAGGTCGGGGGTTGCCAAGAATCACGGCTGCTTCTGTTTGTTCGGGGCGACCGTTTCTCACATACTTAAAACCGGCTCTTTAACCCACGTCTGCCAACAAAGCAGAAGCCTTAAAGTCTTTCTTAGAGGGAGGGAGGAGACAAGCCTTTGTTGGGAGGTTCGTACACGACCTCCAAGCTCCCCTAACTCGACCTTCAGCAGGCGCCTCTCCCGCACCAGAGTTCTGTGTAACTTGAAGACCTGCAGTGTTTTCACCCTGGTTTGGTCCAAATTGGTCCGATACCACTAACCTTGTCATCTGGAAGCATTGCGGGTTTTAACCATCCATGGCTAAAGTCGTAGCGCTGACTTTGCTCTCGGCCGAAGAGTCCAGATGAACTGGGTCCAATCCTATCTCCCCCCCACCCCAGATTTGATACCCGAAAAAAGGTACGACCCTGCAACTGATAAAGATTACACCAAGAGGCACAACTTTGGCTCACTCTGCACCCACAGTCCGGCGCCAAACCAAGGAGACACGGCCTCTCCATCCCCAACGACCTTATTCCGGCCATCCTGGTGCTGTTTGGGCTTTGCCGAATGTTGGGCACTTGCTCGGAAGCATTTCCAGCCTCCCACGAGGGCAAAACTCAGCTGTAATCAGCCCAGGACAGCGGGAACGCCAACTAAAAGCTCAGCCTGGATTCCCAAACACCAAACACTTCCTCCTTCCAAGCTGCCCGCAGGAATCTGACCTGCTGAAAAAGCGGAGAGCTGTCCTTTTCTCATCACTGTCATTTCTCTCAACGGCGGAGGGGGGACGAAATGGGTGCAAAAAGTCTGCCCTGGCGTCCCGGTTTAGTCTAAAGAAATGATATCCGGCCGGCAGCCCGGCAGCCCCGGGTTGCTGCCCATGGCGCCCCCGTGCGTGTGGCTCTCCCGCAAAGTCGCCGGGGGGGAAGACACCACGCCGTTGACGCGGCTGCTGGTCGGGGAGCCGACGGTGCCATGGGAGGCGGCCGCCGCCGCCACCACCACCGGCGCGAGGGGGTTCATGAAGTGCGGGGAGGTGCCCCGGTACTGGAAGAAGTGGCTGAGAGTGTCTTGTTCCTCCAGGGAGGTGATGACGGAGGGGCTGTAATGCTGCGGAGGGGGAAAAGGAAGGGGAAGAAAAGAAAAAGAAAAGGGTCCCCCCGTCAGTCTTTTCCTCCAAAGGCAGGGCACAGACACGTGACGGAAGGGGAAAGCACGACCGAAGCTGCCACCGAACCAGCGGGTGCCTGAAAACCAAGGTGGTGCTCGCCCCAGGATCATGGGGTGCCTTTCCGTTCCTTTCCCAAGGCCAAGATGCTACCAAGGAAGGAGAAGGTGGTGGCCGGGAGGCAGAAAAAGACCCCCCCAAAGCCCACCGGAGCAAGAGAACTCTCCTCCTGGGGAAACCTAATTTTGTTCCGATCAGTTTCCCTCCCACAGAGGTTGCTCTACCCCGGATCTAGTTGACTCAGGTCTTGAAAAACATCTCCTGTCTTCTAGGAACGACATAAAATACAGTAGGAGCCACGGATTCACTGATCCACGGTCTGAAAATATTAAAAAAGATTAAAAGAAAAAAACCCTACAAATAGGTATGGCTCATGGTGACGTTACCAGAACAGGCCTCTAGAAGGAGCCAGAGACCACGTTTAGTGTTCGCTATTAAAACAGCATTCGCTATAATCCACGTTTTTCAACCTCCACAGAGCGGTGTGTGGAACTGATCCCCTGTGGATACGGGGGTCCTACAGTACTTGGGAGAGGGGGAAAAAAACAGCTTTTGCATGCCAAATAAAATATTACATGACCTGAATTGGTAGCTCAAAAGCGGGACTCAACTCTGCTGACAAGACACATTTATATGGCCCAGGAACTTAACTTAGGAGGTTGGAGACAGTTATGAAGTGACTGCTCATGGATGCAAACAGAGCATTAGAGCATAAGCCATTCCAATTTCCAGGGACAATTCTAACCATGGACCACCACCACCACCCCAATCCCGAAGGGGGGGGGGGAACCCATTTTGACAGGAAAGGGCAAAGCCAGGATTCCATCAGAGACCGTGAGCAGCAGGAAGGGCTGGCAGCAGACTGATCAAGTCAGAACTCGAGAAGGTTTTGCTGGGTGAGCTCAGCAGCAAGAGAAAAAGCCAAGCGGATGAAGGAAAAGAAGGAAGGACAGGAAAGACGATGGAGCCCGTGTTAGGGCCCCACGAGGATGATGGGGGAAGAATCAGGCCAGGGTGAGGAGCTGGAGGGAAAGAGGGAGGGGGAGAAAGGGGAAATGGAAGAAGACATACCTGATTTTCACTCGAAAGGAAGGGGAACAGATCCAGACCTAGAAAAATGAAAGGGTGGGGGGAAAATAACTTTAATGGTAAAATGAACATGTCGGAGAAGGAGGATTTACAATGAAGGAAGTGGGGTGAGAGATATTTCAGCCACATCAAGGGCAGTGGTCAGGAAGTCGAGGGGCAGGCCAACCTGAAGAAAGGCGCCTGTCACCACCACCAGTGGGGTAAGAAAGGACCTCCCCCATGGATGGTTAACACCCACACCTCAGCTTCCTTCCTCTGTGCCCGGGCATTTCCTCTCCTACGCCACCGACTCCCAGAGTTGCAAGGTGGTCAAGAGAAAACAGCCCTTGAAGGATAAATAGCCGCCACTCGCACTCAGGGCCCGGGGAGAAGTGAGGCCACCGCAAGCAACCGTACGCAGACCCACAGAGGAGGCTGTTGCACGGGCTGGGGGAGGCACTGCCGAAGGACAGCAGAATTTTTCGGCCTGGGGTTTGTTAACCACCGTTGCCTTGATCACCTGTGGCGAGCAACCGCTCTGCGAGGCGATGAGGCCAAGAGGCTTTGCAAAGCTAAGCATTTTTCAAAAGGAAACACCAAAAACGCACAAGGGAGTCTAGTAAGTTTGGCGGACTCCCTTCGGCCCCAGCAGAGCCACCACCCACCTGCCCCCCGGGGGCCAAATTACCTTGAATGTCGGAGGGCACCTGGTACGAAGGATGATAGTCAGGCATCGGGAGGCTGGAGAGGTAGTCGCTGCCCACGGCAGCCATCGGGGGGCTCCGCAACACCGAGGAAGGCTGGTGGTCGGCACTCAGAACCCTGAAACGAAGCAAAAACGGCAGTCAAGCTTAGGAGGCGGAGTCTGGCTCCTCCAGGATAATCTGAGGTGGGGAGAACGCCAAAGAGGGCCGCTTTCCTACCCCTTAGGTCCAGCTGCCGACGGGATGGCGGCCGTGGTGACCGGGCACTGCTTCTTGGCGGGGGGCTCCTCGTCATCAGACGAACTGTCCAGGGTCAGGTCAATGACTTCCACTTTCTTCTTGCCTTCAGCCCCCGGCTTCCCATCGGATCCAACGGTGTAGAGGGAAGCTGTCAAGACAACACAAGCTGTGACTGGACTCTTGGTGGCCGCTCCAGGCCGAAAGGCTTCTAAGCACGAGAAAGAAGGCCAACTTCAGTGCATTAGCTCTTCGCACTGAGAGAGAATGAGGAAGACAGAGAGGCAGAGGCCCACGTCCCAATGGGCGAGCCATTCTAAAATCTATCCAGGAAGGAGTTCCACAGGTGCAGCTGTGTGGCCAACGCATGGCTCCCTGCGCAACCAGCTGCACCACCATGGACTGCCTGGCCATAACTCCCTGGGCATTTACACTGGTGTACGTTTATGCTATGTTGAGTCCAACAAGATCTCCATCTGGGGAAAGAGAGGGTCTGTAGCAGGGGGTGGTTGACAGACACAAAAAAACACAGTTCATTAGGAAACAAACTTAAGAGCGACGACACATTTACGACTCCCCTCAGCCTGCTCCTACACACAGACCCACGACAGATTTCTGCTCCTTGGTGACGGGCCTCAAGGGATCCAGCTCAAATCAAACCCTGCCTTCACCTGGGGCCAAATGTTAAAATAGGGGTTTGGTTCCCCGATCATTCTTCACTCTTGGTCCCACCTTCCTGCTGACCCTAAATAAACCCTAAGACAGGAGTCTATGTGAAATAAATAAGTAAACCCTAAGTGAGGAGTCTATTTTAAACAAACAAACAAACAAACAATATGACATGGGTCTCTCATAACTGCAGCGTGTAGCAGTATTCAAGTTAGGAACCGCATTTTTCATGCCATTCCTGGTTATGAGCTAGTCGTCTTCTGTCATCGCCTACTCTCCCAAACAGGACTTTTTTTGGTCCTCCTGCCCGAGATTCTTTTGAAAAAGGCCACGAATTGAATTTGGGGCCCTGGGCATGGCGCCTTTCCCAAAGATGCCCTGGCATCTCTCTCGTCTTGGGAAAGACAAAACTCCTCCCGGAGGCCCTACCTGGCCGGTCAAGAACAGCCCACGGTCGACCCCGCAGCCACCCAGCCACCCACTGCCGGAGGGGGGGGGGGGCATCATCGCCTCAGCCTCCGTTACCTTCCAGCCCGTTGTAAGCAGACGGCTGGCAGACCTCCGGGTTTTCTCTCTTGGGCTTCATGGGACACCAGGAGCCGTCTTCCATAAACTGGATCTCGTCGCAGTCGGTGACGGAGTTGAGGATTTCCATGAACAACCTGGTTGGGTGGGGAGGAAAAAGGGAAACACGAGGGTGGATCCGAGAGCCCCCGAGGTCTGGATCCTTTGCTACACGCGGGGAACCCTTTTCCACACTCGCCGTCTGGGCAGGAGAATTCCCAAGGGACTCACAGCATCCAGGCTGCCTGTCACACGGAATCCTGGCGTTCAGGCTCAGTTCTCACGCAGGGGCCCAGCCCCGGCACCCTCAGGGAACTCCCGGCAAGCCAGGATCCTGGCAGGACATGCCGGTGGCATCCCCTGCCACCAAAGTGATCCAGAGGCAATCATTTGGAGCTTTTTCCAAAATGTGGGTAGAAGCTCACTGCGTTTTGGAAACACTGAACACATCTCCCCCCATGCTGCTTTTGAGCAGCCATCCCTAACTTTCTTTTTGGCCACAGCCATAAGCACAATAGGACAGAAATACCACAGGAACCCCTTATCCGTGGGACCAGTATCCACCGATACACTTATCCACAGTCTGAAAAATCCTAGGAAAAAGATTTCTAATGATGAGGTTACCAGAACTGGCCACTAGAGGGAGCCGGAGACCATGCTATGTATAGTGTTAATGATTATCCACAGTTTTCAGCATCCACGGGGGGGGGGGGGCTTGGAACTGACACACACACCACCGGATATGGGGGTGCTACTCTAGCTAAATGCCCACCCAGAGACAAGAGAAGGTGGCAGGGCAAGAGGGGACCGCCCTCTAAACCTTCCCAGACTTTACCCATCAATGATCAGAGCCTCGTAGGGGGCCTTCTTGTCGCAAACGGGGCAGGTCCAGGTGGGCTTCTTCTCGTTCATCTGCAGGTAAAGGGCCGCGTCGAAGCACTGGAGGTGGGTGCAGGTGAAAGCCCGGCAGGGAACAATCAGCCGCATCTTGCCGAGCTGGCAAGGAAAGGAAAGAGGGGACGGGTCAACTGGGAGGCAGGCGAGGGCCTGGCCAGCCCTTCTCTCCCCAAAAAACGGACCGACGGGATCTAGATACACAGCTCTCAGCTGGAGAGGCACAGAAATTGCCTGAGGCTAACTCAGGCTGATCACAGGGATCACACCCACCCACACCCCCTCTGTTAGAAGCAGCGCCACTGGCTGCCGATCCTATTCCATGTTGCATTGAAAGTGCTGGTTTTAACCTCTAAAGCCCTCAACGGCTTGGGTCCAAGCTCTCTCAAAGACCGTGTCTCCCACTATGAGCCTACTCGAGTGCTCAGATCATCAGGAGAGGCCTTTCTCTTGGTCCCACCACCTTTACAGGTGCCTCTGATGGGGACACGGGAGAGGCCCTTCTCTGTGGCTGCTCCCAGAGACTGTGGAACTCCCTGCCACTGGAGGTCAGGCTGGGCCCGTCTTGGCTCTCCTTCTGCAAGCAGGCCAAGAGACCTTTCTCTTCCAGCAGGCTTTCCCTGAATGATTGGTTGCTCACGTCGGGTTTTGAAATGAATGGTTGTACCTTACTGCTTTACACGTGTTTTGGCCTTAAGATTTTCAGTACTGCTTGTCTGTTGAACGATGCTAATAAAACCACATTTCTCTGGAAATAATCCAAAATCATTTTATGGATGCAAAGGATAGAAAAGATTCTTCCCACAAGATCACAGAAACCTGACCAGATGCATCTCCGAAAAGCAGTTTTTGTTTTTAATGAGCAATTAAGGAACTAAGTATCGTTCGTTACGTTTCCACTGTTACAAAAGGTTGTCAAAAGGAAGGGGGGAAAATCGAAATAAGGGAAAAGGGGAAACTGGTAGGCACATGAAGACTTCAAACATCTGTTGACATCCAGCACGTGATGGAAAACTTAGGTTCTCCTGAATGGCACTTCTGTACAGAAATAATCTGAATACATGACACCCCTGTTTTAAGCTTCTCGTGGCTCTGCCTGCCACTGATGTAGACACCACAGGTTTTGTGTTTCAAACAAGGAACAAATCAAGCCATGGACCTACCGGGCACATAAGAGAAACTCGTAAACTCGTCGTCGCAATCTCGCTGTCAGGATCAGCGGTCAGTTTTTCTTTGACTGGAGGGAGGGAAAAAGAGAAGGGGAGGGCATTTTATTGAGCGCCAAGGCTAAGAGCATCTCCAAGGGATTAAAAAGGAGGAGGCCCGCGTGCACTTTACACCCAGCTGGCCGCTTTCCAGAATCTGTGGGTCACAAAGTTCTTTGAGAAAAGATTCTGGGAAAGGTTAGAGACAGAGCGATAGGTCAATTCCACTCTTGCTCACGCCTTTCAATTTTTCAAAAACCTCACATTCTCGCCGGGACGTGTATGAACATATTTGCACGCCTTTTTTTTTCTTCTCCACCTTACTAAACAACACAACCTTCTCGTGCGTCCCTAACATGGACCCACGAATAACTCAGGCAAGGATAATTCTGCGTGTTCCTCTGTTGAGTTTTCTCATCTACGGGAAAGGTGCTCTTGCTTCGCTGTTAAGGCTTTTAATTTTTTAAGAGAGGGACTTCAAAAGAGGGAAAGTCAGCAAACACACTGTGGTTGCGTTGCTCATTGTGACAAACCGGGCCTTTTTGATTATCTTGATTTTGGACTCCCACTCCGCTTTGTTCGCTGAACGGCAATTCCAGCTTCCATTTCTAAAGGTATAATTAATTATTACTATTTTAATCTTTAGTAAAAAGGTGCTTCTGAATAAAACCTGCTTGAAGCTAGAACCAAGCAGAGCATCTGGTCCAACACAGTCAGACTGGAGAGCATCCTAGCGGGAAAAAATTAAGCTGGGCTGGAAGTAAATAAGTGGATCGCCAGGACATCTCCTGCACCATCGGCTCAGGTTTGCTAAAACGAGAGTCAACCGTTTGGAAAGGCTTTCCTCCTGAAATCAAAGTAAGTAATATGAGAAACGTACATGCCCTCTTAAGAATGGAAAGGAAAACACATACACGCTACGTGCCCTGGCGTCTATTATCCAACCTTCTACGCATGAAGAACAGTTCAAAGGAGCGAGAACTTACTCAAGGCCCGCGAGTGGTCTGGGTTCCGGATGCCTTTGGCCCTCAGCTTCTGCAACAGGGTGACGGACGTCAACTGTTTCACCAAGTAAACGGACAGGGAGTAATTCTAGGCAGGAGGAAAACAGCATTATTTAACAACTGTGCCAAGAAATGACAATTCAGGATACAAGTAACTGGTGAAATAACAGTTCTCTCCTGTTCATGGCAAATCTCTTCCTTGCTCCCAGAGATTGAAAACATTTTTTTCAAACTTAACATGCTAATGTTAAAAGCATTACAGTAGGACTCCCTTATCCGCAGGATCACTATCCACTGATTCAATTATCCATGGTCTGGGAAATATTAAAAATACTGAAAGGAAAGTCCTAGAAATATTAATTTCTAAAGATACGTTCCCAGAAGTGGCCACTAAAGGGAGCCAGAGATCGTGCCATGTATAATGTTTGCTATTTAAACAGAGTTCACTCTTATCCGCGTTTTTCGGTATCCACGGGGAAGCTTGGAATCGAGCCGTTGCGGATACGGTGGCCCTACAGTACTTTCGGATTACACAAGAATCCAATCTTTTTACAAGAAACAATAATGTTAAAATATCAGAAATGTTACTTTCAAAATCTTGTTTGTAAGACACAGTAGTAGTTCGCTTGTTCCCGCTAACATGCAAATAATGATACCATTTGTCCACATGCTACATTTATTGGCTGAAACCCTGTTGCTTTGTGTAGTAAAGTCACAATAAGAGTTGGCCCACTGAATCAATGGGGATTTGGGTTCCACTGATTCAAAGAGACCTACCCCTTTGAATCATTCTTTATTCGCATCACAGCGTTGCACAGTTTAAAATTAGGGACATCTATGAAATATCGGTAAAATTAAAAACAAATTAAAATTAAAAACTATTTTGGGCTAGAAACAGGCATTATCTCAGCCCTTGGCTAGATCTTTATTTGTACATGTGGTGGGGCCTAAAATGCATGCACGTATGTGCTGCACGGATTGAAGCTTATTAAGGGACTTCCAGATGGTCCACCTAGCATCTTCTGATTTAAGCTTTAGAGCTTGTGAGATGCGTAGAAAACGTTCCCATCATCTAGGGGGGCTGGGATCCACAAAGTGGATGGGTCTGGGTGGGTTTGGTGCTGTGTCCCCTTATCTCCAGAGGGGCAATGCCAGTCTTTAAAACTCTACAATATTTCGGTTTTAACCTTTCCTTTTCATAGAGTCCTAGAATCAGGGCGTTGGAAGGGGGGCCTCGAAGGCCATGGAATCCAAACCCTTACACTCAAGGCAGGCATCCCCGTCGAAGCAGCTCCGATCAGGTAGCTGCCTGAACCGCCTCTGGAACGCCTCCAGCGTCGGAGGGCTCCCCACCTCTCACGGCCAGGGGTTCCCTTGTCATACCACTCTAACAGTTAAGAAGGTTTTCCTGATAGTCAGCCTTTTCTTTGCCAACAAGACACCTTGTTTGGAAAGCAATACAACCCTCTCTCCTGCCCACGTTCTCATAAATGATGAGTCAAAGCAGAGGAACTCCACTGAGCTAAGCAAGGAAAAGAACAGAAACACCACCACCCCCCTCCGCTCTTACTCGGCCAAACTCTGAGGACCAGTTGACCACAATGGTATTGGGAACGGTCGCCGAAAGCCGCACCAGGGGGGTGATGTTGATGGGTCGACTCGGCCGCTTGGGCTCTGCACCGTTTTTTGTGGGTGGAAGGTAACCCTGCAGAGGCAGAAGAGAACGTCCAGGGGCCAAAGTCCGGCCAGCCACAGAACCAAGGCGAGACGCAGCAAGCAACGGCTCGAATCCTGCTAGTCCAACCTCCCGTTCTAACGCTGCTGGAGTCCCTTCTCAGCAGCACTTTGCCAGAAGTTAAGATGGCGGCGCCGGCATTTTCTATCACACACTGGTCACATGACTCGGTGTCCGGCAGGAAACGCCCGCGACGACTTCTTAACCTCTGGTTTTCCCTGTTGAAAGTCATGTTAAGAGAAATAGAGAATAGAACCCCGGCTCATACAGTAGGGGGGGGCCCTACACCCACCGGATCGGTATCCACAGTTTCAATTATCTGCAGTCTGGAAATATTAAAAATACAGTGGAACCTCTACTTACGAACTTAATCCTTATTGGAATGGTGTTCTTAAGTTGAAACGTTCTTAAGTTGAAGCAAAATTTCCCATAGGAATGCAGTGAAAAACATTTAATCCGTTCCGGCTGTTTTTCGTTCTTATCTAGAGGCGCCGTTCTCAAGTAGAGGCATTAGTTCCCATAGGAACTAATGCAAAGCCGGTTAATCCGTCCTCTACCACTAGGGGGAGAATTTTTTTTTTTTAACCTAAGATGACCTAAGGTTAAAAAAAGGGCAGGAAAGGTTTTTTTTTCCGTTCTTATCTTGGAGCTCCGTTCTCAAGTAGAAGCAAAATTTAGCGAACTGAGCTGTTCTTAAGTTGGATCGTTCTTAAGTAGGGACGTTCTTAAGTAGAGGTTCCATGTTTTTTCATGATGTATTTACCCGAACTGGCCACTAGAGGAAGCCAAAGACCATGCTACAGATTCTTCTTTTTGAGGAATACACAGCATGGTCTCTGGCTCCCTCTAGTGGTCAGTTCTGGTAATACACAGTGAAAACACATATTTCTGGATTTTTTCTTTTACCTGTGTAGAGTGTTTACTATTATGCATGGTTTTCTGCATCCACGGGGTGGCTTGGAACCAATCCCCTGCAGATATGGGGTTCCTACTGTATATTAAATCACGGTCAAGCAAGGTTCAGTTATATATAAAATGTGGGACCCTAGCTGTGAAAGTCAGAAAGGACATGACCTGGAAGGGATTCTCAAAAAATAAAGAATGTATTTTGTAAATTAAAAATAATAATAAAGTGCTTTTGAGAGAGCCCACTCTACACTGCAGGGCATCTTCTGCTTTACTGTCTCACACGGAAGCATGCCGTTTGCGACAAAGCAGTCAGGAGCAGCTGAAGGTGTTACAATCTTCCTGGATGACCCAATGAAGATGTATTAAAGAAAATGGGCAGAAAGTGAGAAATAAGAGACACGTAAAAGGCAGAAAGCCAGATTTCTTCAGAGAGTCAGTGTGGGGTTACGGACAGACTGCCAGATTAAGACCCCGGAGAACTGGGTTTGAATTCCCCGCTCAGTCACTGAAAATCACAGTGGAATGGGGGAAACCCTCTCTGTAAATAGCTTTATTACCTTGAAAGCCCTGTTAGGGTCGCCATAAGTCGGTCCTAATTTGACAGGACAGAACAACTGTAAGTCATGAACAGATTTGGCAAACTCCTTTCAGCCTGGGTTCTACAACACTGAGCTGCTGAGCCTTCCCGAATAAACCCACCGAACCAGAGGAAGAGGAGGTTCTCACTCACCGGAAGAGGGCAGAGTTTGCCGTTGATTTTGACAAACAAGTTGGGGGGAAAGTAATCCTCTTGAGGGCAGCTGGTTTCACACAAACAAAACCTGTCGAGGCGGAAAGGCGAGGGCGGCCACTTAATGAGAGACAGGAGGGCACCCAGAAATCATAAGTCGATTACGGCTGGGGAGTCGATTACGGCTGGCTACCCTCCCCAAAAAATTTTAACTTTCCCCCTACTCCAAAGATCCCCTTGTACTCTCTACGGGGCCGTGCGGGCAGCAATTTTGCTACATCCCACCCCCAAAGCTGTTTTAGGCAGGGTGGGGGCTCCCCCCCCCGACACTCAGAACAGCAAATGGTGGTGAGCTTGTCATGGCCACGAGTGGATTCCAGCTTCCCCTTTTTCAGTTTAAAAGAATTTAAGACAATGTTTTGGGAGAGCAGTCCTCCGAGATGGGAGAGGTAACCACGTCATGCCCCCCCCCCCCCGATCTCTGTTGGGGAAGGACCATGTTTAGGGGGTGCTTTTTTTTTTTTAATTCCAACTCCCACAACTTTGCAAGAACTTCTCAGGCAGAATTCTGGGAGTTTCGACCCCCAAACACATGCCTACATTGTGCTCACCTGGAGCAGGGCCTACCCCTCAAGAGGCCGCACGGCCTTCTTCGGCCTTGTTTCCTGTCGTTAAAAGTTAAGAGAAGCCAGGAAGCGGGCGCTCCCCTTCCTGGGAGGAGCTGTAGTCCTACAGCCCAATTCAGCGAAACCGCCTGGGGAATTCTCGGGAGAATCCTGGTCGTTGGGAGTCCCAAAGCAAAAGGCCGTGAAAGAGCACACGGCTAGGCCCTGCTTTAAAGGAAAGGACCCTTTTTCCCAGGTGAGATGCACTTTCCAAGCAAGGTGAAGGAAAGGAAAGGGACGCAGGCGAAGCACCCCAAGGGACCTGCCTCGTGGGATCTCGTAGGTAAAGATTCAGGAACTCCCCATGGAGAGAGGATGATTAGAGGATGGATGCTGTAAGCTCTCCATCTTAAGCCTCTTCGTTCAATTCTAGCCCCCTCCAGGCATTTTTAACTGTCCTGAGGCACAGACCAGGATGAGAACACACTAAGCAGCCTGGGGGAAATGCTGCCGGGGGGGGGGGGGGGGGAGCAAGTTTTACACAGGTGTATTTTCTACTCTTTAAAAGAATGGGAGATATCTCTCTGAAGCTCTTACCTCAATTGTACCTGTACGGTATAATCACATTTAGCACCTGGTAAGATGTCACTGGGCAAAAAAAAAAAAAAAAAAAAAAAAACAAGCGAGAGAAAGAGAGAAAAAGGGTTATGATCTCTTAATGCTAGGTACTAATCTTGAAATGTTTGTAAATAAGCGGATATTGAACAGGTCGAAAACCTGGTGTTACAACCCAAAATATCCACAAACGTGCTGAAGATTAACACTGAGTCCATTTTTAAAAAGGAAGCTGCCTCTTTCACAGTAGCCTTTTTGATTCTGTGGATTTTTTTTACCATGGACATTTCCAATTAAATAATACCAAGCCAGCATACTGAATTTTTTTTTGGTCTGCATATCCCATAATTCCCTATCCTTGGCGTTCTACAAGACTTAAACAGACCTAAACGTGGCTCACCCAGGAGTAAAGCCCTAGGTGGGAAGGCTTGGAGGCTGAGCTAGGCCTAGCTTCATCCAAGCTTCCTCTTCCTGCCCCAGTGCTACCTGGGAACTTCCCTTCTGAACAGGAAGCCAGGCAGAGCTAGGCCTAGCTTGGCCTCAGAGCCTTCCAGTTGAGGCCTTCCCCCCCCCCCCCAGGTGAGCCACACTGAGTTATCTGGTGTGTGCAAATCAGGCAGAACTCCCAGAATGAGGACTTATGGGATTTGTAGTCCAAGAAATCCAAAATCCCATCCCCAGTCACTGCAGTTCAGCATTAGAGCATCCAGCAGTAAGGCCTCCCCTGCTATTTATGTGTCGTCCTCTCTCTGCCTTGTCCTCTAAGTCCGGAGGCCTCAGTGGTGGACCGTGGCCCTAATTTTGGCTCTGCCCACTCGCAGTCCAACCTCAATGCAGGTCTGTCGTTAATTCACAACATGCCATCGAGTCAACACCAATGTCCTGCTACCCTCCCAGGTGCTCCAGGTCGACCGGGCACAGCCACGGGGTTCCTTCGTCTCTCCTCCGGGTGGCGTTCTGGGACTGCCGGGCGTCAGGGCAAATCATCCCACCCATCACACGTTCCTTCACCCGGTGATCTAGGCTGGCCCTTCTCCCAGGAGGCCAAGTGGGGATTCAAACTCCCAGCCCTGATGCTGGAAGGGCAGGTTCTTTGAGGGTTTTTTTTTTAAAGAGAAAGGGTGGATTTTAAAGGAAAATAGGATCCCCTTACCGAGAGGTGAGGATCTGTTGCACTTGCTGAGGGGTCAGGGCAAAAGTAAAGTGGGCCTCCTCAAACCGCTGGCTATTCACGGAAGCTGCAAAGAAAAGAAGAAGAAGAAGCCAAGGGGCGTGAATGTGTGTATATATATTTTTAACAAAGGCACTCTGAGCCAGCCAGCCCTGTGTAGAGACTTATTAGGGTACCCTCAGTAAAATCATAAGACGACTCTAAAAGCAGTCCCAATATATTATCCATGGGATCAGGATCCTCGTTAGCAGCTTCTGAAATTCCCCTGCCAGGAGCAAGCATCTTCTATCCTCCTTTTCATACAAAGTTTTGCTCGTTTGCCGCTGGAAAAAAATTCAGTTCTTACACACACACACAAACAACCCTCCGGTTCATGAGTGTGGGATATTGTGCTTCTGGATCCACAATTCAAAAAGCCAGGAAAGGGCCCGAAATGGCAGCACAATAGGGTGCCCACGTTGCCAGCAGGAGAAAGGATGCCAAGCTTTACCTAGCAGAGGGCAGCCTGAACATTGACGGCACCCATGGCAGCCGTCTAGATGGTCTGCGGGATCCCCTCGTGTGCTCACGACCATTCACAAAGCGACACCACCACGCAGGGGGAAACCCCAGAAGCGGGCTCCTTTTTTCTCTCCCCTCCATCTGTTAACCACTTCTCACTCAAGCACAAAGCAATGATCAGGGCTGTTTTTCCAACAAGTGTGAATCTTTGCTCTCGGTCCTTGTTTAAAGCGGGAATTAGTGGGTGGATTAAACATGGAGTGAAACACCGAGCTGTTAAGATCTCCTGCATCATAAAGGGGCTGGATTAGATCCTAACAACGGCCTAAGATTCTTCACTCTCCTGTAACCTGAGAATGTGGAGCCTCCTAATGACGGCCGGCAGGAGATGGGTCGGCAAGAAGAAATTCTTCACGCAAAACTAACTTCTGGGACTCCTTGCCACTGGAAGCTGCGTCACCCACAGGCCAAGGGAGGAAAGACGCTTTGTTTGATTCTGTGGGATCAACTCTTCTGCTGGATTCTAGATGGCCGGGATTTTCGGCCGGGAACCCGACTCCCCGCAGCCGCCTTCTCATCCCCACATCCTCACAGAGTGAGAGTCACAACTCGCTCCTCCAGCCCTGGAATCTGAAGAATGTGAGGCCCGCCAGGAGAAAGATCCCTGGATCTCAGCAGGTGCTTTTCTGGCGGCCGGCAGCTGGACCTCAAGGAACAGCCCCACGGCCCCCACCAGCGCCCCACAAAATACTCCCGAAAAAGACCTTTTGTCCCCCGTGGCTTTTTAAACTGCAACGCAGACACAACAACACACCAACGGCTTTTGCTTTGCTTTCTTGCAGACTGCTAACTTTCAGAGATGGAGTAAAAAGTATGGTTATTTATTTCATTTATCTGAGTCAACCCCATCCTCTTAGAACGGCAGAGCTGGAAGGGGACCCAGCCCCGGTCAAGGAGGCACGGGAGGGGGAATTCAAACTCCCAACCTCTGGCTCTGAAGAGACCTAAAAACCCCTCGATATCTGAGTGGAACAATTAAAACGCGCACGCACGCGCACACACGCACACAGAGATATTGAGAAATTCTGAAAAGGTGAAATGTTTTCTCCATTTGCTTAACTCTGGTAACTTTGCAAACATTTCTGGAACAGGAAACACAACATAAAATGCTCACAAAAAAAGGTGAGTAGGACCAATCGCTAAGGGGAGGATTTCTATGACATGTCATATTTTTTCTGCAGTTCATGTTTGAGCTTATGGGTGGGTCTGAACATGCTGATGAGCAATCCAGTGAGAAAGGCTCAATTACTCATAAACATGTTTGAATGGGTTCGAATATAGGTTGCAGGGAAAATGTGACATGTCATAGAAATTCTCGCCCAGCAATAGCTTGGCAAAGCATGCATTTGCTCTGAGTTTTACAGGGTCCAGTTAACATACTACACGGGAGGGCTGGTCTCTGCCCCAATGAGTTTACATTTTACTAATGCTCAGGTGGAACTCCTGTTCCCATAAACAATGAAATAAACTTCTTGTTCCTTTCTGCAACCACACAATATGGCGGGCTTTGACACAACCCTTTCTTGGCACAAGATGAATCAGGCTCTCCTCCACAGAAGATCTGGCTGGCCTTCCAGGTCTCACCAAATCATCCGTCTTCGAACGGCAGAGCTAGAAGGGACCCTATGAGCCACCGGGTCCACCCCTGTCAGGGAGGCACGGGGGGGGGGGGATTCGAATTCCCAACCTCTGGCTCCCCAGCCAGACACCAAACACCACAAAAGACACACCCTGGCTCACTTGACACTGTGGTGAAATCACAAAAGCACAAACGACTCTCATACAAAAACATTCCTAAGCAGGAGTTCCAACTTTGGCATAAGGGGCCCATCGTAAACACGGCCTGTCCCTTTCGGTGGAAATGAGACTGAGGTTTCCTGAGTTCATGAACTGCCTGGAGCCGAAGTGAGCATCGCTACCCCCGCTGGACTGGTCAACTCTTTGCTTCCACAATCCCCAAATCAAAATGTTCATTATAAACATTAACATAAAGTCAAGCTATTCTGGGTTCAGAATAAGACCCAGCTCTTCCACCAAAACCAACAGCTGAAGGACATAAAGGTCTCAAGCTAATAATTTCCACCCTGGACTGGGACCCATCGTATTCTGGCAAAGGAAAGCAGCAGGCTTCCAGGTTACACAGAGCTCTTCCCTTGTGCTCGGGTCGAGCTTGGCCTTTGGCTCAGCAGCAACAGGAGACCACAGGGAAACACCAAAGCCCGGGACGGAGACCTTACCAAGGGTGGTCGGCTTGATGAGTTCGTCGTAGACGTCATAGAAAGGCAGGCGCCTCATTTTCACGTCCGGGTGGACCGGGTGGATGGGCGGCGACAGGTGCGGCACGTCCGTCTCATGTTTGGGTCCCAACATCGGCACCGGAGGCAGCATGCCGGCCGACACGGCCGAGGCCACCGAGCCGTTGTCGTAGGGCAAGTGGCACATGGCCCCCTGGGTCAGGGCCGTGGCCGAGGGCAGCTGCCCCGCCTGGAGGTGGAGCATGGACAGGTCCGAAGGGGTGAGGATCTTCCGGGGGAAGCGTCGCCGGTACAGCTCCTTGATTTTCATCTGAACCGCGGGGCTGCAACCCGACTTCAGCAGCTGCAGGGCCTTGGTCAGCAGCTCATGTTTCCGGCCACTTTTGTTCCGGCCGGCGAAACCCAGCAGCACCTGAAGCTCCGAGACCCTAAAGCTCATCACCATGTGCTGGGAAGGAAGAGGAAAAAAGAAAAGAAAAGAGAGGCATTGGAAGCTGGCGGTTTTAGAGAAGCCAAGGCGACGGTGGCAGGTCGCGGATCGTGAAGGCCTCTGGCACCACGAACACCAGATCAGGATGATTCACACAGAAGGAACACCCACCTGATTCCGTCTACACCACCGACACCACAGATCTGAATCGAGGTTTGAATCCCCACAATCAAGAGGAAGGAAGGGTCGTTGTTACTCATGAGCAAAGGCTACAGGTGGGGGGAGATGGGTTTTAAATCAGAGGGGAAGGGAGCCAGGGTAGAAGCTTCAAAAGCTATGCCTGTTATGGCATCTCATCTACCACCCCTGAAACAGGAAATGCACGGGTCGTTGTGGGAAGCTCCTGCTCAAGGCCGTTAGCTGCATTCCTGTTTCAGTGAGAGCAAACTCTCCCGGCAGAGAAACAGCGGCTGCCAGCGGGCGGGGTGACCCACTCATTCTGCCCTTTTCCCCTTAGAGTTGGATCATAAGTTCAAAGACTTTCTCCGGCCAATCCTAGTGGCGATTAGGTAACCAGTATCCTATCTGAATTCTCACAACATACAATGTAACCCTTGCTAAGTTAATAAAAGAGTTCTCAAGGCGTTGCCTTTAGGCTCCGCTGGCTCGGACATCTGCTTGTCGACTTCTTTGCAATTGCCTTCCTATTGTTCTGTGATCACCCCCATCATTAGTTTTCCTTTTGCTCCGTGATCACCTACAGGTCATGCCATAAAGCGGACCAGCCAGCAGCGAACTCATGTATCGGCAGCCAACTCATGTACAGCAGGACCACCACCACCACCCCGTATCTGCAGTGGATTGGTTTCATGCCCCTCCCCTGCAGATGCTGGAAAATGTGGATTCTAGCAAACACTATTTTAATAGCGAATACAGTCAACCCTCGACTTACAAACGGCCCTAGTTACGAACATTTCGACTTACGAACCGCTCTGATAGAAAAATATTGACTCGACTTGCGAACTTAGATTCAAGTTACGAACCGAAAATAAACTTTTTTTTAAACCTAAGTCATCTTAGGTTAAAAGGAAAAAGATTCTGCCCCTAGTGGTAGGAACGGATTAACCGGCTTTGCATTAGTTCCTATGGGAACTAATGGTTCGACTTACAAACCGACCCCTCGACCTAAGAACCAAAAACAGCCGGAACGGATTAATTGGTTTTCAATGCATTCCTATGGGAAATGCTGGTTCGACTTACGAACTTTTCGACTTACGAACTTCCTTCCAGAACGGATTAAGTTTGTAAGTCAAGGGTTGACTGTACTACACTACAGGGCACGGTCTCTGGCTCCCTCGAGTGGCCAGTTCTGGTAACTTCATCTTTAGAAATGTCTATTTCTAGGATTTTTCTATTAATCTTTTCAGACCGTGGATAAGGGAATCAGCGGATACGGATTCCACGGATATGGGAGGTCCTACTGTATCCCCATTCTCAAAAATCAGCATTTGGGGTTGTACAGAAGCCTGGAGGAGCACAGGCGTTGTCTCGGAACATTTCTGGAGTGAAATCAAGGGCAACCTGGGGATTTCTGAAATGAGGGGAGCAAAAAGGGTGGATGAAGGAGGAGGATTTGGAACTCGTTTTCAGGCCTAACATGGCAAGTGTGGCAGGAAGGAGATGTTCCAGGTGGAAATCCTTCCCTCTGTTCCTTTCTTACGGCCACATCTGAAATGGAAATCAGTCACGCTGGGGGAAAAGTAGGGACAGAATCCCTTCAAAATAGCAAGTAAATTGCTTCTTTTAAAAAAATACACACCAGGTTTTAAAACAAGCGGCCAACGCACAGGGCTCCAGTCCTTTGTCAAGGTTCGAAAGCCACAAGGTCAGCATTTCCACAGCACAGTTATGCCCGGTTAGGTGACTCAGCCAGCCGCTCCCCCTCCGCCGCCCCAGCCAGGCCCCACATCGGGAAAAGGATTTTGGTGATGCAGCTCAACGTGCAGAGCATCGCCAGGGATCCCAGTAGAGAATACAACCAGGCACACGGATCAGGCAGTCAGTCAGTCAGAAATTAAGGAAGGAAAACCCACCCAGCTCTTCAGTATTTCTCAATTTTCCATGTCAGGTTAAAGAACGCAAGTTTAAATTTACTCAGGATGTCTGTCTTGCGTGCTTTTTTATCTCCCTTAAAACTGCTGCTAATCATCATCCCGGGCTCCGGCTGAGATATACTCCATCATGGCCTTTCTCTGGGGCGTTCCCATCGTCTAGGAACGGGGTCTCTTGCCCGGCTTCTCTTCTAGCCAACCTCCACTACGCCACCGAGGCAGGCGGCCGCCCGCTGGCCCACCCCCCCCACCGGGTCTTCATCACGTCAGATTAGAGGCTCCACCAGCCCAAACCACCTCGGAGGAGGAGGAGGACTCAGGCACGCACAGGAAGAGACGTTCAAGAGGCGTGAAGTCATCCATCAGGTCTCAGCCCGCAAACTATTCCACGTTTGCCAAAGGAAAGGAAACCCCACAAGGGGACCCCAAAAGCAGAATCCCCGGGGTGATTTACACACGAGTAAACAGAGTCCGTGGGCCAAGGGAACTGCCCGACATCACGAGGGGCAGGCCCCTGGGGCACGCAAGGGGCCCTTGGCGGGTCAGCCGCCATTTGCCTTTGGCCAACCTCTGAAACCTATTCTTCCTGAAAACTCAAGACTGAAAAGGCTAGTGGGAACCGGAACATTTACAGTTGCAGGTCAAGCAGTGCAACCCAGCGCACAATAACAAAGGCTTACACATTTCAGAGACCCAACCGTTTTGTTTTATGGGTGGCTGCTTGTTCCTGGTTCTTTATATATATATATTTATTGGGGGGATATTTTCAGACTAAAATTATATATATAATTTTATTTTTTTAATGATGAAGTTAGCAGAACTGGCCACTAGAGGGATCCAGAGACCATGCTATTCGATATTAAAATAATGTTTGCTATAATCCGCGTTTTTCAGCATCCGCAGGGGGCCAGGAGCCGATCTCCCACGGACAGAGGGGTCCAACTGTACCGGGAACTAAAGCACGCTGATAAGACTTTTGCTTTTATTTCTTTAGATGCCCTTCCCTCCTTAATTAAAAGGCGGAAGGGAAATTGAGAATATCTACAAACCAAGTAGAAGAGGCAGAAGACAAAAGATGAAGGGAGACTGCAGGAAGGTTTACTCACTAAAGACCTGAAAAGCCTTTGGCATGAGTTAAATTTTGTCAAGGAATCTGCCAGACACCTCCGGCAAAAGGTAAACCGGTCTGCCAAAAGCACCCTGGGTGGGTGGCCTTCACGCCCAAAGCCCCTTTGGCTCCCTTTTTCCAAAACGCCACAGCAGACAGAGAACCCGCTTTCTCTCTTTAGTGCGAGGTTTCAGAGTACGTCTCGTATCCTACATGGTCAACGAAGCAGTCATGGGAACGCAGCCCCTCGAAAACCTATGGCAGGTATCAGGGGCGAAGAGGCAGCTCTGAAAACACATCCAGGTGAGAAATCACACCGGCGTAACTCCGTCAGCATCAAACTTAGTTGTGAATCATCGAAGTTAGTGCTAGCATCTGCTGTTGCACGCAGAGTCATAACTTGCCGCAATTCAAGGCTGGCATTTATGCTAATGGGAGTTATTCCACCAGGTGTAATGGATGTGATCCTGGCCAATAGCTTTTCCTTCTAGGGAAAGGATCGCAGCTCAAAAGCGGAGGACCGGGTTGGTACACAAGGCCCGAAATTCTTTTCCCGGTATTTCTAGGCCAGAGCCCTGCCCGAAACCCCCAGAAAAGCAAAATCATCGGTCATGCTGACAGTTCTGCATCAGAAGGAATCTACAGCCTGACCGGACGTCAGACAGCCTGTCAGGAAGGAAGATAACACAGTCTGTGTTCGAAATACAGTAGGACCCACCTATCCGCAGGATTCACTTATCCGCTGCCTGAAAAATATTAAATAAACCCCTCCAGAAATATGTACGTACAGGCGTACCTCGGTTTACGATTTTAATGCGTTCTCCAGGACATTACGTAATGCGAAAAATTCGTAAACCAAAACGCGGTTTGCCATAGGAACGGGGGCGGCGCTATAAACCTCCAGGCACGATGCATCCTGGGGAAACTTGCTTCGTATTGCAGAAAAAAATGGTAAACCAAGGCATTATTTTCAATGGATTTCTGTTCATAAACCGAAAATTATGTTAACCGAGGCGTTCGTAAACCGAGGTACAGTACTGTACAGTACTACTGTATTTATGTATATTTCCAGGGTGTATTTACCAGAACTGGCCACTAGAGAGAGTCAGAGACCATGCAAGGTATAACATTTGATATTTCCGTGTTTTTCGTGTCAGACGTGAAGTGTGTATAAGACGCCCAGTTGAATGCAGAAGCCACACAGAAGCCAGAAAGCATGCAGTGGAGGCGGCTGAAGACGAGCATCAAAGTCGGCTGCTTGTCACATATCCTTGGACTACAAATCCCATCAGCCCCATATGCTACAGTCTGAGACCCCCAATTCCTTCCTCTTCACCAAACACTGACACAGAACCCGTGGCTCGAAATCCCCTTGCCTTTGACAAAACATTTCAAATTCTCAACCACCTTGAATCGGGAGTGCCGTGTTATGCGGTAACTCCACGCATATCCACAACATTGATTCAACATCTCTAGTTTATCCTATTTGCTGAGTCTGTGTTAGCTTATCTCGGAGTTTGGGGAATCTTCCTTTTACATATAGCCACTATATATGCCAAGTTGACAGAGCTAAGCCCTAAGAATACACGGAAGGAGGGGTCGTTGAAAATATATCCCCCAAATTCCACCCCTCTTTCCTCCCCCCCACCCCCAAAATCAGGATTCCCCTCCTGGACCCCTGAAGCCTCCTCACACACACCCCCCGCCCCACCCCGGTACAGGAAGGAAACGAGATCCTTTTTGGCTGCAGCAGCAGCGTGACAGAAGGAACAAACAAAAGCACAGGAAAGGGGCTGCTCGAAAGGGGGAAAAGAGAGAGTCAAGAGGGAATTCAGTTCGCTGGGAGGAAGCCATCGGCGTTCAGCGGAAGAGAAAAGGTTAAGAAACCCATCAGGGTGGCCAGCTGGGTAAACGCCGCTGCCGAACAGCTCAGCTCGCTTCCCGGGTGGGCGAAATCTAAATCAGCCTTGGAAAACGCAAAACATCCACAAATTCCCTCAGTTCCCCTGAATGTCTTGCTCTACAGACTTATTTGCAAAAGAAAGGTACCAACCCAGCCCAGGAAATACCAGACCTTACAAAGGGGGGGGAGGGCTGTGGGATTCTCCGAAGGTGTTCCTCCTCCGAAACTCATGACATGCAGTCCACCTTTTATGGTTTCCTCTCTGATCTCGCTTTTCACTCCGGAGTCCCACAGGGCTCAGCGGGAGTTATTCCGAAGCAACCTGAACGGGGTGGGTCTAAGACTGATATTCCCATTTTCATTTCTTCAACGGGATACAGGCAGAAGCTCCAAGCAGAATGAAGGCAACTCATTCTGAAAGGGCCAGGAAACTTCAGTGGGTCCAAAACATGGCAGCCAGATGGCTGACTGGGGCTGGTTGCAGGGATCCCATAAACGCCTCCTGTTCCAGCAGGTCCAGTGGCTACCAATCTGGGCACAATTTCTGGGCACAATTCAAAGTGCTGGTTTTAACCGATAAAGCCCTCAACGGCTTGGGCCCAAGCTCTCTCAAGGACCACGTCTCCCTTTATGAGCCAGCTCAGGTGTGAAGATCATCAGGAGAGGCCTTCCTCTCAGTCCCACCACCTTCACAGGTACATCCAATGGAGAGACAGGACAGGGCCTTCTCTGTCACTGCCCCTAGACTTTGGAACTCCCTGCCACTAGAGGCCAGGCGGGCCCCATCTTTGATGTCTTTTGGCAAGCGAAGAGCGTTCTCTTCTGGCAAGCTTTCCCTCATTGACTGGCTGCCTGGGTGGAGTTTTTAAATGGATTTTTGTTCCTTACTGGTTTGAATGCATTTTTTGGCGTTGCTTTTGTTTACCGTTTTCTTATTTGTTTGATCCCGTTTAATATTTGTATACTCATTGTTGCTAGCTTTCAATATTGTCTTTTAATTACATAAGCCACCTTGTGCCCTTTTTAAGGAGAAAGGTGGGGTAAAAATATTTTAAATAAATAAATAACCGATAAACCCAGCGGTGTATCCGAATTAGACTAGACCCACTAAATCAATGAACGTCTGCTCAGAGCGCGGACTGGGTTGCCATGACTCACCAGGCCCACTCCAGTTGGTTTTAACCACTGGATTCATGCCTGAACGCCTAGAGTTGATCTAAAACTCCTATCATCATAAATCTGATCTTGGTCATTCAAATACAACAATTCCTAGTTGTACAATATACCGTAGGACCCCCTTATCCACAGGATCAGTATCCACTGATTCACTTATCCAAGGTCTGAAAATATTTAAAATATTTTTTTTTTAAATCCTAGAAATATATGTATTTCTAAATCGGAAGCTACAAGGACCGGCCACTAGAGAAAGCCAGAGACTATGCTATGGATAGCGTTCACTATAATCCACGTTTTTCAACATCCACAGGGGGCTTGGAACAGATCCCCTGCGGATAGGAGGGTCCTACGTAGTGTAATAATGCCCAGCGTCGGAGAGGGTTGAATACAGACCATGAATAATATTCACCAACCACCCTCTGTGAGTAATCTGCCATTCCAGGTTGCAGAGAAGGCTCGCCTAAAACTGCAGGACAAGTTACTTTCTAAAATGCTTTTCACACAAAGAACAAAGTGCCAGGAGGGGCCAAGTGAAGTCCCGATTTTTGAAGCTTTTGGTGACCAAAAGCTTTTGATCCTGCAATTCCACGAGCAGCCCCTCTCTTTTAAAGGAATGCGTTTTGACACATTCTTTGATTTATGCTTAGTTACAACTGGGCAACCTCAGAAAACTCACAGCTTTCACTGGACAAGTGCACATAAAACATGGCATTTTTTCAAAACATGAACTAAAAAACAAAACAAAAAAAACCCCAGGGCGAACCCTGACACACCTTCAGGTCTCTTTAAATGGTTCAAGGAAGACTCCCAGCATGTAAAGGGAGGAACACGGCGCATTCCAGCTTTTCAAATTGACAACCGTGGTAAAAGACAATGCTAAGAGAAAGCACAGCACCATCAGAAGTTCTTGGCTTCCACTAAACACACCACCGACTTTGATCCAGATTCTGGGCGTACGAATTCATTCTCGCCTCCAGCATGAAAATGGGAGTCACTTGCTCGAGCTATCCGTTCGATACAGCAGCGCCATTTCCAACATGGTTGAAACTGCTTATCACACCACCAGGGTCAAGACTTCTGTCAACCTTGGCTGCAAAGCTGTACAAACCAGCTTGGCCATCTCCCTGGCAGAAGTGGCCCAGTTTGTCAACACAACCACAACTTCTCCCTGAACAGTCAGAATGTTCCTTGACATTCCTTGCCATCAGTTCCTCAGCCAATGGTGAGTGAGGAAGGCTCAAAAACAAGAAAGCTAGTTTGTTTGTTTTTTTCATTATTCTGGCTTATACAGAGTTCATCCTTCTCTTCTGCAGTTCCCAGATGCCAGTTTTAGGGCAATCTTGATACTGGGGCTGGTTAAGTCCTGACAATAAAATCAAGTTTCCTTTGGGGAGGAGGTGATGAGGAGGAGGTAAAAGCATTCACCTCACCATTATTGGCAGGGCCTGCCTGCCTTGCCCAGGTCTTGAAAGGGGTCTGTTCAGTTCTGCTCACAGCCTGGCTACAAATCTATAAGGGGGTTTAAAAAAACACTATTAACCTGCCAGTGAGTCCCCACCCCCAGATTTGTTTTGGAGTGAGTTAATTACCAGGAGCAACTGCATATTCCAGGATCTGGTGGTGGGCATGGGTGGTTACCCTCTCTGACTCCTAAAAGGGGAAAGAGAAAAGGGGAAAAAAAATACATATATTCAAAAGGAGAGCAACCTGGCCATCCTGTACCCACGGGAAAACACCATACAAATTGTAACATCAGGAGAGGACAAAAATCTCCCTTTTTCTGCCTACACCGTTAAATACACCCTTGGTTTATATGGCCGGATGGCTCAGTGCTTCAGGTCTCTGGCTGCAGAGCCAGAGGTTGGGAGTTCGAATCCCCCACTGGGCCTCCAGGGAGAAGAGGCAGCCTGGGTGGCCTCGGATAAGCTGCACCGTCCCAAGATGCAGACACACTCCCCAGGAGAAAGGAAGGTAAACCCCTTCTGGGTATTCTCTACCTGGAAAACCCTGAAGAGGGTTCACTCACCATGAGTCAGAATTGACTTCACGGCACATGATTATCTATTTATTATCTGATCAACAGATTGATGTGACTGCCAAACCACGCACACCATTAAAAATACCTGCCAATGATTTTTCAGAACTTTCTACGGGATCGTGGCTACAATCAAACCCTATTGACATTTCCTTTCTCCGACACCTCCTTCCAAGCAAGGAGACCAGCAGGCCTACACGCCAGGGGTGGCCCATTTCGGCAGGTCCAGGGCATCATCTCCTGCACCCACGATCTTTGAGGAATATTCTAGACAGTCCAATTCGGGGCCAGGAACGAAACTGAGACAAGGCAGAAATCCACTTTCTGTTTTGAAAATCTAGTATTTCGTGGCGTAAACCACTTGGGGAGGTGCATGCAAAGGTTAGATGCTGCTCCTGAAGGCTCTCAGGATTGGTGATTCACC
Source organism: Intellagama lesueurii (assembly GCA_037013535.1). Classification (NCBI taxonomy): domain Eukaryota; kingdom Metazoa; phylum Chordata; class Lepidosauria; order Squamata; family Agamidae; genus Intellagama; species Intellagama lesueurii. Next base: position 1,012,183 of record JBAJHW010000022.1, read on the forward strand.
CTTTTGTGCAGAAGGGAACTATTTTTAGGACCGGGGAGGTTTGCAAAAATAAAAAGGATGTGGGGGGCCACCCGAGCCATCGCTCGTGATGGAAATGGGGGATATGTTGGCACCTCAGAGCAATCTTTCTGCCTCTTTCAGAGGTACGGGAGGCAGGCAGGAAGTTGACGGTTCCTACGCTCCTGGGGGAGAAGCACTCTGCACATGCCCGGAAACACCATGTCCAGAAAATGAAGACATGCATTTACACCAAGCCACGCTTCTAAAACCACTGAAAAGTTCCCCCCGAAACGACAGACGGGACCGCCATCCTGTCCCCCAGTCATCCCCTCCATCCTGCCACCGACCCCAATGTTTCCTCCTTGAGGCTGCCCCATTGCGTTTTCCTGCCCCCCCCCCAAGCTCCAGGCATCACCCCCCCCGAGCCCACCCACAGCCCCATTTCCAGCGCCCACACCCACAAGACCACCCACAGCCCTATGTCCTGGTCGCCCCTACAATCGCCCCCTCCAGCGCTCCCCACGGCCGCCCCCCACGACCCCCCCACTCCAAGAAAGGTCCAAGCCACAGTATCCCCCCCATTAACCCACCCCACTCCGCCCCCCCATCTGGCCGAGCCCCCCCAGCCCTCGAACCCCCCCCCCCACAGTCCCCTCCTGGGCCCCCACCGCCCTCCTCCCTGCCCACCTCGTCCCTTCTCCCCTCCACCCCCCCCCCAAAATGTTTAAACCCCCCTCCCTCCCCTTTTTTGGACCCCACCCTCCCAATCGCCTCCCGGCCCCCCCAACCCAAGCAATACCCCCAGGGGGCTCTTCCCCTCCCCCAGCTCCCCATCCCACCCCCCATCAGCCCCCTCCCTCCCTCTCTCGACCCCCCCCAGCCGCCTTTTGCCCATCAGCTCCTCCCCCACCCCTCCCCATCATCCTAAGCCCCCTCCCCCCCCAAATTCCCCTCTCCCCCTCCTGTAAAGCCCCTCACGCCCCCCATTTACCCCCCCAGGTACCCTCCCCTTTGTCCCCTGCCACCCCCCTCCCTTCCCCTCCCCGCTTTCTTCCCCCACCCCTTCCCCCCTTCTTCCTTGGGGGGGTCCTCTTCTCCCCCCCTCCCCCATTCCCCTCCCCCCCTCCTCCTCCTCCCTCCCTCCCCCCCCCCCCGCCTACCTTCAGCTCGGCCGCCTCCGCCATCTTGAGACATCGTCGCCGCCTCAGCCAGAAGCGCAGCGCGGCCCAGGGAGCGCCGCCAAACTCCCTCCCCGCCGCCCAGCCGCAGACAAAAGCGGGCGCCGGAAGCGACGCGGCCTGCCAAGGAGCGGAGGGGGCGGGGCCAATGGGAGCCACGCCCCCGTGGGCGGAGGGGCGGGGCCCGCGCCTCGCAGTAGAGAGAACCGCGGGGCCCCGGCTCAGGGAGCGTCGCCAAAGGACGCGGCCTCGCCTCCGACGCAGACGGGCCGCGGGGGGGAAACTGGCGGCGGGTTTGGGGTGTTGTTCCGGACTACAAAGCCCACAGTCCCGGGAGACTGGCTGCGCTGGAGGGGAGAGGGGGGGGGGGGGAAATCCTACCAGGAGATTTGGGGACCTATAGTTCCACACACCCCAAATTGTCCAGGTTGGGGATTTTGGGACCTAGAGTCCAAAAACATAACTGGTCCAGGATGGGGATTTTGGGATCTATAGTGCATTAAAAAAAAAGCTGGACCGAGATGGGGATTTTGGGACCTAGAGTCAAAAATAAATTGTCCAGGATGGGGATTTTAAGACCTATAGTGCAAAAATAATAATAATAACTGGTCCAAGATTGGGATTTTGGGACCTATAGTCCAAAAAACAATAACTGGTCCAAGATTGCAATTTTGGCATCTATAGTCCAAAAATTATATATAACTGGGACAAGATAGGGATTTTGGGATCTATAGTCCCCCGCCAAAAAAAACACAACTGGTCCAAGTTGGAGATTTTTGGAACTGCAGTCCCTTCCCACCCACCCACCCCAAAAAATACAGGCCGGCAAGGCTTTGGGAGCTTTAGTCCAAAAATATGACTTTTCCAAGCTCTTCTTGGGATGGAGAAGCTCTGTCCAGAGACCGAGTTTGGGAAAAGTTATCTCTTTCTTTGGACTAGAAGTCCCAGAACCCCCAACCACTGTGGCCCCCAACAGGAGGGGGGGAGCATTCAGGCAGCTGTGGTCTACAGAAGGAACCTTTCCAAGCTCTACTTAAGGTGGAAAAGTGGATTTCAAGGGCCAAGGCTTGGAAATTTTCCTTTTGGGGGGATTGCAACACCCAGAATTCCTAGCCAGATGGAGAATGACTGGGGGATGCAGCTAGGGGATTCTGGGAGTTGTAATCCAAAAACTGTCTTTTCTCATCTCTGGATCGGGGTACAAGGCCTGAAAAAGTTATTTTTTTCAGGATTACGAGAGACTGTGCCAATTGAGGATTTTGGGGGGGGGGTGTAGACCAAACCAAGGAACTGCCCCTTTGTTTAGAATAGGAAATTTGCCGTATGAAATGCACTTAGTGCTCTATTTTTATAGGTTCATCTCCCCGGCTTAATGGGAGCCACCAGCAAAGAAGCCCTTCGGGTCACCTCCAGAAACCTACCATTCTAAGAGCTGCTTATCTTATCAAGGTGATAAATAGGCTGACAGGGCAAAAACAGATTTTATGCCTCTTAGCACGTAGCATGTGTGCATATATAGGGTGTCCCCATCCTTAAAAGAAAAAAAGTTGATTTGCTTGACATGTGCTGCTGGAGGAGAGCTTCCCAGATACCCTTCACTACCAGAAAGACGAACAAGTGGGATCTTCATCAGATCAATTCTTAATTCTTTCTGGAAGCAAAAATGTTGACACTGAGGTTGGTCCTCCTTTGGTCAGATCCTGGGAAGGCCGGATCCTCTGGAGAAGATAATAATGTTGGGAGAGGTGGAAGGCAGCAGGAGAAGAGGAAGCCCAAATATGAGATGGGTTAACTCCCTCAAGGAAACCATAGGCTTGAGTTTGCAAGAGCTGAGCAGAGCAGTTTCCATGGCTGTGCAGGGATTCGAACCCAGGTCTCCTGAGTCCTACTCGGTCACTCTACTCCCTACACCACACTGGCTCTCTTGCTTTGTTCCTTCCTGTGACAACGTGTCAGGATAAAATAAAATTAAAGTAGAATAAAATTGTAGCTGAATGGCTTTGTTTTCATTTTATGACGAAGATGTGATTTCTTAGAAAATGACCATCCGCCATTCTTTGGAAGAAGGCGAAGTTTATAAAACCAGAAGAAAGAGAAAGAAAAAAAAAGGCCTTGCATGTAAAGTTTGCACATTCCCTGATTTTGTTCCTTCTGTACAAAGAAGATCAATCTTTTCTCCTCGGGACTTACGAATTTCTCCCAGGTTTTGGTAAAGAAGTCCAAAAACCCCATGCCACTGGCGGACGTTTTTGTTTTCTTTGGATAAAGGGAACATTTGGCAGAACGAACGAGTTCTGTTTTTAAAACATTCCCAGTGTGTGTGACTTTCTTTGCATGTCTTTTTTTCCCCCTTAGTCTGCAGAAAAGGAAGATAGCAGCCCGTCCTAAACATACAGACAGATTTGTAAAATTCCTCTGCTCGTTGGTTATTAGACCATTTTTCTTGGCAGCTGAAACTAAGAACTCAAAGTTATTATTGCAGAGTTTTAAATTTCTGATTAAATTCCTCTAGCTACGCAGCAGAACTGCAGGGATTCACAAAAGAGGATAGCTTCAAGTTCCCCGGATTAGTCCACCCCTTTCATCAACTGGCACTTTAAGGTCTCAGTATCTAATTCTGAAACATTAGCAGGAGAAAGAACAAAAGGTTTCATTATTTACAACTCAACAGATCAAACAGCAAACTTTGTAAACCGCCCAGAGTAGTGCTTTGGCACTAATGAGAGCAGTATACAAATTAAAGTAATCAATAATAAATAAACTGGCAAACACAACTGCTTTCAACAGCAGACTTTAACACACTCAAGAGAGGGAAAGAGACACTGAGCAGAAAGGCGGGGCTCTCTTTAAATTCAAGAGGCAGGGAAAGAACAATTGGTTAGTGCTGGATAGATTGACAGGCACCCTAGCCCGGAAAAGTCCCTCCCAGCCACACCTTCTCCAGGCAGCATGGGAGGTCGTAAAAACTCCAACATACACTTTGGTCTACCCAGGAGTAAGTCCTCACTGCATGCAGCAAGGCTTCCCAACTGCAAGTGGTGTAAGAAGTCGTAAATGATTACAAACTCTCCTATTCACATTTATTTCCAGTTCTGGAACCAAATGTGTAACTCTAATTTCATAGAGTCTGCGCCTCATTGGTTGCCACTTGTGGGCCATCCAAGCATGCCTGTTCTGTGGTGGAAAAGGTGGAAAGCCCCTAATCCATGCTATTAATATTTATTAATCTTTGTTTTTAAATTTTACAAATATTTATTATGTCTGTCATCTGCTTTGTGGTTTGCCTAATAATTGTTGTGATCCATAACAGTGTGCATTTTGTTGGAGTTTTTTTGCAACGTCTTTGCGTGCTGCTGTTAGCAGGTTTGGCTGGGAGGGACTCACTGCTGCAAGTAAAGAGAAGTGGTTTTTATTCTTTCTCCTATCAATGTCTCAGAGTGAGTTATTGAGACTGTAAGTGCCAGTTAATGAGAAAAGGAGTGGACTATACTCTGGGGAACTTCAAACTATTCTGCTCTGTGGTTGCCTGCCGCTAAAAGAAACAGGAAAAGAGGAAGTCCAAATAGGAGACGGACTGGACAGGACATTTTCTGGATCGCTCATTCATAGGGTCGCCGTAAGTCACAGGCCCCTTGACAGCCCATATATATACATAAGGAATCATCATAGCTTTGTATAGGAATGACTGTATGGAGGCTGTGCAGGGGTGGAGCACTAGTGTGATTGGCAGCAGAATACTGAGTGCTGATTGGTGGGTTTTGATTCTGATGTCCTGGGGGAGGAGCCTGGGTGGCAGTTAAAAGAGCCTCTAGAGCGGGAAAAGAAGTCAGTCTGTCAGGCTGTTTTTCAGAGAGAGAATGTGTGTGGGAAAGTTAGGGAGTCTGTGAGGAATTTAATTAGGATTTAAATTCCAGAAAGAATGTTTTGACGTCTAAAGTGCCGCTGACGGTTATTTACACTCCTTCCTACCCCTTCCCTGCAGTCCTTCAATAAAATCCCCCTTTTTTGGGTTCGATGAAACCGAAACTCTCCTCATTATTTTATGAAGAATTAAAACAGGCGACAAAGAGCAAGAGCGTGTTCGCTCCCAAAAGGAGGGAAATATATATTTCTGACCACCCTATATGGGGTCATTAGGGAACCACACCTTGCTTTTATCTACCTATCTAAAGAAAAGAGCAGGATATATATATATATTTCCCTCACACGTACACATCTTGGTACTTAATCTTTCCTGAGGGGATTTCTGAAGGATGTGTATCCCTCACTCACACACATCTTGGTACTTCCTTTTGCTTGGGTCCTAATTTTTCCACATAGTATGGTTAGACTATTTATTTCTTTATTTTCTTTGTCCGTTGATTGGTACACCACCCGTCCATCCATCCATCCATCCATCCAGCTACCAAGGCTGCTCTAGGCGGTTTACAACAACAACAAAAAATAAAAGCCGTAACCAACCACCACCATTTATGACAAAACAATATTTAAAAAAATGTAGTAGACCACTCTAAATTAGAAGCATTAGGAACTTATAAACACAACACAGAAACAACAACATGTAATTTTATCAATAAATATCCCTCTCTCACACACATCTTGGCACTTCATCTTTCCTGAGGAGATTTCTGAAAAATATATATAAGAGGTGTTGAAACACGTCAAATAAGAATAAAAATGCTCAAATTAACTTCTTTATTCATTTTGGGTGCTTGTGGCTGATTTTTATTTTACTTTTTTAACTAACTTGCTCTCAGGGAGTCTGTGGGGAATTTAATATCCGCCAGATATTGAGGTCCTAAACCATTTAGGGCTTTATAGGTCCTAGTTAATACTTTGAAATCAATGCGGAATCGAACAGGGGCAGCCCGAGTGAGGGAGTTTGCCTGAGGAGGCTTAAGTTTAAAAAGAGGGCTTCCTTGTCATGGATGCCAATATAAGTTCTCCATCTTGTGAGAAGTGGGAGGGATAGATGAGGGCTTATCCCAAGACTCCTAAGTCAAGTCGAGGAGGCACCACTATGGCGGCGGCTCTGCCAAGGGCTATGGGAAGGTTCAGTGACGCCCATTGCCAACAGGTTGTTTACCTGTCCCTCAATGATCTTAACTCAATGTCTAGGCCATGTACACCCAGCGGATCACACTACTACCCCTGAGTATTTGTGTGTGTGTGTGTGTGTTTGTTTGTTAATCTAGTGTTCCACCAAGGGGGTGTGACCTGGCTTAAGGGAGAAAACATCTTGAAATTCACTTTCTGTATCTCTTATTTGGGCTTGTAGCCGCTCTGTCAGATAATGACCTAACTCTAGCCATCCTTGCTCTCCCATGTTCTATAGGTGATGGTCTCGGGACCTTATCCCCCTTCCTCTATGTCTCTGAAGAGCTCCTCTCTATCCTTCCAGGCCTTTCATGAGTTGACATGGAAAACGTGTAATGGTTTTCTCTGGTCAGGCATTTGGATCTCATCGTCGACCAGACTTAATTGTTGGATTCTTTCCAAGGGCCGTTGCTGTTGGGCGAACAACTTCAATGGCTTCTGACAGGAACAGGAGCAATTCCTTCTGGCTTAGTTGGAAGAAGGGTTGACTTTAGGGGTGTACTTGACTTTTCCACCTTAAATGAAGCACTTGTACTGCTTTACATCACAGCCCTAGTTTCCTTCAAATGATTTCCATACCAACTATGTGTTAACCCCTTTCATACAGCTTGAATTCATAGTCGATGAGCTGCTGATGAGAGTCATGGCACCATATTTCCAGAGCAGGGCTTCGTTGGGTGCATTGACACTTTCTTCTCCACCGGAGGTGGGCCGGCTTGCTCTTCACCCAAGGCTGCTCTTGGGGATGGACATTACTTGTGAAGAGCAGACAGATTAAGAGGGAGAGCACTTCTATATCCATTAGGAAACCAAAAGAGACGCCTTTCGGTAGCAATGTGACTCTGAAGAGGTTGCCTTGTTAGGAAGCCCTCCAGTTTGCCAGTGATGCTTCAATGCCACTTGAAGTTTCGATCTGCAAAGCCTCATTTTGATGCTGTGCTGGTGGATATAATATTCTGTTTCCCTCCACCAAAACAAGGGAAAAATAAATGCAACTGGATGCTGCTTTTGCCTTTGCCTTTGCAGAAATGGGGAACTGCTTTCTTGTCTCCTCCAGAGGTCATGTGATATCTGCATGACTCAGAGAAATCTGTGTTTAAAAGGAGTGCTCCCTCAAGTGGCTAAAAAGGTGTAATAGTAAAAATACAGGCCAGTTGGGGAAAAAATAAAGGCCATTTGTTTGTTTAATTTATTTGTATACTGCCCCATTAGTGCAATGCACTGTTTTGGGTGGTTTACAACATACTAAAACAACACCGAACAGTGGTAAGTTTATAAATGAAACAGTGCAACGCTACAACCATCACAAGAGGCATAAAGTCTAGCTTAAAGACAGAAGGCAAGGCATGGAATCAAGCCGGGGTGTGTGTGTGTGTGTGTCACGAAAGGCCTCTCTGAAAAGCCGTGTTCAATAACTGTGGGCAAAGACACTCTGACAAATAAAATAGTCCCAAACCGGAATTTCGTTCCAATTTGAGACCAAATTTGACTAAAGTTCCCCAGGGCAGAAAACAACCAGCCAACTACTTGGAATTCCATGCCTCCCCCCCCCCCCTTTCCCATTTTTTAAACTCTCTAGTTTGATGAAGAGCTCTTGAGAACCTGAAAGCTTACATATTTTGTGCATATTCGTCCTTAAAAAGGCGTTGGGCATCCCTGGATTTTGGATTAATTTCCTGAGATAGGTGCTAACCCAGCCTGACGCAAGGAAAGCAAGCTGGCTTGAAGAGCGATCTTTTGGATATTAAGAAGAAGAATAGAGCAGGATACAGAAAAAGGGTAGGAAAAGCATCTTTGGGGGATGACAGCTGCCAGGATCCTATAGCCAGTGTGGCCATTTTTCCCAAGCTCTGGATACATACAGATACTGAGGTACAGTCCAGGGCAGTATCTTGTCCTCTAACTGGAACGAACTGGAGTTGTAAAGCAGGAACTGCTTGCACGGATTTCAGTGGTACAGGCAGAAGTAAGATGATTTTCTACCAGATTGAGTCCAGTGAGACTTAATTTATGAATAGGGGCCCTGGAAGACCCTTTTATATCTTGTGCCAGTGTTGATGTGCTAGTTTCCTGGAGAGGGGCAGGGTCTCGATTCCCATATAATGCTATTATCATAGAATCATAGAATAATTGAGTTGAAAAGAGCCCATCGAAGCAGCCCTGACGGACGGCTGTCCAATTATGCACTGCCATCCCACTGTTCATCCTTCTTCCCTTGGGCTCGCCCACCCCAAACCAACTTCCCTATTCTGCAAAAAGAGGGAGAGAGAAAGAGAGAGGCCGAAGAACAGGGCATGCAAACCGGTGCCAATGGCCAACATTGCATCGGTCATCGTTCCAACAGCAGGTGTGCAGTGAAAACGGTTTTACACACAACCCTCATTCAGATATTTCCAGAAAGTGGAAACCGGCAGCCGCTGGATCATGCCCATGGTGGGTGTGAACTTGCTTCCGGATGCTAGAGCGACAGGGTGGCACCCCTCCTCTGTTTACCAGTGTTAACGACTCCACTGGAACAAAACCTGGAAATGAGGAAATGAAGTAAGAATATTACTGCAACTTTCCCTGTATATTTCTTTTGGGGGGGGCCCTCCCATGAAACTCCCGTCCTTTTGGGAAACCTCAATTTGCCCGGGAACCCCACTCCTCAAGATCCAAGTGCTTGATTCCAAACTTCAGAAGATGAGAGACTTTGCCCTCTCACAACCGAGGAGCAGAAGAAAATGAACTTTGCACATGCTCAGAGAAGACTCCCTTTATTCTAATGCTCTGAAAATGTAATTTGGGCTCCCCCCCTTATTGTGTCTTAGAGTTTTGCAGAACTTGGCATTGCAGAACAGGCTCTTTCTTCATTAACGGCCTTTGAGGACTAGTGGTTATGGCAAAGATTAAGAATTGACATCTCCTGCCCTAGTGTGGAAAAGAGGAGATGGCTCGTGCAGTTTTGAATCTGCATCCCAAAGAGAGAACAGGAAGAGTTTTGAATTTTGGAAGATAAAAGAGAAATGATAGTAATAAACTTAGAATGGCAGAGCTGGAAGGGATCCTATGGATCATCAAGTCCAGCCCCTGTCAAGGAGACGCAGTGGGGGATTTGAACTCCCGACCTCTGATAGTTAAACCACTGAGCTATCCAGCAGTTCCATAGTTTTGGGAAGCTGCAAAGGGATAACTGGATTAATGTTTGTAGGTTGCCTTGGTCCAGCACTACTTCCTGCACAAAACTGCCTTTGTGAAGATGCCCCTGGAACCTCCTGCCACTTGGAAAAGGAAATGTGGTACATGGGATTTGTACACTGGAGGACCAAAACCTAGCCTTAAAAAAAAAGGATCTCCACAAAGTCCTCCTTTAATGGGAGAGACAAATGAAGCTCAAAACCTCTGAGTAATGGAGTGGGGGGGGAAGCACTAAGGAGAGCATAGAAATAATGCATTGATTTAACCTGTTAATTTTAAAATTGCAATTTTTACATTAAGGGAACAGCCATTCTTACATGGAGTCTCGCTCATCAGCTGTTTGCCTGCAGGATTTGGAGCAGCATCGAGTGGACCTCCTCATCCATGAAACCCTGAATTGGAGAAAAAAAATTCCCGCAAAAAGGAAAGTTCAAGGCCAAGATCATCCACACTCTGGTATTCCCAATTACTATGTATGGATGCGAAAGCTGGACAATTAAGAAAGCTGACTAGAAAAAAATGGATTTGTTTGAAAGGTGGGGCTGGAGGAGAGCTTTGCTGATACCCTGGACGGCCAGAAAGACGAACCAGTGGGTCCTAGAGCAAATCCAGCCTGAACTCTCTCTGGAGGCAAAAATGTTGAAGCTGAGGGCTGTCCTACTTTGGGCACATCATGAGAAGACCATCATGCTGGGAAAGGTGGAAGGCAGCAGGAAAAGAGGAAGACCTAATACGAGATGGACAAACTCCCTAAAGGAAACCATTGGCTTGAGTTTACAAGAGCTGAGCAGGGCTGTTGAGGAAAAGACATTTTGGAGATCACTCATCCATAGGGAGGTGACCTCCATGAGTTGGAGGTGACTTGTCGGTACTGAATAACTACTCTAAACAGTACTGGTGGTGGTGGTGGGGAATAACCAACGTTTCTGATCTAAACCAGTCATCATATCCTGTGATTCCTGGACCCGTGACATTTCAAGCTGCAGCCAAGATATACTGTGGTTAAATGCTCCCTGACATTAAAAAAAGCAACAACCAGGATAATAACCCTCTCTGCATGTAGAAAGGTAGGTGCCAAGGTGGGAAATTTCCAGCCTTGCCAGTTCCCTTACTAGCTCGCTGTCTAGGTGCAGGTTTCCTGCCCACCCCAGGAAGCGTTCAAACCTGCAGGCAAAACTTGCAGCTGGGAGTGCCACACAGTACAGAAGGAATTTTTTTGTGCCGTCTGGATAGACTGAATTTAATTTCCTCTCCTTCCCCCACATCTGCAGGCCTGGGGAAAGGACTGCCTCCAAATTTATTACAACTCCAGATGTCACACCCGCACCATGTCTGGAGTTCTTTTTCCTCCACTTAAGACCTCAGCTAGAAACAATGTTCATTCCTGTTTCATGGATGTTCTTACCTGAGCTGCGTTGAGCAGATGAGTCCTGTAGATGGTGACTATCTCTTGGTGGTTTTTCTGGACCACCTGAAATGAAATCAAGGAAACCTCTGAGATATGGTCCATGTGATGGACTGACTGATGGAGTATCACAGGATCTCAGGGCTGATTACAGAGCAGTATGAAGCTATTTAAAAACAAATGAGCTTTAAAACAATTTAAAAAAATTAAAATATTAAATTAAAACAATAGAACCATTGCATTAAAACCCGCACAGACCACGAACCTCAACCCCGAAAAGTCAGTGACACACAGACGCACTGATCCAGGCAGAATGTATGTTTTCCACATGAGAAATTGAAGTGGTTTCATATCCCTTGATTAATTCATCAACTTTCAACAATGTGCAAATTATGTTTCTACAGGAGGGAAAATCTTGGTTAAAATGACAAGGACTTGGCTCTCTGAACATCTTCTAGGGCCACTTTGTGGATGATCTAAAAAGATTCGTTGTGCAAACCAGCCCCGGCACTTTTCGCAAGCTAGCATACTGTACTCACCTCAATGTGCAGCTGGAGGCGTGCACGTTCGCTGCGCAGATTGAGGACTTCGCTGGAAAGCTTCTCCGTCTCCTTTAGCAGCTTCTTGATCTGAGGGGAAACAACAACAACAAAGGAAACAGCAATTAAGCCCCATCTCCCATGTGTTTTTCTCACAACCCGTCTTTAGCCTCTGCCTCCATCTTTACCTGGGTACCAGCCACCTAGGTCATGGGCTCCCTTGTCAGGACTGATGAAATATAATTAAATTGCATGCCAAAAATGTGATTCTGCAATAAAGTCTTGTCATATCCTGTAACATCGGTGGTTCCAGTGAGGCAATGTTGGTTAATGGATTTCTCCTTTGGCCCAACAACCACGAGGCCCTCAAAGCAAAAAGTGGAACTGTGGCTTAGAATTTGCAGAGATGCATGTTACGCACAGTCTAGCATAATGGCCAGATTTAACAGACCATACGGACGGTGGCTGCTTGGGCCCCAGAGGCCAGGCCTCAAGGCAAGGAAATGGAAGTAGTCAGCCATCGTTGGCCTGATTGATGTTTTCAAATGTTGTAACCATGGTTTGGGTTCCCGGCTCACAGTTCAGGCAAACCATGGTTTGGTTCGCTGTATGAAATGAGTCACCAACCAACACGTTGGGGGGGGGGGGGACCTACCTCATTATCTATTGGGTTTGCCAGTTTATGATGATTTAAGAACAATTTTGTTGAGAGAATTAGGTTTACTATTTGAGAGATCTGTTAGATATCCGATTAAATTTTTATTGGAGGGCAGATCTCCCTATATCTCTGGGGAGGTTTGCTTTTCACTCAGCTGCTTTAAGAAGAAACATGGGTGGTTGCGAGGATGAGAATCCAGATTTTCAAGATATATAATTTTATCCGGTAGCATTTGGTAGCCTTGGCTACATCCATCTGAGTGTTGTATTTCTTTTTAATATTATTCCAACGGCCTCTTTTTAACATCTGTCTGTTCTCTCTTTTTGTAATGGCTGTGATTCCACAAATGGAATTCTATTATATTGTTGTTGTTGAAACGACCCACCAAATACGAGAGATGTAGGAAAACACCTTCTGGGGCTTAACAAGGCATGAGGGGCAGGCGTGATCCTCTAAGAATCCTATAAGGTGTGGCCCCACCTCATACCATGAGAATCTATGTTTCGACACAATCTGTGCTGGAATTCCAGAAGCCTCCTACCTTCGCTTCCCTGTCCTGACAGGCCTTGGTCAGATCCTCCACCTTCTTATTCAACTTCTCCATCGCATTTTCCATCATCTGCGACTTCCCCCTGAGCTCTTCCACCTCTTCCTCGTGCTCAGCCGCCTCACCTCGGAGCTCCTCATTCTTCCTCTTCTCGGCGGCCAGGGCGTCCTTGTGAAGGACACATTCTCCCCTCGCTTCCTCGTATTTCTCCTGAAGGGACGCCAGCTCAGATCCCAGGGCTTGAGCCCTGACGGACAGCATGCCGCGGACCTTCTCGTGCTTCTTGAGGGCTTCCTCCTCCTCGTGACGCAGCTCGGCCATCTTGGCAGCCAGCTGGTCAAGGAGCTGCTTCAGCTTGCCGGCCTCTCGGCCTCTCCCGCCCAGAGAAGCTTCGGCTGCTTCCAGTGCCTCTTTCGCGTCCTGCAGGCCTTTCTCTAGCTCGCTCATCCGCTGCCTGACTTTCACGTTGTCCCCAGCAGCATCTGCGGCTTCAAGAGAGACATCCAGCTGGGGTTTCTTCTCTCCTGGGAAGGTGCCCAAGCTGTTATGCTCAGCCTCAAGGCTGTGATTCTCCTCTTCTATCTCGGACACCAACTGTAAAGCTTCATTCTGCTTCTTCACCACATTGTCTAGCTTCCAGTGTAACTCCTTCAATATACAGATATCCAGGTTTTCAACTCCTATGCTGTTGGCCTCTTTGCTTACCTTCTTCAGGAAGCCGTCCTTCACCATCTCCATCTCCTTCTTCTGGGCTTCCAGCTTCAGATGCAGCTTCCTCGATTCCTCTTTCTCGGCTGAAAGTTGCCGGGTCAGAGAATCAACGGTCCTCTCCAGCTCTTCCACTGCGTTCTTGGTCCCCTCTGCCTGAGACGTCTCCTCTTTTGGAGAGCACAGCCTCTGGAGCTCCCCTTGAAGCTTCTCTCTCTCTCGGCTCAGCTGGGCGAGCTCCTTCGCCAGGTCCCCGTTGTTCTTCTTGAGGTCCCACACCTCCTTCTCCAAGTCAGAGCTTTTCCGACAGGGGCTGGCTTTGTCCTCGGCCGCTTCAGGCTTCCGCCTCAGCTTGACCTTCCCAACGGGGCCGTTGGGCACGTGGTTCTTTTCCATCCCAACCTTTCCCGACTCTTCGGGGATTTTAGGGTTGCCCGGGGATGGCTTCGCCTCCTCCCTCAAGGTGCCATTCTCTCCTACAAGATGCCCGTTGCCGTTCACCACCACTCCCGAGGGAGGGGCCAAGAGGGCTTCCCGCAGAGCCCTGCCTTTCTCGAGGAAGGTGGCGTTGACCTGCCCCAACCTGATCAAGGCACACTCTAAGCCTTCGGTGACCTTCTTCCAAGCAAGCACACTCCTCCTGACCGCTCCAGAGGGCACGGCCTGGCCCTGGAGTTTGCTCCGGAGTGCCTCCTCCGCTTCTTGCTTCAGGGCCACGTTCTCGGCCATCACCACACCGTTCTCCTTCTGGACTTCGGCAGACACCCTCTCCATGTCTGTGAGGAACTGGCAGACCTTCTCGTTGGTGAGCGCACTCTCCGGCTTGCCTGCCAGATGCTTCGCCAGCAGCCCACGCAGCCGCTGGTTTTCACCCCCCAAGTTCCTGCACCTGTGCCTCCAACGCCTTCAGCACCCCGCTTTGGTTCTTCCTCTTAGCCTCGTAGACCCCGATCACAGCCCTCATGTTCTCCATGTGTCCTTCCATCTCCTGCACCCTTTTATCCGCACTTGCCTTCTCGTCGAGGGCTGTCGCCACTTCAGCCTGGAGGCGCTTGAGCTCCGCTTGTTGCCGCTTCTGTTCCTCTTCCTCCTCCTCACCGGGCCACCGGACTTCTGTCTCTGCCTGGACGGCTGCGGCCTTCTCTTCTTGCGTCTCCAGCTTTTGGGACACTTCTTTCTCCTGCATTTCTGGTTTTTGCCTCCTTCTCTTCAGTTCCTGCACTTGCTCAGCTAAAAGGTTGAGGTAATAGTCTTCCTCCGTCGAATCGCGGCTGTACCGCCGGCTCAGCGCCTTCCACCCCTGCGCTCTGTCGTCTCCTTCTGGAAGGAGCTGGTTGATCTCCTGCACTTGGTCCCACACTCTCTCTTTCATCACTTTGCACCCATCGGAGAGGGCCTCACATTCTTTCTCCTTCTGGGCCAGCTGCAGTTCCAGTTGGATGACCTTCATCTTCTCTTCTCGGTATCTGGTTCTCCATTCTTTCAACTCTGAGCCTTCCTCTTCCTCCTCTTCTTCCCCGTCACTGGGGTCTCTTCCCTCGCTCTGGAGGGTCAGGCTACTCCCATTGGTCTCTCTTTCACTCTCAGACGGAACCTGGAAACACAATACAACCCCAGAACTTTACGACCGTAAACTAGTACAACCTCTCCCATAGTTCCAGTATGCATCTGCAACACATCTGGCGAACAACAGGTCAGGAAAGGTGGTTCTAAAAGGACCACATCTCATTAGTGCTAAAAGAAAATTGGGTGAAAACTTAAGAGTTTGGTATGGAATTGTGACTCCAGTTTCAGGGGTACAGCGAATCCACTCCATGTTTTTTATCCTGTGCTCTGTAGGACTTAAGCAGGGATTCAACACCGTGGCTAGCTCCTGTAAAGGGTAGTCCAAACATGAAGAGAGAGTATTCCTAGCACTCCTAGCAGTTCCCAGCTACCACTGGTTTGGAAGGGAACAAGAGAAAAGCTTGTCTTGAGTTTTAAAAAAAATCCCTTAAAGAAAAATTTCCTGGCTCAAAATTCAGCACCTTGTTTCCAGTTAAAGAAGTTTCTGCAACCACAACATTGAATCATGTTCTCTATCTCCTGCATGTTCCCAAAAGCACAGAGTTGAATGTGTGGATCAATCACATCAGCATCTCAAGTTCTGGAGGAACATCATCTAACAACTGAGGGTTGCAGGAAAAAGAATATAGGAAATCAGAGATTGGGTCATTTTCTGCTTATCAGAGGCTATATGAGGAGGACCCAGAAAGGAAAGGTACTTAAATGGAGTAGGCTCATGATTCAACATGCTGTAGCTATATACAGTAGGACTCCCATATCCACAGGATCAGTATCCACTAATTCAGTTATCCATGGTCTGAAAATATTAAAAGAAAAATCATATATTTCTAAAGGTGAAGTTACCAGAACTGGCCAATCGAGGGAGCCAGAGACCATGCTATGTATAGTTTTCATTACTGTATTAAAATAGCGCTTGCAGTAATCCGCGGTTTTCAGTATCCGCTGGGGGTGGGCTTGGAAACAATTCCCGCAGATATGGGGGTCCCACTGTATTTGTTCTTTGTAGCCAAATTCATAACTCATGGTAGTATTAAGCATTTTTCAGCAGTCAAAATTGATTTTAAAGTATTAACCACCTCTTTTTACCTGCGAGCTAGCTTCGGATGAAGGATCATGCCCTTGTTCTGTAGAAACAAAAAGACAAGGTGTGAACTCAAGTTTTCAAGGGTCAGAACTTCAGTTACCCACCCCCACTAAGTCACTGTTGCCTGTGCAGGCTTGTGCAGGAAATGATGGGAGTTGTAGTTCTGCCCAGTGTGGAAAAACATCAGACTGACCCTAACGCTGCCTTGAATCTTTTCTGCCCACGTTTCCACGTTAGGTAGTCTGGCTTTGTTTGCTACATGATACCATCGTCCACACCAATAAATACATGAAAATATAATCTCCATTATATGTTTATGGTCTGCAGTTCATACTTTTATCCTGACAACCCCCCTACGAGGTGGGCTGGTTATTCTTCCATATCATTTCCTCCTTTAGCTCATATAAACAGAGTGCATTGTTTCAGGACTTGGTAGAACAAGTGGATAAATCCTGGCTTTTGGACAATATCAGACCACTGCAGGGAACCGCCAGCTCCTATGCGAATTGCAATATTTGCTCTTAAATATAAACTATTTTAGCTATTCTCTGTAAACAGTTGTGTTGTTGTTGTTGTTTTTACAGTTGTATGTATAACAGTGACAAAGTACATTTTTGAGTCTTTGAATTGTAACGGTAACTCACGGTGAGGATCCTGTGGGGGTGGCTTCCCAGTTCTGGGCCCCCATTCAAGTTTAATAAACCAGTTGACTTCAAGTTCGAAACCCACTGGTTCCTTCAACGAAGTTAAAACAGGTTGTATCGCCTTCCTTTCCATTTCTGTCGCCAAGACGTGGTCTCTTGGGTTCAAACATCCTTTCTTTACAGCATCGACCTCCCCCTCAGGGGTCTCAACTTTATTTGCAACTGGCAAGAGCAGAGCAGCACCAGAAAGTGAGCCGGCCCCGTCTCTGGCTCCCAAACGTTCTTGCCCAGAGGGCCTCTGAGGGTTTTTGAAGGGAACCGTCCCAAAAACTGCTTCCCGGGGAAGTTCGGCATGTTTGATTCTCTCTATTCTTCGTCTCCCTCTCAAAATCCTTCCTTTCTTTCCATCTTCTCTCTCTCTCTCTCTCCAGTTTCTCCCTAATAAGGGGTTTTCCACACCTTCTCCACTCCTTTTCCGCCATGTCTCTGGGAACGCTCAGCAGGACCCCAATCTCCGGTCTTTTATGATTTCCACCCAGTCTTCCTCCCTTCCTCTTGCTTTGCCCAGCACTCCTCAGCGTCTGTCCTAACGGATTCCCCCTTTCGCCCCCTTTTGCCCCCCTGCCCAAACAGTTTTTTCCAATGGTTTTTCTCTCCCCAAACATTCCAGAGTTCCTCTGTTCAAATCAGCCATCGCTGCCCTCCCGTCTGCCGGTCTTCAGCCAACCCTTCTGGTTTTGGGGTTGGAAGGGACGGCGCCCCGATTGGTTCTCTCCGTTTCTCACACCCATTCCTTTCTAAAAGTAACTTTCCCAGTTTCTTTAAAATGCAAAAACACCTGAGGATCAGCCTGATTTCCCTCATTTAGGCAGCTTCAGAAATTCAGCATCTATTGCTCAGCGCATGCATCCTTAATAATCATCAGTTGTCGTTGCCAGGCCTACATCTCCCAATATTATGAGAGCCGGTGTCATCTAACTAGGACTCAGGAGCCGTGGGTTCATAATTCCCACCCAGGCATGCAAACTCACAGTTGGACCACGGTATCCGCAGGGGATTGGTTCCAAGTTTGCCCCGGGTGGATGCCAAATAATGTGGAAGTATTGAACGCTATGCATTGCATGGCCTCTGGCTTTCTCTAGTGGCCAGTTCTGGTCAATACACCCTGGGTATTTCTGATTTTTTTATTTATTTAGGTGGATAAATAAAAAAACAGTGAATAAGTGAATCAGTGGATAGTGATCCCGTGGATGGGGGGGGTCCCACTGTAGTACATAATTACTACAAAAACTACTACCTACTAGTTTTGAATTTGGGCTCCCGCGTTCTTTTTCAGCTTAAGGATGCAAATTTTAATGAATGGACGACAGTCGTCTAAATATTTCCCATCCATCAGGAAAGGATCCTGGGTTTCTCCCAACCGTGTTGGGCACAGATCGGCACGGTCTAGGCCAGAGGTGGTGAACTAAATGTTTCAGACCCCAACGCCCAGAATCCCCGTGCTCAATTTCCAGTGGCAAAGAACCATGGGAGTTGTCATCCCTGGCTGAGACTCCTTAGAAGCTGCCTGGGAATTCCCGCTCCCGTCACCTCTTTTCTTCCATTTCCTCAGGGCATTTCGGACGAGCCGCCTCAGGGCGCGATCCTTGGCCCGCTTGGCGTAGTGGAGGGCGTCGCGGCCCGCCCCGTCCACCTGCGCCACGTTCGCTCCGCTCTGCAGCAGCAGCTCCACCGACTCCGTGCTCCCGCTTTCACAGGCAATCATCAGCGCCGTCCTGAGTTGGGGCAGACAAGGGGACAAGACAGTGGGTGATTGATTCACAGGATCTGGGCCCAACGGCACAGCGTATTCCTCTGCAGATGATGAGAAAAGCCCCAGACAGTGAAATCAAGGGCCAGTGTAGTCCACCATCTGGCTCTTTTCAGCACTTGACGGGTCCCTCTAGAAGCCTACAAGCAGAGGATAAACAGAGTGAGGGCCATCCTCCCTTGTTTGTCCCTGGCCTCTAGATTTTAGAGATGAAGACTGCCACTGAGCCTGGAGGTTCTCCTTAGTTATCATGGCTGGTGGCCCTTGATCGTTAACCCCCACCACCATAAATCTGTAACATTCTCCTTATAAAGCCATCTAAGATAAGGGTCATCAACCCATCTTGTGGCAGTGAGTTCCATAAGCTCAGTAAAAAGCAACACAGCTGTGTCCCAAATCTATTGCCTATCCATTCAACTAGGTGACTCTCTGAGTTCTGGTCTTCGATCCCAGCTCCCTTCTGATGCTGGCTGCCACCGTCTCTGCCCCTCACGCCGGGAAAGGGACTCACTTTCCATCTCTATCAGTGAGGTCAACCGTGGCCCCTCTCTGGAGCAACTGGGAGCAAACAGCAGGCTGCTTCACCTGAGCGGCGACCATCAAAGGCGTCCGTCCATTCTGGGGCAAAAGATATAAGTAATTAGTTACTGCCCAAGGCTTAGATGAGTTCAGCGAGTTACCATGAGTTATAACTGTAAAACTACATTCAGGGACTTACTGTTAGAGTTACAGTTGCAAACTATTGTCTTCATTATAAAAATAACAGAATAGATACTTTTAGTAACTAAAAGGAACTTAATAGTTATTTTAGTAACTTGCATTGTAACTAAAATAGTTACAGACACATAGCAAAAGGAGCAAAGAGATCCCTCATTACATCACAACCCTAACAGAGCCAAGCTATCCCTCAGTGATTCCAAAGAATTAATAACTGCAGAGGAATATGTAATGAGTTTTTCCAAAGCACTTAATTATAAGCAACATTATTCATAATTAGTTACTTTGGAGCCTTACGTTATCCGTGACGTCCAAGGAAGCCTCTTGATCACACAAAAGCAACACGCTGGACGCGCATCCAGACAAGGCTGTGGGTGGCAGGAAAAACGAGGGTCTGTCTCAAACTTGAGCACTGAGATACAGATTTATGAAACATCTTCCCCTCCGACCAGCTAGCCTTCCCCATATTTAATAAATATGGCATTTTCCTATTTCAAAAAAACAAGGGCAGAGTGGTGCGGTACCTACAGAAGAGTAAGCGTCTCCATGGGATACCCAGGGTGGTGTAGTGGGTAGAGTGACAGATTAGGACTCAGGAGGCCTGGGTTCGAATCCTTGCTCAACTATGGAAGCTCACGGGGGTGGGGTGGGGTGGGGGGGGTGGAAAACCATTCCTTAAATGGGTCGCTTACCTTGGGGCCCCCACTAGAGTCACGGTAAGTCGGCTCCAACTTGCTGGCACATAACAACAAACAAGGGTCACCCTGGTAAATTTCAGCCTTGAACTGTTAAGAGTTCTGGTTTTACTAGCTGTTTGGTGAAACCCAAAATGTACATCTTAATATTTACTCAAAAGAAGAAGAAGAAGAGAAAGAAAGAAAGAAAGAAAGAAAGAAAGAAAGAAAGAAAAGATCCATAGTAATTTTCAGTAAATTTCTGAGCTGTGAGTCTTAAAAGTAGATGTAGGTCTTCGATTCCCTTTGCAAATTCAGAGCTGAGCATCTTTTTTCTGGGCTACTTGGAAGACCTGAGATCTGAACTGTCCACTTGCTTATGTACCTTTCAAGGTGGACAGGTACTTGTTGCAGACTGAGCGAGGGCCGATAAAGAGATTTTCTTTGCTCTAACCAATGCTGTTGTTACACGCTGTCAAGTCGCCTCCGACTTATGGCGACCCAGTGAATGAGCGCTCTCCAAAAGGTCCTGTCCTCAACAGCCCAGCTCAGCTCAGCTCTTGCAAACTCAAGCCTGTGGCTTCCTTTAGGGAGTCCGTCCATCTCGTGCTTGGCCTTCCTCTTTCCCTGCTGCCTCCCACCTTTCCCAGCATGATTGCCTTTTTCCAGAGATAATCCTCCCTTCTCAAGAGGTGCCCAAAGTAGGACGGCCTCCGTTTGGTCAGTGCAACAGGACAAGTTCATTCAGACCTGAGCCATGTAACAAATGGCCTGCTAGGTTTGCAAAATAACTAAACTGTATGGCCTGGGTTTTTCTTTTTTTGTTTTGCTTTGTTTTCTGTTTTGTTCAAAGCAGGAGGAGAAACAGGTCGCTGAGTTTTATCAAAACCATTTCTTATTCTCTTACTTCCTCGCTGGGTCCCGCCCAAGGAGTTTACTCCAAATTCAAATCCTGCTCCTGGTGATGGGCATTAAATATTGCCAGGGGCGGGGCTGTATTGAGTGGTTCTAGTCTTCCTTTTTTCGGGCGAAGAAACGGACCTTCTGTTCTGTCGGAAGCGGAGCAAAAGGCATTGCCTTACACCATCGTCCAAAATGACCGCCGACAGGTATGCATCTTTTGGGAACTTACCCGCCCAGTGTAGAGGCGTCCAATTCCCTCCATCCAGGCAGTCCTCATTCGCTCCGTGCTGCAAGGGAACCGTTGTAAAGATATTCACATGCACTGCTAATCGTGGATTTGTTTATTTATTTCTTTAAAGCAATACTAGCCCACAGAGTAAAAGGCTTGCTAACTATAAGGTGGAATTAAAAAGACATCAGAAAACTGGAAAACACTCCACTTTGGGGAGAAACCAGATGGGATTATTTTACATGGGTCTCTGACAAGACACAGACTCAAACAGGAAGCGTCGTTTTGCTTCTCCCATTCTGGATGGTCCCTCTTTGACGTTTCAGCGTCGCTCTGCCACCCCATTTTTCACCATCCAGTGCAGGCTATATATTTTTTTGCCTCTCCCAAGACACGGCCCTGTTCTTTCTCCTCTGTCCGACTCTTGCACCCGAGTTCTTGCAGCGAGTGTGCCACTCCGTTTCCAAAAAGACCCTTGGGTGGAGAACAAGAACAGGAGGGGAAGGGTCATCATTGCCAAAAGTGCTCTCAAATCGCCTTGGGTTTCCTTCGGGACATCTCTGGTGAAAAAGAGTGCTGTAAAAAAATGGATCCTAAGGCCCACGGGAGAGAACTTTCTTCATGGCTGCTCCCAGAGCCTGTGGAACTCCCTGCCACGGGAGGCCAGGCTGGCCCCATCTTGGCTGTCCTTCGGCAAGCAGGCCAAGAGACCTTTCTCTTCGGGCAAGCTTTCCCTGAGTGACGGGCTGCCCGAGTGGGATTTTTTTAATGGGTGGCTGTGCCTTGTTGCTTTTGAATGTGTTTTATGTCTTGATTTGGCTTACCATTTTTAGTGTGGCATTTGTTTGATCCTTTTTAATATTTGTCTCCTTGCTGTTCTTAGCTTCAAACATTGTCTTTTAATGATGTAAGCGGCCTTGGATCCTTTTTAAGGAGAAAGGCACGGCAAAAATATTTTAAATTTCTACCTACCTACATACTTGTATGTACATGCATACCAATTGAAGCACTGTCCTGACATCATATGATTTCAATCCCTGAGAAAATTCTGTTTCTTCTTCCATACCTCTTGTTCTGCTAGCATCTCGCTTCTAGGAATGATTCCAGATTTCCCCCCCTGCCTGGATGGACAATTGTCAAAATCTTAATTAATAATTCTGTGCCAATTCTGGCTTAGGGTCGCCCTGCCAGAATTTTCTAGGCATGCTCAGGAGAGGTGCACCAAACCTTCCTTCTGGTGGCGCCCTGTGACCACTGAGCTGCTTGCAGCTATGCACACAAGTGGAGAGTGGTGTGCACCGTCACACCAAACAGAATGTTGGCCTCTGTTTTCCACCAACTGAACATTTTTGGAGTAGATTCTCCTGCTCAAAAGCCACAAGCCTAGCACTCGGCTAGCATAAACCTCAAGGCCACTATCCCGTAGGTAGGTAATCATGCTATTCTCTGTCATGTGACTGGTTATGCAAACAGTGTATGACTGGTTGCATGAAGGTCTTGCTGCTCAAAGGGGAGTCACTTGCCTTGACTTCTAAGGAGTCCCGCAATCAAGACCTACACATAAATCACCCAACAAAGCAAGCTGATTTGCAAATTAGATAAAGTGAAACGTTGCTCCTACTATGCACCCAGAGGCCTTCAGCAGTCATGGAATTCTCTCTTCTAGTGACAGGTCATCTATAATGTCTGTTTCCGCCTTCAGGCAAATGAGGTCAAATTGAAGAAACAAGCTGCTCAGCAGGGCTCCCTGATCTGGTCTGGATGTGCCTTGCGCTTGCTTCCCTTCCACCCTTTGCCTGGCTTACTTCTGTGACATCACCCTAAGGCCCCGGTCCTCCAGCCTCTAGGTCTGGGCCTTGCCATGGGAGACAATGAGATCCTGCCGACCTGGCAATTCTTTTGAAAGCACGCCTTTGCCCTTCTCAAGATTAATTCTCCGCTCCGGATTTCACCCCACGCCCAGCGCTTCATTTTCCCAGTGATATTGAAACTGCCTTCCAGGGACGTCTTGCGAGGTCGGAGGAACAGGGGAGGATGATTCAACCCCAGAAGTTGTCTCAGGTTGGGTGGTGCTGGCGAACGAGGTGAAAGGCAATCAGGAACACAGGCCAGGTCCCTCTTGTTGTTGCTTATCCCTCCTTGATCCTTTTCTTTCTCTCTCAGCCGTGGTGCCGGATCGCTTACCACCCTGTCGCTTCCCTCTGGTTTTGCTATGCTTTTATTTGGCCCTCCGTGGGATTTTAACTTCTTTCACGTTGCTGCTCTAATTACTCCGCCTTGCCTAAGGTTTCTGCTTTAATTGAGAGGAGAAGCTGTTACACTAGATGCCAATGTAGGGTTTGTTGAGAAGGAACATTTGTTCCCCTAATAGGTACCCAATATTGCATCGATTATTTCTGTGTTTTCCCTGCCATCCGGATGACGTAAGGCCAACGGTGAGAAAAAATAACAACCAAAAAAAAACCTGTCTTTCCAAGTTTTTTTTCTCCCTAGGAGGCAGTTTTGTTCATTTCTTTCACTTGGTATCGGGGGATTTCGGTGCAAGCATTAATGCACTAACAAATTAAAAAAGCAACAATCCAGTCGTGGGGAGAATCCTTTAAAGTGTTTCAAGGCTTTTGTCGCTGTTTTTGAAAGAAGTCTCACCCCAATCAGTTTGCCCTGTTGCCAAAGTCCTGACTGAAAAGCTGTGCTTTTATTTGTCTTCTGAAGGTAATCATTCTAGAACGAGGGGGCCACCCCTGAGAAGGCCCAGCTCCTCAGTCGTAGACTTCCAGGCCTCCCTTGGGATGGCCACCCGCAACACTGAAGATTGAGAGGAGTGGGTGGGACAAGTGGTAGACCGCCCAGAGTAGACCTTTGGTCTAGATGGGCGGGATAGAAATCCAATAAATAAATAAATAAAATAGACGGCTGTGCCA
This sequence comes from Intellagama lesueurii, assembly GCA_037013535.1. Classification (NCBI taxonomy): domain Eukaryota; kingdom Metazoa; phylum Chordata; class Lepidosauria; order Squamata; family Agamidae; genus Intellagama; species Intellagama lesueurii. The sequence continues at coordinate 1,036,040 of JBAJHW010000022.1, forward strand.
GCTAGCAAGGTTGCAAACCGTTCGGGGCTTTTTGTCAACCTGGACACCTTAAACATGGCACGGAAGCTTACTGGCAGCCGGTGGAAATGAGCCGGGAGAGGGGAAACGTGATCATATTTCGAGATCCCTAATATTAGCCGGGTTGCTGCATTTTCCCTTTGCTGCAGCTTCCGAACCGCCTACAAGGGTAGCCCCACGTGGAGAGCATTGCAGTAGTCGATGTTCGAGACTACCAATGCACGAAGCAGTGTTATCAGGGATTTTTAAAAACTTGGGTCAGCCTGGATCGAAAGGAAGAGGTAGCTTTACCTGCAAAAGGACCTTCACACACTGGGGCTGGCAAGAGATGGTCGCCAAATGGAGAGCCGTGCTGCCTAGGAAGACGGAGAAAAGGAAAATAGGAAATATGTCTCGCGAGGCAAAACAGAGAAGGAGAGCCGGGTGGGAGAGAGGGAGAGAGAGAGATGGGCCTTTTCTCAAGCCGTAGAAGAGAAATGTGATCGCTGCCGTTGTATATGTGAAGGGCTTCCACCTAGAAGATGGAGCAAGCTGGATTTCTGAAAGTCCACAGTCTAGGACCCCCAGAGTACTGGATTGAAATTATGAGAAAGGAGATTGTGCCTCATCATTAGCAAGAGTTGATCAGAAGAGCTGTTCAACAGTGGAAGGTGGTAGATTCTCCTCCTCCAGCGGTTTTTAAACCTGGCAAGGGGTCAGACTAGATGGCCTTCTGATTCTTCTGGGGGTGACTTGTAAGCTCAGTGTAGCTGCACCGAAGCCGAGCCGGAAGCACACTGGACTCTAGCTCCTTAAAATCTCAAAAAACTAAAGGCATTTAATTGGGAGTGTTAATAGGCAGGTGCAGAATTCACCCTGGGGGGTTTAAATTTGAATTTAGGGAAAGAGGCTGCCTTTCGTTTGTTGGGCCAGCGTGCTAAGGTCCGTAATTTCTAATTGGTGTGTGAACTTCTTCCTTCCACTCCCCCCCCCCCCCCCCCGTGGATCCACCTCTTTCATTTCCCTGGAGTTTGCAGCTTCCATTTCTGCCAGGCCAGCCTGGGGGCACTGCTTTGGCTCCCTTTGTGGCACCAACCCACAGCTTTTCCTGTCCTTCCGGTATGTGCCATGTCTTTCGCTTTCCTCACATTTGCTTATCCAGAGACTACCAGAATATTAGAATATTTGGGGAGGAGACATCGCAGCGACTTGGCCCATAGTTAGGGGGGCAGGCAGATGTCGGCTGGCCTCTGGCGGGGGTCGGCAAAGTGCGGCCTCAGGCCACATGGGCCAAGACTGTGCTTGCCACCTATGGCTCCAACCCAAGTCCTCCACCCCTACCCCAAAATGGCTTTTCCCAGCAACGAAAACAAAGGCTCCAGTGGCAGCAGTTCATCTTTGAAATACTGTACGTAGGTTTAACAACAACCAAGCCCAATTTTTCGAAGCGGGAGGTTGCTTTCTGAGCCCTTTTAGTTCTGCTTTCTCCAGCACCACCACATTCCTGGTAATCCGTGGCTCCCGGAGAGCCCTGTGGTACCAAACATGGACCCCAGACCTGCTGAAGTTCCCTGCCCCCTGGCTGATTAGCTGGATTAGGGGTAGGACTGGCCAGAGACCTCTCTGTCCATCTCCTTCCCTCGTGATTTTCTTTTTCTACTGAAGAAAAATCCAAATTGTTAGGAAACCTGGTGGCACAATCATATTGTATCGGCTGAAACCCTGTCACTTAGCATAGTACGGGACAACGACAGCAGGCTGACTGAATGAGTGGGATTTGGTGAGCAAGTTCCATGGATTTGAATGGGCCTACTCTAGCAGCAACCTCCTATTCTAAGCAACAGGCTTTCAGTGATTAACTCCATTAATGAAGAGCCATTAGATTTACAAAAGAGATTGATTAAAATGGACCGGCCCAGCTTCCTGTATTTTGGGGCTCCCCCGGAGAGGGCTAAGGAGATGGTTACCACCTTGATTTTAAAATTTATTGCCAAGTTTAGGGTGGAATATCTTCCCAGCTGCTAATCCAGGACATAAATCAAGGCACGTCTTGCCGTAAATGATCTCCTTCCCCGGCACCCTGCGCGCACCCACCGTCATCGTTCTTGGCATTGGCTTCAGCTCCGTGGGTTAGGAGAACGGTGAGGCACTCCGTCAGTCCCTTGGAAGCTGCCAAGTGGAAGCTGTGGGAAAGAGAGGAAAACCAGGATTTTGATCTGCGCAGAGTTATGCTTCACGCCCACCCCTTCCGGGGCATCTGACCCCCCCCCCCCCCCGGCCACTTCCAGCTTTACACGGGCACAGAAATGATTGCCAGTGACGGAGTCTCCTTCAATTCCTCTTCAAGCACGGATGATCCAAGGTAGTCGAATCCATGGCTTCAAGCAAGCGATGCTACAGAAGGAAAAAACTGGGACTGTGGGTGGCTTTTAAGGGTTCATGGGTTGTGATCCCTAGTGAGGAAAGTGGCCACCACTGAGGCTGCTGACCACCTGTTGCCACCTGTTGAGCACAAGCAAGGTTCCCCCCACCAACTTCTTTCTTTCTTTCTTTCTTTCTTTCTTTCTTTCTTTCTTTCATTTCTACACTGCCCATCTGACCGATATTCACTCTGGGCAGCCCACAACCGTGAGAATAATAGAAAATAACATAAACCGAATTGAAAGTGAAGTTAACATTAAATTGGCATTGCCTTTAGAAATGAGCAGGAATTAAACTGAATTGGTTGAGGGTGGGTATTCAGATGGAGTATACAATGGGTAAAGAAACCGCCCCCTTTCACAAACCAGACCAGCCGGGGGGAAAAAATAAACATTTAGAGAAAATAATCGTTTTAAAAAAATTGCAGTCGTAAAAACAAAGCAAATCTTTAGCAGAAGGTTTGCAACGGAGGATACAAGGAGGATCCCCAGCCCATGGTGTGGCTATCATGGATCTCAACATTAGAGGGACTGGCTGGTGTTCCATCACCTGGTGTCCCTGTTGGGCTATTTTCTCCCTTCTGTCCACGGAGGGAAATATCTTGCCTGTGCAGATGCCGATGATCACTCCCAGATGTTCAACGAGTTGAGAAGGAATAGGCTGACTAATTTTTAGATTGACTAGGAAACTATGGCCCTGTGGAGCCTCCATAGTCAGTTGAACATCTCCGATTCCCTATGCCATAGAGGGTGCCCTGATTAAAATATCATCTAGGTACAGAAACAGGTGCAGTTGTTCTTTCCTGCGGAGTTTCACCAGTGCTACCATTGGCTTGGTGAAGACCCTGGGTGGAGACAATAGGCCAAAGGACAAGACGTTAAATTAGAAAAGTCTTCCAATGGAATAGAATGGTAGAAATTGGTGGTAGAAAGGATGGATAGGTATGCAGATATAGGTTTCTGTGATATGCAGAGACACTAGCCAGTCATTTGCATATACACCCTCCATATTGATTGATTGATTGATTGATTGATTGATTGATTGATTGATTGATTGATTGATTGATTTAGATTTATACCCCGCCCATTTATTGTGCATGCCACTACTCTGTGCTTCATGTCCCTGTTCAACCTCTTTACATCTAAAATGGCTCTTCATTCATTTGGGGCGTGTTTGAGAACAATAAATAATATGGAGTAGCATCCACAGCAGCTTTGCGATTATACCTCATTGATGGCTCCAGTTCCCATCAGATGATTGATGGCCTGGAGGACCAAGTATGAACATGATTAGGTGGATCTTATTCCCCTGTAAGGCTGCTTTGATTTTCCAGGCTTCAATTCATCTAACCAGTTAGGACATGAAAGTGTTATCTCTTTATCAGCAATTTATTAACTGGTTACTGTAGTTCAGCACTTAATAATAATAATATCATCATCACCTTAGAACTGCAGAGTTAGAAGGGCCCCTATGGATCATCCAGTCCAGCCCCTGTCAAGGAGGCACCGGGGGGGAATCGAACTCCCAACTTCTGGCTCTGCAGCCAGAGACCTAGACCCCTGAGCTCTGGAGAGGTACTACATTGTGGAGCACCACAATCAACAAGATGATCCTAGAAGCAAGATGGATAACGGGATCAGAAGGAAAAACTTACGTACGCAGATTGCCCGAGAGCGTTGGGTTTTGTCGGTCTGGCCGTCTTCTTGGACATTAGAAGGGACACCCTTCCGACATCCCCTTTCTCAACAGCATCCAAAAGCTTCTGGTCCTGCTTGTTCCAGGTCTCGACCTGGTCAATAAAAGAGGAAGAGAAGGGGTCATTTAGTGATGGATACGGTGCCGTTCAGTGATAGCCAAGACAGATTTTAAAAATGGACTTTAACGAGAGGGAATTCTCCACCTGGACATTCCCTCCATACCTCCGAATCCCACTGTTTTCAGTAATTCTAGACTCTATATTCTCAAATATTAAAGTCTCCAAACATTAGTTGATGTCAGTAGGATAAAGAATGAGAGATCCAGTTTCCCCTGTGAACCACACGCCGGAGGGAGATGACAAGGGAAGCTTTTTTGCCCCTCGGTTGCCACTGTTCCATTTGGTAACAAAAGAAGGACAGGCGAGGGTGGAAAATGTTGTTTTCTTCCACCCCAGGGATTTCAGCCCATGCAAAACAGATGGTTTAAATCCATTGTCTTTCCATGTCATCCGTTGTATAGATTCCTCTGGCTCGAGACATGGTGGCAGATCTCCCAGCAAACATGTCCCATTTGGAGAACGAGGGAGTGAATTACTTGAAAATAGCAATGAAGTCGCCTTCTTAAAAAGAAATGTATGGGGTTCACAGAAATATACATAAAACCCACTGTTTTCAGTCCATTTTCTGTGATGACCTTCCACAGAGATAAGGACCCTAATCCATCTACAGTTACTTATGATTATCCCATCAAAACCCAGTCCTCCATGCAAACCCAGATCAATTCTGGTTTAAAGGTGGTTGTTGTTGTTTAGTTGTTAAGTCACTTCATGACCCCATGGACCAGAGCACGCCAGGCCCTCCTGTCTTCCACTGCCTCCCAGAGTTGGGTCAAATTCATGTTGGTCGCTTCGATGACCCTGTCCAACCATCTAATCCTCTGTCGTCCCCTTCTCCTCTTGCCTTCACACTTTCCCAACATCAGGGTCTTTTCCAGGGAGTCTTCTCTTCTCATGAGATGGCCAAAGTATTGGAGCCTCAGCTTCAGGATCTGTCCTTCTAGTGAGCACTCAGGGTTGATTTCCTTCAGAATGGATAGGTTTGTTCTCCTTGCAGTCCAGGGGACTCTCAAGAGTCTCCTCCAGCACCACAGTTCAAAAGCATCAATTCTTTGGCAGTCAGCCTTCTTTATGGTCCAGCTCTCACTTCCATACATCGCTACTGGAAAAAACATAGCTTTGACAATGCGGACCTTTGTCGGCAAGGTGATCTCTGCTTTAAAGGTAAAGACCCATAAAAAGGAATCTCAGGGATCCTGAGTTTGTCCATCATCCGCCGAATACAGCACCTGGTGTGAGAACCGCCTCTCAAGGCCCATCAATAGTGCATGAGGAGATCTTTCCCCTTGAAGGATCCGTTACTCACAAGGAGCCACCTGCTTTCAGAAATCCATGTTTTTGAAACATTTGGTTCATCCAACGTGCGTGGACATTGTTCACTAGGATTTTAGATCTATGGTCTTCTGTATATATTACCATGGCGTAGGAAGGGTTTGTTTGTTTATTTATGTAAAACATCTTTATCTTGCTTTTCAGCCTTTCGGAGCAACTCATATCCATTTTTTTTAAAAGGCAAGTTTCACCGCCAAGCTGATGATCTTTAAAAAAAAAAACCAACAACACTAACATAGCACATACTGTAAATGGGAAGAAGAGTGAAGGGAATCAGATCAGTATGGTGAGCCATGAAAAAGGCACTTAAATGCAGTTCAGGCTATGTTTGCTTGCTTGAACCTCAGTTAGTGGCCTCTCTGTGTTGCCTTGTTGTTATTTCTTAGATCCACTCTCAATACCTTTTGCTTTCCGTTAACCTGTAGCTTGGTTCAATGAGGCAAGTGAAGACAAAACAGGTATATTTTCTCCCCTAACAAAAATAAAGCCCTGTTTCGGTAACAAACAAGGAGATGATTGTGCGTGCCCATTCAGAGTGAAGGCATAAAGCATTGCCCTTCCTCTGAATTAGCTTGATATAGTGATCACCAAATCTGATGGGCAGTATGGCAGTGCTGTATCATGACCCTTGCTAAGCAGCCTCTTATTGGCCTCTTTATTTATCTGTAAAGGACATTCAAAGATCCAAATCAGCAGAAAAAAGTAAAGAACTCTAGTGGAAAGGTTTAGAAACCATGCCCAGCTCCTTACAGCCGAATTCTTAGCCCACAAAAATAACCTCGCCCGCCAAGATGCTGGCTTTGCCCAAGAGAAGGAATGTGCTCTGCCAATTTTCTTCATTCAAAATAATGACCCGCTCATTTAGCTCCTCTGTTTTCTTCTCTCCAGAGGGCAAAGCCATCCCAACCCATCAGGGAGGACTCGGGGAGGGAGGGAGAGCAGTTGAAGAAAATCCAGTTCCAAAGGCTGATTCCTGACACAGCAACACACCCTGAGCTGATGGAGCGAGATATTTCACAAGGGCCACACACCACCGATTACCTAAACGCTCTTTTGCTCTTTCGTTTGCCCTGGGAAAAGACACTCCCGTTTTCAGGCAGGACTGGCAACGTCTCATTCGGTTTCCAAAGCAATGAGGGAGAAATGCTATTCTTGCTGAGCAGAGTGGAGGATTCGGGTCAGGTATTATTACTGTTGTCGTCTGAGCCTCTTCTTCCTCCTCCTCCTCTTAGAACGGCAGAGCCGGAAGGGACCCTCTGGATCACGGAGTCCAGCCCCTGCCAAGGAGGCCCTGCGGGGAATCGAACTCCCAACTTCTGTGAGGTCGGTCAGACTGAAGCAATTAGCCCAGGAGAATCCAGGAAGCTTTCAAGGGGGGGCAGTAAAAACCGCAAAAGCCAAAAATCTAGTTGGAATCACAGGGTCTGCTCCCATATCGAAGGCTGGTCTTGCCTTGTTTGCGCCGACGATCGCGCAACCAGGTGTTACCACTGTAATGTTGCCACGGTCTCCCCTCGGTAGGGATCCTGTGCTTGTAACATCTGCATCACCCAGAAATACAGATGATAAAGCGCTGGAGCCTTTGCTGGGAAAAACAACAGTAGCCACCGGCAGGTCAAAACATGGGCTAGGTTAAAAAAAAAAAAAGGACCAGGCTATAAGAGCAGCCGGGTAGACGTCTACTTGTTCTTTGAGAATGCCGTGAGGAAAGAGAACTTGCCAAGCCGACCGACCCCTTCGAGGCCGATAGAGGACCGTCTGCTGTCATGGAGGGTATGGGGTCACCCCCCCAAAAAAGGTTCCTGGGAAGGGACCCCAGATGTGAACCAAAGTGATGGAGGATCTGGAGGAGGGTGGGTGTCATTTAGAGCAGAGGGCAGCTGGTATATCTCAGTGGGTTTCAGCGCCTGGTCGTGGAGCCAGGGGCCATGAATCCCACCCCCACTGTACCCCCTCAGAAGAGGGGCTCACCAAAATCAACCAGAGGGACCTTGCATGGGCCCTGATACCCATGTGGCCTTGGGCAAGCTGCCTGGTGGTCCCAGAGCGCCCCCAGGAGGACAGACTGGGAACCCCCCCCCCAAAAATATTACTTGACACCTAGAAAACCCTGTGGGGGGGGATTACTGCAAGTCAGAACCACCTTGAGGGCCCTTAAGTATTAAATTTTACACCACGTGACGTGGAAGATAGACAGATTTGACCCAAAGTTGAGACACAGTCTTGAGAGAAGCCCGTCTGGATTTTGCCCCTTCTTAACGTGTGCGCGCGCATGTGCACTTATTTCCAAGAAGCCGAGGCCGGTCCTAGTGTCTTCGGAAAAGGGACCAAGTCTGACTGCCCCTCTTCGTATAGGTTCTCTGGGCGTTGATGGCCTCCCGTGCGGTCTCCTCATCCAAAGGCTGGCATCAGCCTCCTTGACGAACAGGCAGGGAACGTCAAACAGAAACCAACTTCTAGTGAAGCTTGGAAATAAGAACAGCTTTTGGAGCAATACAAGCAGGAGGGTTCTCGGTGTCCAAGACCCACAGCCAGAATGACACGTTTCCGAGTTTGATGGGTTTTTCTTCCACGCTTGAATCCGTGGTGAGAAAGAAACCCTGGCTCTCATCTCTCAAGGACGTGGCATGCAGGGGCTGTCTTCTTATGTGTGGGGCGTGCTTGCCATAAAAGTACTCTGCACATGCTCAGGAGTATTATTCCCTGCCTTAACTACAAGGTTTGCTCGGAAAGCAACTCCCAGACTCCTGTCAAATCGGTGCGCGCGTGTGTGTATGTGAGGGGGAGCCGAGGCCCATCCCAAAGATACGTTCTCTACTTCAAGAGACCCCCTCCTGTGTTTTGCCAGAGGGTGCTGTTTCTGGATGGTGGAGAAAAGTACTCTGCATAGGCTCAGGGGCCCAGTATACCTCCCAAAACCAAACTCTGACATCAGACGCTGGCAGAAGGCCTCAGGGCTCCCATCGCCCCTCAATAAACCTCCAGGTTTCCTCTAAGAAAGCCTTGGGAGTCTTTCCGTGAAGCAGAAGACTCCCATCCCGCTGCAAGGCCATGTACAAAACCTGAACCCGAATTCCTTCTCAGAAAATTTATTTATTTATTTATTTAATTAGATTTATACCCCGCCCATCTAGACAGATAGTCTACTCTGGGCGGCAGACTCCGTAATCTGCTCACAAATGCCGATAATTTCACAGGCAGAGATTCTGAAATCCCATTCCCCCCCCCCTTTCCTAGGGTGCCCCCTACGCCAAAAGGGGCCCCGGGAGGCACTACCCTTCCGTGCATTCTCGGGTAGCCTTGAGGACTAGCAGCATGGTGGTTGTGCTAGAGATGAATACATTCTGGCCACCATCGTAGTGTTAAGTGACACCGATGTCTGTGCAAGGACAGAAATGTCCATTATGGGTTGTCACTAGTGGACGAGTTATAGCTTGTGCATCACTCATAATGTGCCAGTTGCGTAAACTGGTGCTCAATAAGGCAGCTCATTAACCGGTGGCACAATTCACTACTGCAATTCACAGCATTGCTCTTGCGTAAGGAACCACTAAGTTTTATGCATCTATCTATTGATCGATCGATCAACTGATCCTATGAACTAATGAACATACAAACTAACTAAGCTGGCAGGATAGCTCAGTGCGTTATGCATCTGGCTGCGGAGCCAGCCGTTGGGTATCCAGTTCCCTATTAGGTGCGTCCTGGAAGAGAAGATCCAGCCTGGGTGGCCTTGGGCCAGCTGCACCATCCCAGGGCGCCCCTGGAAGAAGGGACGGGGAAACCACTGCTGAGTATTGTCCACCTGGAAAAACCTGGAAACGGTTGTCATCCGTCAGAATCGACTTGTCTAAACACGCTTATTATTTATCTTTCTATCTATGTAGGCAAAATGTATCTGATCTACATCCCACCTCTTCCTGAATGAGGATTCAGGGAAACTCGCACAAGATCAAACACTAGTGATAAACAAAATACAATAGTTTTTAAAGGAGAAGAAAGAAAAGACTTAAAACAACAACAACAGGCCTTTGGGATGATCCTTCGGATGTCTTTTCCATCTCAAATCTCATGGATGACCCCACAGCCTTCCCTTTTGGTTAACTGAGCATTTCTCAGCTGGCCCCCGGGAAGCAACGACTGAATGCAGCTATCCTTTGGTACCTACCGCCACTTGATTGCTGGAACAAGAGAACATTTTCTTCATGGCTGCTCCGGCCTTCTCTCCTGCCCTGTGGCTCCCCAAAGTGCCACCTCCCGGCATGGCTCACATTTCCGAGGAAAAACGTGCAAATCGCCGTGTGGTCACCATCACCACCGACACTGTTTGTTGTGGGTTTTTCCCCCCCGTCAAGAAGGGAGGTTCTTTCCTTCTAGCAGCCCAGCCTGGGCAAGGAGAAGACCGGCCAGGAGAGACATCCCGGGAGCTGCAGCCCCAGAGAAGCGCCTGCCATCCCCAGACAAGTCAGGCACGGTCCAGAGAGCTTCGGGAGAAACGAAGCGCCACCAGCCTGGGGCCGTTCACACACAGCTCGGTCGGATCCGCCCCCCGCGCCTCTTGCGCACCTGCTTCCCGGGCCCCGGCCCAGGTCTGGACTTGCCCGAGACGCTCGCTGGTGATGTTGCTTGTCTTCTGACTTTAAAAGGAGGGAAGAGGTTGCTGAGCCGCCCTCTCCCTCGAAATGAAAGGCTCTCCTTTTTCACACGTTATGTCATGAAACGCCTGCGCTGGAGTAGCCGTCCTCCTCCGGACACGAGGAACCACTCAAAATTCTCCATCTCCTCGGCGGCACTTGGAAATATTAATTTTTAGGACAGCAAACATCGTCACCACTTTTCCCAAAAGCTGCTTTTGTACACTCAGTTTCTTTCCAGGTCAAGAAATTAAAGGGGCCAGTTTGTCACATTTTTCCAGAGAATTTTCTGACATATTTTCTTGGAGGTATTCTCTGGAAAAGACCATCATGCTGGGAAAGGTGGACGGCAGAAGGAAAAGAGGAAGACCAACTGTGAGATGGACAGAGTCCCTAAAGGAAACCACAAGTCCTGTATTATGTATTTATAACATTTCCACTAATTTTAACCGTTTTAGCCAGAGTGAGGGCCCGGTTCCACTGGCTATTTGAATAGATTCCTCTTCCGACTTTTTAAAAATCAAGTATAAGTCACATAGTATAGAAACCAAAGAAGGACCTAGAAATTATCAGTGGAGACCAAGATAATCCACACTCTTGTACGTATTTCCAGTCACTATGTACAGGTGTGAAAGCTGGACAGTGAAGAAAGCGGACAGAGAAAAAAAATGGATTTGTTTGAAAGGTGGGGCTGGAGGAGAGCTTTGCTGATACCCTCGACGGCCAGAAAAGACAAACCAGTGGGTCCCGGAGCAAATCAAGCCTGAACTCGGTTAATTTCTTGTGAGCTACGTTTTGGCTCATTTAGCCTGAGAGCAGAAAAGTGGAGGGTGGCAAGAAAAGAAGGCGGCCAAACGTGAGATGGTTTGTTTCTCTAAAAGGCTGTTGACGGGACATTTTGGAGATTGCTCATTCATAGGGTCGCCGTATCAGAAGCAACTTGATGGCATGTATTCTTGGAGGTATTCTTGGACTGCAGCTCCCAGAAACCCCGGGCAGCACAGCTGGGGGTGAAGACTTCTGGGAGTTGCAGTCCGAGAATACGTACCTGGGGTTACCCAAAGTCAGAAAGCACTGTTCTAAGATATGGATGATGTTTTTGCAACTCTTAGGAGATCTGGAACTCTTGGAAATATGATGATAAACTAGCTGGAATGTCAGTTAGCATAGAAAAATAACTTAAGAAGAATTGAGCTTCTATAGCATGTGGCCTGCTTCCTACAGCTGTCTGTAGCACTTATTTATTTAAAATATTTTTACCCCGCCTTTCTCCTTAAAATCCAGATGCAAAAATAGGTGACACCTTTATAGACCACTAAAAATCATCACATTAAAAAGATCTAAAGTGGCTTTTTACATGGATTAAGGAGGGAACCTAGGCTGTGAAACTCGCCAAGTTCCTTTCGATGGGCCACTTTCTCTGATCTCCAAAAATATCCCAGCAGATCTAATGCTTTTCTCCCTCTAAAGTTCCTTGTTGGCATGCAGTTTTTTCAAGGAACCACCATGTGGCAGTGCAGAAGTGAGGTGCTGTGGTTATCAGCCGTTTGGCCCCGTGAGTGACTCAAGGAAGAAAGTGGAAGTTGCCTTTGGGTGAGGAAATATGAGAACTGTGGATGTAGCCCTAACTCCAGCCACAGGGCTGAATCAAATGCACCACACGGGAGGATTCTCATTGAGGTCAGAAAACACTGCCCAGCAAAACTCAGTGCCATTTTTCAAATCCTAATCCGTGCAAAAATGTTGAAATTGAGCCTGTCCTACTTTGGGCAGCTCGTGAGAAGGCAAGATTATTTCTGGAAAAGACCATCATGCTGGGAAAGGTGAAAGGCAGAAGGAAAAGAGGAAGAACCAATACGAGACAGACATACTCCCTAAAGGAAGCCACAGGCTTGGGTTTGCAAGACCTGAGCAGGGCCGTTGAGGACAGGACCTTTTGGAGATGGCTCCTTCATAGGGTCGCCATGAGTCGGAGGCCATGTGACCACACAGAACAACAGCGAAACTCTTGTGTGCATTGAAGAAGAATTTTAAAATCCAAAAGGGGAAGAAAAAAAGCCAAAGGGAATTAAACAGGCAAAGAAAAATACCTGCATGCTAATTCATGTCCAGGCTTTGAATAATCCTTTAAGGTTTTCAAATAAATAGCAAAAAAAATCTACAGTATTGCTTGAGACGCAAAAGGGTTGTCCTGGTCAACAGCAGCGCCGGGTGATGAAAGAGGCCCCAACCGGAGAACCTTCCTGGGTGCTCAGCTCCCTTTGGGGGGGGGGGGGATGGCCTCGATCCTTCATCTCGTCACTTCCCTTCTTTCTCTGACCACTCCTTGTAGCCACCAGCAAAATTTCGAGCCCTAGAGAGGGAAAAAAACCAAAGCAGAGGTGAGATGAACAGGCAGAATCAAGCTAAGAGGTTATCAAACACAGAGACCAAAGGCCAGTTACTCGAAACCTACATTTTAAGAAAAACATTTAAAAGTTTGGAACAGGTCTGCTGCCGTCGTTTACAATAGAGGACAAACCAGATCAAACCATGAATTGTACATATTTACAAACATTATTATACTCAGAGATGGAAACCTTTTATCTGCATCAACTGTTCTCCAACTTTTTTTGCCCTTGATAGAAATTTAGCCACAGCAAGCGATGCTGCTGGCTTTTGGGGGAAAAGCTCTCCCATTTAAGTGGGTCCTTGATCACATCAAGCCTGAACTCCCTCAAGAAGCTAATAGGACTAAACTGAGGCACTTATTACTTTCGGCCCCTTAGAAAAAGACAATAATAGCAGGAAAAGTCAAAGGCAGCAGGAAAAGAGGAAGACCAGGAGTGAGATGGATTGACATTCTAAAGGAAGCCATGAATTTGAGTTTGCAATGGCTGAGCAGGGCCATTCAGAACAAGACCTTCTGGAGGTCACTTACTCATGGGTCCACCATAAGTCTGAGTGACCTGATGGCACATAACAACAAGAGTAAGGTAAAGGTTCCCCTTGACATTTAGTCCAGTCGTGTCCGACTCTAGGGGGCGGTGCTCATCCCCGTCTCCAAGCCATAGAGCCAGCGTTTGTCCGTAGACAGTTTCCGTGGTCACGTGGCCAGCGCGACTAGACACGGAACACCGTTACCTTCCCACCGAGGTGGTACCTATTTATCTACTCGCATTTTTACATGCTTTCGAACTGCTAGGTTGGCAGGAGCTGGGACAAGCGACGGGAGCTCCCTCCCTCGCGTGGATTCGATCTTATGACGGCGGGTCTTCCGACCTTGCACCTTTAACCGGTAGCGCCACCACGTCCCTAACAAGAGTAATGACCCCAAAGCAAATCCTGGGACCAAGGAGACATTTAATGCTTTAGCTGCACACCACCTCGTTCCTCAAAGCCCAGGGTTTGCCCCGAGGCAGACACCGGCTTACTTGGTGTAGCCGAGCGACGCGGCGAGCTCTGTCGCCCGGGCTCCCCGTCTGCCCATCTGACAATGGAAAACCAAATCCTCCTGATCGGGTTGTGGTTTCTCCACCCCGTACTTCGTCTTGAAGGTTTCTGGGTCCATCTTGAAAGCCTCTTCGACCTCCGCCACTGCAGGAAAGACCCAACAGACAACTCTGTTTCTGCCCCAAGGATGACCACCAGAGAAGACTGCAGAACACATGGCGCTTACGCTGTGGTGTGGCCAGAACCCTACCATGCTTTTGCATGTGTGGAAGATACAACACAGAAGCATCCAAGGCTAACTGGCCAAGGGCCAGAGCCATGGCCTGGTGTCAGACTAACATGAGACCAGTGCCTGGTCAATAAACCACGGCAGCTGGGGAGGGGATTTTCCGATTTCTTGGACTACAAGTCCTATGATTCCCCATTCTGGGAGTTCTACCTGATAGATACTTTATAGACAACTAGACATGGCTCCCTTTTGGGCGGGGGGGGGGGGGAAGGCCTCAACTGGAAGGCTCTGAGGCCAAGCTAGGCCTAGCTCTGCCTGGCTTCCTGTTCAGAAAGGAAGTTCCCAGGTAGCCCTGGGAAGGAACAGGAAGCTTAGATGAAGCTAGGCCTAGCTCAGCCTCCAAGCCTTCCCATCTAGGACTTTACTCCCGGGTGAGCCACATGTAGGTGTCTGTAAGGTGTGTGTAAGTCGGGCAGAACTCCCAGAACAGAGAATTATGGGACATGTAGTCCAAAAAATGGGAAAATCCCATCCCTAACAGAGGCTTCTGTATGTTTTCTTCCGTGGGCATAAAAACGATAGGATTGTGGTGTATATAAGACAATACCCCACAAGCAACTCGCAAGAAGAGCCCAGTGTTACTGGATCAAGAGTCTATCAAGTCCCCTCTGGTTCCTCAACCTGGCTCCCTCCAGAGGTGTGGGACTATAGATCCCATCATCCCCCCACCAGCAAAGAACAAGGAAGAGCATTTCACCCTACAGCTGGGCCAAATACTCAGAAAATGTCTATTTTTTGTCAGTTTTCCAACTCCTGACATGGTAAGGCTCCGTGCTAAAATTCCCACCCTGCACTAAAATTCTCACCTGTCTGCCTAGGAAGTCTAATTTTTCCTCTCTTTTGTTCTTTTTTCTCTCCCCCCCCCCACCCAAGTTGTTCTACACACACACACACACACAAAACCCTGCCCAATTCTGCAGAGTTTAATGCCCTTCCTAGCGAATCCTGTGCCATCAAGAGGCTCTTGGGCACTGGAACTGTGAAAATCCTGCACAGTTTGGCATTTCTTCTGCCATTTCCGGGTGGATCCTACGCAGGCACGATGGGGTTGTGTGCAGAATCCTGTCCAGGCTGGCCTTATTGACAGGTAACTCCTACATGAAGTTTTTTTTCCGTGTGTAAAAAATTAATAATAATCTTGCACCAAAAAAGGTCATTGACTGCAAAAAATAAAAAATTGATTTCCCCCCCCCCCCTTGATTTCCCACTAAAAGTGAGAGCCACATCCTCATCTCGCACATCGACGGAGGCATCACCGTCTCACCTGGGATACTGACGGAGTCAGGGATGCGTCCACCGGCTACTTCTTCCGCTGAGCGTACGTCGAACACTTGGGGCTTCCCTTGTTGCATCAACTTTTTCAGCTCCTCGTAGGAAATGACCTTTGCTTTCAAAAGGAAAGGACAAGAAAAACCGGCTCACCTTTTCCTCCGCCAGGCTGTCTTGGGCCGCGTGTCAGGAGCCTGAGGATTTTTAAAAAGTAACTTAACTCATTCTGACCCTCAGTTTCTTTATTCAGGGAAAAGATGCGATCCATGTTGGAGGAAAAGAGGGACATAGACATAACAAATGCCATTATACTTTGAATCGGAGACAGGAGATGCATGTTTTGCTTTGATTTTTAAGGGAAAAAGGAATCAGTGGTGGAAGGGAGCCAGAGGTTGCAAGATTTAACCCCAAGTTATGAAATCATACACACACACCCAATTTTTTTTCCCTGTTCCTTCTCAGCTTAGCTACCATTTGCAGAATAGCTGGGGTAGAAACGGATTTTCCAGGACCAGTATATTGATGGCCACAATTTCTGTTAACCTGCACAGTATCTGGAAGTGGTGGAGTCACGAAGGGGCAGTCAAGAGCCGTTGGCTTTACAAAAGACCCGCTCCTGTTAGGAACCAAAACCACTACATGTGGTTGTTGATATGGCGCAAAAATCGCCATGTGCCTTTTTCTGGGAAATGGTTATGGGCCGGATCACGAAGAGCATCTCCACGTTCGAATGTATTAAGGCACAACAAGAAACGATAACCACGAAAAGATTAAGAAGAACGGAAAGATGACGAAGAAAAGAGAATGAACGAGGAAATGATAACAAGAGAAGTCCAGAAGTGAGGTTAGCCATGCCGCTAGACTGAAAGAGAGTCACAGCCAGCTCTGATATTATAGCCTGGCAGCATCTTCCAACATTACGTTCAACTTTGAAAGAGGGGTCTGGGTGCGGGTTGCGTGCAGCCCCATAATCCCAGCACCGCTGGATTCAGCGCAGCAGCTCAACTATCATCTGGTCATCTGTGAATCAGGAACATGGTTTCCACCACTCCCCAGGCCCTACTCAGCCGCAATGGGGTCTGGCGTTGCCCCCGAAACCTTTGCCATCTCTGCTCTGAAAGCCCTCACCTCTACCTATACTAGGAATTGCAATCCATATAAGGTCCTTGTTAAGGAGACAGGCGGGATAAAAATATTTAAAATAAATAAATACTTCCCCACAGCCATCATCATTCAGGACAAAGGCAACATAAACGTTAAATAAATAAATAAATATTGATTCATTGATTACACTTGTATAACCCCCCCCCCCTTTCCCCCAGGAAGTGGGACTCAAATTTAAAAACAGAGAGACAGACAAATGCTGTGGATACTTTTATCTAAATGCTCTCATAGGTCAGAGGTTGTGGAACCAGAGGTTGGGAGTTTGAATCCCCCCTGTGCCTCCTTGACAGGGGCTGGACTGGATGCTCTCTAGGGGTCCCTTCCAGCCCTGCCGTTCTAAGATGATTATTATTATCCTCTACTTTTTGCATGAGCAGAAAACCTGCCTTTAAGAACAAAAATTATCTAAGTCTCCCAGCGTATGTCACAGGCTTCAAATCCGCCCAGCGATATGTTTGGGGGGGCCTCGGTGGTCTGTATAACTTTGCTTTAAGGGTGTTGTTACCCCTCTGGATCACAAAAAAAGCTTATTATTCCAAAACAGGCCCTGATATTTATAAACGATTATATGTATATGACCCAGGAAGGTCCTCTCCGGCTTAAAAGACAAGGGCGTTCATGCATTCATTCATTCCTCTTCTCTTTCTTTCTCTCTCTCTCTCTCGTTGTCCCCGTTACCTTTCTCCATGCTGTCCTGACCCTGAGTGCTCTTCAGACGAGCAGCAAACCCGGGACTGGCTCGTGGGTGCCAAGGCAGGAACGTCCGCAGGGTTTTCTGCAGGGCCATGGTGGGAACCCGCTTTCCGTCCTGCCCATCTAAGGACACCCCAGCTCCCCTGCCAGGCACCGTCTCTAAAATCCACTTCCCCCAAATTCTGCACACAGTAAACCAACCCCACCTGCCAAACCTACAGTCCTCCAGGCTTCGTCCCGGAAAAAAAAAGGTTGCCAACTTTCCCCCTCTGATCCTGCTCCTCTGCTCTTAAGAGACAGTGGTTTAGCAGCTGCAGCTTTGCCTACCAGCTTCCCTCTGAGTCTCTGCCAATGCTTGAGCAACTACATTTGTATGTATGTCCAATCCTAGGTGTTTGATTCTTTTAAATATTTGTATACTTACTGTTTTTTGCTTTTAAAATTAGTCTTTTAATGGTGTAAACCGCCTTGGGTCCTTTTTCAGGAGAAAGGCGAAGTAAAAATGTTTTAAATAAATAAATAAATAAAAATAAACCAATAACTAGAATTTATTAATCAATTTTTGTGTATTTTTTTAAAAAAATTAAGTAGTTTAAGTGCTTGGTCACTTTTTAAAAAGGCATGGGTGCAGGGCCAGGGAAAGTATTTGACCACCTTCCTGGTAAACATGAGAAAGAACGGTGTTGCTACGGGACTTGACAAAAGTTTATTTGAAAGAAAGAAAGAAAGAAAGAAAGAAAGAAAGAAAGAAAGAAAGAAAGAAAGAAAGAAAGAAAGAAAGAAAGAAAGAAAGAAAGAAAGAGGTTTAGGCAGATATTGGAAACGTTGATTTTCTTTTGGACTACAAGTCCCAGAATCCACCACCCCCACCCCTACTAGGACGGTCACTGGATGGACTAGCTGGAAATTCTGTGTGTTGCAGTCCCTCCAAAATTTTCCTTCCCCAGATCTGCTAATTTTAGGTTGCCAACGTTTTAAATTACGCCTGTGCCTGTGCCCTTAAACACCATGCTGAAATGCATTGATTACTTTTTCTTGTTCTTTCCTGCCAGGTGCACACAAAAAGGAGCTTTTGCTTTCAGGCTTGCAAGATAAGCGTTTGAAAAGAAGGAAGAACGCGTCATGGGAACGCACGGAAGCCGTGGCTCCCTCTGGCTGCACGTGGGAACGCGCGCATTACCTGGGCGTAGAAAGGAAAACTCCACTTTTCAATGCGTTTTTGCCCTGAGATGGGAATTTCGCCACCGTCCCTGCCTGAGTCAAACCCGTCCTTCTCCCGGAACTTCAGAGCTAACCATCTTTGAGCTGGGAGGGAACTGAAAAGAACATTTTGTCCTCTTTGATCAAGCCCTGCCCTCCCAAAAAAAGTTAATAAAAAGGCACTTCTGGAGATGTACCATTTCAGAGTAGGGGTAGGGAGGGGAGAAATTGCAGGTGTGAATGCTTAACTTCATGGGGGGGGGGGAAGAAGTTAGAATATGAGGAAGGATTGAAGATCCGTTCTCTCTGACATGCCGTCGTTTTGCTTGCAATAAATAAGATCACATATATTGGAATGCAGATAGAACTATTTCAAGCCACCGAGATGGAATGTCAAAATCCTAACAAGAATATGCCAACAAATACAGAAAACAACACCCTGGCCCACAGACTGGAAACGTTCAATTTATATTCCAGTCCCAAGAAAGGAGATGCCAAGGGATATGGTCACTATAGGACCATTGTTTTAATTTCCCATGCAAGCAAAGTGATGCTCAAGGTATTGCAATAAAGCCTTTTTACCTTATATGGAGCAGGAAGCGTCTGATGGATTCCGAAAAGGAAGAGGCACTAGAGATCCTACTGCAAATATCCACTGGCTACTGGAGAGTGCTAAAGAATTTAAGAAGATCAGTCTATGCTTTATAGATTACACCACAGCCTTGGATTGTGTGGATAAGGAGAAACTATGGGTTAGGAAGGTACCCTTAGGAAATAATATGGAGAGACAGAAGGGTTTCCCAAAGGCAAAGGTATCAGACAAAGGTGCATTTGATCCCCTTGTCTGTTTAATTTGTATGCAGAACATATCATATGGAAAGCTAGACTAGATTCAGATGAAGGAGGAATGAAAATGGATGGGTAAAATATCAGTCATTTAAGATATGCGGATGGTACCATCTAACTGGCAGAAATAAGTAATGACTTGAAACAACTTTTAGGGAGAGTCAAAGAAGAAAATGGCAAAGCAGGATTGCAGTTGAACATTAAGAAGGCGAAAATCATAGGAAGGTTGACAATAAAGAAACTGCAGTAGTGAAAAGTGTTGTTTACTTTGATTTAATCATCAGTCCAAAGGCAGACGGCAGTCAAGAAATCAGAAGGCTGGGACTTGGAAGGGCAGCAATGAAGGAATTAGAAAAGATCATCCAGTGTAAGGAGAGGTCACTGGAGGGACCAAGATCATCCACACTCTTGTATTCCTGATCACTATGCAAGGGTGAACATGGACAAAGAGACAAATGAAGGATTCAGACTCGGTAGGGGGGGGAGGGAGAGAGAGAAGGGGGAGGGAGGGGGTCGGGGGTTCGTTTGCGGTGTGGGGCTCCACCTCGAAGTGAGGCGCCCGGCGGCTGGGCTGGTCAGTGGAGCCGAGCCGTGCGCAGCCACAGAAAGGATGGGGAGACCCCGGCCCGCCTCTCCGGCTTCTCTTCCTGGCTTCTGGATTCTCTTTGGCTTCATGACAGGTACCCCTGGGGAATCGGGGGGGGGGAGGTTTTTTTTGGGGGGAGTGCAAACCGAAGGGGCTTCAGAGGGAGGGAAGCACGACTCACGGGTGTTTTCTCCCACGGGTGACCCCTTAGAGAAAACCATAACCAAAGGGGCTCCAGTTTGGCCTTACGTTGCAAAGTGAGAAATTATTTCCCTGATTTGAACAGAATTGGCACCCTGTTCCACCCGCCCAGGAGAGACTGGGGGGCCATCCGCTGTGGATGATGGGTCCCCTCGTCTTTCTCTCTTTTCCCGTAGCGATCATTAAATCAAACTCGCACTGGCCGTCTTGAAAAAGGCAGAGGAGAGACCTCAGGAATGTTGATCGGTCTTATGCCGTTTCCCACTGCTTCCAGGAGAACAAAAAAACCCCGAATTCCAATAAATTCCAAGAGGATTCCCACAAATCGTCCAAAAATCATGCACTGAGAAATTCACTGAAAGTAGGAAAAGATGGGATCCCCTCTTCTCTTGATTTATCTTGAGAAGCGGTGAGCTTCGCCTCTTTAATAGGGAGTGAGGGAAGACAGGTAGCTATAGCTAGAGCTCAGAAGAGTTACTTGTTTTTTTTAACTACAACGTCCCCAGAATCCCCATTTTAAAAAGTAACTTTTCCACCTCTACCCATACTGTACGTACCTGTCTTTTCTCCGTCATCACTCCCTGGTTAATAGCAGCTTGGTAGGGCTGAGTTTTTCAGGCAAGGGGTGGTTAACCTGTGGAACTCACTGCCCCAAGAGGCATGTGGACAGATCAAATTTGCCGAAGACGGGTCTGCGGCCGCCCTTGTCCAGCCTGCTGTCCAGATGGAATCACAACTCATGCTGGTCAAGGATGACGGGAGTTGCCCAGGAATGCCAAATATGGGGAGGCTGAAAGAGTAAAATAATTGCATTACTTATTTTCTCCTTTTATTACTATTTTTAAACTTAGAACAAATGGAACAGCATAGAAAATATATTCTTGAATATCATGGCAAATGTAACAAAGAAAAGTTATTAGAAAAAGCAATGTAGAAAAGTAACTAGGAAATGAGTTGCTATTCCAATGAAGTAACTCCTTCCTACTCTTTGCATTACTTTTGAAATGTAACTTTGTTATGCTCTGTTTCCCAAAGAAAGTGACTTATTATGGGTAACTGCTTGTGGCTCTCAACTGAGAAGCTGAGAGATCTGGGTTCAAGTCTTGCACTGGATAACCTTGGGTCGGTTTCTCACTCTACCCGCCTGGCCTACCTCAGAGGGTCATTGTGAGAATAAAGTAGGAAGAAGCAGAGCCATTAACTCTCCTTTAACTCCTGGGAAGAAAGACAAGATTTACACGCAAAAAAAGGAATACATTTATCATTGGTGGGGGGGGGGGGGAAGTGCCCCTGCCATTTGGACTAACCGGCTGCCCATCGATGGAGGTTTTGCTTCCAACCGCCTGGGAACAGGCCCTCGACCTCCTCACTGGGTTTCCTCCCTAATTATCAGCAATTAAGGCTGATGAGATGCCCCTGCTCCAAAGTTCTTCCATTAATTATCTGGTCTGGGAATCCGCCCAAAGAACCTTTCCCATTCAAGACAAGGCCTTGCAGAGAACCGAGCGGGGGTGGAAAAAAGAAAAATAACAACCCAAAGAGTCCCCCCCCTCCCCTCCTAGCATCTCTCCGAAATTTGTCATGTGCAAAATTTCCGGACTGACCGATTCGCCCATCCTTCTTGTTTTGCTCTTGCTAAAAGCCGGACTCGTCCTCAAGGTTCTTACTCTTCTTGTCTGTTGCCATTTCTCGGTTCTTCTGCCTTCCCGTTCTCCTTGCTCCAAACGCCACGAGTGGGTTTCCTTAGTAAGGAGATCATATGACGATGCTTGCCTCTAGCATTTTACCCTAAATGATTTAATTTAAGAAAAAAAAAGATTTAAAAAACCACACACCTCACCTAACGTTTTCCACCCAGCTGAAGTGGACAAGGGTTTTGGTCAAAGTCAGCTGCCCAAGAGTGGAGTCAAGAGTCCAGGAAATCAAGAAGGCTTTGAGGCCAGCATTCGGTCGCCCCCTCCTTCTTACAGACGGTTGCTGCGTTTTAACCCAGGCTTAGATATCAAGGAGAAGGAGGACCCCTTGAAACCAGACCGAGGGTCCTTCTGTGTCAGGTAGAGAGGACGGGACCAGGCAGGGGGAAAAGCTTGCCTTTTGGGCCGCTCTCCTGGCCCAGTTTGGTGTGAGCGATTCTCGGTGATCACACGACGTACGGGAGATCGTGAACTAGCCCGACTCTGTCATGGCTTTTTGCGGGGAGAGCAGCCTGGAATCAGGCCTGTAAGGTCAATAGGGTGGCTTTATGGGAAACTACTCAGGGTGGATCGACTCTTTCCAGCGTGATCTTTCATCGTTGTCCCAGTCACGCCCTAGCTTGCCACCATTAACCGACCCATGGACTTCACAGAACGACGGAGTCGGAAGGGGGTCCCTCGAAGGCCATCCAGTCTGACCCCCTGGCTCCAGGCAGGAATCCCAATCCAAGCAGATCCGACAGAGGGCGGTCCCATTTCCTCTCGAACGCCTCCCGCGTTGGAGCACTCACCCCCTCTCGAGGCCATGGGCCCCGTCATCGTACGGCTCTAACCGTGAAGACGTTTTCCTGGATATTCCGCCTCAATTGGGCTTCCTGTCGCTGGAAACCCCTTCCGACGTGTCCCGCACTCTGGGACGATCGAGAACTGGCTTCCATTTTGCTTTATAGCCAAAGCACCACAAATTCTCTTGAAAAATCTGGAACCCAAACAGCCGACTGGCACAGAGGGTGGGGACACCCGTCGGAGAACCAGAGAGGCTCGGTTGACCTCTTGTTGAAGGTGCCCTTCTTCTGCCCGGCTCAAGCGTGGTTGGAAGGCAAAGAGAACTTGGGAACTCTTTGCCGGGAGAAGGGGAGCCGTGGCACGGCTTCTGGGTACCACCTTTTATCCTTTTCCCTTCCAGCCGCGGGGGCCGTGAAGGTGTCGGTGGTGGCCGACAGCATCCAGGTGGTGCGCGGGGGGAGCGCCCTCCTGCCTTGTTCCTTCCACACCACGGCGCCCCTGGACCGCCTCAGCATTATCTGGACCGTCGCCCCGTCCTCGGACCCCAGTCAACCCCGGCAAGTGAGTTACAAAAGTGACTTTTCTATCTGACGTTCTGCTCCATGATGGAGGCCTTCATCATGCCATTACAGGAGGAACCCCGTAGCCGTGGGGGATGGGTTCCTACTTCCTAGCTCCCCCCCCCCTCAAGATGCTGAAAACGGCACAGGGCAAGATCTCTAGCGGCCAGTTCTGGTGACGACATCATGAAAATACATCTATCTGGGTTTTTTTCTTTCAATAATTTTAGATCGCGGATAAGCGAAAAGGTGGATACCGATCCCGTGGATACGGGGGTCCCACTGCTTGTCATTATATTAATTCTTCTGAAAAGTAACTTTTCCAGCCAGAATCCATATCCAGGATTGTTGACTGATAGACTAGAGAAGACCGGGCTCACTGCAGTCACCTTTTACGTTCACCCAACACCCGGATGAAAATGGGTGGTGGTGGGTTTTTTCAGTTCCAGGTTTTCAGATCTAGGGATGAGCCGTCACATCCTCTCCCCTGTTCCGACTCTCGGGGCATCCCCGTCGGTTTGGGGTGCTTCCCAGCCGTCTCAGGTGGGCTTTCTCTCTCCCGCAGGTGCTTGCATACGTGCAAGGTGAGGTCGTGGAGAGCTTATCTCACTACACCGGCCGGGTGGCGTTCGCCTTCTCGCCGACCAAGAGCGCCACCATCATCCTCAACGACACACGCGGTCTGGATAGCGGCACATATCAGTGCAGCGTGACGAACCCGCCTGATACCTCCACGCCCAATATTGGGGTGGTCCGGCTCACCGTGTTTGGTACGGCTGCCTCCCCGTCTCTCCCTCCCTCCCCCTCCGTTTAAATCCAACCTTCTGCTACACAGAGGGAACACACTACACGTTATTCCTTCCCGCCCTTCTCTTTTGCAAATGGATTCCGATTGTAGCTGTAAAAACCAGGATGTGTTCATCTAGCAGCTCAGGTCTTGCAAAGCTTATATGATACTGCCGATAGACACCCTCTAGGCAGCAGCGGCTGTAAAGGAACGCTTTTAGGCCATGTGCTTACCTCTCTTGGAAAGTGATTCTGGACTTGCAAGGTGAATAATCTCCTACCCGGGAAGTGGACGTTGTGGGTCCTGAGCTAAGCTTTGTTACTTTCTCCCCGACAGTGCCGCCCTCCAACCCCCGATGCTCGAGCGAAGGGACCACGGAAGAAGGAGGCAGTCTCCAGTTCTCCTGCACGGTAGAGGAAGGGGTGCCCTTGCCCACCTTCACCTGGGAGAAAATCCCCCCTGAAAACACGCAGCCTTTGGTGGTGAGCTACGAAGGTAACACAACAGTGTGTGAGTGTGTGTGTGTGAGTTTTGGCTTACCAGGGCTCAGGGCTGCAGCAAGCATCTCCAGGAACAGCCATACTTCCCAGGTCACCCAACTGGGGACACATCTTAGGACGATGGGCAACAAACGATGATATTGGCCATGGTGGAGCCCAGGGTTGGGAGTTTGAATCCTCGTTGTGCCTCCTGGGAGGGAAGCCGGCCGAGGAGACCCCCCCCCCCTCCCCGAAGGAGCCCCTGTAGCCGACGGGGTGATGTGCCCTGGGCGGCCGCGCTGGGCGAGCCCCCGGGTGGTCCTAGAGCGCCAGCAGGAGGTGGGACCGAGAAACCCCTTCTGCTTAACTTATACCTAGAAACCCCCCGGGAGGATTCCTGTGTAAGCTGTCACAGGATGATGATGAAGGCTTCGTTCCTGGGAGCATGGATTTTTAATGCCTCTGAAAGACATTTATTTGGGGGGGGGGGGGGGACTGAGATCAACCAGTGATGTTCAACCTCTCTTTCTCTCTCGTTCTTTCTTCAACCCAGACGACCGCCGGGCTCTCCTGCCTTTGCCCAACCTCACCGCCGACGCCTCGGGGCTGTACCGCTGCCTGGCCTCCAACATGCTGGGCTCCGTCTCCTGCGTCCTGGAGTTGCGGGTTCACGTCGGTGAGAACCTCCAGGGGTGGGGTGGGGTGGGGTGGGATGGAGAGGGACCCCCTCCCCGGGGCTGGCTCTGAAGCGCCGCGGATTCTAGACCGGTGGCGCAACCGGCGAAGTCCCAACGCTCAGGCCGGGTGGCTTGATTCCACCTCCCCTTCCACCCATCGTCCCCCCTTTTCCTCCCTGCCTTCCAGCCCCCCACGGCCCCACCTCCCTGGTGGTGGGCATCACCCTCATGCTCAGCATGGGGCTGGTTCTGCTGACCCTCTTCGCCCTGGGCTTGTGGCTGCACCACGACAGCGCGGCCAAGTGGCCGGAGACCGAAGAGGAAGACTCGCACAACGAGATCAGGTAAAGCCTGCCTCGCGCTCCACCTCCCCC
Organism: Intellagama lesueurii; assembly: GCA_037013535.1. Lineage (NCBI taxonomy): Eukaryota > Metazoa > Chordata > Lepidosauria > Squamata > Agamidae > Intellagama > Intellagama lesueurii. The sequence continues at coordinate 1,061,274 of JBAJHW010000022.1, forward strand.
ATGGCTTGCCGCTGGCCTTGTGGCCACAGGCTGATGGGAACTGTAATCCGACGCGACGGCAGGACACCAGGTTGCCACCCCCCCGGCAAGGAAGCGGCACTGGGCTGCCCCCCCAGTCGGGAGGTGGTCGAGGGGCAGATTGCCCCTTGGTCCCGGAAAGGCCTCTCCGATCTTTCTAGCCTTCCTCTCCCTGGCCTCCCCTGCCTTGAATTCCTGCTCCGGTTTAGCAAAGATTGAACCACTGCTTAAAAACCCAAGAGCTAAGAATCACAAACCCCCACCTTTGGCCAACATGCCAAGCGAAAGAGCCCCCCGGGATCTGGGACGAGGGAGAATCCTCCCAGGCTCGTGTGGGCCGGGCAGAGCCGTGGGGGGGGTGCTCAGCGCTTGCCCGTCGCTCCACAGGATCGACAGCGTTTCCTTGGGGCGCCTGATTGTGGCCAAGAGCCCCTCCGGAGACAGCCCGGCAGCCCCTTCCGCCTCCAAGCCCCTCTGGATCTTCACCAGCTCCACGCCCAACACCACCTACGCCCACCGGGAATGGAGACCCCGGGCCCAGAAGAAGGTGAGCCAGGCCGCGCCGCCGGGGGCCCTCAAACCGCCAGCCCCGGCCGGCCCCGGGAGGTGGAGGAGCGCCAGCCTTTCGGAGCGGCAGGAGTCCTCGTCCGGAAGCGAGGAGAAGCACCCGACCCCCAAACCCATAGGATTCCTGGTCTAGGAGCAGCTGGCAGAGACCGGTGGGTACGGGAAGGTGCCCACCATGCCAGGAGACGGGATTGGGGGGAGGCCGACGCTGTGCTGTTGTGACCCCCCTGCACGGGTGGCCACTTCCGGCTTCTATTCCATAATAATAATAATAATAATAATAAAGAGAACCGCCCTTGCGCTTGGAGTAAATATTTCGGGGAGGGAGGGCCCTTGCTCGCATTTCCTTCACGGCACATGTGTCTGCACGACTGATACAGGCGGACAGTAGCAGTCCGTCCAGTGACCTGTCTGACCTCTAAAAATCGTAATCAAACCCCTTTCCTGGAAGCCACGGAAACTGGCGGTCACGTCCGTCTTTTCTTTGGAGGATCTCCTCCCTTACCATCTTTAGGGGCATTTCTACATCCCTAGCGGTCTCCTTCTCTAGCAAAAGGGGCAACCCCGGGCACAGAAACACATCCTCTTGATCTGACATGTCGCCCCCCCCCCCCCCCCCGCAGTCGAGCGACACCAAAGGCTAACACCACCTCCCTTAAGAAGTGTCTCGGCCGTCTCTCGAAACCGAAAGTTCTCCTCTGGTGTTTGTTCTATAGGATGTGCCATTAACTTGCATCCCACTCGGGGGCCATTCTTAAAAGGCTTTTAAAGGCAAGTGAGATGGTTATTCAAGGGGTTTTGCCAGTTTCCACTCCCCCCCCCCCGGGGAGTTTCTGTCGCCAAGCAGATTCAAACCCAGCTCTTCCAAGTCCTCGCCTGTCATTCGCTCCACGGCCCCAGAAACAGAACACAAGGCACCCGGGCTGCTGCCGTTCCGTTATTTTTGTTTCTTGATTAAATCCAGATTTATTATTCTTTGAAAAAGAGAACAAGGGAAAAAAAAAAAAGAGAGAATAACCATCTAGGCCAGTAGGGCCCCCCCCTCCAGAAATGGGACGTCAGCGACACCCGTCAGCTTCCCCTGCCTGGGCACCCAGTTTCTATGGTTCAAGGGTGCAAAGTAAAATAAAATTTAAAAAAAAAAAACAAGAGAGAGAGAGAGAGGTGAGGATGGCAATTTTTCCTCCCCTCTAGCCTCATCGAGGGCAGAAGCAAGCAGAGAGAGCGCACACGCACAAGAGAGCGAGTGAGCCAGAGAGCCAGGCTCCTGCCCTCCACGCTCCAAAGGGGCAAGGGAAGGTTCCCGGAAGGCCCTTACGGGGCCTGGAGAGGCGGCCAGGGACCGGTGCAGTAGGGACTCCGTCCAGCATGGCCGGGGCCGAGGCCGGCTCTCCGGCTTCCCAGGAGGAGGCCCCAGCGGGGGCCATGGGGCAGAGGGGAGAGGGCAGGCGTGCAAAGTGTCTACGTGATACGGCATGCATGTGCGTGCGTCCCCCGGCATCCGCCCGTGGAAAGGCGGCTTGGGCAGGTGAAGGTCAGAGGACGCAACCCGGGCCTCAGCGGGGATGATTAAAACAAGGAGTCTTTCGTCGGGAGGCTGCGGCGTTGGGGCCCGGCAGGGAGGAGGCCGAGGGTCCGCGCCGGAGGCCCCGGGCTGTGGGGCCCACCGTGCCCGCCTTCTGCTTCTGTAGAACGAGAACGGAGGCCTGGCCAGGCCCGCGAGCCCAGCGAGGCCCCTCCGTTGGCCGCAAAGGAGCCGCGCCAGCCAGAGCTGAGCCCTCCTGCACGGCGGTCGGTCAGTGGGAGTCCTTGATGATCACCTCCACGCCGTGCTGGCGCAGCTGGGCGCGCAGGAGCAGGTTTTTGCCCTTCAGGTCTTCGACCTGCAAAGGGGGAGGAAAGAGCCGGGTTGACAAGGAGCCAAGCCGGGCCGTTGAGGACAGGAGGCTTTGGAGTGCGCTCGTTCCTGGGGTCGCCCTGAGTCGGAGGCGACTGGACAACACACAACGATCACAGGAAGTGGTGTTGACGTTGGGGTTCCCCCCCCACACACCCTTACCTGCTGCCGCAAGACCTTGTTGTCCATCTGCAGCTGGTCCAGGCCTTGCAGCTCCTCCGAGAGACGGATGTTGCTCTGCCTCAGCTCCTGGATGTAGTCGCACGCTTTAGACAGGATACCGCCTTTGCTCTGTCCGGGAAGGAAAAGTCCGATCAGGAGGCGGGGAGAGAGGGGGGCTTCGCGGACGGACGACCCCGGAGGGAATCCGCTCACAGCCCCCACCTCCCGGGGGAAGCACGTGGGACGCCTCCGGTTTGTGCCCCGTCCTTGCCCAGCCGCGAAGACAAAGGCCCAGGCGTGTGACGCTCCTTTCCATCCCGGTGGCACCAAAAGCCGCGTCCTCTTTAGGGCACGAAAGCATCCCAAGCCGGGGGGGGGGGGAGCCCTGCACGACGAAACAGGCCAACGCAAGAAGAACCCCCCCCCCCCAACGACAGCTTCCAGGATCAGAGAGATGGCCGCACCCCCAAGATCCAATGATGAAGCGCCCGCTAGAAGCGCCAAGATAAACTCCCAGGTGTCGAGGAACACTTTTGAGCGACGACGTTTGCCTCCAGCGCTCCAGGTAAAAAGCCAGCTGGGATGCCAGACGGGTGTCCCCTTGCACACACACCCCCAAGCGATCTCGGTCCCCTCCTCCCCCCCGTCCTCTGTCCTCTCACGCCTGCCTCTGGTCCTTCAGCGGAGAATCAGCAAACTTTTCAGACCCTCCGACCCCCCCCCCCTGCCCATCGCCAAGCCAGCCCCCTCGGCCCCCTGGGGTTTGGCTGCTCTTTTCAAGGTCATCTCCTATCCCGCAAGGCTCTCGCCTGTGGGGAGAAGGCGGCGGAGGCCCCGGCAAGGAGCTCCCCCTGCGTCTCCCTGCCTGCCCAAGCAGGAGCAGCCCCGGCCGGCCTGCGCAGGCCGGAAGGGCAGGCCCTCACGGGTGGATCCGTGCCCTTCGAGATGCCCTTTCAAGAGCCTTCTCGATGTCGGCACTCTTGATGCTGCTGGAGTCCAAGCTCTGGGCGCCAGACGCCGCCTCCCACCGAGGCGCTGCGGGAAGTACGAGAAGAGGCAGCTTCCCAGACTCTCAACGGCCCTCTCGAACCCAGCACCGACCTGCGGGCAGGGGTGGCCAAAAGTGGCGAGCTCTACAGCGGGCGTTGTCCCCCCTCCCCCTCACCTGCCCAGATTTGGTGTTCTCCATCGAACAGTCGGGGATGATTTTGGACAGCTGCACGATCCAGTTGTTGATCTTGTCCCTGCGCCGGCGCTCCACTGGAAGGAAAAAGAGGCAATCCAGTGTCCCTCGGACACCCAAAACGAACCACTGCCTCTCCCCCCCCCCGCACGTGACCGTCAGGCACCTCCCCAAGGCTTCCTGGTGCCCCCCATCACAGCTGCTCTGCCTGCTCACCACTGTCGTGGCTGTCCACTTTCGAAGTACAGTGGGACCCGGGTATCTTCCCATCGTGGATACCGGAAAGCGTGGATATTGAAACCCTCTCTCTCTCTAGCATAGACTCTGGTTCCCTCTTGTGGCCAGTTCTAGTAATGCACCTTGGAAATGCCTATTTCTGGGATTTTTTAATTTAATATTTTCAGGCAGCAGGTAAGTGAAACCGTGGGCACCGATCCCAACGGATACGGCAGTCCTACAACGCACGCTTGGGGGAGAGAGTCTTCAGAAGATGCATTTCCTCTAAATTTCAACACAGGTCTGGGCACACTTCTGGAACCACGGGAATAATTTTGAAACACCCTTCATATCAAAGGCATGGAAAGACCCTTATCGCAGAGAACAACAGCGTGCAGCGGTTTTCACATGACGGCCCTCCAGAGGCGTCGGACGTCAACCCTCAAGATCCTCAAACCTTTCGAAATCCAAAAGGTCTGGAGAAGAGAACAGCTTGAGAAGCCACCTCCTCACGAGGAATCCCACCGTTGCTGAGGTTTTTAGGCTACAGTCCCCACCAGACACAGCTGGCAAAGGGGATGAGCGGCGAAGGTGGCGCAGCTGGTGTCAGCCCACGAGACGTGAGCTATTTCATCTCACCTTCGTTGTGCTGGGCCCGGCGCTTCTCGTCTCGGGTCGTACGAGGCGCTTCCGACTTCCTGAGGGGGAGAGAAAACCAGGATCCTGTGATCAGCCCTGTTGCTTGCTAGAAGCCATTGCCGGAGAGCTCAAAAATGCCCCGTCAGCTCCACTCGTCAGCTGGGAAGCCACTTCGGGTTCAGGCTTCTCTGCCTCCCTTCCCATCCCCGGACCACCATCTAAGACAGGAGCGGGAATCGGGGATCACCAGATAAGGGGGGGGGGCACTCACGGCGAGTAAGGGTGCGTCCTCGGCGCAATGGACCGCTGCGTCCCACTCTGCAGAACCTCCTGGGGCGACATCATGACAAAAAACTGCCCTGGTAGATCAGCAAAGGAGCGAGGGGTTGCTAAGAGTGTCACATCCCTGCAGAACCTCCCCCAAGTTATTGGACCGGCAAAGGACCGGCAACGTCCTCATCTAAGGGGACAGACGGGAAGTTCCTGTTCCCAGGGTGAGGCCCAGCCTGCTTATCCCCCGTGCCCCCCTGGACTCGTATCACCCCGAACCCTCAACATGGCCATCTTGGTTCTGTGTTGCCAGCTTCCCACGCAAGAGGAGTAACCGACAGCGGCCCGATTCATTCACGGGATGTCGAGAGATTTCTCAACGCATATAAAGGAAGGAAAATGAGTCAAGAAAAAAGTATAAAGAAATTTGAATCTGCCACCAGACTACCAGGACGGTCTTTGCGTGTGGCTGCCGCGGCCCACACCGGAGGGAAGCCCCTTGGGTTAATAATAACCTCACGTCGAGCCGAGTCCCACTGACCTGTGCCGGTTGGCGTGGCTTGCCCTAGCAGGGCATCCGAGTTCTGGGTGGTCACCACCGCCGTGGCTGTCGTCCCGGCCCCCGTGGAAGTGCTGGAGTCGGCCACCGCCGTGGCAGGGTAGTAGGCGTAGTGGGTCTCGGTGGCCGTGGCTTCCGTCTCGACGGCATCTTCGCTGGTGAAGGCTCCCTGGATGACCGCCTGGAGGAGGGTGGCAAGGAGAATGTCAGCGGAGGGAGGCACCTTTGCCGGTCCTGGGAAATCACTGGGATGTCTACCCATCACAGAAGGGGCAGGGGAAGCCCTTCTCCATCACTGGACGGCCAGGCCCAAACCCTTCCAGGACTCATGCAGCAGAGGATTGCAGGAAGGCAAGGGGGCAGATCCCCTTTCGGCCCAAAGGCTAAACACCCTTTCATAGAAGCGCAGCGTGGCAGGGGATTCCCGGGACGTGTGGGCCCAAAACCAGTTGGCGGGATGAAAAAGAACAATCTATTTTAGCTGACGGCTGGCTAGACAGCTCGGTGAGTTAGGAATCTGGCTGCGGAGCCAGAGATGGGGAGTTCGAATCCCCCCACTGGGCCTCCTGGGAGAAGAGCCAGCCTGGGTGGCCTTGGGCCAGCTGGACAGTCCCAGGGATGCCCCCAGAAGAAGGGAAGGGGGAAAATCACTTCTGAATTACTCTCAATCTACAAAACCCTGGAAAGGGTCGCCGTAAGTCAGGATTGACTTGATGGCCTGTGATGATGATGATGATGACGATAGTTCAAAGCTCTTATTGCCAGCAGGAGAGAGCGGTCAGCCTTTTACAAAACTCACGCAGAGAGTAGGAAACCATCACGAAGAACTGCAATTTCTCTAGATAGCCACTCAAGCGAGAGGTGAAAAAAGAGCAACGTCAGCTGCTAAAATCCTGCTCAGATAACCGGTGTGTTAAGCAGGAAACGGGCAGAAAGGGGACCCTCTTTTTAAGTAACAGAACTTGGCCTTGTGGATTGGTTGGGACGGGTTGGCCGTAGCCTGCCGAGAGAGCAAAGGGAGCCCTTTTACACCGTGTGTAATTGCTATAAGGCATTTGCCCTGATCCACCTCAGAGGAGCAGCGCCGAGGCTTCGGCTGGAAAGGGGACCTCCACGCCGTGGGCTTCCCCCTTCCTTCTCCCGCCTTGGCAGCGCCTACCTGGGTCATGGACTGTGTGGCCGGATAGCCGCTGATGGCCCCCGTGCCCTCCGTCTGCCCGTCCAGTTGCCCCTCGGCCACCTGAATGACTCTGTACATCAGCTGAGGAGAGAGTGAAAGGCAGACCCAAGGGAGTTTAGACGCCGGGTCGGGGGGGGGGGGGGAGGAAACCAGTGCAGGGGTGAGTCTTGAGACACCCACACTGGAAGGGCTGAAACCCCTGTTCAGGCACACCCCGTATGGCCTCCTGGCCTAACCCATCAACCTTCCTGCCAGGACAAAATGGGGTGGGGGGGGGGGGAAGGATTGATCCCGTCCTAAATCCCTTCGGGTGGGCAGGTGTAACCGTGTCCATTTAGATGGTTTCTGGAAGACATCTCCCAGCACGCAGCCAGTGGCAAGAAAATACAGGAACGGCTGCCCCCCAAAGATGGGGCAGGACCACCCTGGTTGCACCCCTGCCTTAAATCTAAAAGGGGCACATTGCAGACAAGGTGTGTGTGTGTGTGGGTGGGTTTCCTGCTGGTAAAGTGCAAGCAGAAGGAAACATGCCCACGTGCTTTAGCTCCCCATCCATGGATGGGGAGAGGGCGAGGGGTGAGGCCCGATCCGGGTATCCTACGTGGAGGTAACCAGCTGGGCGGCAACGACCCCCCCCCCCCGGCCGCCTCCACTGTAAGGACCGGGCGATGCCTCACCTGAGTGCCTCCATTCTCCGTCCGGAAGACGTATTTGATGTTGGGGTCAGGAAAGGTGGCGGCCGACTGGATGCTGGCGATGGCCACGCTGGTGGGATCCTCGCCTGTGGCCACTGCACCTTCAGGAAAGAAGGGAACGGATGCCGCAAGGGGAGGGGGCCGGGGGGCTGGGCGGTGGTGCTCCGACAAGGGGGGGCTCCCCTCGCTCGGGCCCCCGAGCCTCGAGTCCCCAGAGGGGCCGAACCAGGTGGCGGGGGGGAAGTGCGTCTCCGTGGACAAAGCCAGCTGGGAACGACCCCTCCGTGGGTCCAACGGAAGAGGAAGCCATGGGCCGAGGGGATGCTCACCTTCCTGGATTTGCACGGTGCCCTCCTCTGTCTCCGTCGCTTTCTGCTGTCTACCGAGAGAAAAGAAGGGACCCGTAAGAAGCCAGCGCCTGAAAGCTACATTTTGACGGCCTGCCTCTCTCTTCCCGCGCCTTTTCCAGAAAGGCGGCATTGCCCTTCTCTTTCACACAGCCAGGTCCACCAGGACCCCTGGGCCGTCTCTACCCGTCCTCAGAGACGATGTGGGTGCACACTGGAGAGCAAGCATTAAACCGGGGAGGTCCCCCCTAAAGAGGTTTGCTGGTCCCCTTCCTCCAAAGAGGCCTTCTAGGGCCCGCTCCTGACCCCTAAAATTAAAAATGGCTGAATTATGCCAAATCCAGGCTGAGCCGCCTCTGGAAACAAAAATGATGAAACCGAAGCCGTCCTATTTTGGGCACCTCGTGAGAAGGCAGGATGATCTCGGGCCAAGACCATCATGCTGGGAAAAGAGGAAGACCCAACACGAGATGGACGGACTTGCTAAAGGAAGCCACAAGCTTGGGTGGGCAAGAGCTGAGCAGGGCTTTTAAGGGCAGGGCATTTTGGAGGTGGCTCATTCACGGGGTCTCCCTGCTGGTGGTCCCTCACATGTGGCATCCAGAAACCGGTTCTCACCCTTTCATGTCTCCACCCTGTTAGGCATTAGAAGATCAGAGCCTAGTTTTTGCTTTGTCCCCTTCTTCAGCGTCTCTTCATCCAAACCCTGGGAAGGACAGATACATTCATGAATGTGGCGTTAATTGCAATATTTCTGCCTCTCCTAACACAAAGCGATCTACGCAACGTCCGAAAATATTAAAATAAACTGTGAGAGTTCCACCATCAGAAAACAAAACCAGTGTTAAAAAAAATGTCCCAGTGACATGCATTTGATAGACGACACACCCACTTTTTATGTTGTTTGCTGTATCTTTGGTCGGAACGGCAGCATATAAATGAAAATAAAAAGCAAACAAGAATAATTATTTCTCCCTTCGTCAAACAAACGTCGTTTCAAAAGCTCAGGACTCCGGCCTTCCTCTTTTCATCCCCTTCAGTGTCCCAGGAACCAAACGATTCAAATTTTGATCAAAAGTTTCTCAATGTATTATTTCCTTTTATTTATTTCTTTAAAATATTTCTATCCCGCCTTTCTCCCCAAAAGCACCCAAGGTGGTTTACATCATTAAAACAGTATTTAAAAGCTATAAACAGTAAGTATACAAATATCTAAAAAGAATTAAACAAGTATTATATTAAAATGGTAACCAAGATCAATATTGAAACATATTTAAAACAACAGAGCACAACAGTCCATTAAAAAACCCAACGCAGGCAAGTCAGTCACTCCGGGAACGCCTGCCTTGAAGAGAAAGGTCTCTTGGGCCGTTTGCAGAAAGACAGGCAAGATGGGACCAGCCTGGCCTCCAGCGGCAGGGAGTTCCACAGGCTCTGGGAGCAGACACCCAGAAGGCTGTTTTTTTAATCACTTTTAAAAAACAAAGAACACTCCCATTTCCTTTTCTAGACAGTTCAGACTTTGGATAGGAAAGACAGTCGCTCAACAAAGCTGAATACTTTTGAAATTTATTTTTCATTTTTAGGCCCCGTGTGCCGACTTCTACCTTGTAGCTATACCTCTTGTAACCTGTTTATTAATTGATTGTTTTTACTTAAAATTTTATTGTTGTTGGGTTTTAGTATGTTGTAAACTACCCAGAATAGCATGTCACACTAATGGTGCAGTATATAAACAAAACACACACCAGTAGCAAAAAACCCCAAGACTATCAAATCGGGGCAGATTTTTTCCCCAAAAAGCTTTTATCCAAAACAATCAGTTCTGCACAAACAGGCAAGCGGGATTCCAATCCACACTCTGAACTGATACACGGTCATAATAAATGCAGTTTTGGGAAGCTGATGATACAGGAGGGCCCCTTGATCTGTGGGATGAGTATCCACTGATTTACTTATCCACGGTCAGAAAATATTAAAGGAAAAATCCTTGAAGTATATATTTCTCAAGATCAAGTTACCAGAATTTAACCACGAGAGGGAGCCAGAAACCACACTACACACTGCATAGCGTTTATTAAAATAGCTATAATCCGCGTTTTTTGGCATCCGCAGGGGGGGTGCGCAACCTATCCTCCGCGGATACAGGATCCTATTATACTGCATGAAAGGTCTCACTTATTTATTTCTTTAAAACACTTTCACCCCACCTTTCTCTTTAAAGGGGACCCAAGGTGGCTTATACCAGTAAAAGACAATATTTAAAAGCTAAAAACAGGAAGTATGCAAATATTTAGAAAGAATCAGCCAAAGACCATACTAAAAGACGGTAAACAAAAGCAACAGCAGAAGCAAATTTAAAAGCAACAAGGCGCAACCACCCATTTAAAAAACCCTCCCAGGCAATCAATCATCATTGCAAGAAGTCACTTTCATACAAACATAAAATCAGGATGGCCACCATTGGCTTCCTGGTGCCTTTGGTTTTTTTTTTACCTGGAGGTGCTTCCCAGCTGGGAATGGGGCCCCTTCTTACTCTCGAGCAGCCCCATCTCCCAGGCTGCTATCCTGCCCCTCCCTGTAAAATCTGCAAGTCCTTTGGGAAGGAAGGAAGGAAGGGACTTTCTTAAGTAATAGCCCCTCCCCTGTTATTATTTAAAATATCTTTACCCCGCCTTTCTTCTTGGAAATGATCCAAGGCAGCCGACATCATTAAAAAAAGAATATTCAAAGTTACCAACATCTCCCTTTATGAGCCTGCCTGGGTGTTAAGATCATCTGGGGAGGCCCTTCTCTCGGTCCCATCATCTTCACAGGTGCATTTGGTGGGGACACGGGGCAGGGCCTTCTCGGTGGCTGCTCCCAGAGACTCTGGAACTCCCTGCCACCGGAGACCAGCCTGGCCCCGTCTTTGCTGTCCTTCCGCAAGCAGGCCAAGAGACCTTTCTCTTCCCTTAGTGACCGTCTATAGAGGTTTTTATATGGAGCATTATGCCTTGTTGCTTTTAAATACGTTTTTAGTATTGCTTTTGTTTACCATTTCTTAGAGTGGCATCTGTCTGATCCTTTTTAGTACAGTATTTGTATACTTACTCTTTTTAGCTTTAAATATTGTCTTTTACTTCGGGTCCTTTTTTTTAAGGAGAAAGGCGGGGTAGAACTATTTCAAATAAATAAACAACAGCGAGTAGACCAATACCATCGCTCATTCCCTAATTAATGCCAGGCATTAACTAACAATGAAGTAGCCCAGGTGTGGTAGAAAACTGTGTACTCCCTCAATCCTATATTGCTGAGGTGTCTCCTGATGTCCCTAAGGATTCACAAAGTGTGTGTGTGTGTGTGTGTGGGGGGGGTTATCAAGGCAACCCGCCTCTATATTCTTCTTCTTCTTTTTTGACTTATTCCCTGTCTCTGGCATTGCATATTGCGATTTCTGATGCGGTGAAGCCACGTCGGGCCCTGTTTTGAGGAGAAAGGCAGAGGAAAAACATTTTAAGCAAATAAAATCAAGATATTGCTGGGCTCCTGACACGAATAAACACATGCACGGAGGGGCAAGGGCCTCCTCTCCTGGGGATAGACACGTGTAGGCATGTACGTGTGCATGCACGCACGCATCTGCCTTTTGCAAAGGGGGGCCTTGTTGGGGAGGGGGGCTGCACCCCCAATTATGAATTACCCCCCAAGTGTCCCCCCGCCAATCCCCCCTTTCTTGTCAGGGGGGAGGAAAGGGGGCGCAAAGAGAGGGAGGGGGGAGAACCCCCCCACCCCAATTCAGCCCCTCCTCCTCCCCTGTCTCAGGCCAAGCCCCCTCCCTCCAAGCCCCCTCCCCACGTGCTGCCCCCTCCCCCCTTGCAAATGAAAAGGGGGGGCTCCCCACTCCTTACCTGGCCTCCCCGCTGCTCCCCAGGCCCCCTTTCCCCCTCGCCATGGAGAGCGGCGCATGCGCAGTGCGCTGCCTTTACCTCCCTTCCGCCCGCCTCCTCTTCCTCTTCCTTCTCCTCCCCTCCCTCTCGGCGAGGCCCAAGCCCCGCCCTCCGCCCCGCCCAGACTCCTCCCCTCAAGCAAGGCCCAGCGCGTCCAACAAAACAAACACCTCTCTCGACCGGACCCCTCCCACTTCCGGTCTCCGCCACCTTAAACAGGAAACGGGGAAAAAACAACGGCTCGGCGACGCCATCTTGGGAAGGGGCTTTCGGAGCTTTCTAGCTCCCTCGTCGCCGCCATTTTGGGGAGGACGAGAAGGCCGGCCTCATCTTCGTGACACAACCCGAACTCACGCGCCCCTAATTCCGGCGGCCGCTTTCGAGAGAAGGGCGTTTTAAAAAATGATTTCTCCAAGCGCGTCATTCTAAAATGAAGACCCTCCAGTCCAGAGGACGCCGGGACTCAACTTCCGGCTGCCGCCATCTTGGGAAGGGCTTCCCACCTCATGAGTGGTCGCCTTCCATCTTAACGAAGGGCACGGCCTTCAGTCGCCGAGGACGAACATCCACCTCGCCTTCTGTGCCGGAGGGCGGGAAGGAGGCGTCATAGGCATCGCCATCTTTGTTAAGGGCAGCCTCCCATTTTTCCTTCTTCAAATTCCCCCTTTCGTTCCTTTTCTCTCGGACTGGGCCTCGGCCACGGTTCTTGGGGGAATCTGGGAGTTGTAGTCCAAAAGCACAAGTGTGGGCAGGGTCTGCTTTTCCCTTACCACCTTCATAAACCGTTGTCCTGTGGTGCCATCCAAAGATTCGGCTGATATTTGACACCCACAGTGAGCCAGGAGGCCCAGGGGGTGACCCTGACCCAGTCTGGACTACCTCACAGGGTTGTTGTGAGGAGAAAGTAGGGAGCAGGATCAGAACTGTGCGGCACGTGCCACCTTGAGCTCAATGTGGGCGCCTATGAGGAATACGTAGGAAGCTCATAGTCCTCCCACCTCAAGGAGTTGTGCCGTTCGTTGTTGTTGCCGTCAAAACAACAACCCTGTAAAGTGGGCCAACGTTATCAACTCCCAGATGGGGTGACGGATGAGAAGGCTGAGCCGGGGTGGGAGCTCAACTGGATGAGGGAGCTAGACCGTTTTGGTACCTCAGGGGTATTGGTCCGCTCTGTCACACTCGTGGGTGCACAACCAGCTTTACACCAATGTAAGCCAAAGGACATTGATGTGTGCCAGTTTGTCTGAGTGGGTCCTAGATCAAATCAAGCCTGAACTGATGAAACCGAGGCTGTCCTACTTTGGACACATCTTGAGAAGACAGGATTCCCTGGGGGAAAAAACATAAGACTGGGAAAGACAAAAGGCAGCAGGAAAAGAGGAAGATCCAATACGAGAAGGACCGACTCCCTCAAGGAAACCACGGGCCTGATTTTGCAAGACCTGAGCAGGGCAGGACATTTTGGAAGTCACTCATTCACAGGGTCACCCTAAGTCAGAGGTGACTTGACAGCAACATAACAACAATTTGTCCAAGGCTGTTCATTGAACTTTGTGACTAAGAAATGCAAACATGTGTCACGAGAACTGAGAGAAAACGTAGCTGTGCACTCCGATTCTGCGTCTGCCAAGCGGACTCCGTTGTGATCAAGTTCCATTTGGCTTCCAGTGAGCATCGCGCCCTCGTCACGGTATGTGAAATATTGAAAGTCATTTTGCGGTTGCCACTCCTTCCAGTGAGCTTTCCGTGACCAAACCCGGGATTTGAACCTGGGTCTCATGAGTCTTCCCCTGTCACTCCCTCTGCAGTGCCATGATGGCTGAAGGTTGTTGTAGGAGACTTGCTGATGCTTTTTCCAAAATATTCCAAGTTTTTGTTAACGGGATTGGCTTGCCCTGCCCTCACTAGAGGTCACGGGAGGAAAATCCTCCTCATATGTTGTTCATCATCATTTGTTTGACTCATCATTTGGTGGAGGAAAGTCTTCCTCGTTGAGATGTTGTTGTTGTTTTGCTTGGTGTAAGGATCCATGGCTTAGTATCCTGTTGCAGAGCTCCGCCTGCACAACAAGAGAGGCATCATTGGCAGCTTATTAATTGCAGCTAATTAATCACATGCACCCCAACATTTGAAAAGGAACTCTTCGGCTAGCTGCTATTATCTGCTACAGCCAGCGATGACACCCCAGTTATGCAGGCAGGTCTCTGCGACAGGATGCTGGTCCATGATGTGTCAAGGCTATTCTTGGTAAGTTCCTGGTGCCTTTTATTGGTTAAAATTTTCCTTGGTGTTGCAAACGTGTCTGATTCTAAGAACCAAGCTGCACATAATAATACGTCTGTTTATTTATTTGGAGTCGCAAGAGTTCCAGATGAAGTCAGTTCAAGAATCCTTGGGCTTGAAGTTAAAATCGGTGATGATTTTGCTGGTTTCTGAGGTGCCACTAAAGGTAACCCTGACTGGAGAATAGAAAGTGTGGGTGTAATATTTAGAATTTTCTGTGTTTTCTTCGACCTCCAGTCAAGTCCTAATGATGTCCACAATATTAGAAGGTCATCACTGGCCTCTTCCAGGATGTTTCCTGCTTGACTGTCTCAAATCTTGATGCTCTTTGGTAACAACCGTATCCTGTCACTGTTTCCATTTCCCAGTGAAGCTACATTCCTATGTACATTTCCCTTGGACTATAAGTCCCTTTTAATGACCTCTGCTTTGCTTTGGAGTAGATCTACATTGCATTGGACAGAAAGTGCTGGTTTTAACCGATAAAGCCCTCAACGGCTTGGCTTCAAAGACCACGTCTCCCTTTATGAGCTGGCTCGGGTGTTAAGATCACCAGGAGAGACCTTTCTCTCCATCCCACCACCTTCACATGTGCATCTGATGGGGACACGAGACTGTGGAACTCCTTCCCACTGGAGGACAGGCTGGCCCCCTCTTGGCTGTCCTTCTGCAAGCTTTCCCTCAGTGACTTGGCTGCCTGAGTGGGTGGGTGTTTTTTTTTTTTAATGGATTGTTGTGTCTTCCTGCCTTGAATGTGGTTTTGGTGTTGCTTTTGCTTACTGTTTTTCAACGTGGTATTTGTTTGAACCTTTTGAGTACAGTATTTGTGCACTTACTGCTGCGAGCTTTCAAATCTTGCCTTTTAATCATGTAAGCTGCCTTGGGTTCCTCTTAAGGAGAAAAGTGGGGTAAAAATATTTTAAATAAAGAAGAGAAACAAATCTCCTGAAACATAACTTTGCTAGGGGGAATCAAGAAACAACTTTTTCACAGGCCCAAGTTGCTATTCTTTTGAATGTTCAGTTTTCCAGTTTTAATGCATACGGGCTCAAGCCGAATTTTACAAAGAATAATCCCGTTCCCTGCTTTTGTTAAGTTCTGGGCAGAGGTACGTTGTTTTTGTCCAGAGGGCGTACTTCCAAATAATTCTATATTATGACTATAGTTTTACCGTTTGAACGTGTCATTTTGCTTTGTGTACTCCAGTTCCGAGTAGAGACAAAGATTTGTCTCCTTGCATGCAAAATACAGGATTGATGGAAGGCCAGTCTGGCTCGGCTTGGATGATGCTTCTGGAAAGACACTCCTCAATGGCAAGCTAAAACTGGATTTTAAAACAGTGGTAGGAACCACACGGGGCATCCTGCGCTTGCACAAGAAACAGGCAGGCACCAATCCTGTTGGCGTGTTCCGTCTACACAACGGCAATCCCATGGCACTTCTCCCCCCCCTTCAGCAAGAACCCCCCCCCTTGTCGTGTAATGAGTGGCGCCCCTGATTTTGTGATCATTATAAAGCTGGTCGTTAAAAGGAAGCCTGGCACACTTAATAGGATTCAGACATACAGTAACTTTTAAATGGGTCAATGTGGCTTAAATCGCATCTTTCTCTCCCTCTCTGTCATTTCAAAGGTCTGGATCTAAACCTTTCCATCGATGACTTCCTGTATTCTGCCTCGCTCTCCGACCTGTTACCCCGACAGGGTGTTTATGGAGTAAAGGTCCCGATCCGCCACCCACTGGGTTCTACTGTCCATAGACATACACCAGAGATGGGCACTTTCGGGGGGGGGGGGGGTCCTGAGGCCAGTTTCTCCCCTCCTCTGTAGTTACCTGTACCCACCCTCAGAACATTTGGCAGTAAGTTGTGCTGGCAGGTTTTGGTGGCAAAATGGGGGGCGGGGAACAACCCATTTGTAGCACGCATTTGGTGATAGGCTGCAATGGGCCATTTAAACTGGCAAGCAAAAGGTTTATTTCCTGTCAGGTTTAGGATTTTTAAAATCTTGCCCCTGAAATTCATGGTGCAGCCTGCAAATTTCAGGAATTCAGGTTTGGGAAGTGACCTGGAGGTTGCAAAAATCCTTATCTTCCCCCCCCCCCCACCCCCAAGAACAAATAGTGTGTATCTTTTTTAATTTATTGCATTTATAGCCAGCCTTTCCACTGAAAGATAGCCCTCAGGGCTGCTTGTAAACTTTTTCAAAGAATAAAAACAAATCCCCAGGGTTGGCTGTGGATTATGCGGCCAATACTGTCACCTGCTTCTGTCCAAACCAGTGGGAATCCAGATCCAAGTACCACGTGGATTTTGAGCTTTATCCCGCAGGCCTCTTCTGCTTTTGGCCAGGTTGGTGGTGGGGAACATAAACATGGATGCTCCATCAGCTAGGCTTGGGTTTGACGACGCCGCGCCCCAGTTTGGCCCAGCCGAAGGCCTGTTTTGGAAGCCAGTCACCTCCACTCCTGTGGCATGGTGTAAGAGGCCTCTTCCGAGACGGACAGGCAGCGGCCTATCTTCGACAAACTGAGTCTGCGACTTGGCTGGAGATCTTGAGGTGGGAACAAGCCTTCCTGGCTCGGAGGGAGCCCCCCTTCCAGACCAACGTTGGGCAGGGCTTGAGTAGAAGGCTTGGCTTTCCTGGAAGCCAGAGCCTCGGAGGGGGCTGTGGCCCCTACGCAGCCGCTCGCCGGTCTCCGCAGCCCCTCTCCCAGGGGCTTCAGAGCCGGCTTGGCTTGGGGGGCCGGCTTCTCCATCCGGAGAAGGCCTGGGGGTCCCTCAGCGTCTCCAAAGCAATAGGTCTGCATCCTTCTCACGGGGGCCTGTGCTAGCTGACGCTCCTTGGCGAGGCTGACGGCTTCATCGAAGGACATGCTGCCTCCGTGGCGCCAGTTGTTCCACCTCAGCTTCTGTGGGCTGGCCCCATTGCCCTCGCCGGGCCCCGGGCACAGTCGCCAAGAGGGTTCGCCTTTCCCGTCCCCACCCTTGGGCTTTCCCGTCTCCCGGCTCTCGAGAGGAGAGCCTTTCATCGGATTCGGGGGCTCTCGGTCGGTTTTACCCCTCTTGGGCCAAAGGCCAGCTTCGTCCAGTGGCGAGGACAGGGGTTTGGGCGTTGAGTCTTCTCCACCCTTCCCGTCTCTGCCGTATTTCTCTAAACTCCCGGGCATGGAGTTCCTCTGTTTCTGACGGGCACCGGAATCGCTGCTGCTTCCACCGTCCAAAAAGCTAGGTGACGTGGGAAACGCCGAGAGGGATTCTGTGTTTTTACGGCTCTCTGCATTGCCACAGGACGTGTCCAGGCTGGTGGGGCGAAGAGGCCTGGGGAAGGAGCCTTCGCCGACGCTGTCCTTCATCCCATTTCCACAGACGGAGAGGGTTGGGCCTGCGAGGGAGGATTCCTTGGCCGGCATTTTCGGCTTCAAGGCAGGAGGGATCTTTGCGAACTGAGGCTTCGGAGGTACCACCGGGAAGGATCTGACCTGCTGCACCCGGATGGTGCTGGAGGTCAGTTTCATGGAGACGCTTCCGTCCAAGAGGTCCTGCCGGAAGGCAGCAGGAGCTTCTCCCGGTGGCGCCTGCGGAGGGTTTTGCAGGAGACCTCCCGGCCAGCTCTTTGAGGAAAAGACGTTGGGCTCGAGGCATCCCTCAGAGTCAGAAACCCCTGGAAGCTCGGCCCCAGGTGAAGCAGCTTGCTCGGGACTCTCTCCAGGCTGGCCTGAAGTTAGCACTGGGGACCTCCCAGAAGACTCCTTTTCAGGAAAACTGCCCACCAAGGAGGTTTGCTGAGTACCGAGGGAGGAGGTGTCCTCCTCGGATGAAAGGTCTCTGGCTGTTTCAGGACAAAGCGCAGCCTCTTGACAGGGGAGCCCACACTCCATGGGTCTGTCGGATGTGCCAGACGGCACTGAGCCACCAGCCTCTACGCCGGTCACGCCTGGAGGACACGGAAGCAGTTCGTTTTGAAATACGGTGTGAGTTTCCAGTGGCCAGTTCCACTCGTTGTCTGGGCTTGATGGAGCTGTGTGGTCTTCAGCCAGGGATCTCTGGAGATTCTTCTGGTTAACTGCATCCACTGGTTTCATTTTCGCCGAGTCTCCAGTTCGTAGAAGCAGGTCTTTTCCATTTGGACCGCTCACAGCTCCTTCCTCCCACGACGTCAAAGGTGAGCCAACACCGGCAGCCTCCACCATAGCAGTCTCAGCTTCATCCTTCTGTTGCGTTTCCCAGGCCCCAAAATCGCTTCTGGGCTTGGCAGCGGTTTCCTCAGAGGGGTTCATCTCTGGTTCCAGATGGGCATCGGTGAATCCTGGGCCATGGGCTGGCGAACCCCCCACCTGAGGCTCTCTCTCAGCTTGAGATAGATGGGACCCCGCGGGGTCTTCGAAAGAGGTCACCCCTACTAGACTGAAGGGTTGGTCTTCCAACAGGGCTTGGGGGAAATTCGCATCGGAACCTCGAAGTTCGTCGGACAGCTGAAGAGGCTCCGGTTCGTTAGCTAAGGGGCTCAAGTCATCGAAAGCGCTGAGGTAGACCTCTTCGGCATCACCTTCTTTAGGCAGGTCTTCGCTGTGGATGCAGTCTGTAGCGAGGTAATACTCTTCCTCTTCCCCCAAATGTTCGTCCATGCACTCCTCGATGGAGAGGTAATCCAGAGGTGGCAGCGAGGAAAACATTGCCAGCTAGACACCAAGAAACAAAGAGAACCGTGGAGTTAAACCAGGCTTCCTCCATCCAGGCACCAACGTTACACCCTTCCTTTCTTAAGAGTCACTTTTAATGCAGTGTTTCCCAGCCTTGGGTCCCCAGATGTTTTTGGACCGCAACTCCCAGAAGTCTTCACCACTCGCTGTGCTGGCTGGGATTTCTGGTCATTGCAGTCCAAGAACATCTGGAAAACCACTGCATGGTACTACTCTTGTTTCTCTCTGGGTGCGACTGCATGGATAAATGCCAGAAGGGCAGTGGTTCAATTTAGAGGTTGTCTTAATTGATCATGTGACGTAAAAGCCAATACGAATCATCCCGGCCCCTTTTTGCTTCTGAAGTGGAGTTCCTCCCCCCCCCCCCCCGGCTGCCACAGGGGGCTTCTACTTGTAAAAAGCTGGAACCCTTCAAACAGCGTTTTCCCTGTATGATTGTTTCATTCTACAAAAAGATGGGGACGTGACTGGGTGTTGTTCTTGTGACATACCTACCTCAGTGATCTATCTCCCTAGTGGCTCTGAAATTTTTAATTAAAAAATAATTATTATTGCATTTAGCACTCAATCACGATTTCTTTGGGATTTGGGCTCTTCGCCTTCTCACAGACAGTCCTCTTGGTCGTAAGGATCTTCCCCAGCAGAGCCTTGCACCTCACCTGCATCTCGCTTCCCATCATCTCATTCATGAACCCGCTTCCCATGTCGTCTTCCATGGTGGAGGTGTCATCCAGGTCACCACCAGCAAATGCAGGGGCCATGTTGAAGCTTGGTGGGGTTTGGTCTTCCTGCAGACTGTCGCCTAGCCAAGCATCCTGGCTGTCCAGGAAGGAAAATGAGTCCTGGACCTCCATAGACATCTGGTTCACCTCTGAGTCGTTCAGACCTCCCTCCTTTGTGTCTGCTCCTAACGGGCGTAACCAGAAAAGAACAAATCAGGTCTTTACGGCAGCGACTCCCTGTCTGGCAAGATCGAGCCTTTATGATCCCCACTGCTAGACATAGTCCAGAAGTAGACGTTATAGATAGCCTGGGATTGGAAGATGGTAATCCTTAACTAATGAAAGCATCTGAGTGTAACTCCAGGAGCTCCTCTTAGATCTAGGATTCTGCTGTTCCGCTTGCTTTGTTTAGATGGGTCTTCAGGATTCAAACACAGGCTTCCTTTGAGGTCTCATTTCACAGATGTGGAAAGACAAGCAAAGGTAACTTCTTTGCAACCTTTGATTGCTTTCAGCTCTGATGTCTGTGTCTGGCCTAAATTAGGAAATTGATGAATTAATCGACTGGAAGCATGTTGATTTACTATAAGAGCAAGGATTTTGTGGTTTGTTTTTGCAGGTTCTGGTTTAAATCAGGGGCTGATGGGTTGCATAACTCTAAGAACCTCGCCTGACTACCTTCAGATCCTAAAAGCTTCATCGGCTCCTGCATCTCATCTGCCTTGAAACTAATTTTCCTGTTTAAAAGACTTTTTAAAATTGACCAGACCCTCCTCTGGGCTGTGCATAGGGACCATGTTTTTTTTTAAAAAGAAACACAAGATTTAGGGACAGCAGAGGTAAAGGATATCACGGAAAACACGGTGACACGGTCTCCTATTTTGCACTCTTTTTGACCAAAATATGGGGAATACCTCCAAAATATCAGGAGTACTATTAGGGCAGCAGGGCTGTCATTTCAACCTCTGGCGCCACGGTTTGCCCACATGTGGTCCAGACGGACAAGAAAAGGGAAACGGGTGTGTATTAATTGCATCCTTGTTCTCTTTGGATGGGCTTGCTTACCTGCCGGCTCTTCCTTCCCCATGGAAGCTTCGTGGTCCCCCTCCTTCTCCTCCTGTTCCTCGCCCTCTTTGGCCACGGAAGAGTCCACGGGCTCCTTCTCCTGGGCGCCGTGGCTCAAGGCAGGACACTCCTGCCCCCGGGTCAGCCGGGACAGGGTGAGGTTGGAAGTGATGTGGAAGGGCACCGTGACGGAAAACGGCCCCGAAATGTGGACCCCGGCACACTTCTCTGCTCGGTTGCGCGTGGCTTTGGGGGACCGCCCTTGAGGGGAGGCCCCGACGAGGCTGGACCGGCTGGCTTTGGGGGTGGTGGGCTCCGATTTGGCCGTGGCTTCACCCTCCGACTCTCCGCCTGGCGGTTCTTTGACCTTCTCTGGAACCTCGTCTGGCTCCAGGAAACTGGGGTCGAGCGAGGCTGGGCCGTCAAAACTGTCCTGGTAGAGAGTCAGCTGCTTCTGAGACTTATTCCTCCCGAGCTGAGCATCGTCTGCACCCAAAGTGGGGAGAGAGAGAGAGAGAGAGAGAGAGAGAGAGAGAGAGAGAGGCAGATCACAGGGATGCCCAAAGGGACGGCATGCTGCTCCCTGGCTCCAGCACTTGGGGCAGGTGACCGGATCCATGAGTAGCAGAGGGAGAGAAAGAGGACCGGGTACATAGTTGTTGCTATCTCGCTCTTTTTCCTGCGAATAACAACTTATTGATCTGTGGATTGCTACTCATAGGCTGTGCTTCCTTCCTGCTTCCTCTCTTAGAGCCAGTTGTTCTTTCTTTCTCTTAGAAAGAGACACCCGCATGTCTTTCCGTGATGGCTGTAAGCCAACCCTCCCTCCTGAAAGCTATTTTTAGGGAATTTTGCAAACTATGCTCTATCCCAGAAAGAAATCTAAAAGGGTTTGGTGGTTTGGGGGGGGGATGGGGTTGGGGTTGCCCTAATGATCAGCCCTTGGAGTACTTATTTTCTTTCAAAAAAGAAACAAGCTTATTTTGTGCAATTATAAATCCCCAATATTTTGCTGTATCTGCAAGGTGACCTTCCGGTAGCCTTAACCTCATGGCGCGTTTAATGCAGACAAGCCAGATTTTTCTAGGCTTTTGCCCTTCAGTGAGGCAAGGGTTTGCTCTCCTATCCCTGCAAGGACCCAGATCTTCTGGCATCAAGGAATACTTGCCCACCCCTAGGAAGCACCTGAATCTATGGCTCAGCATTTGAACCCAGGACAGAGAAGCGATGGTCAGTCCCTTAAGGAAGAAGGGAGCTCTATGGCTGTGTAGCCTCTGATCTGTTGATTACTCTTCTTAGGCTCTGACGTCAGATCTGTAGATTGATATTCTTAGGCTCTGCTTCCTTCCTATGGCTGCCTTAAAGAGGCAAGCCAGAACTCTCACATTCTGAAGAAATACGTGGCTTCAGCAAAGGACTCCTTGTGAGTCAAGTGACACTATTTTTGCTCGCCTTCACTATGTGGTCCAATCTACCAGCTACATCAGTGGCAACATACGGTAAATGCTGGGTTTAATTTTATATATTGTCATCTTATTGCATGCTTTACTACTGTCGTATGTGACTTAGAAATCTTCCGATTTCTCTTTATTAACGTTTGTGCATTAGGAAAAAAACAGTGTTTTTAAGAATGCATCTTGTGTTTACTTTAGAGGTGAAGAATAAGAGACGAAGTAGGTGAGGAGCAAAAAATTAAAAATGAAATAAAGAGAAAAGGCTTCCTAGCTGTCCCATTTCTCGGGAGACAGAGGGCCAGAGAAAAAAGGTGGAAACGCCTTGCTCCTTAAGGGCCTTTAAACAACTGCAGATTTGTCTTTTCCACCTACCGTTGCTGGCACACGGCACCGAGCTGAGGGAGTCCATGCTTTTGGCTGGCCGTAGGCGCATCTTGGCTGCTTCATCATCAAGAACAGAAAAACCAGGGTTGAGAGACTGTCCTTCTACACCACATCCCACTGACAGAAGCTTCACCGGGACCTGCTTTTCCTGATGGGACCCCGCCACCCAAGAAAAGTCCCTGATGGTGCCTTGGGAGAGACGGTGGCTGGAGACACAGCCCCATGGGGCAGGCTCCCACAGCCCTGCCTGCATTGCTGGGCCACCCTGCCCAGTTTATTAAACTTTTAATTACAGGAGGACACCCGTATCCACAGGGGATTGGTTCCAAGACACCCCCCCACTGCAGATGTTGAAAAAAAAAATGCAGATTATAGTGAATGCTAGACATAACATGGTCTCGGGCTCCCTCTAGTGACCAGTTCTGGTAACTTCATCTTTAGAAATACATATTTCTAGGATTTTCCTTTTAATAGTTTTAGACCATGGATAAGTGAATCAGCGGATACCGAGCCCAATGGATAAGGGGGTCCTGCTGTATATTCCTCGGCAAAAGTGGTCCACCTGAGGTTGAAAGGCGTTGTTTTAAATGGCAGATATGCTAGTCCTGTTGATTTTATAATGCACGATCCTTACCTTTCTTTAAAAAGCCAGAAGATGGCGTTCTAATGTCATAAAAACAGCTACCTTCGTGGATGTCCAGGAGGGAGTGGGATAAAAACATACCCCCTCATCCAAAATGTATTGGTTACTTAAGTTTACCCAAACCGATGTATTGTGTTGTAGTGGCCTATGCAAGGCACACCAGTTGTGCTTGTATACCAAGCACTATGGGACGGTTTATACGCATCATGCTTTAACCAGCACTAGGGACGTCCGCTACCGAGTTTAGGCTTTCTCCTCCTGCACTGTCACTACATCTGTTTTTTTGAAGCCATTAGCTGAGGTTTGTCATTTTTAGAGTTCCTCGGGGCAGTTCATCCTCTGGATCTCCCGACATTCATGGTGCCTTCTCCATCTTACCTTTGTCCTCTGGTTTGTTCATTTTCCGTTTGGACTCATGACTGTATCGCCCGAGATTGAAAATGGACTTCCACCTCTTTCCCTTGAGAGAGCCTTTTCTTCTGTGAAGAATCGAAAGAGAGCTTAGAAACTGCCAAGACATGCTCTTTGGGTGCTTTTTGCGCAGAGCTAGGAAAAGTCATCCTTTCTTGGACTACAACTCCCAGAATGCACCCACCAGCACCTGAGCCCTCAGAACGGTCTTGTGTCCGGCAACTGCAGTGTCATGGAGGGCGCTGTGATTCTGCTGTGGGTGTTGTTGCCTTGAACTTTTAGAGGAACCGCCGGAAGTGCCAAAAACACCTTTCGGGGGGGAAAAAAAGAGGTGCGGGGGAGGCACCGAGACTGCCTTTTAAAGTTCGGACCCAACCCCAAAGCGGCTCCTCCACTGCCTCTGCAGGAAAGAACAGGGGTGTCCAAGGGCAGTCCAAGGCATGAGGAGAAGGAGAAGATGATGGTTTTGTTTTGTTTTGTTTTATTAGTAAAGTCACTTCTGGGATTCTTCTGGGAGTAGGGGCCCTGAAGCTTAAGCTTTATGAGTTTCAAAGTAGATCCACCCCTGGCTAGGCATGAGGGTAGATGTAGTCCCACAAACCAGGAGGGTGCCGGATAAGGAAGGCAAGCAAGCAAGCAAGAAGGAAGGAAGGAAGGAAGGAAGGAAAAGAGAGTGGAGGGAGGGAGGGAGGAAGGGAGGGAGGAAGGAAGGAAGGAAGGAAGGAAGGAAGGAAGGAAGGAAGGAAGGAAGGAAGGAAGGAGCTCAGGCAGACAAGCAGGCAGGCTCGTACTTGCTGTCGGTGAGTTCAATGATGGTGTGGTAGGGGCGCATCTGAGGCGGGCCATCCCCCTGGTTCAGCACTGCTGGGACGTTGTAAGGGAAACTGTACTTGTCCTCGGAAAGAGGAACCGGTGCCGCCATGAGAAGAAGGGACTTCCTGAGAGATTCACGGCTCCCAACTGTGGCGGAAAGACAAAGCACCACGAGATGTTCTTCACAGTCCCTTTGCACCCCAATCATCTGCCGGAAGAGGCAGCCGAGGGGCTGACAATATCAAACACACAGACCTGCCCGCATCCTGGGACCTTCGACAGGCGCCCCATTGCATTCCCCCCCCCACCCCCACAAAAGGTGCGTCTGACTGTGTGGTGGAGGAACTTGGTCCCCCTGGAACTAGACCTTGGGTTGCAAGGATACTTTCCAGAAACAAGCCAGCGCCTTGAAGACACACACACACACACACACACACACACACACACACACACCTCCCTACCTCGCAGAGGGGCGTCTCCAAAAATTTGGTCCACGTGGGTGAGGATAAACTCCACCACGATGGACTGGATGCGAACCTCCATGAAGGCAGCTGTGCCGTTGAAGCCGCAGGCCTCGATGTCCTTGGACCTGAGAAGGGAAGGAGACTTTAGGAAGAAATTTCACAGCACAGTCTGGCCCTTGTGTTTCCTGGACCTCAGTTGCAAAGTGCTTTGCACAACCTTCTAAGCTCAGTTTTTGAGCCGCACTATGCAGAACCTGAGTTGCTCTTCGCAGTCTGCCCACAGCTACTTTACAAATGAATGTCTTATTTCCAAAGTACAAAAATGCAGAAGACCTGGCCATACAATATGTGACACATAGGTGTTAGAAGGTTAGACCCACGTGCACCAGAATAGAGCTAGCTCCCTGGGAACTAAATTATTGGGACTGTAAGTGCCAGGTGATGAGAGAAAAGGGATGGACTACTCTGGGGAACTTGGCGTTGTTCTACTCTGTGAATCCCTGCGCTTCTGCTGCGCAGCTAGAAGAACTTAACCAAAAATTCAAAAGTCTGTACCTGCAGTATATGAAAACCGTGAGTAGGAATTAAGGAAACCTAAAGACTCTGGGTCTTTGAAAGAGCATTTTACAGACGGTGATCTTCTTCTCTCTGTCTCTCCCTCTGTTCCTCAGATCAAGTGCTAGCTCAAGGATGGGGTGAGCTGGTCCTCAATAGGTGGGACAACAACTCCCATCTACCCTAGCCAGGGAGGGACGATGGGAGTTGAAGCCCAACCATCTCTGAAAGCGTGTCATTGTTCTCGGCATAAGTCAGCTTGTTCCTTTCTGTTTCATGTGGTTCTGAGGAGCTTCACCAGAACCACTGACAGGTTCTGGGCACCCCGAAGGCAAGAAGTTTGTACCTTAAGGGGAAGTGTCTGTTTAGCTGAGGCGTCCACTGACACTCTGCGAGCGAACCTCTCTCGGCTCTCCCTGTGGCTGCCCCAGAGATGTGCCGTAAACCCGGGCACTCCCAAGGTGTCCCACCCTCGCCTCCTGCGAGGGGCGGCCTCACCTGAGCAGGTTGGGAGCCCAGACGATGGCCAGGTTGCGGACGTGCATGTTGGTCTGGGAGCTGAAAGAGGCCATGTGGACGAGGTGCTTCATCAGGAACTCCAGCGTCCTGGCGGAGAGGGCGAAAGAAGGGCAGAAGCCCCAGTGACAGAGGGCAAGGCTCAGCGGGACTGACGACCAGCCCTCCGACATGGGGTTTTGTTTCATTTTTAAGCCACTTCAAAGAATCCTCAAGCAGCCAACATGGCTGGTTGGTTGTCAGGATGGGGTTTTCAGAATGAAAGGACTCCTTTCCCCATCATTGGTATACCTTGGTTCCATTCTCAATCCAAACAGAGACTGCAGCCAAGAAATCAGAAGAAAACTGGGAGTAGGAGGGGCAAGCCGTGAGGGAATTAGAAAAGATTGTTAAGTATAAGGAGGTGTCACTGGAAACCAAGACCAAGATTATTCACACACTTGTATTTCCGATCACTAGGTATGAGCGTGAAAGCTGGAAAATTAAGAAAGCTGAAAGGAATAAATTTGATTTGTTTGAAAGGTGGGGCTGGAGGAGAACTTTGCGGATACCCTCGACGGCCAAAAAGACGAACCAGTGGGTCCTAAATCAGATCAAGCCTGAACTATCCCCGGAGGCAAAAATGACAAAACTGAGGTTGTCCTACTTTGGGCACATCACGTGAAGGCATAGTTCTCCGGAAAAGGCAGTCATGCTGGGAAAAATGGAAGGCAGCAGGAAAAGAGGAAGATCAAATATGAGATGGACTGCTCCCTGAAAGAAACCACAGACTTGAGTTTGCAAGAGTTGAGCAGGGCTTTTAAGGGCAGGGCATTTTGGAGATTGCTCGTTCATAGGGTTGCCATGGATCAGAGGGGACCTGATGGAACATAACAACCACAAATTCCCATAATTTGGCCTGGGAGGGTTCTTGACGAATTATGAGCATAGAAGTCTTTTAATTCTGAAAACCTCATCCTAGCAGGTCGCTGAATTCTGGGGATAGCAGTTCAAGAGATAAACTTTTCTGAGTTCTCCCTGGATTCATCTGATTTTACATGCACTGTGAGACAGCTCACAGCAACAAAATACCAAGGCAATAAATACATCAGCATAGAATGGCACAGTACAAACAACAAGCAAAGCTCATCAGGCCAGTAAAATACATTAATACAAACAAGTTATACTAATTGTTATCATATTTGCCAAACCCATCTTAAGTTAGCTGTTGCTACTTGCGGGTTTGCTTGCCACGTTTGCCTCTCACCTTTCAACTGGCCTAATAGTAATAAAAACACAAATTCAGGAGTTAAAACAGACTAAATTGGCAAAACGAAACCACACGTGGCAAGGAAACTGCATCCATAAAACCCAAGTAGATTTCAAGAGAAATTTTAGACATTCCCCTTGGCAGATATCCTTTGTTTTGTGTTCCTGCACAGGGCAGGGGGTTAGACTCAGTGGCCTTATAGGCCCCTTCCAACATTGCTATTCTATGATTTTATGATTCTATACCAATCGCTATTGGCAGTATTGGATTACATGGGCTAAGGCTGTGACATGGTTTTTAAAAAATTATTCCTGCATAGCAGGTTGGGTGACAATGGGCAGGCAAAAAATTTAAATCATGCCGGCTGTGTTTTTCATCTTTTGCCTTTTCTGGATGTACATGCAGATTTGTACTCTTAGGCTTGCTTTCTTCCTGTTCCTGGCAGCCCAACTTTCTCTTCCTCCCTCTCCTAGCTAGAGAAAGGGGGAGTGTAACTTCTCCACAAGGGCAGGCTGAGCAGAGCTGCAATTAAGTTTATGGATCACTCCTCCTGCACTATCCTTTTTGCCTTGGTAGCACCCCAGGCTCAGCAGTAGACCTCCTTGCAGCCTGCAGCTGAAAATGCTGAATAATCCGAACATGGAACAGAATCGCAGACTTTCTGGGCCATGCAGGCACCTGTAGTGAGGTGGTGGGAGTTCCTTCAGCACTTCTTTGATCTTCTCCAGCCGACCCTCTTCCATCTGGATTGCCACAGCTTCCTGGAAGAAACGGTAGAAGGGGGGAGAGATGCCCAGATTGAAGGACTGATCGGTGGAATCAAGTGCCATACAGCCTGCAAAATTCCAGTCAGTTCCCTCTAGAAATCCCTTAAAATGTCCTTTAAAAAGTAACTTTGGGAAGTGACTAGAACCAGTTACTTGTTATACCAAAAGTAACTATTCAACTTGTAGTTTCATTGTTTTTGAGGTCTAGCTTAGTTACACCATGCAACTGTAACTAGTTATAGGTAACTGTGCTGCTTGTAACTGCTCACTTTCAGACTGCCCTTTCCCTCGTGTGATCTGGAAAGGATCTCACTAGGGGAGAAGTTGGTTAAAAGTCGGTTTTTTGGGTCTACAAAAGGCAGAATCCCCTAATCAGCATTGGGATTGCTAGCCAGGGGCCTTGTTGGCTGTAGGATTCTGCCGGTGTAGTCCGAAAAAGTCACTTTCCTGAGTTTTGGTACTAAAGAGGGATCACACACACACACACACACACACACACACACACACACACACACACACACACACACACACGCCGGGCGTACTCACTGCAAACTTGTCGTACAGCTGGTAGGTGAGGAGCGGGTTCGGGAGCTCACGGAAGTAGGCCTTGCAGAGGGAGCTCACACAGTGGATGTCTTGAAGGTACACATCTTTGTTGAGGTCTGGGGTGCGGTCGGTGTCGAACTCAAGCCTGCAACAAGAAACCCGGAAGAATCCAGCCTGGATGATAACGTCCCTGTAATCCAGCACAGTGGCCAGCGCCAGGCTGGCCGAGTCATGGGGCATCCGCGAAAGTCACAGGGATCTGCTAGCCTTCCCTGGTGTCCTCCATTTCCTTCCGCTTTCATTCTGCCCCGAGGGTGAGCTATTGTGACATCTTGTGGCAGGGAGTTCCACTGTTTAACAACACATGGTATGTCCTTTTATCTGTCTTGAATCTCCTCTTATTTGGTTTCAGTGCATGGCTCACCTCATGACGCTGGTTCCCATATTCTCCATTTCCCCCTAAATCAACACACCTCTACTATCTCCTCCCCTCTCCAAGAGCGCATTTGGATCCTACTTTTCCTGTTCTACCATTTTTTGGGGTGGGGGTGGGTTAAAAACGTTGGTCCCATCAAGGGGCGCGAAGGGCCCATTGCTGACGTGCCTAACCCTCGAGGCAGCTTTTCCCGGACGCAGCCTTTACCTCAACTTCTGGATGTTCGACGAGACCCCCGACAGCCGATAGATGCCGTCCACGATCCCATGATGTTCCACGAACTCCGTGCAGCTCTTCAGCACCTGGGGAACTATAGATGGGGGTCCCAAGTCAGCCTGGGAAGCCTCTTTCTCTCCCAACCCGTCCCCGAAGTCAGCCAGGAAAAAAAGGCAGATGCCTCAGGCGACAGCTGGGGGGGGGGGGGGTTGCCATCTCTCCGGAGTCCCACTGCCAGGGTGTCCTCTTTCACTTTTACCCCCCCTCCCAAGTACCTAAGGCTGCAGTTTTCCCCTGAGTTTCCCCAGAACTTGTGGGTAACTAATTACAAGTAATACAGTGCTCTGTAACTAGTTACTTTGTGATGATGAGTCATGTAACCCATAGTTACCAAGTTCGTTTTGGGTAGAACCTGTAAAATCTAAGTTGTTTAGTGGTGGTAACATCTTTCAGTTATTTTTTGAATTTACTTTTAAAGAGTATTTAAAAACATTTTTAAGGGGTGTTTTAAGATGTTTTTTTTCAGGCTTTATGGCATTTTTCAAATCAGAATTTAAAAGTCGCTTTCCCAAGTTCTACCTCTGACTTTTCCTTTTGTTCTTTCTTCTTTGACCCCCTTGCTCTCTTCTCTTCCAGCCCTTGGTCTCCAGGCCCACTTTCTGGAAGGGTCCTATCCTTCTTCCTCCCAGGTTTTTGAGCCTTCGGCCTGCTGCCCCCTTTTCCACTCAAACCAACAAGAGTTCTCTCTGAATTGGGGCCTTTCAGGGTCAGACCACCTTGTCTTTCCAAGCACACAAACCTTTTGGTGCTACCGAGATGTGTGACATGCAGACAAAGACATAACTATCTTTCAGTGGCCGGCTGCAAAACAAGAGCAGGATGACTTGCCAAGTGCAGATCAAAGCAAGCTCCTGGATAGAATAATCAGATAGTTTTTCCCACTTAAGAGAGCACAGCTTCTATTTACAGAATTAGCGTCTCATCGAGTGAGATCCTCACAGATTCACTCCAATATGTTCCTGTGGTGTAGTAGATCTGTAATTTTAACAGTCCCACACAGCTCTTTGTCATTTTGGAGTAAGTTGGATCATGGTTAAAGCCTCTTTTTCCTCCCTTTCTTGCCTTCTTCCCCAGTATCTTAACTGGACCGTCTGTTCTGGCTCTCCCACAACACACAACTTTCAGTTGCCTCTATTTCGTCCCCCCCCCCCCCCCAATGTCATGCTTGCCCCCGAGGACAGAAAACATTTGTCTCGTTTAGGATCCCTTATCCTGGGCTTTTTCAGGGACAGGGTTTTAAATATTCTGTTGATCAATCATTTTGGAACAGCCGGGTAGAAAGGTGCGGAAAGCAGAGCTGCACCATCTCCCGAGAAACAGATCCCCCAGATGTTTGCTCAAAACAGAATTTAAAATCTGCAATGACATGGATCGGAAGTCTTTTGTATTAATTACGTATATTCATGCGCTTTTTTATGCATGGCAAATCTGGAAGCCCAGAGCATAAAAGGAAGCTGCGCACCACATCCTGAATTTACAAACCTCCAGTTCTAAAAGTGGTGTATCTTATTAAGGTGGCGACACTGGCCTGGTCAGAGAAGGCATTTGTGAGACTCTGAACAGAACAGTTTCCCTCCCCTGGAAATGTGTGTGTGTGGGCAGGGGGGGGGGAAGTGTCATTGGCTTCCATTCTTCCTTCCCAGTTTCAAAGTAGGCAGCTTAGGGTATTTAAAAAAAATATCTTTGGGTTATCCAGGTCTTTGTAGCCCCTGTGCATCACTGGTGCCTGATCTCAGGGACCATGCCCAGCCGGACTCGGGGTGGGTGGGTGTGTCTCGCCAACGTGCAAAGTCGTCCGTGGGCTTCCTTTTGTGATATTGCGCCGTCTGTTCAAATAAACCTCATAAGACACCAGCGGCTTTCTCTCTTCTTCTGGGCACCAAGAGTGGAAGCTCGTTGAGGCTCGGGTTGGCCCCAAACCGCCGATTAACACGGCAAATTGCAAGCACCCACCCCTGGCCATGCGCACGTGCACGCGCCATGCAAGCACCTACGTGTGTGTGGGGGGGTGTCTTTTCCACCCAGGTTGGGTGTCTGGGTGGAGCAGCCGGGTCATCTCATTTCCCAACCTGAGACAGGAAGCGAAAGTCAGAGAGGAGGCCGTAAGAAGCAAGCTGAGCTGAAGTGCTCTCGTTGTTAGGTCGCTTGGAAAACAGCCCTATTTCCACCCTCATCTTCCCCTCTTAGAAAGAATCAGCGAAAGCTGACTTTTGCAGTGCGTTACTTCCAAGCTCCGGCAAGGGCCCCGAGATCTTAAAAATCTGGACCTAAGAGGGAGTGGCTCACATGATTATTCTTCAGAGTTTGGTGCCACCGGCTGCAGACATTAAATCTTGTGGGTGGGTGAAGGATGGCCCTCCTGTTATTCAGAGTGAGGCCGCTTTATTTATTTATTCATTTGTTCGCTTATACTGTATATCTCAAGTTATTCTGGGGTGGGAGGTTGATATGTGTCTTATTTGGGTTTGGCACTGAACTCAGGAAAATTAAGAAAGGAATCAGTCTGAATCAAATCCATATGCATGAGGTCCAGATCAAAGTGGAGTAAACGGATTAGGTTCCGGAGCAAACTGGAGAGAATTTTCAAACCAGTTTGTGTCCAGAGCACAACTCAGATCAGATACAGCACAAATTGCTTCAAACTTTCCCTTTTTCTTTTTTAAGGAACAAGCCAGGAGTGGGCAAGACCCACTGTGACTTCACCCAAATAAAAGGCTAACTTCGGTTGTACTCCTTAGGAGATACTTTGGCCCGTAAAAAAATATCTTTGCATTTCTGGATCTCCAGTTTTTTTGGGGGGGAAGTATCCCAGGAACTGGGGGGACACACAAATGGCTATGACCTGGTTGTGGGAGGCAGTTTACACTTTGCCCTAATTTATTATTTAGGGACCCCCGTGGGGTCACGAAGAGTCGGACACGACTTAACGACTAAATAACAAATTATTTATTTATTTTATTCATTAGATATGTATCCCACCCAGCTAGTACTTAATCACTACTCTAGGTGGTTAACAGCGGTTAAAAACACCACTACCCACCCAGACCCACAAAGAACCTTAACAGTGAGATCTAGACTGAAATAGGAATAAGTATAACCCAAAATATAAAATAAACCTAAAGGCAATGGCTAATAGCACGACCTGTTCACTCAAAGCCCATACAACCGTTGCCCTTCCTCAGCCACGCACGCGCCCGAGCCTAATAGTGTAATAAAATTTCTGTGGAGTTTAGCAGACAAGCCGAGTAAGTCCGCCAAGGAAAAAGAAGAATATTCCAGAAAGCAAAACGGCACAGCTGTTTGCTTTTTGCACAGATGTGGGACAAAAACATAGACTTGTGTCACTGTTTAAATACGATTCTTGCCTTCTGCTTCTTGCGGAACTCCACCCCGTGACTGTGTGACCCACCTGAACTGTCTCAGGTGTCCCTCCCAAGAAATCCAGCAGCTTCCCTTGGGGGTATTTTCATCTCTTGATTGTTCTCCGATTTGCCTAGACGATGTGGCAGCATATGTAGGGCAACCCTGTCATTAACAGCTATCATCTAATTGCACTTATTAGACACCTTTTGTCACTTTTCCCTACATGCTTTGCCAAAAATGGTTGTATAACAACCCCCCCCCCCCAGCAGTGGCCCACCCACACACTTCTCCTGGAGGATGGGATTATGGCATGTCAGGACATCAAGGAAGCATACTTGAGCGTGATCCCCTGGCACACCGTCTGTGCACTTTTGCACACTGGTGGAACTGGAAAAAGCTAGCAGGGATGGGAGCCTTCCTTTCAGGAAGGCGTTGGCATTCAGTAGTAATATCATCACCATATGGCGCCAAGTCAATTCTGACTTATGACTGTGCAGCTTGCCCAAGGCCATCTAGGCTGGCTCTTCTCCCGGGAGGCACCGTGGGGGATTCGAACCCCCAACCTCTACAAGTGCC
Organism: Intellagama lesueurii; assembly: GCA_037013535.1. Taxonomy (NCBI): domain Eukaryota; kingdom Metazoa; phylum Chordata; class Lepidosauria; order Squamata; family Agamidae; genus Intellagama; species Intellagama lesueurii. Next base: position 1,094,159 of record JBAJHW010000022.1, read on the forward strand.
CCCTCCTCAAAAAGTTCTTTTTGGACTCTTCAGAAGCAAACAAAATCCAAGATTCATACGTGGCCGATATCTCCATCAGGATCAACTATAATTTCACAAAATATGCAAGTTTTGGAGTTTAACCCTAGGATAGAAAGCAAGAAAAGAACTGGCTTCAAAACCTGAGGCTCGGGGCCAAAACAAGGACAAGCGAGCAAGAAATGCTGGGGGAATCTGTACCTAGTAGCTGGCCAAATGTGAAACCTGTCAACCCTAAGCATTCTCTTAATGTCCTGCATGCTTGGGGACCCGGGCCATCGTTCACGGCAGGTTTTCTTGCCTGCTCAATTACCAAATTGATGCAGTTGCCCAAATTAGCAAGGCCAGGCGCCAGCCAAATCAGGAAACGACGTGAGTGCTGCCTTTCCTTCCCCAATATTGCTCGTCACACAGGCTCAGCTCACCTTCTTTTGCATCCCACCGCTCACTTCCTGTGTGTTTCGCATGCTGCACACCCATCTAAGCCACCCGGGCAGTCTCTGAGTCAGGTCACAGACATGTTGCTGAAGATTTGGGCAGTGTATCCTGTTTGGATGTTCATGTACAGGTACTGCTCACCTCCAAAACCACCTCTGTTGGGCACCCAACAGTGTGATTTGCATCGTTGGCTTATGTTCATGGTGGTGGCTCATCTATGCATGCTCAGAAGCACTGTGGCCTTTACTGCACAGAGTCTAAAGCCAATCTCTGACAAGTTCTAGGCCAGGGTTTTGAAGGACTTCTGCTGCTTCATCTGTGGCTATCACTATCCTGGTTGTGTAATAACGTTGTGTAATATATTTTGAGTATAGGAAATGGATGACTCAAAAGATCAAGCTAGCAGGAGAAGCACCACGCCGACGGAGCCATTCAATAAGAGCAGCAGCAGGATCAACAAAGAGGTTTGGTCCAATCCAGAGCTCCTGCCTTAACAAGGAGTAGATCCACTGCTTATCGTCCTTTCAGAAAACCTCTGCTCTGAAAAGTTGATCCCAAAAAAAACCCCCAATTGTTGGAGAACAGGGTCAAGGTGAGACAACCGGGATGAAGGAACAACTTGTCCTCTTTCTAAAGCAAGGTGTCTAAAACCTAGAGTTTGGCTGGCCTCAGACTCTGGAGGTTAAGGAACCACCGTTTGGGATGGAAAATCCCAACCGTGCTGGAAGAGATGATGCTTGAGACCACATCCACCCATCCCCAAGCTGGCTTTACAACCTACGTCTGAACTCACATCATAGAAGCAGACTCAGCACCGACATCTACGAATTTGTGGGACTCTTTTCTACAGTTTTTCTGCACTCTCCAGGAAGGGGTGGTGCCCAGCCTCAGGAAGTAGGGTTTTTCTCCACAAAAGCTTGCAACGTGCTTGATTTTTAAGTGGTTCAATCAAGGTATAGCATCCTACTCTCGGATTGGTGCAGTGCTAAGAACTGCACGGCCTTTTCCTAATTCTTTCTGGACTATGGAAGATCCCGATCCTCTTGGTCCACCTTTGTTGTTTCGACCTCACAGAGAGCCCTTTTCACAGGTTCGGCGGGCATGTCTGGGCAGACAGAAGTGGACCCCTGGCATCCTCTACTGGGGTCGCCTCCAGAGTTTGAGATGGATCTGCCTTTGACAATGGTTATGAGACCAGTTCATTCAGAGTAAGACGTACTGGACTCCGAACTGGGGCCCCCGGGGGGGCTGCAAGATGCACCGTCGAAGCTGCTTCTGTTTCGAACTCAAGTTTCGAACAAACGTCCCTTGTTTCCTCCAGCCGTGGCCAACCCCCAGACAGAAACAAGCTGGTTTGCAGCTTCTGAAGTCCCTTTGCTGCGACTGTTAAAATCCCAGAGCTTGGAAAAGTTACCTTTTTGGACTACAAACCCCAGAATCCCTCAGCCAGACCCAACGGTGCTGCTTTGCATCCCGTTTCCAGGCCCAGCTACAGTGGTGGCTGTAGCAGAGCAAGTTTCTGTGGCTTGAGGCCAAGCTTGTGCTTTCTGAGAGCTTTAAAAAGTTCCTTTTTTAACTGTATATCCTGGAGTCCAGTTTCCTGCATGGTGACCCGTTGCCCCAACTGGACAGATCAGTGAATTCTTAGCTTTGTAGTTCCCAGAAGTATAACTTTTCCCAAGTCTTGGCTGGATTTTCTGTGGATTTTTTCCCCACCAGCTTCTCTCTAGTTGTGTCCCATCGTTCGCTAGCCTCTTCCCCAGGAATCAAATAAGTTATTTTCTTTTTCCCAAATCTTTGGAATCCATGTTTTCTTGTCTGTGTTTGCCATTTTTGCACCATTCCTCCTGATTTTTTTTAATGCTTATTTATGAAAATTTTACTCTGATTTCCCAACGGCTTCATGGTGTTGTGAAATGATCCTGAGCCACCGATGGGGAAAGTTATTGGTTTGGGCTACCACTCACACAGTGCCGCAGCCAGAACGATCTCACACTAACTATGCAATTCAGGTAGTTTTAGTTACTTTTTCCAATCTGTGTTAAACTGCCAGAGAATTCTACAGATTGCCAAGGAATAAATCACTAAAATCCATGCATGCATACTTATAAGCCATAAAACCTAGATTTACGTAAATCGGCTTAATGGTTATTCGGTGTCATTATATGAGGCAGGATAGTAACTGGTGAAGGAAGAATTCCTGCAAACACACACAAATGGCAAATCTATATCTTTGGAGGGAGCCATGACAGTTAAACCAGTTTAAAACTGCATTAAATTCGTAGTGTACTGTAGTGCTTCCTAGAAGTATTTTCACGAATAGGCTAATCCTTTAAAACGTTATAGGACCTCCTTTAGATGACACACTTTTAAGTCAAATTATGATGTTGAAGATTAAAGGGACAGCAACTCTGCCACTAATATTCAACTATTCGGGGGGGAGGGGGATTTTGAAACCAATGTCATTATATGTTAGTTACTTAGCTCCTGGGAGAAGAGCCAGCCTGGGTAGCCTTGGGCAAGCTTCACAGTCCCAGGGCAACCCGAGGTCAACCACTTCTGAGTTCTCTCTACCTGGAAAACCTTAGAAAGGGTTGCCGTAAGTCAGAATTGACTTGATGGCCCAAGATTAATATTATGCAGTTTTAGCTATAGATGCCACAAGGTCAGGGCAACCACGGGCAACGCCTTATGTCGCCCACCCTTGCGGCCAAATTTCAGCTCAGGAGGCTGGGCTTAGATTGAACAGATAGATGTATTTATCTGGAATTGTGATTATTTTTCTAATACTGTTCAGCCCCCAACGGTGCTTTTCCTCTTAGGTCTTATTCTTATGAGGCACTAAGAAAGGTCTCTCAAACTTTTCGTACTGAACCTGAGCCATGGGTTCACACATGCTTTGTACAGGAAAGAGAAACCGAACGTACATTGTCATATGCTGACGGTCGACATTGACTAACAGTTGAGCGGACACAGAGCAGTATTCAGGATCTGAGGGTTGATATAGGCTGTTGAACAGAATATAACAGTGTTTGATGGCTGGAAAACAATAACATCTGATTGAGCTTTGCTTTCCCAATGATTTTACAAAAACTTTTGGTCAGAAATGGGGTGGGTGGGGGGGAATCTGTTTATATAAAAACGGTTTATAAAAAATCAGATTTCTGCTTGGGAGCAAGAAATCTAAACTCAGTCAGATCTGATTTAAAATCTGTATTGTCCACTCAAAAACCAAATGAGGGTCAAAGTTTGATTTTTCAGTCACCACATTGTTGGCTTTCCTTCCCCTTTGAATGGTCCCCAGATTTTTATTCCAGTTGGATGTGATGTCTAGGCTGCTGCATGTTTATGGGGTGCCTGACCATTTAGACCACACTTGGTGGCTGTGCCCCCAAATCCTCACTTTTCAGAAGTCAAACCAATGAAGAAGGAAGACGGAGCCTTTTCAGTGATGGCTCGTGGCCAGGAACCTCTCTTTTGAGCAAGGTTTACCCTGGGGAAATCCTGCTAAGCCTGAGGCACCAGATTAAAACAGGTTTCGTTCGCTGGACCTCTGATAAGCAAACCTGTTGAGTTTAGTGTTTTGTTCAACTTTATTAACCAGGATCCTATCCTGTTAATAGTCTCAGGCACAGCAGTTCCATTGAATCAGTGGGCTTTAATTGTTGACTTCGTCTTCAACAATTGATCGAATGAGTCTGTTCCAGATGGAACTAACAATATTGGCCACCGTGATTGGGAAGTTGTTTGGCTAGATGGTTTGTTTTGAAAACAAAACAAAACACTTTTCATTGTTATAACTTTTCTCTGTCAGTTTTACGTTTGAATCAATCTTTTAAACTATGAGATACAAAACCCTATTTCCAGATATTTAGCACAAATGCCATATACAACTTGGGTACCGTTGACTCATGATCAAGAGCATGTTCTGCTAGCGCAAGCTTGGGAAATTTACCTTTTTGGGATCATGGCCAGAATCCGCTAGCCAGCGTGGGCCAAGGAAAGCAACGTTGAGAGCCACCATAGAAGAGACAGGGCAGAGGTCAACATTTCTAGGGTCACGTCGGCCACCGCGTCTACGCCCTGGGAGAACCTTGGTCTCATAACCCCTCCAGTTTGGGACAACAGAGAGCCGAAGCCAGAGAAACCAACTGCTGATCTTCGAAAAGTAAATCACTTACCGTCTTGGCCAGACAGTTGTAAATGTTCCATGAGGTCACACCCAAAAACCCGGTCTTTGCTCGCTCCCTTCCGCTTCACCCGCTGCCGAGCTTTCATGGCAAGCGACATGGGTATAGATGTTTGGGCTCTCTACGCCCGAGGCTTCCTGTCTCCTTCTTTGGCTTCCCAAGCCCACTTTGGGCTCATGGGGTCTCCAGAAGCCAAGCTTTGGACTGTGGGGCTTCCGGCACCCCCAAGAGACATCGGCCGAGGCGACTCAGGAGACCACTGCCACGGAGGACTCCGGCTTCCTTAAATCCATGACTGGGGGGAGCACCTCTCCACAGCCAAGACCGAGCCAAGGCGAATCTCGTGCCTCTACGTGGAGGGGCTGAAGGGGGATAGCATCTTGAGGTTCTGTGGGCCAAAGATGGACGGGATCGTGGGACCACCGCCGCCCCTGTTAAAAGCAGCCACGGAGAGAAGAAAGATTGCCGAGGGCCCCAGGGCCTGAAGTTTGAAAAAAAAAAATCGTTGCACTTCTGTTCTCACCCAGAGCCCAACAGGAAGTGAGTTCAGCTTCGCCTCCAAACCCGACTTCCCGTACCAAGCATCTTTGAAACCACAAAGAACGAGTTAACTCTTGCGCAGAAAGCTCTCCTTGGTCTCCTTCTTGTGCTTTGCTCCACAATATACCTGCACCTCCTTTCTTGCCCCAAACATGGTGTTAAGATTTGGCGTTAAGGACCTCAGATCTTCCTTCCCCGTCCGTAGTGCTTTCTCTCTCCGAAATCCAATCTGGTCCTGGTTTCTGGGAAAGGCCACCAAAGAACAGGTCCAGATTTTTGGCCAGGCAGATCTGTTTCCTGGGGTGTAGGAGGAGTCTACGGAGGCCAAAAACCAGCATCCGGACCCATGCGTTTAGAATTATTTAAGATTATTCCGTGTTAATAGAATTGTTTTGAGTTCTATAGAATTTAAAATGAAGGGTCTACAGCCTTATACTTCCTGGAATGTTTATGGACACTTTTGTTTGAGAAAAGACAGGAAAACCTAAGGTCCAAGGCTCCATTTGTGTCCTCTGGGGGGGGGGGGGTTCCTACGCACCAGATCTCCTTCCCCAAGACACTGTTATTGGAGTTTTCCACCCATTTGTATAAGTTTGTTTGTGTTCCAACAGTTCGATACGTCTCTCCTAACTAAGACTTGGGTGTGTGTGTGTGTGTCTTCCAGACAATTAATTTGTACCTCTGTTTCTCGCTTCCTTGTCTGTTGCCTCCTGATGGAAGTTCATTGGATTTGCCGGGATGTGCCAGGAGTCGTGTCCGGACGATGGGTGGTTTAGTGGCCCTCTGCTTCTCCAGCTCGGTGTCCGTGGAGGGGGCGTGGGGGAGGTATGGCTTGTCCTGATCCCCTGCAAACCAGTTTGCATGTAGGCAGGAAAACACGGGCCAAACTGGTTCATTTGGGGACGAGACTGCAAAGAGATGCCTCTTGAGCCGAGTTGCTTTGTCATCTGCAGAAAATCTATGGCAGTGATACCCCCTTGCCAAATCTAGCGGGTATCTGTTGGTGTGTGAATGCCGAGAACATCTGCTTACCCTTACCGACACACACATGCGCGCACACAATCATGCATGCAGGCCAAATAAACAATATTGTTGTTGTTACGTGCCGTCCAGTTGCCTCTGATTTATGGCAACCCTATGAACGAGCCGTCTCCAAAACGTCCTGTCCTCAATGGCCCTGCTCAGCTCTTGCAAACTCAAGCCTGTGGCTTCCTTGAGGGAGCCTGTCCATCTTGTATTGGCCTTCCTCTTTTCCTGCTGCCTTTCACCTTTCCCAGCATGATGGTCTTTTCCAGAAATAATCTTGCCTTCTCACGAGCTGCCCAAAGTAGGACAGGCTCAATTTCATCATCTTCATCTCCAGAGAGAGCTGAGGCTTGATTTGCTCCAGGACCCACTGGTTCATCTTTCTGGCCGTCCAGGGTCTCCCCAAAGCTCTCCTCCAGCACCACCTTTCAGATGAGTCGATTCCGCCCCCGTCCCGTCTACTTTCTTCACTGTCCAGCTTTCGCACCCAGACAGGGTGATCCGAAATACAAGAGTGTGGATGATCTTGGTCTCCAGCGACACCTCCTTACACTGGATGATCTTTTTCAGTTCCTTCCTTGCTGCGCTTCCCAGTCTCAACCTTCTTCTGACTTCTTGGCTGCAGTCTCTCTAGATTTATGGTGGAACCAAGGTATACAAAATCTCCGTTCCAGTTTCTTCATTGCGAGTGCTAAAGTCGTGTAATTCTTCTGTAGTCATGATTTTGGTCTTCTTGACGTTCAGCCCTATAGCAATGTGTCATAAGCTTCTGGTGAGCCAGTGGGGGGGCTCGTCTGTTAGGGAATTTGGGGTGCTGCCACAGTCCTGCCTGCCTCCTTTCCAGAGACAGGAGACTTGGTTATGTGTCGCCTTACCTGCCCCCTGTGTGTTGGTGGGACTGTGACCCTGTGTGTGTTTCTATGTGGCTACTCACTTTGATCCTGCCTCTCCCCTCCAGGGCCTTCTGCAATGCTAACCACAGTGGGTACCATCCACGACAGCAGAGCCCTAAACACCCTGTGATCTAAGAAGAGGGGTGCAGTCCGACTTCCCCATTTTGGAGATGAAGCACCCCCTCCTCCCTCTGAATCATGAGCCACCTGTCCAGGAACTTCACTCCAAGGAAAAAGACCCTTCTGCGATGCTGACACTTCTGGAGTGCTCACAACTCAGAGAAATAGGGTAGAATTGTATTTCTGTTAGAAGACGGGGAGAAAAATGTCTCCCTTATTTTCACCAAGAAAATGTTGGAGTTTTTGCAATTTCACATGCTGCCTTTAGTAGGTTTGGTTGGGAAGGACCTTTTCCGGGCTGGGGTGCCTGTCAATCTATCCAGGGCTAACCAATTGTTCCTTCCGCTTCTGAATTCAAAGAGAGCCCCGCCTCTCTGCTCTGAGTCTTTCCCTCTCTATGTTTTAGTCTGTTGAAAGCAGTCAGTGAGTTTGTTGAGGTCAGCTGCTGAATGCAGCCGTGTTTGTCAGTTTGCTGTTAGATCTGTTCAATTGTAAGTAATGAAACATTTTTATTCTTTCTAATACAAATGTCAGAATAAGTTATTGAGACTGTAAGTGCCAGTTAGTGAGAAAAGGGATGGACTAATCTGGCGACCTTGAAGCTATTCTGCTCTGTGTACAGCCAGAGGAGTTTAACCAGAAATTCAAAACTCTGCAACAGAAAATCTCAGCAACCATCACAGAGTCCTGGAGTGCCAACGGTACAATTTATTTACAAAACCAGCAGTGCATGTAACACTAGACAGGGACCCCCATGTCCCTTCCAATACACACAAAGACACGTCAGTGATATTTCTCTCTATGTATTTATATATATATATTTACACACAGGCACACAACATTTGCGAGGAGATTTATGTACACAGACATTTACAGATCATACAAGGAGCTAGTGGGAAGCCCAGAGAGGCTGTTGGTTTCTGGGGCAAAATACAAACTTCTAAACATTTAGAAAAGGACCATTACAAACAATAATACAATGTAAAGCATGTAGAAACCAGAAGGCAAGAGGGGTTGTGTCCAAAATGGAATGGATGATGAGAAGGGATATCTTTTTTTCAGGGGGTTGGATGGATGGAGCAGACCTGGGGGGTTTTTGGGGGGGGGAATATCACAGCAAGATTTGGGACCCCCCTCAATTCCATTTATTGCTTCGAGGTAGATCAAAATGTCTTTAAAATGTGGCTCTTTAGAGTCCTGGCTTCACAGGCTTCTTTCCACAGTTTACTCAAGAGTGTTCCTGGGCATGTTGCAGTGATGTTTTCTTAAATTGAGGCCTGTCTGGATAGATTGGGCAACAGGCCCCATCATCCCCAGCTCCCACAGATGGGATGATGGGGGTTGTTGTCTGAAGCACCAAGGAGAGGCCGGGTTTGGGGGGGGGGGGAGAGGTTGAAGTTTGTGTATCAACCTGGCCCACCTCACTAGGATGGCATCAGAGCACCCCTCGATGAATATTGATTTAAAAGCTAAAATCTTAAACATATTCAATAGGGGATAAGTAATAATCAGATTTACTGACCAATCAAGCATGTTTAGGATGTCTTATAAAACTACCTAGACTTCCACCTGAATGAAACCCTAATTCTCAATTAAAAAGGTGTTATTTGTTTGACCACTAGATGGGGCACAAGAGAACTTTTTCAGGGGGGGGGGAAATAATAATTTTGTAGGAATTTTAGGGGGATTCATTGGAGCCCATCCTTGGTCTAAATCAGCTGCATTCAATGGGTCTTACTGCAGCCCATAAAGCAGAGTGAGCGGCGACTGAGTTCAGTAGCCCAGAATCTTAATTCACGGGAACCATGAGCATACAAACCAACCCACCTGGCCCCAAAAAAACTTTTAAGAGAAAACCTGACTCGGAATGGAATTGAGTATTTCAGACGAGGGCATGGGGTGGGTGTGTAGATTAGAACAACGAAGCAAAAGAGGCTCCACTGGAACATTTTGTTGCAGGTTCTGATTCAGGCTGTTAAGTAGGAACACTCTTCCTGGATTTGTCTCAGGAACCTATTCGCCATAAAGTGTGTGTGTGGGGGGGGGGGGGGGAATATCCTCTATTTGTAGGGGCAGCTTGGTTGTCAACTCACTGAAACCGATGCGCATCCCGACGGGTGTAATCACGTGGGGAAAGTGGTGACCACAGGTTGGTGTGATCTATTTCCCGGCAATCACTCCAGGAAAGGCGTGCTATCACGACACTGATCTGTGCCCTCATGGGACCTTTTTAGTCCAGCCGTGAGGCATCTACTTTGGGGGCAATTCCCTGGCAGAGAGAAAGTTCCTTCTAAGGGAGGCACGTCCCATTAAAGCAACCCTTTCCGATACCATCAGGCATGCATCTGACTGTACCCTGAATTATTTTTTGGGGGAAAAAATTAGGTTGGAGAGAGATATAAGATGATGCATCTTTCTTTGAATTTTATTTTACTATAAAATACGGAACAAGTTCAAACAATTTAGGGAGAGAAACGGATAAAGATTCCGCTGCAAGGAAGAGGGTTGCAGTATTCTATTTTTGTCCTTAAGCTTTTGAGAAAAGGCAGTAGTCATTTATGTAACAGAAGGTTTGGACAGGTTGGGGGAAATGCAGCAAATTTAGTCTCTTTCCCTGGTTTAAACTAAACTTCCTGTCAGAAAAGATTGTGGAGAAAACAAGATGTGATCAGGATTTGGCCACCTACGCCCCGCACAAGATTTCTCGACAAGAGAGATGGTGAATTTGTGTAAACTGGAATACTGTTCAGGGAGAGAAATATTGCTATTCATAGGAAGGTGCTTAGTTGGATTCCCCTTGAGCCCTGAGTATGTACAATTTGATATTTCTGGACTGCATCTCCCATTATTCCTGAAGCCAACATGGCTAGTGGTGAGATTCTAGAAGCTGAAGTCTTGTTTTCAAACTCTGCTTGGATTTCTTGGACTTCAACTCCCATCGTTCTCCCTTCTGGGAATCCCATCTGACTGACAGACATCTTACAAACACCTGACTGTGGCTCGCCTGGGAGAAAGGCCTCAACTGGAAGGTTTTGAAGCTCTGCTAGGCCTAGTTCCACCGAGCTTCCTGTTCAGAAAGAAAGCTCCCAGCTGGCACTGGGGCAGGAACAGGAAGCTTGGGCAGAGCAAGGCCTAGCTCGGCCTCAAAGCCTTGCAGTTGAAGCCATTCTCCCAGGTGAGCCACATTTAGGCATATGTGAGGCATCTGTCTGTCAGGCAGAACTCCCAGAAAGCAGCATTATGGGATTTGTAGTCCAATTTTTTGTTTTAAAAAATCCTATCCACCACTCTCTGCTCAGTTTGAAATGTTGTCAAGTCTTAGAATTCACATATCCTGAAAAGTCAGAATTCTGTGGCAGGGCAGAACCAAGAGCGCAGTTACACTAATTGAAATAGATTGAGTGTGAAGGATTTGGATTTTTGAATTTGGTTTATAGTCATGTGGTAGTCACGTGGATTTATTTATTTTTTTGATTGGTGCGTGTTTGTGTCCTCTTGGGAACACCGAATCGTTTCTTAAACGGTGTTGTACAGAAGGTCGAGGAGTCTACACGGGCATTTAGAAGGCTTTATCCGGCACCTGATCACCCTCGCACGGGTTCCCTCTCACAGCCACTAGCCACTGCTGTGTGTTGGACTCCCATCACCCTTATTTTTAATAATTGTTTTTGGGTTTTTTGAAATCTGAAATAGTGCTAGAACAGAAGGACAGACAGAAAACCATTTAAAAGGGGCTGAAACTGACTAGGCCTGAAGGACAGAGACACCCATCCAGGCTGACACTGACAAGGCTTGTGAAGGAGGGCGACAGGCACACGGGGAGTGGAGAAGGAACGCACAACACACAACAGGGAGCAGCAAAACCCACAGGTGCAATTCACACCGACAGCGGGGTTCACACATGCCAAAAACGGTTCAAAATAAATCAATCTGACACACAAGTTAAAATAAACGACCCTCTGGCAGATGAGTAAAATACCTCACTTCCAATCTAAATAACACGGTTCCCTGGCAACACAATCTGCCTTTCCATGTGCATCATGTAGTGGCTGTTTAAAAAAAATCATTTTAAAACATGCAGCACCCGATTCAGATACGGCCTTTTTCCCCCTAGTGTAACTGCGCTCCAAGAAGGCTACTCCATGGTCTACAAGGTTCAATTCTCGATGTCGGGCTGACAATGAGGCTCTCTGACCCTGTAAATTTAGACCTCTGCCCCACCAGGTTCCATTAAACCACAGCCTCTCCCACCAGATTCCACCCCCCCCCCCCATCTATCATCCTTCAGAGCCCTGACCTCATAGTTCGAGGTTCAAGAGTCCGATGGCATCCATCCATCCCAGATCCATTCACCTTCCAAGAGCTGCCATTCAGGATTTGAAGAACAGCCACCAAAAGGCACAATCCAAACGCATCATACCAACGAAACATTACATGTTAAAAACATAGCCAACATGTGTAGCCCTTGACGGAAGACGAAGGTGAAATCACAACGTTACAGATGACCCGACGTTAAAATTGACATCACATCAGAGTTCGAGAGAGCAGACTGAAGAAGCATCTTTTCAGGTGTGAGAAGTCAGGTTTACAGGAAAACTGAGTAATGTCCTGAAGTCCAGTTGCAAAACAAAGCAAACGAATTTGCAAATTATAGGAAGAGAAAGAAAAAGCTCCCAGCGTGACAGTCATATGCTATCAGCACTTCATGAACGCCTTGTTCTAGCAACGGATTAGCTGTAACGTGTGATTCAGTCTTCAGAAGAAACTCAGCATGGAATTCTTCTCCTCATAAAAAGTATATTGTCTATAGATTCATTTTATTTTATTGCTTCCTGTTCAGGGTGGCTGGAGGGGATTTATCTATTACATTCATTCTCAATTTTTGGGGGGGGGGGTCAAAAGAGTTAAGTACATGGTGTTAAGTACCCCTCACAGATGAAGCTGAGAGCCATATTATGAACATTAGAGTTGAAATAGGGCTTTGGCCTGATCCTGGAGGATTCTTGGTACACTTTTCTGCTCTTAATCCTTTACAGTAAAATAATCTCCTCAGCCACCCTAAACAGGAAACAACAAAATAGCTGATATCCATATGAAGGAAACTTCTAATTAACCCGACTGGGGAGCCTTTGTTAAACGGGAGTTTAGTTTGACAGACAGAGGCTTTTGGCCTGAGGAAAAGCATTGCTCTCTAATATAGTATACGGCGCCTGTTTTCATTGCATTTCCTGCTCATTGTGGAAGGCGATGATCTATAAGTGCTAAAGGTTGGAGCTTGGAATCAATATATATATATATTGAACCAACTAGGGACGGAAGTAGTAGTTCAGAAACAGACATTTTAGTTACGCATGTTTTCCTCGGCCTGAGCCGGCTCCTGCAAAACCATTTCAAGTCATCGTTAAATACTGTTTGCATTCATAAAGAAGCTGAATCCTGACCCACCGCACATGTCCAGCTGGCTCTGATCTACAGAGCTAGGTTGCGATTCGGAACAAATCAGCATCCCTGATTTTGTCGTACAAAGAAGCCACGGTGTCTGAGGCTCTCTGTCAACCCTAAATTTCCATTATTATTATCTTCTCTCTCTCTTTTTTTTTTAACACAGAGAGAAACAGGAATTGAGAATTAGAACGGCAGGCATGTTTTCTCTCTCCTCTTTCCTCCACAGCCCCATCCTGGATTCAGGAGGGCCAAGGACATTTACACCACTGAAATATTTTCTGCATGAGATTCAAAATTATTTCTCCGACACACTTTGGCCATCCAGGAAACAAGAATTACGCCCAGTTGGCAGATGAGGAAGACTGAGTCTGAGAGCAGAAGAGGGACAGAGGAGAGAAAGAGAAGGGGAGAGGGTTAACAGGTCAATACCAGCCGGCCAGTTTGTGGCAGATTCTAATTCAGGATTTTGGATCTGTAGTCCCGGGTGTTTCCTCGCAAGGCTTCATGGGCCAATTCCCCTGTCGTCTTTGGGGCATCCGGGCAGTCCCGTCTTCCTTTCGTAATCCTCCTGTGCTCCCCTGCTGCTTACATTCAGTGAGTGGTTTCAACCCTGGTAGCCCCATGGATTCCAGCGATTCAGTGGGTCTTCAGACCTCTGTTTTTTCTTTCCTTGCTGCTTCCAGGTGACGGCGACCCCAGAAACAAGTGACCTCCAAAAAGCTCTGTCATTAGCAGCCCTGCTCAGCTCTTGCAAATGCAAGGCAGTGGTTTCCTCGATGGAGTCAGTCCCTCTCCTGTTGGCCTTCCTCTTTTCCTCCTGCCTTCCTCTTTTCCTAACATGATTCTCTTTCCTGTTGAGTCCTGTCTTCTCACAAGGAATTGAGAAACGCGCCATAGCTGAGTACGCAGGCCTTCTTCGGAGGTGCTTCCGGTAGCACCCTCCAAGTTTTCCGCCACTTTTTCGTGGCACCTACACCAGCTCTCTCTGCTTGGGACCTCACTGAACATTTGCACAGGTCTGCAAGCCATCTCAGAGTGGGTTTAACAGCCTTGGTATCAGCTTCCAGCCCCCCTGCAGAAAAATACAAAATAAAAAAAGAGGAAGGCTTCTTCTAAGGAACGCTTGTGATTTGTGCTCCGAACTTGAGGTGGGTGCCCCAGCTTGCTATTTGGGGGCGGGGGAGAGAGACTCCTCCTTTTCAGGCTGGGGGAAACCTCCACTAAGGAGGGCCTTCACACCTGTGTTTAGAGTCTCTGCATGAGAACAATGTCCAGCATCAAACCACAAGCATCATCAAACCACGAAACAGCCCTCCCTGGGAAACCACTGCCAGCAGCCATTTCATTTCGCTCCACGTCAGCCTGTTTCTCTGAGACCCTCTGAGGGTTCACAAGACCAGAGACTGAGGGAGGAATGGACCAGCTTTTGAGGAAAGGGGAGACAGAGGGAGAGAGACGTCGGCCATGCCTAAATCCTCACACATTCGGCGTGGCTTTCACGAGACCGTGTGATTCTCCTCTTTTTTTTTTTTTCTGGCCTGTAGATTCAAGAGGAAGGAAGGAATTACAAAATGTGTCCTAATCGTTCACTGCCTCCCATCCTCTGCTTTACAAATAGATGGATCTGGAGCTAGGAAAAATGCCTGATACCTGTGAGTGTCATGGAGGAGAAGGAAGAGGAAGAAGAAGAAGGAAAAAGAGGAGGAGATGATAGAGGAAGACACACACAGTGGTCTACAGAGGCGTTCCAAACAAACCATCTGTGATGGTGCACAACCAGCCCTCTGTAGACCCATCCGTGATGCCCACGTCGTGTCCATTGGTAGGACAGACCGAGGCGGACTGTGGCTGGCCAACTCCATAGCTGCCGACACCTTTCAGGGATCAAACTCGTTGGCCACGCGACCTGTTTCCCTAGAAGGCATGCAAAATCTGTGCCTCGAGGCATGGTCCGGATGGAAATCCACCAAGGATGGGAAGTCTGAACCAACCTGCGGACGTTGTAGAAGGTTTCCTGAGAGCCAAGCTGGGTGGAAAATCATCTCCCCCAAGCCGGAGCTCTGAGAAGGGTTCTCTCAACAGCGGCCCGTCATTCCTGCCTCCTTAAAACACACAAGATCAGGTCTCTCGGACACAAGATTTTCCTTTAAAGTCAATAATAGTCATTTTTTGTTTGTTTGTTTTCTTAAAAAATGAACCCATCTTTTTTTCATTTGCCTGTTGGCCTCTGTGAAGCTTCCGGGAGCTTTTGTCCATAGCCAGGGTGAGCTACAAACTGTAATTAATTAACTCATAATAAAATAACAATAACAAGCATTTTTTTAAAAAAAAGGACAAAAGAATTGTATGGGTCTGTCCCTGAGCCAAAGGAGGGAGTTCACGTCTCCCCAGCCTGTCGATGTTCTCCTTGGACCCTTCGCGGCCTCAAACGATGCACTTTTAAAAACCTCTGTGCTCCCCCCCCCCAAAAAAAAATCACAGGTATCATAAGGATCCCACACCAAAATCAAAAGAAAACTTTCCCCCTGGCTTCCAAGCTGTTGGTGGAAGCTTCTGGGTGCCCAAAAACCTCTGAAGGACAAGCGGGATTTTTTCTTGCACTGGAAGAAGGGTGGACAGGATTCGTTTTTTTCTCCCCAAATGGGAAAGGGGCGTTTCGGCCTATAAACCAAGGCGGGCAGGTGGCTCAGAAGGAGGCTGCCTCGGTCTCAAGGGTCTCTTGTTCCCGACCAAGGAGAGGCACTAACGATCAGGAAGAAGGTTCAGTGCTTTGCAGACTTCCGGGAGGGAGAGGGGGCAGATCCAGCCTCACACCAGGTGTCCCCGGCCATTGATGTAAATGCCGTTGGTGGTGGGCTTCGCCCGGAGCGTGCCGTTCTCTTGGACAAAATGGGTCATGGCTTGCTTGATCGTGTTCTCGCCGTTCCGCTGTTCCTCTTCCTCGTCTTTGTCTTTCTCCTCCTGGTTCTCCGGGACGGGAGTCGGGGGCGGTGGGGGCAGCTCTGTCTGGGTCTCGATCTCCCGTACCGTCGACAAGGTGGAGTAGCTGCGCCCCTCGGCGTCCTCACCCTGAGTAGAGGAAGCGAGGAGAATCAGACCCCTTGCAGCAAAATAATAATAATAATAATAATAATAATAATAATAATAATAATAATAATAATAATAATAATAATAATAATAATAATAGGCTGACCAGGCTGTATTGTGACTTTCATCTCATCACGTCTTCTGGACCGCATCCCCACTGAGACCCACCCGTTTCCCCCACTCACCAGGACAGAGCAGAGGCTGGTTTCCCGGAGGCTGTCGGCCCGAAAGCTACCCTGCCGGCTGTCCCGGCACAGACTGTCCGCCCGCAGGCTGTCCCGGCACAGGCTATCGCCACGATAACTGCCCTGCCGGCTCTCCAACCTCAGGGGGAGGTTTTCTTCAGTCTAAAAGCAGTGGGGGGAGTAGATGGCAATAAAAATCTGAAATTAGCGATCCGAGCACAGGCTGACTTCCAAAACCTGAATCAGGTTCCCATTGGTTCATTCCACTCGCCAAGAATCAATGACTACTAAACAGATTTTTGGATTTTGTGGACCACAAATCCCATAATTTCCCCCTTCTGGGAGTTCTGCCTCACTTACACACACTTTACAGACACCTTAGTGTGGCTCGCCTGGGTGAAGACGCCTAACCAGGAAGGCTTTGAGGTCAGGCTCGGCCTAGTTCGGCCTAGCTTCCTAGTGGGAAAGAAAGTTCCCAGCTAGCACTTGGCCAGGAACAGGAAGCTTGGGTAGAAATAGGCCTAGCTAGGCCTCGAAGCCGTCCAGACTGAAACAATCGGTTCAACTTTTACAATATTTTGCTTTTCCACCGCATTTCCCCCCCTTTTTTCATGCCAATTCTTTGCAGCTTGTCTGTGCTTCCCCACCTGCTGCCTTTAGGGGGTGCTGGAGGATTTCCCTGGATTTCACTTCTACAAACTCTAGAAACGGGGCTGAAAACAAATACAGTAATATTCATCTCTCTTGGTGAAAATAGCCCCTCTTCTGCACCTTTCAAGGCTTTCTGGCAAGGTTTACAGGACATTTCTCACAAATAAAGTGTGTGGGGAACCATGGATCCATTTTGAAACTAAATTTTAAGAGCTAGATGGCCCCATTTTTGTGTTAAACTGTGGGGAGCAATAGGCACCAGCATGTTCTAGTCAACAGGGGAAAGATGTGTGTAATAAACACCATCATTCAATACCCACAAAAGGGGGGAAAGTGCATTAAATGTGCAGTGAATTTCCGTGCAGGGGAAAACAGTCCACAAAGCCTCCCAGCGAGGCCAAGAAGCCAAGGCGAGCGCGATGTAGAGAAAAATTCAGCAAAGTCCATTTGGAGCCGTTTTCGTGTTTTAGCTAATGAGGAACGAAGGAGTGTGGGAGAAGAAAGAAGAAAAAGACTGATGTGGCCTTGACCCATAGGTCCTGCTCAGCAAGGCCTCCATGTTCAGGGGCAGTGTATCTCAGAATACGAGATGCCGGGACAAAACAGTCCGTATTTCTGGCAGCCAACTCCCCAGGCCTCCCCCACCTCCGCTCTCACCTGGTTCCGGGTGTCAGTGCTGTGGCTTGAATGCAGCCGACGAATCGAATTTTCCCGGGTCAGAGTCAATTCTTCTTCACTGCAGAGGGGAAGAGAAAAAGAAAACGGAAAAAAAAGATCTTTTTTGGCAAGCTGGAGAGGACGGTCTCAGGGCAGCTCGGTTGGCTCAGACGTCGGGCCAAAGTTTCATGGCCGTACTTTCCAGGCAGGTGAAGGATGGGTTTGGGGACCTCTTTCAGCCCCTTTCCTTCTAACTATTAATGTCTTAGTGATTGAGACTGTAAGAGCCAGTTAGTGAGAAAAGGAGTGGACTATACTCTGGAGGACTTGAAGCTATTCTGCTCTGTGAATCCCTGCAAAACTGCAACAATAAGAACACCTATTTTCGGGGGGGGGGGGGGAGGCACTTACTATTTCTCGGTGATGCGCTTGGTTTTCCGCCTGTGGTAGCATGTCATGAGGGTGACCACCAGGATGAGTAGTCCCACCAACACCACAGAAATCAAGCCGGCCCCGATCATGGAGATGGAGACCACATCCACTTGCGTGGACGGTTTCCCTGTGGGAGAGACCCAAGGAGAGAGAGATGGGGGTCAGATCAGGGCCTGGAAACAGGCCACAAAGTCCTCTCCCCCCCCCCACCTCCCCCAAAAGTGGTACAGTCCTAACCCCATCTGTTTTCCTCTCTGTGTGACCCATTGCACACCAATCCCGGAGGTCTAATTTTGCTCATAGACAGCCATGTCATACATGCTGTAGTAACATAAGCCCTGATACTAGGATGTGGGTTGTGTTTTTATGTGTGCTTTAATTCATAAACCTGCAACTAGCCATTGAATTTAGACCAGTAATTTTTTGCACTCCAGACAAGTGCCTAGGGAGGAAAAAAATCATATACCCTAACCGGCAACCCTGAGAAACTCAGCCTAGCGAGGTACAAAAAGGAGTACAGGAAAATTATACTAAACTGCCAAAGTTATCTGTTATAATCCTATCTGAATATACATTGTTTTCGTGGGGAGCCTGCTGTGGAAGAAGCCTCAGAGTCCATGACGCAGAAGTACTGTAAATGGATTTAAAACTAAAACAAATCTAGGGGAGAGCCACTGGTTTGCAAAGTTCTTGGCCTGCTGTAAAGATATAAAAAGGTGAACTGATTTCCCACGTCTTCTCCATGCTGGGGAGGAAAATGAGATTTGATAATACAGCAGGACCTCCGTATCTGCAGGGGACCTGTTCCAAGCTCCCCCCCCCCTCGGCCCCCCGTGGTTGGTGAAAACCACGGAAAATAGCAAACACTAGACATAGCATGGTCTCTGGCTCCCTTTAGTGGCCAGTTCTGGTAATTTCTTCATTTTATATATAAAATGCATGGTCCTCCAGCTAGCATAGCTAAGTCTAAGAGGTTCTTTTGGCAGACTCTGGATAGACCTGTTCAGATGCCACCCTCCCTCCACTGGGGTTTGGGAGGGTCCTTCTTGGGAACCACGCTGGTCCCTCCTGAACTGGCCCAGAGAGATACCTGTGATGCTGACGGTGGCTTTGACCTCCTTGGTGGCGAAGCTGTTGTTGACTTGACAAACGTAGGTGCCTCCATCCTCAGGGCTGAGGGCTTTCTGGAAGAGAAGGGTGTCCCCCTTGATCTTCACCCCGCTCGGGAGGGGTTCATTGAGCCTGGGGAGAGGGAGAGGGATACAGTCAGAGCAGAAGCAAGAGGCTCATGCTTGGAGCCGAGAGCACTTCAGTGTTGGAGAGAGGTGATTCAGGGAGACTTTGTGCGTCTGCAGAATCAGACCTCCAAGAAAAGCTCTGCCTAACTCCTGCAAATTGCATGGGGTGAGAAACTTTCTTGCTATGCACTCAGAGATTTTTGGTAGTTAAGGAATTCCCTCTCCCAATGACTGATTGTCTGTGACATGTGTTGCAACCCAAGATAGCCTGTTTGTCTTGATAACTGCAGGTTTGGCAAGCCCTATAAAAAGTTCTCAGCTCTGGGATGCTTGTCTGTCGTCTTCAAAGCTTTTTTTAAAAAATTACTTTTTCAGACTACAGTTCCCTGATCCCCAAAGCTAGTTTGGGATTTGTAGTCCAAAGAAATATCATTTCCCCTCAACTTCTGATCTTCCCCACTGGGCTACAGTACCAGAGAATGGGGGATTTTACCTCTCCTGAAACTGCTGGCCATCCGTTTAATCAGACAACCTCAGCTTCAGAGGCAGAAA
This sequence comes from Intellagama lesueurii, assembly GCA_037013535.1. NCBI lineage: Eukaryota > Metazoa > Chordata > Lepidosauria > Squamata > Agamidae > Intellagama > Intellagama lesueurii. The sequence continues at coordinate 1,113,631 of JBAJHW010000022.1, forward strand.
GATTACTTTCTATTTAATCACTTAAATGCTTATCACATTCTTAGGAAGCACCATGGTCAAATAGAGAGGGACTAGCACCTCACGGGATTTGGAGACCAGACTTCTGTGAATGCATCCTAAAATCGCATTGGCCTTTTTTGCAGCCGCCCCGCACTGTTGGCTCGTATTCAGCTTGTGATCTACAACCATTCCAAGATCCTTCTCGTAATGTCACCGAGCCAATTGGGGTTTATTCCAGGTAGACATGTGCGCAGGATTGTACCCTGAACGGTTGGGCCAGCAGGGCAGTGATCCTTGTCGTAAGAACTCAGGGGCTGAAAATCTGTTCCTGTTTCCACGCTGTATTCGTGCCAGCGGGGGAAGCGTCACCCAAAAGCAGACAAGATGCTCCAGGAGCCGGTGACGCCTGGTCGGGGTGACATGTCGTGGTGTCTCTCTTTGGCTCGCTCTCTGTCCTGCCTGTTCTGATGCCTCCACGCCCAGCCAACATGTCCGGGCCCGCGAGGCGGTTTGTAAGGAAAGGGAGGGCGGGTCGGCCATGACATCACGAACAATAGCTGCCGAATTCAAAGGCACCCCTGCGCTTTTCCCACGGTGTCTTGCATAGCTGAGCCGGTTGCCGGGACGTGTCCAGACACCGCCCCGAACTCAGAGCTGAGATTCCACCGAGTGTCTGAGCCGGTTCGCAGGGCCCGGCAAGAGCACCACCACCCAGCCCAATTCCTGTGCCACCACCTTCCACACACAGGCACGCAACTCGAGATGCACATGCGCAATTTATATATGGGGAAACCCAGCGGCCTGTTTTTTTCTTTGAAAGAAAAAAGCCATGTACATACACCTGGGCTCACCAAGAACAACTGTGGAGCCATCATCTTCTGGAAATCAGCACTTCCCACTTATAATACCACTTAAAACAAACAAACAAACAGCATTTCTCTGTGCTCAGAACGGTTTGCCCTGACCCAGCATCATGCCAGTATTTTTATGCCCTCCTGCACCATTAAACACTTCCAAATACAATTTCTGCCCCACCCCCAGATAACTGAAGTAGATTTTTTTCATCATCCTCTTAGAATTGCAGAGCTGGAAGGGACTCTACAGATTGTCAAGCCCCTCTCAAAGAGGCATGGGGGGGTGGGATTCAAACTCCCAGCCTCTGGCTTCGCAGCCAGAGACTTAAACCTCTTGCCACTTCATATTGGCTTTGGGGGACATTTCTAAAAGTTGAGACCATCTGAGGGGCAGATATTTGCCCCCAAATTTGATAAAATTACTTACCAAAAAAAAATATTTTTTTTACTGTTAACTTTATTTACTCTCTTTAATATAAGATTTGTTTAATTCTTTTTAAACATATGGATGATTACTGTTTTTAGCTTTTAAATATTGTCTTTTTAAGGAAGTAAAGATGCCTTGGGTAATTTTTAAGGAGAAAGGTGGGGTAAAAATATTTTAAATAAATAAATGCCCAGCCTAAAAGTCACCCTTATCCTCATTGACAAATACTCTTAACCGCTATATAAAACCAGAATTCATATCTCTACTTGCATATCATTCTGGAGGCAAAAATGTTGAAACTGAGGCTTTCCTGCTTTGGGCCCCTCCTGAGAAGGCTGGATTCTCTGGAAAAGACCATCGTGCTGAGAAAGGTGGAAGGCAGCAGGAAAAGAGGAAGCCCAAATACGAGATGGACGGATTCCCTAAAGGAAGCCACAGGCCTGAGTTTGCAAGAGCTGAGCAGGGCTGTTGAGGACGGGACCTTTTGGAGATGGCTCATCCGTAGGGTTGCCACAAATCGGAGACCACCTCACCGCCCATAACAACAAGAACAACAGGAAGAAATAATTCTGTTCCCTACCCAAGCTTGGGTATGCAAACACACACACACTGGGTAAAGTTTACATACATCGCTTGCAAACTGGCAGCCAGGACTTTTTAATTCCAAAAAATGCAGCGTCGTGTTCCCAGGGTTCTGGAACACAGGGTAGCAGGCGTGAATGGCAAACAAATACAATTTTTAAAGAATTAAAAAATTATAACCAGCTGTAGCATGCCTTATCCCACAAGGCAAGTAGCTCTAAAAATGATCAGTGTGACTTGGGGCAAGAGTTCTTCAGAGCCCGTGCAAAGGGCTTTCCTCTTCCCGTGACAGGGAGCCGTTTGAAACGAATCGCCGCCGATTCAAAGCAGAGCGCTGTGGCTTTTGACGCTCACACAAGGAGGAAGAAAAGGTCTGTGCAAATATTTTGGCCTACAGTGCCCATCGTCCCCTGCTAGGACGGCGAATGGGGGAGGTAGTCCAAGACATGGCGTGGAGAAGGAGGAGGAGGAGGAGAAAGGCTTCCAACAGCTGACGGCAACACTGCCATGACCTCTTTTTCTCCTCTCGACGACTCAGAAGGCCGAGGTTCTCTCGGGTTTCTGCAGCCTGTGCTCAGTGTGACAACAAGTCCCATCTGCCACGAGCAGAGAGACTGCAAGTGGTCCCACCCGCTCGCTTGGCCCATGGAAATCCTCCTTCTGCTGACTTGGCTGTTTCTCTCTCTCTCTCCCCCCCCCCCCCCCGGTTTGCTCACCACAGAAGGCTACGAGGTGCATGGCTCGCCCGAGGCTGCTTCCCCGAAACCCACGGCAAGTCCTGGCTGGTTCCTCCCGACGCAGGAGGGCCCGAGAGGCAGGCAGGATCGGCTGGATGGTGAATCAGTGTTTACGGAGGATCAGCCTTCCCTTTGAATGGGATCCATGGGAGCTTTCCCTGGCGGCCCAGCCGGATCAGGTGCACGGCGGGACCGGGAAGGGAGCGCACGGGAGGTCTGAGCGGGCGGACCGCTGCGCATGGGCGCATCACCCCTTTGGGGGTGGGAAGAAAAAAGGCCCGAAGGCGTGGTAAGCAGCGTGGGTGCCCGGAGAGAGGAGGACGTGAGGGCCCCTGGCACCTGTACCGCTGTTTCAAGGATGCCAAGCAATGAACCCAGCGCTGGCCCAGAAACCGTACGAGGAGGTCCAGGTAAACATCAGAGGCTGATGCTGGAAAAGGGCGATCCAGATGGCAGTTCTGAATTTCCCTCTGACAAAGTTGTTGCATGGATGAGATTAAAATAATCTGAGAATCATCATCATCTGAGAACGGCAGAGCTAGAAGGGAACCCTCTGGATCATCGACTCCAGCCCCTGTCAAGGAGGCCCCATAGGGGGAACTGAACCCCCAACCTCTGGCTCCGCAGCCAGAAACCTAATATCCAGCTGGTCTGGATGGAGAAGCCATTGAGGGGTAGTGGAAGGTGATGGGGTGTTTATATTCCCTTGTCCTGCCCACGCACCTCAAGAGTTTCTTAGGGTTTATGTCTGAGCTGTGGTCTACCAAACCAAAGGTGGTATAGCGCTAATCTGCAGCCCAGCCCGCTTTCCCTGGGGAACTTCTGCCTGCCTGGGGTGCTGCCCAGCTTCCATCGCTCCCCCGCCGACATCAGTGGGCTTTCTAGATTCAAAAGTAATTGAGGATTGAAAACATGCAGCTAGGAGGTTCCTGCCCCGGACAGACACGGCCCATGCAAAACACGGTAAAGCTAAACTCTCCCCCGCAGGACAAAAATGATCCAGAAAATAAACCAAGGGTTAACAAAGGGTCAGCAACATCCAGGAGCTCATGGAAAACAGGGAACATAATGCAAGGCAAGAGGAACATCATCTGGATGTTCAGGGGAATTTCCATTATGACAAGTACTTGGTGGAAAACGTAACCCATGTGTTTGTTGAAGGTACCTGCAAAGACAACTCATGCTTGGAACAGAGGACTGTGTCCCATAAAAGAGGACACATACCCCCTGTAACATCACTTCCCTCTGTCTTCAGCAGATACTCAGAAGATGCACCACCTCCTCTTTCTTGCATTACAAACTTCCTGAATTGTTTGGACGCTGTTGTTGTTCAGCGCTCTGCTTCAGACGCTGCCTTATGCTGAAACAATGTGCTAGGTTCACTGCAGAGGGCATTTACTTTTGCTTTTACTCAGAAGTAAGCATGTGGGTCCTACCTAGATCAAATCAAGCCTGAGCTCTCTCTCTCTGGAGGCAAAAATGTGGGAACTGAGGCCATCCTATTTGGGGCAGCTCATGAGAAGACTGGATTCTCTGGAAAAAAATCATGCGGGGAAAGGTGGAAGGCATCAGGAAAAGAGGAAGACCCAATACGAGATGGACGGACTCCCTCAAGGAAACCACAGGCCTCCGTTTGCAAGGGCTGAGCAGGACTGTTGAAGACAGGACATTTTGGAGAGCGCTCACTCATAGGGCCACCACAAGTCAAGGGCGACTTGACGGCACATGACCACAAAGTTGCAGTACCCGTGGTCACAACGGCTCTGATTTTAAATAAGCAATAAATAGAACAAATCAGGACTGGATTTTACTGTGGACTGAAACTGGGCAATCCAGAAAATCACAGGTAACTTTGGATTGCTCAGTCTCATTCCAGCTCCATAAAAAGGCATTAAAATGCACGCCCCTTAAAAGAGTTTTTGCTATTTATTTTTGCAGTGATCTGTCATCTTTGCTCTGAAGAATTCAGACCAGCATGTACGGGTTTTCCCAGCCTTATTCTCTTCCCCAGTGAGTTCTTGTCTTCTCCGAAGTATAACAGCCTCCATTTATTCACTTTAGATCCTAGTGCAAAGTTTGGCCTTTATTTAATCAACCACCCGCTTGTTTGCCTTTCTGGCAGTAGCTGTAAAGCTTCTCCCCTCCAGCCTTCCATCTTGAGCTACGAATGATGAAAATAAACTATGACTGAATAAGCAAATACACTTCAGCTTTCTTTTCTCTTTCAGAAAGTGACAATGCTAAGACTATGAGAGGAATGCACACCGTTACGGGTTTTTGTTTGTTTGTTTAAAAAATAACCCGATTTATCCAAGCCATGCCTTCCGACCACAATGGAAGAAAGATCTTGGAACATTTTGGAGTCAGAAACCATAGGTTTCTAGTGTTGTCGTGAGTTCTGCAGACCTTTTGAGAACAGGGCTAAGGTTTGGTTTTTCCCCCCCAAAAGATGTCCAGAAAAAAAAGGCACACATTTCCATAGTGCATAGAAAACACATTTTCATCGAGAGGTGCGTGCACCTCCAAATGCAGTGGAAAAGCGAAAAATGTTCCTGCGTTTAAAAAAAAAAATGCACAGGAAAGAACAAATGATGTGCCTGTCTCTAAGGTGCACGTAAAAATACATGCAGGTTTTTTTTTAAATGCACAGAACTTGGGAACAGCCCCCTTGTTACTGGAACGGACCAGAAAGAAACTGGGTTTTTTGAATGGCCACACCACCAGTCTGCCTCTCTCTAGCCTTTAAGGCTGAGCCGCCCAGCGAAGGATGCTCACCGAGTCCAGTTGTAGCTTGGCAGAGGGTTTCCATCACCCAGGCACTTCAGAGAGGTCCCTTCCTTTCCTTCCGTCCAGTCGTCCTCCGCCTCATGGCCCAGGATGGAGGCGTCGGACAAATCTGTGCAAGGGGAGAAACCCGAGGTGAGGCGGACCAGAGGGTGAAGGGAGAGAGGACCCCTTTATTTTGGGTAGCTGGGTGAGCGCCAGCCAGCCAGACGGAGAAAGCTTTCCAGAAGCTCTCCATGGAGGAGAGACGGCCACGGAAGAGGATGAAGGCAAGACTAGAAACCCTCATGCTCCTCAGAGGAAGCCTTGGTGGCCAAAGCAAAAGGCTCGGTGGTCCGTTAGCAGCATCCCACCGGTGGCTCATGCCAAGGGGGTCATCAAAGCTGGAGTTGCTCACGTCTAGTTCTCCAGCCCAATTTCCTGCCTGGCATGGCTTAAGGACACTCCGTACCCCATAGTGTCGTGGACGCAGTGCCCACGGGGGTCAAAGCCCCGGGATGTTCTGATCAGCAGGGAATCTGAGAGCATCTCCTTACTCCCACCCCAGACATCCTTCTTTCTGTTCTGAATTTACTTATAATCCTCACAGTACTAGAGAAGCAGATTTCCCCAGGAATGATTTTCATAAGCAAACCCGGCTGTAAGGCAAAATATTTGAGGGTGGCTTAGTCTTGGATGATCCATTAAGAGCTGTTGTCTCTACAAAAGACCTGCTCCTTGTAGGTAGATATGGACCGATCTAGCTATATGTATTTTTGGACTTTCCTGAGGGGTGGCCTGGCTGTGGGGCTGCCATGAGGGGCACCCGCACGTCTAAATTTACCGGTATGCCACTCCCTGCACCCCTCCCTGACTGAGAGCGGTGTTGGGAGGCGAAATCAGGTGGGCAGTGTTGTTTCTGCTGAAACAGTTGGATCGCCTCTGGGTGGCCCTAAGCACCTGGGCAAATATCCCAGAAAAGAAGGTCAAGGGTCAAGGTTTAAGGCTGGAGTTAGGGTTAGGGTCTGCATCACAAGCAGGATTGGTGTCCAGGGCCAGGGTAAGGGTTATGAATAAAGTTCGGGCTCAGATCAGAGTTAAGGTTGCAATCAGGATAAGGATGGTGGTCCTTGTCCGGGTTAGGGACAGGTTCAAGGTTAGGGTTAGATTTAGGGTTAAGGGTCTTCCATGGTAGCCGTCCTACCAGGGCCGAAGGAAGCGACTTACATGCCACGTTGAGCGTGTGCGTGATCCTCTTCTTGTGCTGCAGCCCCGGGTGCGAGACAACACAGGTCAGGGCCTTTCCGTGCATGCTGCGCCCGGGCACCACGTAGAACTCGCTGGTGACCGAAGCTGAGCGGGGGTGCGAGGATTCCCGGGCTTGGGCCGTCCCGTGCACCTCCGTCTCCCAGGTCACGATGGGGATGGGGTTCCCTTCTGCCGTGCAGGAAGCTGCCAGCGTGCGGCCCTGTCCTTCTTCCAGAGGAGGGCCAAGGTTTAGGGTCGGCAATGGAGGCACTGCAGGAGGAAGCACACAAGGACTTATCCCAATTATTATTTTGCAGAGGCAAACGACAATTATAGCTCAAACATTACAAACAAAGTTTGTTTATCTTCCAAAGATATATCACCAAATGAAAGCAAGTTTTTTTTCCCCTGAAGCTGAATAGCTTAGGAAACAACATTGGAAGATAATCGAAGGCAGCTCCACTTCTAATTGCAAAGCTGCTGTCCAGGAGGGGCAGGCTAAGCAAGGACCGTCACAAGAGCTCTCCCACTGAGTCAGACTAAAGTTAGTCTATTCAGGCATCTGCTTATATTATCCTGCCTGACACACAAATCTTTTCAGTGCCACATGCCTAGGACACCAGGTATACAAACGAAGCCATGCTGTCTCCCACGTGAACAATTACAAATTGAAAACAGGCTGATTTGGCAAAGGAGTGCTCAGGTTTAAGTAGGCAGACCACCTTTTCTTCTAAAAGCAGCACTGCTTCTAGATATGGAATCAGCGTCTCATGAAGGCAGAGCCTGAAGTGGCAAGCCTGTGCCAGGCAGAGAGGACTGGACTGCATGCATGTGATGCATTGGCATGTCCACTATGGCATTGCTCAAATGTTAGCGACCCTGTGAAGCTGGAGTCACCAACATCGCAATCAGTGTGTGTGCATGTGTGTATAAGTAGAGAAATCCTGGCACCTTTCTCCTTGACACCCTTGCTTTCTATCTGCAGGGATTGCTTTGCATACTTTCAGAGTACAAAGGTACAGATCTGTGTTGTGGGGACACAGCTCCCAGATTTCTGAGATTTGTGGTCCAAAAATGCGAATCTGCACACCTTTATTTCAGACCTCTGAAACCTCCCCTCCGGTGACATAAGCCAGACAGGTTTACCACTACTTCTGTGAAACCCAGGCCTCCATCTGAGGGCCCAGAAAGCGTACCGACCTAAGACTTTGAGGGTGATGCTGGATTCAAAACTGCCCAGCGGGAAGGTGTTGATGTGGCATTCGTAGGACCCTTCGTCTGCCTGCACGGCGTTCTTCAACACGACGGCGCTGTTGGTGTTCAAGGATTCTTTGGACTGCCACAGCACTCGCCCGGCGTAGGCATCCTGGACGTGAATTCCATGGTCCTTGTGCAGGACCGCCAGCTCCACTCCCTGGCCATCGTCCTGACGCTTCAGCCACGTGACCTGGAGCACAGTCTCCCCGTCGGTGGGCTGATAAAAGCAAGGGAGAGCCACATCTTTGCCCAGCACCGCCGTGATGCTCTGTTGGGGGTCCAGAACTCCGGCGGCCACACCTGGGGAGACAGGAAAGAGGGACCCGTGAGAGGCAACCCTGGAATTCAACACGTAGGAAATTACAGCCGGTGTGATGGTGATCACCAGGCAGAGCCGTGTCATTCTTAATAATGCAAGCAAGCCGTGGTGGCTGTTGGCTGCAGCATCAGTGGCACGGCGGGCCCCGCTCCGAGTTTTGATCTGAATTTTTGCAAGAGCTGTCTAAAGGTGCCGACCCCGATCCTTCCAATACACCTGGGCATTTTGGGACAGCTCCTTCTGAGCTTGGGCCAAAAGCCGGAGTGGACGCTCATCTTGCCGCGGGCCAAGGTGGCTCGGCAGGATTATGGGAGGCGTTACAGCCCCAATCCTATGTGGAAGGCCACAGTTGCCGACCCCTGCTTCACATGCCATATGCCTCAATGGGAATTCCATGTGCAATCCACAGCATGTCTTATTTAAAATAATAATAATAATAAATTTTATTAGCCCACACAGTAGTATCACATAAATAACCAGATCAACAAATTGCAATGTGAGAAATTTAAAATAAGCAAAGAAATGTGTGTATATTGGGGTTGTTTTTTTCCTTCAAATATATAGAAGCAAATCGCAGCCATAGCTTACAGTATTCTAAAAATTATGGCTCCAAATATTCTCTAAAATATGTCATGCCAAAGAGACATGTATGTCAACCCTGGAGGTGCAGAAGAGTCTAATGACGTTGTGCTTGAAATAAAAGGAAATCAAATATCCACGGAGACGTTGTGAGTTTGTATGATTCTTACAAAGCAAAGATGGAAAGTTAATTTTTTCCTTTAGTGCTAGCTGGCAAATTCTTGATAACCTCCAAGGAATTGTCCACTTATTTCCAGACTTCTGTGATGGACCACTCTGGCGCCATTCGTACCTGGTCCCTGGGGCCTTGCCTTCTGATGGACAAAGCTGAGTAAGAGTAAAGCCAGCTTCATCTAGCCAGCACTGCGTACAGGCCAAGTCCGCATGCTGCTCCGGGATCAAGTCCCAGACGGCTGCCGTTTTCCTATAGAAGCAGCTGGGGTTTATTTAGCAGGGGTATTTTCAACCCAGGGAGTCTGAGGCCAAGGCGATCCAGAATATTTGAGTTAAGGGAGTAGCTCAGGGAAAATGACACCCTGTTGCCCTCCCCTCTTAGAAATAAACCCTGTCTTCTTGGAGGGAGCAAAAAAAAAAAAAAAGTACCAGAAGTCTCAAGAAAATTTGCTGGATGAATCGAGACAAGCCCCACATTGTGCGGATGGTGGGAAACGCATCAGAAGCATCAGTATGGAACCCAGCCCATTAAGCAGGATTGCCTGTAGCACAAGAATGCTCCTTTCTTTTTTTTTGGATAGGGAGGTAGTGGAGCCAGAACTTGTAGGGTCAACCCCCCCCCCCCCCCAGGATTTTCCAGTTAGCGAGGAAGATGATGGAATCAGCCTCTCAAGCTCAGATGCCAAAGGCACAGTTCTCTTCTTCAAACATTATCCCTCCAGGCAGGCAAACCTTGCAGCGTCACTTGCCTGAGAGCCGAGATGTGCAAGCTCAGCCCTGCTATCTCCCAAATGAACATTTACGAAACCACAGCAGGCTGGTTTGCCAAACCAAACCAGCACTGAGCCCAGCTCCTGTTCAGATGAAAGGACCATATTTTTTTCTTAAGGAAGCACCGTTTCGAGACGCGGAATCAGCAACTCATCTATAGAATCTTCCAGACTTTCCTTTTTTCTCTCTTGCGCTTACCTGGTGTTCCCAGCAAAAACATCTTTTTGTCCCTTGTGCCTTTCAGCCTAGTTGTGTGTGTTTTTTTTAAAAAAAACCTGGCCCATCAAAGCAGCCTAGCCCCCCCCCCCCCCCGGCCATTTCCCCTTCTCTGCTCCAAGTCTCACACCCTCAGTCCGCCCTTGGAGCAGGGGGTGGATTTCTCCTTCCACATCCCCGTTTGCCGCCCAAGCTGTCAGCTGTGGTATGCTCCTCTTGCCTCCAGGAAAGCGGAGGGGCTGGAGAGTCCAGATAAACCAGCCCGGATGGATACCGGAGTTGTACCACGGCTTGTGTGGGATCCCGCCCCTCCCTCTCGGCTTTGCAAACCCTCTCCGTTGTTGTCGCCTTTCCCGCGCCAGGAGGGGCAGCCGGTCGCACTCCATGCAAAGCCACTCCATCTTCTGTCTGGCCAAGCCAGTCTAGGGATCAGAGCTTGGGAAAGTTACATTTGTTTTGACTACAGATCCCAGCATCCCCCAGACGTTAGTCTGGAAAAACAAATTTGTCACGCTCTGCTTTTATGTACAGTTACCCCCTTTTCCCCTTAAGCAACGTACAACTGCTACAAAGAGGCACCATTGCTACGGCCGGGTTTTCTGCATTTATAAACCCTTCTCTTTTTTCAGTTTGTTATTTCAATAAATGAAAACAAGGACATGTTTGCCTGCCTTTGATGTTATTATTACTACTATGTGTCACTTCTGACTTATAGCAACTATATGAATGAGCGCCCTCCAAAATGAGCTGTCCAGCTCAGCTTTTGCCAACTAAAGCCTGGGGTTTCTTTTCGGGAGTCCGTCCATCTCATCTTTGGCCTCCCTCTTTTCCTGCTGCCTTCCACCTTTCCCAGCATGATCGTCCTGCCATCTTGTGATCTGCCCCAAAGTAGGACCACCTGGGTTTCATCCTCTTGGCCTCCGGAGAGAGTTCAGGCTTGATTTGATCTAGGACCCACTGGCTCATCTTTCTGGCTGTCCAGGGTATCCCCCAAAGCTCTCCTCCGGCACCACTTTTGGAATGAATCAATTATTTTTTTCCTGTCAGCTTTCTTGACTGTCCAGCTTTCACATCCAGAGATGCTGATTGGGAATACAAGCGTGTGGATGATCTTGGTCTTGGTTTCCAGCAACACATCTTTATATTTGGGGATCTTTTCTAATTCCTTCCTGGCTGCCCATCCTTAAACAGGGATATTATTTTTATTTCTTCACAACTTGACATACTTAACATTTGCTTCTTGTTTGTTTAGAATTACATTTGGCTTTGTATCGCTCTTACACCCACACGGTGTCTAGAATGCTTTGGCAAGAAAGGTAATTTATAAAGAAACCTTTGCATTCAATGCCGAACTGAAGTCTTGTGCATTGAATCCTGGGCCTGTTTCAGTTTTGTTCCTTCTCACATCACCTTAGTCTCTGTTTTTTATTATATTACGTTTTTATTCCACCTTTCCATGAAAATTACATCATGCCAAGCAGAGAGGGAGGGATGGGATCCCACACAACCCATGTAGCCCTCTCGGAAAATAAATTGCACAACAGAACCGTTAAACAGAACCATTAAATTCGTTAATAAGTAAATATGAGTTCTTTATCGGAATGGTAGTCTAAATTGTGTGTTATGTTTGCTGCCTCTGGGCCAGTTTCTTCTTCTCTCTCTCTGCACACCTTTCTCCCTCATGGGGAAAAGCTCTGTAGACACAGCTCCCAGGGGCTCTCTTTCAAGAAATGCTGGCACCCGTTAACAGGATCAGGCCACGATCAGGGAGGAGTGGAAGCCCCGTCCGATTCAGAGCAGCAAAATTGTCATTTTCTGCCTACTGGAAAGCCAGCAAAGGCTGAAAGACTGCTAGATTTCCCCCATCTTGTCTGTGTGCTTTCAGGTGTCCCAGTTTGCACCTCGGGCTGGACATCCCAAAAGTAGCACTTTTTAAAATGGCACACTTCTTCTGACCATGTACAGAGTGCTTTCCCATTGCAAAGGCAAAACTTGCCAGCATACAAGTTGGATTTCAAAGAGAAGCTCCCAAGCCTACAGGATATGAGATCCAGGCCGGCCCGTGCACCTCCTTTGGGGTCGGGGAAGGAAGTGGGGGGGGGGGAATGAAGCACTTTGTATCGGGTACAAGGACTTAATTAAGATCAATATCAAATGTATTCAGAGGTTTATTAAAATATTTTGGAATAGTCAGGTTCCAAAGTGCAAATATTTGATTCGGTGCAACAAGAGGAAAATAAACTTTTTTTAAAAAAAAGCAAGACCTACCAAGAATATATTTTTCATTGGCCCAAATCCTACTGGGCTTTTACGCTAGCATAAAGCCAACAGCATAAATTTGAGACCTGCAAGCAAGGAAAAGAGGACTACTGTACATTTTTCTGTGCTGTTGGCAACTATGTTATGGCATGGAGAGACAAGCACATCCAAGGCCTGTAAGATTTGCTGGATAGCTCAGTGGTTTCAGGTCTCTGGCTGCAGAGACAGAGGTTAGGAGTTCGAATCTCCCCGTGCCACCTTGACTCAGTGATCCATAGGGTCCCTTCCAGCTCTGCAGTTCTAAGATGATATGATTATCTCAGCCACTTAGTATGTGTGCACACGTTTATGTGCCATGCTAAACATGGAGACCAGTAGTCTTGCAGCTTCCTTTCTCCATAGATAAAACACCTTGCACACTGTTCCCTCCTCGCCCGCCTGGGGAAAAGAAAGAAACCTGGTTTGGTGAGTGTCGCTTGCCTCCCCTTTATGGTCATTTGGAACAAGTAACTGGAACCACAGGAGGAACGGCAGAAATAGACAGCCATCTAGTCTTTTCTAGGTAACTGTGGGAGTGTAGATTGGTACTCCTAGGCTCTGCTTCCTTCGTGCATCTTCACCAAGGTGTTGATTTTTGTCCTTTCTTTTTCTTAGAAAGGAGCAGTTGCATGTCTCTGCCATAATGGCTTCTCTCTCTCTCTCTCTTATTAAGATCAGATTTAAAAGCCTTCACAAACTAGGTTCAGATTCCTCATCAGACTTCTGGCATTGATTTTGAATGGAACCGAATGCAAGTTTGTTCTTTTTCTAATCACCAGCTCCCAGAATATTGACTTCCAGTCAGTAAACACAAGCTTGACCACACCAAACCGGCTCTTGTACACGCATGGTGTGGTGCTGCGTTTAAAATAGGCCCGAGATATTTCAGATCCCTGACCCTTCCTAACCGCAGCCACACCTCCGAGCCCCCAGGAATGTCTGCAACATTTACACCTCCAAGCCCCTTCCCCCAGGACATACCTGGAGGGTTTTCTACAAAGGAGCAGGTGCACCAGAGTCTGGAAAACGTTTGTCCCAACAGAGGCCCCTCGAAATACCATCGCCAGCCAGAGCAGCTCTTTCCTTTAGGTGCCTGCACGGACCAACATGGGCGCAGATGATGTTCCAAACTTCAGCTATTAAAGTCATAATCACTTTTCAAACCTTATGGAACTACCGAGTCTTCCTCCCAGCTTTAAGTCTTTCAGAGATAAGCCTTGATAAGAACAGATGTGTGGAGGTGCTGGGCCGGAAAAAGGACACCCCCCCCCCCACGGCCTGTGGCCTCCTGCAAGAGCAGCCAGCCGCCCCACCACAAAGAAGCCTGTAAGTCGGGCACAAAAGCAAGGAGGTCCGTTCACACACGGTCCCCGAACTTCCACAGTTGGGGAGAGGTTTACTTCCATTCACAGATAGATAGATGCGTGGCTTCACAGTGTTCCTTTCATGGACTACAAACTCCATAATCCTGCATCCAGGACTGCTCGTGCTGCCTGGAGATTCAAAGCAGAAAGCAAAGCGTGCTTCTTATATACCGCTCCGTAGCACTTAAAGCTCTCTCTGGGTAATTTATAATTTAATTATGCAGGCTACACATTGCCCCCCAGCGAGCTGGATGCTCGGAAGGCTGGAAGGCTGAGTGAACCTCGAGCCAGGTACCTGGGATCGAACCCAGGCCGTGAGCAGAGTTTTGGTTGCAGGACTGCAGTTTAACCACAGCGCTACAAGATTCAGTCAGAAAAGGAAACGTTTCCAAGTGCGCCATGTAAACCTAGAAAGTCCTTGTCTATTAAGACCAAGTCCCCGCTGGTAAGACCCGTAGACCCATCTTCCTCCATTTCCCCCCCCCCCCCTCTTCAGTTCAAGCTGAGCCCTCTGTTCACCGTCAGCCCAAGCTCTGGAAGGCCCCCACCTGAGACGTCCCCCTGCTTGTACAGTTGCCGGCCAAGACCAGGCCTGGGAAGGAAGCGACGTCTTTGCATCGTCAACCCCAGAGGCTCAGCAGCTCCGGATCAAAACCACCCTTCGAGTCAAGTCCCGTCTTGTTTTGGACGGAACGGGACAACGTGACAGGGGGAATGGAGAGGCTGACAAGCTGGCCTTTCCTGAAAGCCCGAACGAACGTGGCTGTTGCCTCGCCAGGAGCCACCTCACAACCTGAGAGGTGTTTACCAGGTGGAATCAGGAAATAGTATTTACTTAAGATTCAGCATCTGACCGGCAAAGAAAACACCATTGTGAGGGAGAAAAGCTGTGTTTACAGCGCAGGTATAACAGAAAGAGAGAGAGAGAGAAGGAGGAGGAGGAGGAGACGTGGATCCCACCCACCCCCTGTTATTTCTTCTCCTGGCACTTCTCTGAACCTCCTCTCACGCCCAGGGAGCCGGCATTTTGCCAAAGGAGATCCGACAGCTCAACTGCAGCGTTCCCCTACCACAAAGCCAGATTTAGGTGGAATCTCAGGAAAAAACCTCTTAACTGTTAGAGCAGTACGACCGTGGAACCCATGACCTCAGGAGGTGGTGAAGCGCTCCAACGCTGGAGGCCTTCAAGGGAAAACTGGGCCACCCTCGGTCCGGTCTGCTTTGGTTTGGATTCCTGCCCTCATCAGGGGGCTGGACCCGACGGCTTTAGAGGCCCTTTCCGACTCCATGATTCTATGAAAGGCCGCCCAGATGACAAACCCGACGGTTTGGGACCAGGACTTTGGTCTTGACACTGAAGAAATCGAAATGGTAAGAGATTTTGTATACTTTGGTTCCGCCGTCAATCTACGTGAAGACTGCAGCCGAGACATCAGAAGAAGGCCAGGACTCGGAAAGGCAGCCATGAAAGAGCTAGAAAAGATCATCAAGTGGAAGGAGGTGTCACTGGACCACGACCAAGATCACGATCAGCCATACTCCTGAATTTCCAGTCACCAAATGGTGTGAAAGCTGGACAGTCAAGAAAGCGAACAGGAAAAGAAATGGAACCCTTCCCCACGTTGACAAGTCTTTTCAATTTTTCTTTCCTTTTTACATCACTGGCTCTATTTTAGAGGGATGTCTTTGGGTCTGAGTTCCAAGTCTGAATCTGAGTCTTTGGTACCCAGTCCGGACTCCCAAGCTCCAAATTCGAGCCCCTACGAAAAATAAGCTTTTTCCCCCCCAGAAAAAAAAGGGAGTGGATGAGTGGGTTCTGAGTTGCAAGTCGGGTCAGAGTCATTGAGCCCACCCACCCTGAGTCGCGTCGAGTCCCTGCTACGACTTAAGTCCAACTTGACAGTGAGTCCCGTGACTCGAGTCCCCCTTCCTGTTATCTTACGTTTTTATTCCACCTTTCCACGAAAAATACACCACGCCAAGCAGAGAGGGAGGGATGGGATCCCACACCACCCACGTAGCCCTCTCTAAATATAAATTGCACGGCAGAACTGTTAAACAGAACCATTAAATTAATTAATCAATAAATACGAGTTCTTAATGTTGATCAGAACTGTAGCCTGGGCGGGTGTGTTACGTTTGCCGTCTCTATAAAAGTTTCCTGTCTCTCTCCTCCCCCCGTGGGAAAAAGATAGGCAGACGCAACTCCGAAGGGCTGTGTTTCAAGAAAGGATGGCAAGTTAAAAGCAGTAAATATACAAAAAATAAAAAAATAAAAAAAAAAGAGATTAAACGTATATTATATGAAAAATAGGAAATAATAATTTTTCAAGAGTTCCACAGGAGCAGGGCCACCTCTTTCGGTAATCAGTTCTTGACATTCCAGAAGTGGCACGTCTCTGGAAGCCTGAAATACCGGCCTCGGCTTATTTTCTACTCTTTCTGCACATCTGTATACTCAGGAAAGTAAAGACCTTGATCTCTGTTGAAATATTCGAGTCCAGAACCAGACAGATGCTAAGCAAAATGCGTTCCATAACCCTTTTTTTAATGTGCCGTCACATCGCTTCGGACTTACGGTGACCCTCTGAGTGAGTGGCCTCCCAGATATCCTGTCCTGAACAGCCCTGCTCAGCTCCTGAGAACTCAAGGCTTCTTTTATTGAGTCAAACCATCTCACATTAGGTCTTCCTCTTTTCCTGTTGCCTTCAACTTTTCCTGGCATCATGGCCAGCAGGTCTTGCCTTCTCGGGACGTGCCCAAAGTACAATAGTTTCAGTTATTTCTGCTTCTGGGGTAAATCCAGACTTAATTTGATCCAGGACCCACTTATTCGTCTTTCTGGACGTCCAGGGTATCAGAAAGCTCCCTCCCCAACACCACATTTCAAACAAATCAATTTATTTCCCCTTTCCCCTTTCTTCACAGAACATACACAGAAAACAGAACTATAAGGCTGGAACTTTTGCAAACATTATGTGTGCTGCCTGTCATTTGTTTGGCTGCGAGGGATCTTTCTGGGTTGGAGTGCCTGTCAATCTATCAAGCACTAACCAATCAGTCCTTCCCTGCCTTTGAATGCAAAGAGAGCCCCGCCTCTCTCTGCTCAGTGCTTTCCCCCCCTTTGTTGTCTGTTGGAAGTAGTAAAGTCTGTTGAAGTTTGTTGCTGAAAGCCGTCGTGTCTGTGTGTTTGTTGTTGGACAACGAACACACAGACACGTTGTAAGCCATGTAAGCAATTATACTTTTTCTTCTTTCTCCTACTAACGTCTCAGAGTGATTTATTGAGACCGTAAGTGCCAGTGGATGAGAAAAAGAGGTGGACTAATCTGGGGAACTTGAAGCTGTTGTGCTCTAGAAATCCCTACACTTCTGCTGCGCAGCGGGAGGAATGTAAACAAACATTCAAAACTCTGCAACATACAGTATCATCGTTTGGAAAGCCATATTATACAACTGAATCTGTTTCCACTCCCCCCCCCACCCCGCTTTAACAGACTTTTTCTGATAAGAAAAAGGACAGGCGACGCTGTTCAGAAACACAGGAGGGCTATGACTGGACATTGGTGATGCCTCGATTCCCCCCCCCCCCCATAAAATTCCCTCAATGAACAGAGATTAAAATGGTTATTTGTTGCGGGAGGGATAGAAAATCCCCAGATCCTTCAGTCTGCAGGTCTGGAAGCATGGGTAAGGAACAAGGATCTGAACTTAAATACGTTGACTTCTGTTAGGTTGGCCTGACATTTCTGGAGAGGCCAGTCAGATTATGGTCTGTCTTTCTGACCGACGACCAAGGAAATCGGTAGCCTGTGTACCCAGAAGCAGTGTCGGTTTGTGACTGTGTCACCGGTTCAAGCCCGGACACATCAGGTTGTGAAACAAAGCCAGGACTACACCTTCATGGAGTCTCTCGCCTTGCTCCACTGACCCAGGAGGGCGTGGGCTCCTGTGTCGATCAGGACTGCCGTACCTCTTGTTCCAGAGAGGGTGCAGAGTCGGTGCCTTGCTTCATGTTCCCAGCCATGCCTAGGTTTGGGTTGGGTGGGTGGAAGAAAAGGGAGGCATAGGGAGGGAGACTGGACAGAGATTAGCCAGGCTGATTCCATGGTTCATAGGAACTGGGCACTAACCGAACCAGCTAGTCGGCATTCGCTCCCCAGAACGTCTGGAAAGGAGGTTCTGGACCACTTTATACACCAAAGTGGAAAACCTGCAGATGGTGAAACCTGGGGGGAAGGCGGGCTAGAAATAAATCAGAATAGATAAAATAAACCTCTAGGTGGCTGCTATTCCTCTGTGTGCCTTTGTTCAGAGATATGGATCAAGATATTTGCTGTCCTCTTAGAACTGACAGCTGGAAGGGTCCCTGTGGATCATCCAGTCCAGCCCCTGACAAAGGAGGCCCAGTGGGGGATTCGAACTCCCCACCTCTAGCTCCGAAGCCAGTGACCTCAACCCCCTGAGTTCTCCAGCAGTTCTTGTCTAGGAATTCAGGCAGATGAAATGGAAATTAAAATCGATTGCAACCAAATTCTGCAGGACCTTAGAAATCAGCAAATTTAGGGCGTTGTTTTCCCCCGCAACAGATTCAGCCGCTGACCCCTCTACAAACTGTTCAGAGCATAATCTGTCAAAATAATTCGTCGGCAAAGGCAGTAAGTGACTAAATTCACATCCCCTACGTTGCTAGAGTCAAGGAAAGCGTCGGAAGGACAGATGTATCAGCCCGCTGAAAAATCCTCCCAGCCTGAAAACACTGTGATGAAATCTGACTTTTTAAGATTCATGAATTGCAAATTTTGGCAAGCGCTGAAGTTCGTATTATAATACCGAAATATTTGACTGTCTTCTGATGACTGATCTATTTAATTAAGTGCAGTCACAAGGCATCATAAATTGAAATCTGAAATTAGGTCAAGCCACAGCACCTTAGATATCTAAGTGGGAATCTGAAGAGTTTTCAATATGCAAATTCTAACTAAAATGTCTTCTCCTGGAATGCAATGCGCCAGACACTGATTGAAGTAAATGACCCGAGGGAGAGACTCAAGGGTTGAAAACACACACACGGGCGTTATATTGGTTTCGAGGGAAGGAACGGAGGCTCAACTCAGGCATCCTATTGTGTGTTTTCTGCATTGGCAGGATCTGAGACCCCAAATTTTGGGCAAAAAAAAAATGGCCAGTGGAAAGCGCTTATAAGGACCTTACATGGTGCTGGAAGAGACCTGAATGGCCAGAAAGACGAACAAGTGGATCCCCTGAGCAAATCAAGCCTGAATGATCTCTGAAGGTGAGGATGATGAAACTGAGGCTGTGCTATTTTGGGCACCTCATGAGAAGGCAGGATTCTCTGGAAAACACCAGAATGCGGGGAAAAGTGGAAGGCCGCAGGAAAAGAGGAAGGCCAAATGCAAGATGGACCAACTCGCTAAAGGAAGCCACAGGCTTGAGTTTGCAAGAGCTGAGCAGGGCTGTGGAGGACGGGACCTTTTGGAGATGGCTTCTTCGTAGGACAACAATGAGTCACAGGCCACTTGATGGCACAGAACAACAACAATAAGAATCTTTAAAGTGAGGTCTGGTTTAGGGCCAGGATATCGAAAGAACGGTGTCTTTGCACATGCACGTTCGATGCAACGTGCAGGATCCCAGCTCCCAAACCATTCTGCATTATTATGAAAAGGGGAAGGTTCTCCTCCCTTCTCCAGATGCGTCCCTGGCTGTCGTGAAGGAGCACGGGGCAGCTTGGGAGAGGCGCCCGGACTGCGGTTTTAACATCCCCTTTTCAGAAAACAACGTCTCCTCCAGAAATCGTAGGAACCCTTGCAGAAATATTTAAGCAATCCATTTCTCTTGCTCTTCTCTTTGTCCTCTGAAGCCTTTTGTGTCGGTTCATTTCCTTGCAGATTTGAAGCTAATTGAAAGCTTCCAGTCTGGATGCTCTTGACCAAGGAAACAAACTTGGAGGATGGGGGAAATGCCAGAGCACGAAACGCTCCCCCCCCAAAGCACCCCCCCCCAACAAAACAAATCATGCCTTCCAAAGGGGTGGGTGGGAATATGGAAACACAGAAGCTCCATCACTCTTTTGCATTATGTTCCACCCTTTCAAGGCGACCTCTTCTCCTTTCCTGGAAGGTAGGCCAGGCTGATGGAGATGGCAGCTGGAGATCCCTCCTCCTGCCCACCCGCCCCACAAGGCATAAGGGCAACAGCAGTCTCTCGGCCAGGAAATAGTATGCCCAGAGCTTCACTGCCCTTGAAGCTGGAGGTTCTGTCATCACCATCTGCTCACAAAGTCTGCATGCCTTTGCCTTACGGTGAAGCAAACTCACGGAGGTGGAAAGGCCGCCTCAATTTCCTTGAAGGCACTTAAGCCTCTGGTTGTATTATTATTTTTCAGCAGCAAATTCCATATTACAGCTGGTGCAGAGCAGAGCACTTTCCTTTATCTGACCTGGCCTGAGACCATCCTTAATCTAAGGCCGGCCACTCTGTGTCTGGGGTGCAGCATGTGGGTCATATCCATGGCAGTGCCCAGGTTATGGGTCCCCATCCATGGAGGCTTTCTTCACCCCATACACGGCGGTCCTGACAATAACCAGAGCGTTTCCCCCGGCCCCTTTGTGGTTTACGCCAGCTGTTTTCCGTTCCACCCGGCGGCTTTCAGTGGCTCCGACCAAGGCACAAACCGACACGGCAGGCCACTTTCATGATTAGAGACCGAAAGCGAGGTCGTGTCGGAGAGACATGATTCAGGCGGACTTTGGTTTTGCGAAACCAGACTTCCAAGGGAGCCCTGTGCAGCAGAAGCTTCTGAAGACTGAAACAGAGCAAACTCGTTGGTAAACTCTGGGAGGCGAGGAAAGGGTCCCGGTGTCCAATCAAAGGCTTTTGGCAATGACAGAGTTCCTCATCTCGGGCTGCGGGCGCAGAGATCAGCCAGGAGATGAGAGTGGAGAACCATGAAGGAGCTCTCAGCCTCCGGGTCAGTGGACCTCCTGTGTTGTGAGGACGAGGGGCACCCTCCCCAGAGTTCTCTAAAGCTGGCAGAAGTTCCTACAAATCCCAGCATCTCCCATAAACATGTCCGGCTAAGGAAAAAGACAATTCCCCATCATGTCTAATTTGCCCCCTCCTGCGGATTTGTAACTACCTCTGACCTCAAAACGTGCCACAGAATGCCATGCTCTTAACCCCATGTCCCATCCTGCCCTCCTTCCCAACAAAGATTTCTGTGCCCTGTCCCAGCTGTAAGCACCTTGGGGCAGAGACCTGTGGCAGTTTTCCCTGTTAGATTCTGCAGTGGACCACACCCCATATATGTGGGGGTGGGCACATGCAACCACAGGAACTGCAATGCAGCTTTGAAAAGTAACCCCAGGAAGCTCAGCTCAGCTTGGCAGCATCGCCAGGTTCAGGGGTTGCATCTCCTCGAACTCAGGCCCCGGTGAGGACAGGCTAACAAATTCTCCCCCCCCCCCCCCCGAAGGAAGCGGGTTTTGGGGCTCTGAAGGGGCCTGCCACTGCTGCCTCTTCCATTGTGCGTGCATGCAGGTGTTAAAATAAACCCTTCCAGCCGGTTCTCCGTCGCCTGGAGGTGTCTCCACCAAACCGAAAGTGAAGGAGAAAGGTTAAAAAAAAAACCAACCAAACGAAACTTCACCCCTGAAACTCACCCCCTTGAAGGAATACGTGAGAAACCAAGAATACGTGAGAAACCAGCAAAACTGGATTTATTTGGGGGGGTCATTTGTCTTTAACCCTTACACCCCCAACACACATGAAGGACCCCAGCTGTGTTGCCAAGTGTGTCTCCCTTTGGGGTGACCCACAACCAAGCAGAAATGGGGAGGAAGCGTGTCATAGGGGCAAAGGGGAGGGCAAGCAGCCTCCTACCCCCCCTTTCCCGCCCCATAGAGTGTGTTTCTGGGTCTTTTGAGAGAGGGGAGAAGGTCGATCTCTTACAATAAGACATGATAAATATATAGCTAATAATTATAAATGTATTAATTAATTAAAAATTATTCTGTGCTCCATGTGCTTGTTGTTGTTACGTGCCATCAAGTCATGGCCGACTTAAGGCGACCCCATGAATGAGCGATCTCCAAAACGCCCTGTCCTCCACGGCCCCTGCTCAACTCTTGTAAACTCAAGCCTGTGGCTTCCTTGAGGGAGTCCGTCCATCTCGTATTTGGTCTTCCTCTTTTCCTGCTGCCTTCCGCCTTTCCCCGCATGAGGGTCCTTTCCAATGATCATCTTGTTTCCTCATGAGATGCCCAAAGTAGGACAGCCTCAGTTTCATCATCTTCGCCTCCAGAGATAGTTCAGGCTTGATCTGATTTAGGACCCACTTGTTTGTTTTTTCTGGCCGTCCAGGGTATCCACAAAGCTCTCCTCCAGCATCCTATTTCAAATACATCCATTCCCCCCCCCATCAGCTTTCTTTACTGTCCAGCTCTCACACCTGTACATGTGCTTGGTGTATAAGGTGCCGCCTCTGTGTTCCTGCTCTTGTTTGGCTTCTGTTGTAGTTTTAAAAGGGGGATCCTAGACCTTAAACAGAGAGGATCTTTGTCAGATGTATAACTGGGGCTTTTTTCACACTGAAAGGTTGGGTGTCCTCTTTCACTGAGTGTCCCCTCTGCCCAATCTAAGTCTGCCTTAAGGCCAAGAATCCCAGGACAGCTGGAGATCTGGGACCTTGACATGGCCCATCGTCCCCAGTGAGCAGTGCGAAGATAGCAGCCAGCTCACAGCCCATCTGGCCCGTCGCTCCCTGGCCCACCTGATGAGGATCATTCTGCTTAAATCGAGTTGGCTTCCGTATAAATAAAGGGCATAAGAAGTGCTGTGGAAAACGATGTCCTTTGTTTGGGGTGACACGTAAGCACCCCGCCTAAACCTTCGACATTTTGCACGCCAAGCACTTCTGAGCGTTATCAGCTGAAGCTGCGCAGCCTTGCTTTTTTCTTTCTACTACAACTCCCACATTGTCCTCGCATGGCCTCTGTCTGAAGAAAGCTGGGGGTTGTAATTCCACCCCCCAAAAAACCCCACCCCAAATTGCATAGCTGTAGAGACGAACGGGCTATCCCGTGGGGGTGGATTCTTCTCTGGGAGATTTTTAAACTGCATTTGGAGGACCCCAGACCTAGGTGTGGACTTCCTGCCCCAGCAGGGGGTTGGACTAGATGACCTTTGGGGATCCCTTCTGACTTTTCTCTGTATGGGGCACCGTAGCCGCTGAGAGAGGCTACTAAGCTGCTTGTCGAGAACTCCTCCATTTGAACTCGCTTTGGCCCAAAGATGCTGCCGGTGAATCTACGTGCCACCCTATCCTATCGGTTTGATGCCACTTTAATGGCCTTGGCTCCAACCGACGGAAACCTGGGAATCGTAGTTCAAGAAGGGACTTGGAATTCTCTGCTGAAGAGCTCCAGGGCCTTTCCCCGAACGGCTGTGGACGATTCCTTAAGCCAGCTAAAATGGGGTCAGACAGATATAACGGGGCCGTGTCGATAGCCTCTCTCCACAGTGATAAGAGGAGTCAGAATGACACTGATTTGTTCCAAAAGATGATAAGGTGTAAGGATGAGAATAAACCACCGAGCTGCGAAGCAAGTATCGCTGTTGCCTGTACTGTATCTGGTTCTTTAGTCACCGTTCTCTCATTTTTCTTGTATATCAGGCCAAAAACAAAAGAGAGAAAAAAAAGACAAAAACATTCTGGCACCTTAAAGACTAACTGTTAGATTTTAACGTGAGCTTTCATGGAGAAGTGTGCTTCCTCGGTGGACTTTTTATGTTTCGATTGTTTTCTTGGCTCGTTGTTGCATTTGAACGTCTTTTAAATGTTTGGCAAAATGTAGGTTGGCTGGAGAGCTTGGATTTGTGGGTGGTTTTAAGTTTGCATTAAATAAATAAAAGTTTCAAGGTACTTCCTAGTATCATACCAATGCTCTGAATTCTTGTGTGTGTGTGTGTGTGATTAATGGGTCCTCCAGACAAATAAAAGGTCTCTCCTTTCGCTTTGGATTTACTAGACCGGATGTCCAGGCACCCGTTTAAAAAGCCCTTTGTCTTCTCTTCTCTTTCGGAAATCTTTAAGAAATCTTTTTAAAATATTGAAGAACTCCATTCCTCGGGTGGACCTTCTCTTCCAGGGCTTATTGGCTCGTGTGTGAGACCTTTAAAAGTTCCCAGGTTTAGAAGGGCTGTGTTGGACCCCAACCTCAAATAGAAAGCGCCGTAGCTGCCCCCCCCCCCCCCCCGGAAAACAGGAAGCCTAAAAATAAACCAGGTTTTCAGGGAGGAAGAAAAAGGGAGAGGAAGCCGCAGCGAAAGTTCCCGTACTGGGTGAGGCAAAAGGCACGTTGTATGGATGGTGAGAATCACACTGATAACAACAGTGCTGGACCCTAGTATTTAAGGAGAACCCTAAACAGAATTAAAAGGCTATATTTAAAATCCTTGCTTTCCAGATAGCTGGGAACTAGAGGGGAAAAAGCAAGGAAAAAGCAAATTACCTGATCAGAATAGAAATGGCCTTTAGCCTGCCACAGTAGTCCCCCCTCGCTCATTCCCTAACCTTGGCCAAGTTATTTTGTGGGGGTTTTGGACTACAACTCCCAGAATCCCGTCGGAAGGTTTTGGGATATGTAGTCCAAAAGCAGAACACGTTCGTCGTACTTTTCAAAGCCCTGACAGTTTAAAAAAAAAAAAAAAAAGGATAAGGAAGCATCCCGTAGGCAACCAGCCAAGCCGGTCGAGAGAGAGGGCGGGTTGCGTGACTGGACAACAGAGATGAAATATGCACACACACACATACACAATACACACCCTGCTTGCTTCCGATATGGCGAAAAGGAGACCCACCTTCTTTGCCCTGCAGGGAAACAACCAAGCACTGTGTTACAGAGACACTCACAAATAGCGCGCACACACACACACACAGAGAAGCATGGTTGAACACCAAAGTGGCTACCTCCTGAGGTCGGCAAGAAGCGGCCCTGAGGCTGTGTGAGGCCCCCTCAGCGGGCCAAATGCAGCTCCCAGCATTCCCTTGAAAATATATTTTTAAGGATTTTTTTTAAAGGCTCAAAAAGTTATTTCCTGCCCTTTAGGGGACATGAGGGGGACATTATACCATCATTTGAGGGAGCCCACAGTAGGTTCAGCGCCTCAGATGGCACGTTTAGAGTTCGGATTAAAACCCACCGCGGATCCACTGCCCCATAGACTTAAGAGCCGCCAACTTCCTCGTGGTGGTGCCATGAGAACAGTTTCACATGAAACAGAAGTAAAAGCCACCCCTTTCCTTGAAGAATGACATTCTAAAAGTGAAAATTTTAACATTATTTTCAAAATGTATGTTGTATTTAAAAGATCAGCGGCACTGCTCCTGTTTCGTGCAGAAGTCGTTGTTTTAATGTTTCTTGGGTTGCATCTGAGGAGTTATTTCCAGGCTCTGGTTCCACCTTCTGCCCCATATCTGGAGGAAAAAAGGCAGGAGAGCATCTTTGTTGCCAGAGGCGGTAACCCATCTTCCCCTCCAAAGATAGGTATTCCAAACATGAGCCCACGGTTCCTGCCTGATGACCAGTCATGACATCAGAGTAAGTTAATTTGCAACTTCCGAAGGCGTCAAAACCTTGACGGGATAATCACACATGCTTTACTGTTGAAGTCAGCTCTGCTTCTGGTTGCGAAGGTGCCTGTTGGTGAGCAATACGCTCACAGGAACACCCATGGTCCACTCCCTGCCCTTTTATGCACCCTGTGGCCACTGAGATGTTGGGGACATCTTTGTCAGATCCTGAGCACAAGGTTCAAATCTGTCGCCACTTTAATAGGAAGAACAGTTCAGACGCTTTGAATCCGTTACCGATACGCCTGGAAAAATACTTGCTGAATTTCTCATTCTGACCCCTTTAGACTGTCCGAACATAATCAGACCATTTGATTTCCAATTCGCCTGAAGCCAAGAGTGAGAGAATAGAGTTTCCTTCCCGTTGAGACCTCTGCAAATGCCATAAAATGTCTCTGGTATCCTGTCCTTGTGGGAAGAAGAGCACACAAACAGGCAGCAAGCGCGGACGTTCAAGGCAATGGTTGAGAAAGATGGGAACAAACCATCGAGTGCTTGAAATCCCTAAACAAAGCCATAGTCTTTTTGCTTTGGCCAATCAGAGCAATTCGGCACTGGCGTGAAGTTCACACGTCCGCATAAAATAAGAGACGCCCCTTCCACAAGTCCACAAAGGTCAAATCCCTACCAGACAGCCGGAGAAGTTAGACTCCTACGGCATCATCTGCCAACTCTCCCACCCTGGGTTTCCCTCTCGCCCATGAGGCTATCCACAATCCTCACAGGAGAGGAATGGATGTCCCCCCAGGAAGAGGAGATGGTTGTCAGCTGTCCCTGCTGTAATGTAAAGTATGTGAGGCCGGTTGGAGCTTGAATAGATAATCAGGAGCCATTCGCTTTACAAAACAGCCGCTCCTGATTCACTGATAGGGCTCAGTCCAGCGGCCTGTTCGGAATTTTACTATGGGAATGTCACGATAAGCCTCTTCACTTCCAAATTGACTACTGCTCCTGTATGAGCACAGGACAAATAAAGATTTTTAAGCAGAGAGCAGGCCAATGTCCTCTTTCGACTTTTCCTGGAAGAACTCAGGACTCCCCAGAAGTTACGCTAGGTGGGGGGGGGTGTAACTCCACCCATTGTCACATTTATCCGTGTTGGATGGTGGCAGAGGCCATGGAATTAGGTAATGCGTGGAAAACCGATCAGTTCAGCTTTGATCGGAGCTGATGCCCAAACTCTGATACAGAACATGAAGTGGCAGTTAGCCTGGGCCCTGCCAGAAAAGCCGACACGATTTGATATTTGCAGGCTGTCCAAATAAAAATTTATTTACAACATCAAGGTTACCGCAAACAAGTTTTGAGCTGTTGCTTTAAACAAAGCCTGGTGGCATTTGAAAGGGGGCGGGGGGGGGGGGGAAGGCATCTGATCTCAAAGGTTTGCAAATATTTGTTTTGACCCCAGTTAAGAGACTAGGTTTTATCTCTCGGTGCAATTGCCAGGCCCTGAACTGAGGCTTTATGCTAAACCAGTGGCAGCTAAGAGATGCGTCGAGCACCTCGACAGCGGAAGTTTTCAGAGGGAGAGCCATTAGTACGTTTCAGGAGGAGAGACAAAACCAAATCATAAGGATTATGGCACCTTTCCGACTAATAAACATATTTCCGTGTGAACGGCTGTTAATTATAGTCTCATGTGTCTGGAGCAGAGCCTCGTAATCCAGAAAAATTCACACCGAACTAACGTCACCACACTTCAGGGTATTTTAAATTTTATTTGTTTTGTTTTCAGCTGGATTTATTTGGGTTTGGGATTTTGTTTTTCCTCCGGAGGAACCTGATCAACATAGACCTGCCGATAAGAATCAGCAGCTCCTTCCATCCACATGGAAGGGGTATCTGTGCGCAGCTGATCTGTTGGTTTTTGCAAATCTAGAAGGCCGATGGTGATAAACCAGTTTCTTTCATGCCTAACCTGCGTTTGATGTGGAACAAGGAAGTTTGTGGTCTCTGTGTTGGCAACCTACACACTGCCGGCTTGTTTATGAAAATTTCACATTGAGCGCAGGTTTGCATCTATATGGCTGGTTTAATATGGATTAATTAAATTCAAAGAGTGAAACAGTTTCACATGCCTGTTCTGACGGAAACGATTACACTGAATGAATGGAAACCATATTCATCGGAAGCTTCCTGTGTAGTTTGCTGAGGGGAGAAATGGAAGTTGTGGAAGTACTCTGTGATTTATTGCTAAAAGCACTTCAGTGTCAGAGAGACATGATTGAAGTCGAAAGAGAATCTGTTAGAGAAATCAGACTTCCAGGAACCCCAGAGCTTAAGTCCTGAAGACTGACTGCAAAACAAAGCAAGCTAATTTGTAAATTACACGAGGTGACAAAAGCCCCTACGGTGCACTCAGATGTTTTCAGCAGTTAAGGAATTCCTTCTTCTAATGATGGGTTGTCTGTAATAGCAGCTTCTGCCCTCAGAATGGTTTTCATGGCTGTCTTCGTGCAATGGGGACAATGAAAATGAAGCAAAAGAAAGCTCTTAAATATCAAGTAAGGATTGATTTCTGCACAAACATGCAAACGATTGTGCTTGGGAGAAACGCCCTGTGATGATGATAGGATGCTTGTAATGTCATTTGCATGAAATCTCATGACCTCAGCCGCTCTGAAAGGTCAGGATTTGGCCTCTCCACTCACCTTCTCTGCTCTTTTGCGTGAATGAGCTCACAAAGGCTGCAATTCAAGGCTAAGCTTCCTTAAATCTCACTTTATGTTCCCTGGGACTTAAGTGTCCTGCTGCACGCTCCGGATCTCAGCCTGATTCTCTCTCTGTCTCTCTCTTGCGTTGGCAGTTTGGGGGAATGACTTACACTCATCGCCCCACAGGAGGACAGGGGAGGCCACCTGCTTCTGTAAAACTGGAGGTGCTGAGTCATACGCAGAGGCGCAAAACAGACAGCCGTTTTTACCATTTCAGCAGAATTCAACAAATCCATCTGACTCCCCTGTTGCTCCCAAGTGCCCCCTTGCCTCCCCGTTCCCCCTCATCACCAACAACGATGCCCATCTTGGCAGGATCAGAATATCTGATTCATCTTTTCGCCTACCAGCTGGATTGGGCCGTTTCCAGCGTCTGACTTCCAAATTTTGTAAAAATGAACACCTCCCTTTCATCTCCTTTATGCTGCTCGACTCTGTTTGCAGGTAG
The DNA here is from genome assembly GCA_037013535.1 of Intellagama lesueurii. Classification (NCBI taxonomy): domain Eukaryota; kingdom Metazoa; phylum Chordata; class Lepidosauria; order Squamata; family Agamidae; genus Intellagama; species Intellagama lesueurii. Next base: position 1,142,038 of record JBAJHW010000022.1, read on the forward strand.
ACGGGGAAGTCCTCAATATAACTTGGGACTCCGAATGACCGGGATTGGAATGTTACAGATAAAACACCAAAGACATAGATAGATAGATAGATAGATAGATAGATAGATAGATAGATAGATAGATAGATAGATAGATAGATAGATAGATAGATAGATAGATAGTCTGAGTTTTGCATGTATAAATACTGAACAGGATAATAACAATAACAATAATCATGTGCCGTCAAGTCAATTCTGACTTAGGGTGACCCCTTTTCAGGATTTTCCAGGTAAGGAATATACCGAAGTGGTTTCCCCTCCCCTTCTTCTGGGGTTGCCCTGGGGCTCCTGTGCCACTTGCCCAAGGCCACCCAAGGCTGGCTTTTCTCCCGGGAGGCCCCGTGGGGGAATCGAACTCCCAGCCTCTGGCTCTGGAGCCGGAGACCTCCACCCCTGAGCTCTCCAGCCAGCTCTGCGCCTATAAATACTGGACAGGATGTCCGAACCATGACGGTGGGGTTTGTTAAATGGATAGCTGTCCTTGTTTTGAATGTGTTTTTGGTGTTGTTTCGGTTTGCCATTTTTTTTTTACGGTGGCCCGCGTTTGGTCCTTTTCAGTATTTGTATATTCCCCGTTGTTAGCTTTAAATACTGCCTTTTAGTGATGTGAACCGTCTGGGGTTCTTTCTAAGGAGAAAGGCAGGGTAAAAAATATTTTAAATGAATAAATAATGGTTGCCTTTATCTTCGTCCTGTCTGAGGGATGGGGCTAATGCTGAATACTGCCCGTTAGCCTTCAAGACATCCGCTTGAACACTCTCGGTGGCCTTTGGCCGGTGTGGGTAAGTGGCAAATTCAAAGATGGGGCCTCGTTCTCTTCTCCTGGCCTTTGGCCGTCTTTCCTTCTTCTCCTCCCATCCTGGCCACCCCAGGCAGCCCCTGTTTCTGTCTTGCGTTCCTACACAGCCTCTTCCATGTGTACACACACACACACACACACACACACGCACACACACACGCACACAGAGGCACGCACATGCTCCGGCTGTCTCCGTCTCGCGCCCACACCCAGTATCAGCCACTCGGCAGTTTTGGAGTTTTCTCTGACAGATTCATAACAGATTGCCCAAGAACCCGTGCCACCGGCTCGACCAGCTCCCTGTCGTCCCTGCAGGGAAAAGGCGAGGGCTCTGAGAACCCTGGGAGAAAGAGGAGCAGGCAGCGGCAGGGAAGGAAACCCACCGTCTCAGAGGGTGCGGGCTGTGTCCCCGAGGGTGGGGTGCATCCCGCGCCGGCCCTGGGTGCAGGAGGGCAAGGAGGAGTGGCCTGTGTGCCCACACCTGCGTGCATCCTCTCTTTGCATGTGGGCTGTTCCCCACCCTAACCGGCGTCTTACAAGGTGTAACTGACCTGTGGAACTCCCCGCCACAAGATGGGGAGATACAGCCTCAGGCTTCCGATGGTTTGTCGTTTGCCACAAGGGGGATCTTTGGCCGCTTGTGGCCATCTGGGTGTGGAGAAGTTCCCTCTTGAACTAGAACTCCAGCAGTCTGGCTGGCTGGAGGATTCTGGGCGTTGTAGTCCAAAAATTTGGAACTTCCTGCAGATTTTGGTAGGTGCAACCTGCGTGTGCCAGTCTCTCTCTGTCATTCTACACAGCAGGAATTCTCATGCAGAATTTGAACCCTGGGTCGCACGTTTGAGCCCTCACAGAGTCCTGTTTTCTGAGGCCCATGCTGGGTGAGAATGAAGGCTTTGTAACTTTGAAGTTACTTTTTTTGGCATTTTACCTAAACGTCATAATAAGTAAGAGAGGCAAGTTACTTTTGAAAAGTTATTTTCCACACTTTGGTGTCAACTCCCCAATTCATTTTGGAAGATCTATATTCATCATCATCATCTTATATTGATGAATCTGGGGGGGGGGGGGGGAATAAGCATTTGGCTCCCAAAAATGATCAGTTTCTGGTCATCCGCCCAGAGTAGACTTTAGTCTAGATGGGTGGGGTATAAATTTAATAAATAAATAATAAATAAATAAATAAATAATTTCTGGTTATCCACCGAACATGGGTATTTGTTCCATTTCTGCTATCTAGACGTGAACTGCCTTTGCATACGGTGTTCTTGTGTAGTTATTATGGGTTGTAGTCACAGAAGAACACCCTGTCTCTCTGCACAACTCAAGATTTTACAAATGTTGCTTTTAAGTTTTACTTTACCGAGATTTTTGGCACAAAGAGGGAAAACATGGCCATCCTGAGATTTCCTAACTTATGTCACGCTGAGGTGTGAATGGTTGGGAATCACCAAAAGCTGCGATTGTTTGGGAAGGCAAAAACTCCTGCCGGGTTGGGTGTTGCCTGCTCAGCCACAGGCAAGGGGAGAGGATATAATTTTAGATATGTTATACCCTTGGAGCGATTCCTGTGCTAAACGTCCTTGCACGGATCGGAGGCACAAGGAGAAAACTGCCTCCAGGCAGCACAAACGTGTACGGATGGAATACTCAGTATGTCAGTGGCAATATGGTAGAGTAGTCAGAGCATCGGAGGAGGAAGTGGAAGTTCAAGATTGAAGTCTTTACTGAGTCAGGAAGTTAACTAGCTGACCTTGGGCCAGTTACCCTCTCTCAGGGTCAAACTATACATTATGTTGTTGTTTAGTCGTTAAGTCGTGTCTGACTCTTCGTGACCCCATGGACCAGAGCACGCCAGGCCCTCCTGTCTTCCACGGCCTCCCGGAGTTGGATCAAATTCATGTTGGGAGCTTCGATGACACTGTCCAACCATCTCGTCCTCTGTCATCCCCTTCTTCTCTTGCCTTCACACTTTCCCAACATCAGGGGCTTTTCCAGGGAGACTTCTCTTCTCATAAGATGGCCAAAGTATTGGAGCCTCAGCTTCAGGATCTGTCCTTCCAGTGAGCACTCAGGGTTGATTTCCTTCAGAACGGCTAGGTTTGTTCTCCTTGCAGTCCAGGGGACTCTCGAGAGTCTCCTCCAGCACCACAATTCAAAAGCATCAATTATTCGGCGGTCAGCCTTCTTTATGGTCCAGCTCTCACTTCCATACATCGCTACTGGAAAAACCATAGCTTTGACGATGCGGACCTTTGTCGGCAAGGTGATGTCTCTGCTTTTTAAGATGCTGTCTAGGTTTGTCATCGCTTTCTTCCCAAGAAGCAGGCGTCTTTTAATTTCGTGGCTGCTGTCACCATCTGCAGTGATCATGGAGCCCAGAAAAGTAAAATCTGTCACTGCCTCCATACCTTCCCCTTCTATTTGCCAGGAGGTGATGGGACCAGTGGCCATGATCTTTTTTTTTTTATGTTGAGCTTCAGACCATTTTTTGCGCTCTCCTCTTTCACCCTCATTAAGAGGTTCTTTAATTCCTCCTCACTTTCTGCCATCAGAGTGGTATCATCTGCATATCTGAGGTTGTTGATATTTCTTCTGGCAATCTTAATTCCAGTTTGGGATTCCTCTAGTCCAGCCTTTCGCATGATGTATTCTGCATATAAGTTAAATAAGCAGGGGGATAATATACAGCCTTGTCGTACTCCTTTCCCAATTTTGAACCAATCAGTTGTTCCATATCCAGTTCTAACTGTTGCTTCCTGTCCCACATATAGATTTCTCAGGAGATGGATAAGGTGGTCAGGCACTCCCATTTCTTTAAGGACTTGCCATAGTTTGCTGTGGTCCACACAGTCAAAGGCTTTTGTGTAGTCAATGAAGCAGAAGTAGATGTTTTTCTGGAACTCTCTGGCTTTCTCCATAATCCAGCGCATGTTAGCAATTTGGTCTCTAGTTCCTCTGCCCCTTCAAAATCCAGCTTGTACTTCTGGGGGTTCTCGGTCCACATACTGCTGAAGCCTGCCTTGGAGGATTTTGAGCATAACCTTGCTAACGTGTGAAATGAGTACAATTGTACGGTAGTTGGAGTATTCTTTGGCACTGCCCTTCTTTGGGATTGGGATGTAGACTGATCTTTTCCAATCCTCTGGCCACTGCTGAGTTTTCCAAACTTGCTGGCATATTGAGTGTAGCACCTTAACAGTGTCATCTTTTAAGATTTTAAAAAGTTCAACTGGAATGCCATCACTTCCACTGGCCTTGTAAGCCATGCTTTCTAAGGCCCACTTGACTTCGCTCTCCAGGATGTCTGGCTCAAGGTCAGCAACCACACTATCTGGGTTGTCCGGGATATCCAAATCTTTCTGGTATAATTCCTCTGTGTATTCTTGCCACTTCTTCTTGATGTCTTCTGCTTCTGTTAGGTCCCTCCCATTTTTGTCCTTTATCATGTCCATCTTTGCACAAAAGGTTCCTTTAATATCTCCAATTTTCTTGAACAGATCTCTGGTTTTTCCCTTTCTATTATTTTCCTCTATTTCTTTGCACTGTTCATTTAAGAAGGCCCTCTTGTCTCTCCTTGCTATTCTTTGGAAATCCGCGTTCAATTTTCTGTAACTTTCCCTATCTCCCTTGCATTTTGTTTCCCTTCTCTTCTCTGCTATTTGTAAGGCCTCGTTGGACAGCCACTTTGCTTTCTTGCATTTCCTTTTCTTTGGGATGGTTTTTGTTGCTGCCTCCTGTACAATGTTACGAGCCTCCATCCATAGTTCTTCAGGCACTCTGTCCACCAAATCGAGTTCCTTAAATCTGTTCTTTACTTCCCCTGTGTATTCATAAGGGATTTGGTTTAGATTATACCTGACTAGCCCAGAGGTTTTTCCTACTTTCTTCAGTTTAAGCTTGAATTTTGCTATAAGAAGCTGATGGTCAGAGCCACAATCAGCTCCAGGTCTTGTTTTTGCTGACTGTATAGAGCTTCTCCATCTTTGGCTGCAGAGAACATAATCAATCTGATTTCGGTATTGCCCATCTGGTGATGTCCATGTGTAGAGTCGCCTCTTGTGTTGTTGGAAAAGAGTGTTTGTGATGACCAGCTTGTTCTCTTGACAAAACTCTATTAGCCTTTGCCCTGCTTCGTTCTGAACTCCAAGGCCAAACTTCCCTGTTGTTCCTTTTATCTCCTGACTCCCTACTTTAGCATTCCAGTCCCCTATAATGAGAAGAACATCTTTCTTTGGTGTCACTTCTAGAAGGTGTTGTAAGTCTTCATAGAATTGGTCAATTTCAGCCTCTCCAGCATCGGTGGTTGGTGCATAAACTTGGATGACTGTGATGTTGAAAGGTCTGCCTTGGATTTGTATTGAAATCATTCTATCATTTTTGAGATTGTATCCCAGTACAGCTTTTCTCACTCTTTACATTAGAGACAGCACATAATTAAAATAAGGAATTCCTTAAGTGCTGAAAGCACCTGATTGTCACACAGAAGATTTTCAAGTCTTCTGAGCCTTGCCAAGGAGCTAATCTTTGTTTTGCTTTCTTAATGCTATAAGCCACCTTGGGTCCTTTTTCGGAGAAAGGCAGAGTATAAACATTTTAAATATAAATACATTGAGGACCTAAATGTGGTTTGTTCGCAACTCTGATTCATCTGCTATGAAGCTTTGCCAGAGTTTTCTGAAACGCTCTCCTGATTTCAGCTGGCATGGTGAATTAACTGCACCCCTGAATTATGGGCGTATTTCCCTTAAAGTACACATGTTCATAGCTATGCAGTGTGATGTAGTAGTGGACAGAGTGATGGACCCAGGGGGCCTGGGTTCAAATTCCCACTCAGCCGCGTAAACTCACTGAGGCGGTGTGGAACTAACTGGTAAAGCCACTCCTTAAATATCTCATTTAAACCCTATTAGGATTGCTATAAATTGGTTCCGACTTGATGGCACGTAACTCAATACATTTTCGGGCACGGTTTCCCTACTGACTTAATAGGTGTCCTTGGTATATTTTTCATCAGCATGCATTCTGAGGACGTGTCACGTGATGCCCTGGGTGCAAAGCGACACCCTGGACGATGCAAACGCGTCCTTTTCCAAAACCAGATGTGTTTTCTCTCCCGGCGACTCTCGGGCGGTACGAAACCCTGTTCAACATCCCTGCCGTACTGGAGCTGTCAACCTTGTCTCAGCCCGGCTTTATTTAGGGGGGAATTTGGGGGGAAAGCACCAAGCCTTGTCACAAACCAGCCCTTCCACTAAAGACCAAACAAACAAACAAACAAACAAATAAACTACTACTGTAAGTCAGAGATACTTTGCCCAGAGACCTGAACATAAGGCAAAAAGCAGAGTCGGTAGGCTCGAAACCCACCCACCCCTCTTACTCCCTTAAGAGAGATCTCAACCCACCCACCCCCTGTGGATTTGGGGGCTTTAAAGTTGGCTTAAAAAAAATAAACCTATAATTCTGAAAATGTCCCATTAGGGAGGGAAGTATGACATCAGGGTTCAGATCTGGGGCGGCGCTGTAGGTTTTTCTGCCTTCTTTGTTCTCTCTGCTGCGGAGCTGAGAAAGGTCACTGCCTTCGGATGACAAGTCCCATGTTCCCCCCACAATATGGTCCAGCAAATTCTAGGACTCTTGGCCAAACTCTTCAGAAATCCATCAGTTTCCTTCAGCTAGGACAGGCTTCAACATCTGCAAGCCACGGTGGACGCCTCAGTCCAAAGCAGGAAAGAGATTCCCGAGGGGCATCTTGGCTGTTTTCTAAGCACTGAGGACAGGCAGGAAAAGAAAAAAACCTGATTTGAGGAGGTCCCAAAAGAAAAGGAGCTTAGAAAACCTTAACGTCAGCCAAGGAAACATGGAGCCACGTTTTCGTGAGCATCCAAAGAGAACATTTTTTGATTGTGACTTCTGGATTTCCTCCAACAGCTTGGCCACCGGCCAGCTGCCTTCCAGAGAAAAAGTAACTTTTCCAACTTGTACCCTGCCAGAATTTAAGAAACAATCTTCATTTTCTTCCTATGCAGCGTATAAAGGGATGCAGTTATGAGGCTGATGTTAACAGCATTAATTCTTGGGAAAGGTGGTGTCGGAGGAGAGCTTTGGACGGACCCTGGATGGCCAGAAGGACAAACAAAAGTGGGTCCTAAATCAAATCAAGCCTGAACTCTCTCCAGAGGCAACAGTGATGAAACTGAGGCTGTCCTACTTTGGGGCAGATCACGAGAAGGCAGGACGATCATGCTGGGAAAGGTGGAAGGCAGCAGGAAAAGAGGGAGGCCAAAGATGAGATGGACGGACTCCCTAAAAGAAACCACAGGCTTGAGTTTGCAAAAGCTGAGCAGGGCTTTTAAGGACAGGACAGTCTGGCGATCTTTCATTCATAGGGTCACCATGGGTCGGAAGCGAATTAATGGCAAATCCCAAAGACACTTCTGTTCCCTTTGGGGCAGGTCGGTGGGGAGTATTCTTAAATCCCCCGCCCTCTATTTTCACCCTCCCAGGGCTGGGGAAAACCCGCCGGGAGGTAAAGCAGGCGAAGGGGCGAGCTGTGAGAAGCGGCACCTGTCGTTACCTGCGCGCCCGAAATCCCCCGTCTTACCTATGACTTTCAAATCTGCTGAGACTAAGCTGGCTGTTTTAAAGGTTTAGCCGATCCCAGACGGGGCGTTTGAGATCCAGCAACCACAACGGGGAGAAAACGCTCAGCAACCTTTGCCTCAGCATGACAGCCGAGCCTGCTGGAAACAATCAGAACTGGGGGCCCCACTTTTTTGGGGGGGTTGATCCCCCACCGTGTTCACAATTCGGTCAACTACTCTTGCATCCTAAAAGTAGCTGACGGCTTCCAGGCTGCACCATCTTCAGAGTTGGTGACATGTCATACGTGATCCTGGAGGGGCACCTTCGTTTTTATTTTCTTATTTTTGTTCCAGTTTTGAATTCTTTTCGTTAAATTCCTCGAGCTGTGCAGCCAGAAGTGCAGGGATTCGCCGTTTAGAATAGCTTCAAGTCCCCCAGAGTAGTCCATCCCTTTTCTTTTCCTCATCAACTGGAACTTACAGTCTCAAGAGCTCACGCTGAGACATCAGCAGGAGAAAGAATCCCTAAAATTTCAGGGCCTGAAATTTCAGATTTGGGGGCTGACCCTTGTGATGTAGGGCAGCAGACGCTCCGGGAACAACCATGAAATGATGTCCGTGTCTGTGCTGTTGCTACCAGCGAAGAGACCAGACCTCAGAAACACGATTGTCAAAAAAAGAGGTAACTTCTGAGCTTGACTGGAGAGACGCCGATCCAGTTAAAGGTGCGTGGCGTGGTGTCCACCATGGCTTTGAGACAGTGAAGCCTGCCCTCCCCCAAATAAAATGATGCAGGTATGTCTACCAGAGACTGCTGAGACAAGTTTGCAGGCTGAAGGGTACAAAAGATCTCTTCAGCGCTCAGCCTGCCCGCTCTTCGCCCAAGCTAGGAAGAGTGACATTTTTGCCCTGACAAAAAAATAAAAAAAATAAAAGGGGGGAATGAGGCCATGTTGATGCCTGGGAATCAAACAGAACTTGGAATCCACAGGTTCTAACACCTTCTTTAGGAATCAGTGGGAACGACACAAAATCCGAGTAATCATCTTTTTTTTCAAGAGCAAGCCCAACAAATAAATCCACAAAAGCTTTTGAGCTTTGCATCGCAGCCAGCAGAACCTCGTAGCCCGCAGGACGAAGGATGATGGCTGGGATTTCTGAGGGATGTCCTCCAGGCGTATCCCGTTTCAGGTGGCCACACGGCAAACTCCCAAGAGGTGCCTTGCGTTCTTGGCCCTGTTTTGCACGACGGTTTACGGGGGCCGCTCGACCGGACGCTCTCCCTCTTGTGTTGGCATCGGGAAGACAGGCTCTAACCGCCCAGGGCCGGCCCTGCCGTTCACGGGAGAGAGAAAAGGCTCTCAAGCCATGGCAGCCCCTTGCCATTTCTCCTCTTCCTGCCCTCCCTAGGAAGCCTCTCTTTCCCTTGGAAGACGGAGCTGTGGGGTTCGTTTTTCTGCCCATTTCTGTTCTTGTACATATACTAGACTCTTTGTGCGCCGTCCTTTGGCGGTATGCCTCAGGCAGCGAAAGAACTTGAGTCAGCCCTAGCAGAGGCTCATAGAGCTGGAAGGGGAGCGGAGATGGGTCAGATCAGGAAGTCATGACTTACATAGGGGGGAAAAAGGTGGAGATGATGCAGAGGAAGAATGTATTGTTTTTGCAACCTCGCATGCATGCCTCTGGTGGGCGTGGCTGGGAGGGACCTTTCTGGGTCGGGGTGGCTGTCAATCACTAACTACACTAACCGATTGTTCTTTCCCTGCCTCTGATTCAAAGAGAGTCTCGCCCCTCTGGTCTGCTTTAGTCCCCCTCTTTTGTCTATTGGAAGCAGTGCGTCTCTTGAGACCCGTGGCCGAAAGCAGTCATATTTGTTCTCAGTTTGCTGTTGGATCTGTTCACAGCTGTAAGTAAAGAAAATGGTTTCCATTCTTTCTCCAGCTCATGTTTCAGAGTGCGTTCTTGAGACTGTAAGGGCCAGTTGATGAGCAAAAGGGGTGGCCTACTCTGGGGAACTTGAAGCTATTCTGTTCCACGAATCCCTGAATTTCTCCTGTGCAGCTCGAAGAATTTAACCAGAAATTCAAAACTCTGCAACATAATGAGGGGCCAGTGTTTTTGCCCTGGAGAAGGCAACTTGGGGAGAAAAGTGGCATTAAAAATGCAATAAACCAATAAAATAGATAATAAATTTGTTGGGCTCTGGGAAACAGAGGGTGAACTGTTCTCGCTTTCAAAAGTGGGCTTCAACAGGAAAGCTGGGACGATGGAGAAGGAGGGAGTGGAGAAGCATGAAACGGGGGGGGTGGAGAGAAAAGGGGGCTCCACGTGAGGCAACGTTTACATTAATTATGAGGCTTAATCCCGCTAAATCCCTCGTTCCATTGACTCATCCCAGGGCAGAAAGCCCTTGCTGGCACAGTGGGTGGTGGCGGGCGGGTAAGAGAAGAGGTTGAACTCCCTCACGGCTCTGCCTCAACCGATCCTCTTCACCCCCCCCCCTCCCCGTCCTAACTCAATCCCACCCACTCCCTTTCGAAATCCCAAAACACACATGAGGGAGTACCGGCTGGGGGTACGGAATGGAGAAATCCTGGTTCTTTTTTTGTGGCTGGCCGCGTTCACCACGTATGGTGAGAAGTGGGAGGAATTCATTGGTTTTTAACCCCTGCCTCTTATTTGTCTCGGGCTGCAACTGGTTCTGAGCCCCCAGGGATTGTCCCATCGTTGTTAGGTTCCTTCAAGTCGCGCTCCAAAGTGTCCTGTCCTCAACTGCCCTGCTCAGCTCTTGCAAACGCGCGCCCGTGGTTTCCTTGAGGGAGTCGGTCCATCCCGTGTTGGGTCTTCCTCTTTTCCTGCTGCCTTCCGCCTTTCCCAGCTTCCTAGGTTTTCCAGGGAATCCTGCCTTCTCGTGATGTGCCCAAAGGAAGACAGTTTCGCAAAGTCTAACTACACTTCATACCTCCTGTCGGTCAGAAAAGATGGTGGCGCTCTTTTGCCGATGAATAAAACCACCCCGGGTTTCAATGTTTTATGCGTGCACTTGGGGAAGATGTATGCATATGGTTCCATGAGGCTCTCCAGATGGATCATCCTTACTCAGCCACTCAGCCCTTCCACGGCTTTTTAAACATTCATGGGTCAAAACAATAGGCACATTTAGGAACGGCTCACCGTTCTCCAAGCCTGGTTTTAGGGGGGATTAACTCTGCTGATGTCACGGCTGCTCCCTGACATGTTCATTTATCATTGATGCTGCCTTTTAATCCAGAAAGTGGTTCACAAGCTTCCCATATGCCTCGTCTTTACTTCCAGGAGAGCTCGGAAAAGTTGTTTTTTTTAAATGCAACACGCTGCACGATTCTGGAAAAATAGTATGAATATAGTCCCCTTTTCCTACCTTTAAAAGAAGGAAGGGTGGACACTCAGCAGCAGGGGTGTGTGTGTGTGTGTTTTCATAGCCCTGAAAAGCTACTTCCCGGTATTACAACTCCCATCATCCTCCGGCCAGCATGGGATGTGCTGGGATTGCAACCCGAAGGAATAACTTATTGAAAGTTGTGGCAACTGCCCTGAGTGGGTGCTATGAGACGTAATCATCCACAACAGAGATGGGAAAAGATGCAGTGGACTATGAGTCCCATCAGCCTTCAGATCCACATCGGTTGGGGGCTGTGGGATCGTTGCTGGATAAAGTGGAAAAGAGACTGAGAGCTACATACTTTCCCGTCAGCTCAATGAAACAGAGGCGTGATAGAAACCCAATCAACAAACAGTACGTCTCACGCTTTGAGTCGAAAACATACTCTTTTTCCTTTTCACTTTCCTTGATCTTTACACGGAGGCAAACGAAACCCCCAAGGCATTTTCAGCCGAAGAATCACATGCAGAGGGAAGGGGACCTCATTTCTTCACACCATGGCCCTGGTCCAGACAGGAGACTCCCGGCCATTTTTATTTTAAACCGCAGTGGGGAGAGAGAGAGACCCATGAGAAAAGAGCCTTAAAGTCATGTCCGGATGGCCCTCTGGCCCTCAGTGTCAGAGATTCAGGGACATTCAAGGCAAGCAGCATGTATTTGCAAGCCAACAACAAGTCATATGGCTGCTCGTGATATTAAGAACTTGTCCCTGAGTTTGCCTTTTTTCCTCTACCCTCCTCATACGCCTTTCCTTTTGTGTCATGTATGCTGGCCAACATCATCTATCTGCTCATAACGTTAAGACCGTCTACTTCTGTCTTTTTTTCTTCTTCTACCGTCCTCATCCCTCTTTCCTTTTGTGTCACGCAAGCCAGCAACATTATATATCTATTGACAACAATAAGACCTCGTCCCTGTATTTTCTCCTTTTCCTCTGCCCTCCTCATCCCCTTTCCTTTGGTGCCATGACGTTTTCGATTGTAAGCCTGAGGGTAGAGACTGCATTGCTTTTATTCCATTGATATACATTACACTTACTAATGAGGTCCATTCAGCCTCACAAGGCCTTGGTTGCTTCCACCAGGAAATAAATATACCTTTGTGTAAAACCATTCACAAACACACAGACCCATGTGCCCAGCTCCTGGCGCAGAAACGGGTTTTTTCCCCACCCACCGAGCCTACGAGGGTGGGAGATTTGGACCTGCTGCAAATACACCGAAGGACAATGATGTCTCTCAAAAATCACTTTTAATTGAAAGTGGAAACACACCCCTCGTCTTTTAAATCAATGGAGGGCAAATGATCACATATCAATGTTCATTGCGGCTATCAAGTAATTATATAGCGACAATCACCAGCGACTCAGGCTGCCATAAATTGACCCGTCCACAGCAAGAGATGAAACGCCAAAGGTTCCAGCGAAATCTGGATTTGGGGCAGAATTCGAACCCTCTGCAGAAACAAACAAAATCATCTAGTCCCTGTTGCGTAAGAAATAACCGCTCAGGGTCCTAAGTTGATGGTTCCTAAATGTTTTGACACCGTGCCCTCTTTCTGATTTTGGATAAACCCTCACGCCTCCCTACCTTTACCCCTGTCACCATCATCCAACCCCCATTGAACAGAAAATCCAGTATGGAATTTAGAATTTAGAATAGGAACACAAAAAGCAATGCAAAAACTCATTTTAAATCAATTTGGCGGAAGACAATTTGAAATACAAAAATGCACTTATACAAATTTTTTAAAAAATCTTGCTGTTTCAATGAAAATTTCACAACTCCCTCTTAGGATTACTTCATTATGTGGACTTTGAGCATAGAAACATTAGTGATATGAACAATAGCACCCACAATCCCCCAACCTGCAGGACCACCAGTGCTCTCAGCTGGGGAGCTTGGGTCATGTAGTCTGAAAAGTAACCTTCCCCCAGGTTTGGGGATAGACGGGCAATCTGACTCAGTATAAGTGCAGTGCCAGGCACACATACGAGCAACCAACCAAACAGATCAACAGCAACAAACCCCTGTATTCCAATACTGACAAAAAAAACTAGGAATAGAACTCTCAGAAGAGAGGTATTTGAATTTCAGAAGCTGGAAGGAGCGATTGGCTAGTGCTGGAGAGATCATCCCACCCCAGAAAAGGTATTCCCAGTTACTCGAACTATAGACAGCATGCAAGGTTGTAAATAAAACTCCAGTAGTTATGATGAGGCATGTGTGAAGAAGCTTCCTTGTTTTCCTTCAATGGTGTACCTTTTTTTTTTCCTGGCTTCACAGTTCAGGCCGTTGAGCTAACTTTATTACATTTCCCTGTGGGCGCTCCTCTGATAAATGCAGGGCGATAACAAGGTGAGAGCCGTCGACGTTTTGCTGACATACAAAAAGCCTTGATCCGGGGAAACCTGCAGAACCCGTTGGCTTTCTCCTCCCTGCCACCGCTCTCCCTCGCCTGCCTTCGTCTTGTCTTCCGGTTTTGGTTCACCTGCTTCGCCGCTTCCTCGTTGCCATCGGAACACAGAGCTCTGAAAGTGACATTTTCAGCGAGGAACTCCTTGGGATCAGCTTCACTTTAGCCAACCTTCGGGACCCCTTCCTAGGTCACCTTCTGGGGCACCCTCCCGACGAAGCTTAAAAACAGAACACGCCAGAGGAGGGGGCGGAATAAGGAGAACCGTGATAAAATCGAAATTGATAGTTTGAAGGCAGACTGGAGCAAATGAGGGAGATCTTTGGGGGAAGGTGCTTAAATAGACCGGATCCGAGGCTATTGGTAGAACCCCGGGGCAATTAAAGGGTAGAGCAAAGAGCATCCGGTCACTCCTGGGGCCTGGCCCCTCACCTAGGGAGCCTTCGGTCCCCAGCTAATGTGCGTCGGTTCTTAAAGTGGTAAAAGAAGAGCAGAAGTTTGCACCCAGGACCAGTTTGTAGAACTGGATTGGAGCAGGCTTTACAGATTTGTTTCAGGGGTGCAGCAGAGTGTATTTATAACCTGATCCAGAGGCAGGCGATAATTCACTTCAGCCCACGGGGGTTTGTATTTTCTGAAGTGCAGAATTTAAAGGCTTCAAGCGGGCAACCCCGTGAGGCTAGCGGTCTGGAATTTGGCAGGTTCCCGTCCTTCTTTAAGGTCTGCCGTGGTCTCCACATGCCACGCGCGCCAATGTAAAACCAGCAAAGCGTTCTCGCGATGTTGGTTTTCGAACGCACTGATTTCACAAATTTACGGATTGATTCTGATCTGGAGCAATAATCAAAGCAGCCAAAGCCCAAACGGCGATGAACCAAGCGGGGATAGTGTTATGTAATTATTTTTCCTCTTGCAAGCTGTTATCCAGGATCCTAGACACCTAATTCAGCAAGTTACAATGTTTATTTGTGTTATGATCTAGTCTAGAGCTTGGGCAGTTACTTTTGCAATCATTGGTTCCTGTTATTTGCTGTAGTTTCACTGTTACTTGTTATCAATTTTAAAGTGATTCTTATTCATGACTGGGAGAAAAGGAAAACACTTTAAATCGACAAGAGGATGGCCTAAAACATGATTTTTTTTTTCTGTCAAAGGACCTCTAAAGATGTCCGAAAATGCTTTTCAGAGGTAACTTTTAAAAGTAATGAGAAAATATGGCGTAACCCCCTCCCTTCCTAAAAGCTCTCAGCTTTGTTCTCACTCTTTACATTATCGATTATTTTTGTAATTAGATCATGTCTAGTAAACTGAGGTTGTCCTACTTTGGGCACATCATGAGAAGACAAGACTCAGCGGAAAAGACAATAAATAATGCTGGGAATATTTGAAAGAAGCAGGAAAAGAGGAAGATCAAATACGAGATGGACTGACTCAACAAAGGAAGCCACGGCCTTGTGTTTGCAGGAGCTGAGCAGGGCTGTTGGGGGCAGGAGATTTTGGAGAGTGTGTATTCCTAGGAATGTCATGCATTAAAGACATCTTGATGGTACCTAACCAACCACAACACCACAACAGCTAGAAAAGAGGGAGGCCCAGTGTGAGTTGGACCAACTCTAGAAAGGAAGCCACAGCCTTCAGTTTGCAAAAACTGAACAGAGCTTTTTTTGAGGTTCATAGCATGGCCATAATCCGAAGGCACTTGACAGCGCAGAAAAAACAACATGCAACTTGTGGTGTTTCTAACTCCTTGCTCCAGAGCGACCGCTGAAAAGGCAGCCGGAAGTCCTCCCTGGCTGGCTGCTGGAGACGGGCCCGGCCAACCTGTGGAGATAATCTTCACCCAACATCACACGGGGCCTCGCACGGCCAGGCGTGCAACGCTGAGGTTGGTTGCCTCATGGGAACATTCCAGGCTGACAGGGAGACGCTTCCCTCAGAAGCCAGCGTGTCCTGACAGAAGAAGAACTGGAAGGCTGGGGAGAAGGACCGGCTGGGTGGAGGGGGGGGGGGAACGGCTTATTTGGACCACAACACCCAGAATCCCCTGACGGCCACTTCATCAGGGGGAGATCGGCCGGAACAAATGGCTTTTCCCGATGCCAGGAAAGGCCAACTCCCGGCTGGCGAAGAGGATCAGCCACCTGCCTGGAGCACAGCCCGCCCTCTCCTGAGGGCTTAAAGGCGGGTGCTGAGCATTTATCTCCGATTATTATCGGCCAGGCCGGTCCAAGGAAGGGCGGACAGCCGGGCCACCCAAGTCGGTTCACAGAATCCGGGAACTTTGAGAAGGACCTCAAGACTTCTAACTTCCTTGGCAATCCCTGGTTTGGCCGGGTCTGGAACTTATGGATATTTTGGCCTACAGGGCCCATCAGCCCTGTATGCATGGCCAGTGGTAGAGCATGATGGGGTTTGTAGTCACAGAGCCAGGCGTTTTGGCTTCAAGTCAGTCATAATGGTGATGCTGTTAATTTCGGGAAGGATGAGAAGTGGAAAGGCCAGAGAATAGGAAAAAGAAAGGCACAGAATCATGCATGGCCTTTAGGATTTGAAGGGTCCTCAGAGGTCATCTACTCTGACCCGCTTGCCCTTGGCAGAACTGTGCAAAGCCAGCACCCCTGGCCAGTGTCCACCCAATGTCTCCTTAAAAAAGAGTAACAGAGGCTGTTACTACTACTTTACAGGGCCTGGCTCTGAATTTTGTCTGCTTGGCCAGCGCTGTCTTGACAGAGCTCCCCTCGTCCCTGGTTGCGCCATCCATGGCTCCTGCACGTGCCTGACCATTAGCACCCTGTGGCTCTGACTCAGAGAATGAGCAATTACGCCTTAGACACGGGCAGGTACTAAAAACGGCAGTCCCGAGAGGGCCAGGTGGAGCGCAGACCCATGCACAGGCCTAAAACATGCATTCTACCCTAGTGTGGGTCCAAACCTCCGTGCACTTCAAAGGAAACATGCCGGTGCAACCCCATAGAACCAAACCAGCCCCACCGTGCCACCTAAACCATTTATGGCCAAAAAAAAAAAAGGAGGACTGCTATTAAAACCAGGCTCACCACCCATGACTTGCTTCCCTATCTATCTATCTATCTATCTATCTATCTATCTATCTATCTATCTATCTATCGATCTATCTATCTATCTATCTATCTATCTATCTATCTATCTATCTATCTATCTAATCTTTTTCATACATTTTTATACTGCCTGTCTTAGTGACGTGCGTAACTCTGGGTGGCGAACGACGATTTAAACGCAGCCCATCCCCCCTCCCAATCCCAAACTACCCTGTAACGACAATTGAAATTGAAATAATTTAAACCTAAAAGTTCCCCCCCCAAAAAAGTTGCTGATGGCAATACGTGTGTGTGTGGGAGATCTCAGGGAAGGGTCTCTAAACGCTTCCTTCTCAAGCTTCTGTCTTGAGCATCCTTTTGAAGGTAGTCAAGGAAGGGGCCTGATGGATCTCAGGAGGTAGCCCATTCCACCAGGATGGGGCCACCACCGAGAAGGCCCGATTTCTGGGAATAACCTTCCAAGCCTCCCTCGGTGTAGCCCCCCCCCCCCGCCCGCCATAACAAGACTCGGGAAGACCAGGTGGGACGAGCAGAAGTTCATCAGGGAAGATGTTCAGACACGGATGTTCAGAACGAAAGCCCAGAATTGAGAAGGACTTCTGTGACCAAGTACAGTTGCATTTCGTGGATGATGAGGGTGGAGCCAGTGATGATGGTTCTGAGGAGACTCTGTTGGCCTGGACCTTTGGAGACCTGCCTGGTCCTGGGCGGGGGGGGGGGGGGCACCACGACTCTCTGGCATGGTGTGCCCCATCCGAGGTGAGCCCCTCCCTCCCACCCCACACCCATGCGCACATGCACGTGGGACTTCCGGTCGGCCAGGCCTTTCCAGAGCAGCCCCAGCCAAGTCGGGAAGGTGGCCCCAGGTAGCACCTGTTCTGGCTTCTCCGGTTTGGAGATATGGCGTGTGGTTAAGGAGAAGATGTGCCTGGACACATACAATAGGGAGGGGAGGAAGAGGAGGAAGGGAAGAGGGTGGAGACAGAGGCGAAGACAAAGGCGATGCAGAACCGCCTTCCCCTGTTCCTCTGTGAAGCAGGACGGAGGCAGGAAACCAGGCTCGGCTCCAGGGAGGAGAACCGACTGACAGTCAGCCGGCACATCGGCGGCATAAAACCGGGATTTCCCTCTGGCTGGCATTTTCAGAGAGGACAAGATTAGAGAGAGAAGGAGGCACACACACACACCCCCCGGGAGGTCCCTTCCCAAGATTTGCTCCGTCACGTCACTGACGCCAGCGAGGGTCCTTGGTCACGTCCCTTAAGCTTTAACGTCAGCCCAGCGAATGTTCGGTCCCTCGCCTCACCCTCTCAGCGATGGGACTTTGCCCGTCTTGGATTGCGCTAGATCGGAAGCGTTGGAAATAGGGTTTGATTTGTGACACGAACCGGTCGTGGGAATGGTTCGTCACTGAGGTCGATCAAGAAGAACATGCAATTAGGGGAAATTAAAAAATTTAAGGTCATTTTCTTGGTGACCAAGAGCTAAGAGGAATCGGTCACTGTTCACGGAGTCACGGAACGAAAAACGATGGGCAGTCGCGTCAAAAGGGACAAAGCAGAGTATTCCATCCCACCGTGCAAAACTACGGAACTCACTGTCACATGATTCGGTTTGACAGTCATTCGCCTCACCAATTTTTTTAGGGTAAAAAAAATGATGGAAGCAAGTGACTGTCACACAACACCTTAGTTTACTTAACGAAAAAAGTTAGATCAATGGGTGGAGAAGGAAAAGAGATTTCCCCCCCCCCCCGGGCTGTGGGGGCTGTGGGTCAGGACAGTAAAAGGGGACAATTCAACAAACCCGCTTTGGAGTTTTGGAAAACCCTTGCGTTTTCATATCACTTCACGTGGGTGTTACCTGGTAGTTGTTATTACAATAAATCGTAGTTCCTGTGTTACTTCTGTACTATACATTGCTTATCATTATCCCCAGCTTGCAAATGAAAGATCTTGGGGGGGGGGGGGGGAAGAATAATAATCACCATTGCTATCAGAATCCGTATGGAGAGGGCAGTTCAGATTTGATACCCTGCTTTTGTGAGTCCTAAGGTGTTCTTTTGCAGGGCACTAAAATAATAACGAAAGCCGCCGGTTAACACGGATGGCCGGGAATTGCTCTTTCAGACAAGACTGTAAGGAGTGGGGGGAGATTTTTGATTTTTCTAAAAAGGGGATTCCCAGGAATGTTTCCTTAAATGGTTTGCACGACCCATGCGCTGCTGTGGTGCTCAGACCCCATGGTGACTCAGCCACGAGTCGACCCACACCATCCTGGGAGACGATTCATGACCGTACAGGGAAGGAAGATAGAAGGTTCTTGGTGGTAGAAAACACGCCTCCAGGGAGCCCCAAACGACGAATACTTCCGGCCTGAGTTGCGTCAACACATGTTCATGATGGTTATCTCCTGCACAGCCCCGTGACGAAGGTGGCGCATCGTTAAAGCCCCTCGCACGGAGCCGTGGCGCTCAGGCTTTCCTCTCTGGAGCGATCCAGGGGACCAGACCCTCTCACCCAAGCAGAATCCCCCAGCGGGCCTTTAAGATGAATGAGACTGGCGAAGGGTCGTCCTCGTGGCCTCTGCTCGCTCGCTCTCCCTGGAGGTCTTCTGCTGCTGTTGCCTTTCAAACTTAGGCCAGCGTCCTCAATGCTTCAGGGAAGACCATGAACTCAGACTGGAAGGCAAAGGGTAGCCCTGACCCCCGTTGCAAAGTTTTGAATTTTTGGCGAAATTCCTTCCACCGTGCAGCAGAAGTGCCGGGGAGTCACAGAACAAAACAGCTCCAAGTTCCCCAGAGCCGTCCACACCTTTTTCTCATCCTTTGGCACTTCCCGTCCCAACAACCTGCTCTGAGATGTTATCAGGAGAAAGAACGAAAGGTTTCACTGCTTACCGTTGAACAGATCCAACAGCAAACCGACAAACGGCTTTCCACAACAGACCTCAACAGACTGAAAAGAGAGGGGGAAAGACTCATAGTAGAGAGGCGGGGCTCTCTTGGAATTCAGAGGCTGGGGAGGAAGGATTGGTTGGTGCTGGATTGATTGACAGCCACCCCAGCCCAGAAAGGTCCCTCCAAGCCAAACCCACTAAAGGCAGCCTGCGAGGTTGCAAAAACTCCAACAGATCTTAGCCACTGTTAAACACACAGAGAGCTCTCGAGTTCTAGGGTCAGGGTCATTGCTGAGAATCTGCATTTTAAAAGGCACAGAATGGGTGGACCCTGAAAAGAAAGCATGTGAGGTCCCCTCAAATGTTGATGCTTTTCCTGAAAAAAGGGCATAAATCAAGCGGGAAGGGATTGCCACTCATTTTCCTGACACTCACCCGTGGATTCGCTAAGTTTCAGGGCCCTGGGGCACAAGCCCCAGTTGTTCCAGCCTCGTTGTGGTCTTGCTGAGGAAGGGTCCTGTTGGTCTCAAAGGCTTACCGGATTTTAACATTTTGGTGACCCAAGAAATTGTGGCTAACCTGATGAAAGAGTCACGACATCTTTGTACAGAAACCCCCATAGCCACCTGGGGGATTCTGGGAGATGTCGCTCCCAAAAGTCCCATTTCTAAAAGTGAAGCCATCCTCCTGAGACCTCCACCAGACTACAAATCCCAGAATCCCTTAAAGGGGCCCTTGTCAAAGTGGGACCCAACCGCCAGAACTGTACAGCGAAGCGAGACATGTACGGTCTGCTCTGCTGTTCCTATAAGTTCCTTCGCTCCAGCCCGCTTTCAGAAAATGTCAACGTAGAAATGGAAAGCCGTTTACACCCCTCATTAATTAATTTATTAGCATCAACATCCTCTTTTCTGTTCCCCATCCTGCCCAGAGGATTAGCCACCAGGGCCACAGTTTAAGTATTGATTACGAGATCCTTTTGGAAATACTAATTAAAAGCCGGTCGTTGGCTTTAAGCACTCCAGGACGTTCGCATCGGCCACCACCCCACCCTCGGTGAGCAAAAGGTGCCAAATTCCGGCCCCGAGGAGCAGGTGTAGGGAGCGGGGGGGGGAACATGGGCTGCGGAGCCATTTCCTGGGCACCGTGCCTGGTTGTCAGAGACTCCCTCAGTTGCCACCCAGTTTAAGAACCTGGTCGCCAAGGAACAAGCCCAGAGAACCGGCTGGGCCGGCAGCGAGTCACCAGCGAGCGAGGCTGGGAGGGCGGGCGGGCGGAAATTGCACCCGGTCCTGCTGGACGACTTTCACCGCTTGGCTCCGATCCTGCCCAGCGCTGGCACCCGTCAGACTTCAGCAAGTTTAGCTGACTGCCTCGACAACCTCGTGTCAGGGATGCTTTGGCGGTGGGTCGCTGCCAGGGCAGAGGGTCAGACGAGATGGCCCGGGGGGGGGGGGGGTTTCCCTTCCAGCTCTTCGTTTTGGAGATTCTAGGCCATGAAGTAAGGCAGGCAGAGGAAGTAGAGGCGCATAGATTTCATTATTGCTGTGGTTCTGAGCCGTCAAGTTACCTACGACTAATGGCGATCCCATGAATGAGCTAACTCCAAAATGTATTTCCTCAATTGTTCTGCTCAGCTCTTGCAAACTCAAGCCTGTGGTTCCTGTAGGGAGTTCGTCCATCTCGTATTGGGTCTTCCTCTTTTCCTGCTGCCTTCTGCCTTTCCCAGCATGATGGTGTTTTCCGGACATAATCCTGCCTTCTCATGATCTGCCCCAAAGTAGGACCACCTGGGTTTCATCCTCTTGGCCTCCAGAGAGAGTTCAGGCTTGATTTGATCTAGGACTTACTGGTTCATCTTTCTGGCTGTCCAGGGTATCCCCCAAAGCTCTCCTCCGGCCCCACCTTTCAAATACATCCATTTTTTCCCCGTCCGCTTTCTTCACTGTCCAGCTTTCACACACCCGTACATGGTGACCGGAAATACAACAGGGAGGATGGTCTTGTTCTCCAGTGACGCATCCTGACCGCATTCTATAGCGGTGCAGAAAAGGGTTTTCTGCAGAACCGCTCCATCCTGCAAGCGGCGTTCGCTGAAATTAATCTTCTTGCTCAACTCTCAGAAGGCCTAGGAGCCCAGTCGTTTTCTGCATGTGGGCCGCTCTGCTAGACAGCCAGACTCGGCTCCGTCCTAGCCTTCAGTGGTTCCTGCGCAGCCAGAGTGGCCCCTCTTCAGGGTCCCTTTTGCCTCTCACAGGGTGGGGGTGGATGGTTGGTTTCATCCTTCAGTAGGTGGACCACTTCTGCTTCCCCGAGTGGCAGGCTGAACAAGGGGGCTGATTGGCATGCTGATTCACACGCACAGATGCCCCATGAGGTGCGATCCTGCAACAGAACGAGACGGTGTCCCATCAGATGACCCATGAGCCTGCTGCTGAGTCCCTTTTGGACCATATGCCGGTCTGGGATCCTTGATCTCTTTGTTGGGAGATTTGCAACCCTGCATGCTGCCTTTGGTAGGTGTGGCTGGGAGGGAACTTTCTGGGTCGGGGTGACCGTCAGTCTATCCAGCACTAACCAATGGTTTGTTCCCTGCCTCTGAATTCAAAGAGATCCCCGCCTCTCTGCTCTGTGTCTTATTTCCCTCTCTTGAAATCTGTTGTTGAAAGCAGTCATGTTTTTCAGTTTGCTGTTGTGTTGGATCTCTTCAATGGTAAGTCCTTTTATTGTTTCTCCTACTAATGTCTCAGAGTGAGTTAATGAGACCTTAAGGTGCCAGTTGATGAGAAAAATGGCCAGGGATTATGGGAGTTGTAGTAAAAAACTGGTACATTTTCTTCTGTTTCTCAGCCTTTTAATGCAGTGATGGAAGCCCTTTTGCTGATGAAGTTGCTGGAGGATTATCCTTCTAATTTTTTTTTAACAAACTGTGGCATAATTTACCAATGCCACCTTTTTTGGGGTGGGTGGGGGAAATGAGATTTTAAAAAGCAGGTCAGGATTCACCAGGAGCCAGGAATGGTGGCAGGTAAAGCAGGAGCCGGTGTCGCCTCGACTTAGGGCCCCACCCGCCCCGATCCATCCAAGAATCAGGCTGAATCGTCCCCAAAAAAAAACCAACAACAAAAGGACACAGAGAGACAGCCTGGTGGCCCAGCAGGTTGTTTCTGCCCAAGGTAGCGTTGCACAATAGGTCCAGGTGGCGAGGAGATTCGTAGGCTTCAATACCTCGCTCTTGTTTTGCAAAAAGGCCTTGACTCTGACTCCTCCAGGATAGGATCCCACTTCGTGTTTTTCAGCTTTTACAGCAAAGACGAACTCAAGCAGGCAAAAGACAAGAGACTTTGGGCCTCAGTGTGCAGAACCGGGACGCCTCCCTCTGCACGTTGAACCGGGAAGCGCAAAGGCAACCCATGCGCCTCGGCAAGAAGGGGTGGCTAGGTTTGCCGGAGACCTGGATGGGCGACAGCTCTCCACTTGCCCGGTGGTACGGCTAGACTTGTCGCTGTAAAATGGGCGCAGTAGCTCCCAGTGCGCGAGGGTCGCCACATGTTCCCTACCGAGCGCTGCTCCTACGACAAACCACATTGCCATCAATTTCCTCTTCTACGCAGCCCTTAAAGGCAGAGGAGCCCTGTCCTCATTTTCTCATGGCTACCTTGTTTGGACCATTCAGTGAATCGACGGCCCAGTGGCGACTTAAGTGGCGCTTTGTGGTTGGGTTTCTTTTTCCAGACATGAGCCTTGAAAAGTGACTCTTTAAGCCGTTTCTCTGGGACTGAGCTTCAGAGTCTACATGGGTTTGAATGAGTTTCTGGAAATCATACTTTGAGAGGTGACACCATCAGAATCCCTCCGCTAGGAACGAACAGTCTGGGGAACTGCCTGACACAAGATTCCGTAGCGTACCAGTCTAAAGACTGCCTTCCTCACCGGAACGGATTCTAATTTGCACTTGGGAAAAAAGGATAGAAGCGCCACGAAAACATGATGGGACAACCCAATGAGGATAACAACATCCAGAGGACCCGTAAAATTCCTTAAAGGAGGCCGTGTGTTTCCTCCGAAAATTGGTCCAAACTCTGCATGGCTGCGTGTCTGGCTGAGAGAGCAAAACCGGCAACTAGACTCCTCCTATTTTATTTGCACCATACGGTCCATCACAGACTGGTCGCAGGAACATCATGCATCCCCATCTTGGGCGAGAAAAGCATTTTGGGGGAGGTTCCCCCCCCCCCGCCGCCATCACGTCCAGTCCATCTCTGGGCAGGGATCGGGGCCAGCTGACCGTGAGACACACGTCTTGTGTTCTAATGTTGCTCTGACGGTTCTCCAGGCTGTCGGGCAGCCACGTGAAACGAAGGAGAGGGCTCCTGTACCTTTGGTAACAGGCTACCTGCTAAAATGTCCATGGTTTAAGGTACACGAGCCCCATCTTCTGTGTCCCGTGGCTGCCCTCTCAGGGTGCGGCTGCCATCCTGAGGTGTGCCCCTTCTGAATCAGGTTCGAAAGGTGGACAGGATTTGAATGGAAAATTGGGGTCTCTGGGGTGGCAGTCACAATCAAATGCTGGATTCTGGGAGCAGTAGTCCAGAAAAATAAGTAACTTTTCCGAATTTTGCAGGAATGGGGAGTGAGGTCATAGTGGGAGGTCCTTTCCAGTTCATGACAGGGCCACCAAACACCATCCCTGATGGAGTAGCTGAGACCCCTGTCTTTCTCATGCAGGCACCACTAGGCAACGCTCCCCCCATCCCCTCCCCTCTTCACAACCCCCAGACACCTCTCTTTATCTCTCCTCTCCCCCCCCCCCCCACTCCACTGTGCCGGTGGACCGGTTCAGCCCTACAGACTGTTCCCAAAAGGGTGGCTGTCGGTGACTCAGAGCTGAGTTCGGGGCCTTCGTACAAGCCAGGCGTGAAAAAACTCCGACTCAGCAGCTCTTGCCGAGGCTGGCGCTGGAGCCGAAACCGGCCCAGTGACTTTCCAGCTGCTGAAGGGAGGCAGGGAGAAGCAGGAAGGAAAAGGGCAACGCAGACGATCCGCTCGCCTGCCCAACCCGTGGGGCTGCTTTTATGGGGTCTTTTCCCCACACTTGGGAGTAGGCAGAAATTCCACTGGTCAAGCCTTTCTGGTCCTGGCGATGGAGGGGCAAGTCCCCAGCAGCAAGCCTGCCTGCTTGTTTTGCCCAGTGTGGAAGGCTGGAGGGTGGGGGGCTCCTGTACTCTGGACATGGTCAGGAACACTCCAGTTGACCAGTCCTGACCAGTCCCCAGGGTGTCACCTGGCCTTGCAGCCAAGTTGAACGTGGCAAATTGAACCGAAAGGATATTGGGGGGCAGAACCCAGGCCTTTTTTCAAGCACTACACTATTGCTGATCCCAGAACGGCGCTGGAAGAGCTCGGGATGCCTGGGGAAGCCTGGGTTTCATGGACAGCCGGCTGTCTTCCCTACGCTTGGATCGCTCTCTGGCCTGCTCCCAGCCGCTGCAACCTCCACGCTTGGCAACTTACTTCTTTATTATTGATTTATTAAAAACATTTTAACCCCTCTTTTCTCCTTAAAAAGGACCTAAGGTGGCTCTTACACCGTAAGACAAGATTTAAAAGCTGAAAACGAAGGATACAAATGTTTAAAGAGAATTAAACAAAGACTATGTTAAAATTGGTAAATAAAATCAATGCTAGACACACATTTACGCAGCCATAAAACAATCTGTTCAAAACCTTGGCAGTCCTCAGGGCTGAGGAAACAGGCCGCCCAGGGACTACAGGGCCCAGAATCCCCAGCCGCCTGGGAGATAGAGTCCAGAAAAAACCCGATGTTTTGAAGCCACACCTTTTATGTGGGTTCGAGCAGCAGATGAGGTTTGAGAGCCTCTGTGAGCCCGGCTTTGAGGCTGCTTTTTTGTGTCATAAGCGACCAAAGCTTGTGAGTTGTGAAAGACGGCTCCGGGGGTGGCATCATCACACCAGGAAGTCATTTCTGTGCAGCTTCCTTCATCAACATCACACTGATGTTTTACAAAAATTTTCCCGTTTCCTACACCGAAACAACTGAGAAAACAAAGCCTCGGTCTTGACTTAAAACCCAGCAGCGTTCGTTCCCAGGTCGCCCCGGTCGGTCTCATTTCAAAGCCAGAAAATAAAAATAAATAAGTTTGTCTGGGTGCAGAGAGCAGGAATACATAACACCGGCACCGCCATCCCTCTTCTCTTGCCCCACCCAGTGGCCTGTCGCCAACTTTTTCTCCTGACACTGCTCCTGTACTTTGAACAGCATCCTGCCTTGTGCAAAAATCAGCAGGGAAGAAAAGAAAACCAGATACGGAGCGGGTTCTTTCCCCGTCAGGACTGATGCTTGTCATTTGGGACGAGCACACCTCACCTCCTCAATGTCCACCTGAATGTCCATCTGAAATAGCTTGACTCCTGAACTTTTCTGCTTCCAGCAGAAGGCAAAGGAGAGGGGTCCAGAAATGCAGTTACATCCTGCCATCCTCAGAGGCAAGTCTGGAAAGCTATGGTTCTCCAAATATCCCCCACACCCGACCACCATCCCATAATCATGGCATAGCAAGCCCTATTCCGAACCGTCCCTTTCAGCTCATCTCCCGGGTCCAAACCTCCTTCTCTTTCAGCAAAACACCACTAGCTGAGATGACCAAAAATACGCTAATTCGCCTTTCGGACCTCACAAGATTCTGAGGTTGTTTAAGGGTAAGGTAAGTTTCCTTCCTCCCCACCGGGTCTACAAGACAGGAGCAAAGGCATAGAATTCCTCAGATACAGCCACCGAGCTTGGCACCTTCAATTTAAAAAAACTCTCTTTTTTTTACTACAACACCCAAAATCCCCTGGCCAGCATGAGGATGCTGGGAGTTGTGATTCCAAAAGTCACATTTCCAAGTTCCAGACACCTTTTCTGACAGCGAAAGAAAGACGAGGGAAGGAGAATCAGTGGGTGGGCCTGGAAGGAAATTAAATCGGGCTTTTCGCCCAATTTTATTCTCTCGTCCCAAAGCATCTCACCAAAACAGACGCGATTAGGCAAAGCTATCATTACCCCATTACTCAATAATCCAGTCTCTGGGGAGAAAAAAAGGAAAGCCAAAACAAGATCGCCCTACAGAATCCGGAAACAAGCCCAGTTGCCAGTTTGTCTCAAAAGTCAAGGAGAGGCAAAGAGAACCTGGACCCAAAAGGGACCCCAGAACTTACCGGAGACGGTCAGCAAAAGCAGGAGTAAAGTTCGGTTCATGGTGCAATGGGAAACCAGCCGGTGCAGCTGCTGCTGTCAAAGGGCTTCCCCCGAAGAGACGTGAGAACCGAAGCCTCCGGCTGGGTCGCAGGAACCACCGGTGGGGAGCCAGATCCTCCGCACTTTTTTCGGTGACAGCGAGACCAGGGAGCTCCCCGAGTGAGATCAGCTGTAAATTCGGCTTTTAAATAAGAGCGACGGGGAAGTCATGCCAGCTCCAGAGGATATAAAAGAGCCTTCATCTTTGGAGGGATTTGGGGGACGATGGGTCTCCGGCTCCTGGACGGGTAGCCTTTTTTTTTCCCAGAGGGTTTTTTTTGGGGGGCTTCTCCCTGTTTTTCCGGCTCGGTGTGGTGGCTGGCTCCCCCGTGCCAAGCAGTCAGTCTGTTTTGAAACTCCGCAACCTGTTCTCCGCAGAATGGCTAGAGGGAGGGGAATGAGCAGAGCATGAGAGAAAAATCTAACCTGTTTGGCAAGTTTAAACAGGTGCTTCTCAGGGGGGGGGGGGGGGGGAGGATTTTTATGTATAAAAGGAAAGGGAGTTCACAGCGGATGGCAGAAAGCTCAGCTGGAGTGTCAAGCCATCACTTTCTGGGGTTGGAACTCCGAGGCCCATCTGAAAGCTGGAGTTGAAAGCCCCCCTCGAGCGACTGTGGCCAGGGCCTAAGGGGATGCCGAGAGACTGGAGACACCAAGACTGGACGTGCACTACTTAACCCACACTCAGAAGTTGGAAATATTCGGGGGGGGGGGGAGGTTGGACTGCAATTCCCAATTTGGAGGATTCTGAGAGCTGTAGTTTAAAAAAATGCTACAGTTTTTTGCATTTCTGGTTAAATTCCTCCAGCTGCGCAGCAGAAGTGCAAGGATTCACAGAGCGGAAGAGCTTCAATTTTCCCCCAGAGTAGACCACCAGTTTCTTATCAACTGGCACTTACAGTCTCAGTAATTCACTCTGAGAAAGGAGAAAGAATAAAAACCATTTTATTTACTTATAGTTGTGGACAGATCAACAGCAAACTAACAAACGTAGCTGCCTTCAATAACAGATCTCAACAGATTGTAGAGAGGGAAAAAGCACAGAGGAGAGAGGCATGGCTCTCTTTGAATTTGGAGGCAAGAGGGAACAATAGATTGACAGTCACCCCCCCCCCCCCACCCCAGCTACACCTTCTCCAGGCTACAAAATCTGCAACAAAAAATAGCAAGGTTTCTGAGCATTGTGGTCCTTGAATCATGTTGGTTCCACTTTCCAGACAACCGACTTTTTAAAATCAAAGATGTTTTGTTAAAAATCTGCTTGTTCCTTGTGGGCCTGACACCGTCCTGAAAAGACTCTAAATCAATCAGAAACGTGACCTTTTCTCCCAGGACTACAACGCCCATCATCCCCCACAGCCGGTTCTGCTACGTGGGTTGGAATCCAAGCCCAGAAATACTAATTTTGTGTACAAGTATACAAGTAGCAGTCCCAAAAATGTAAGGCTTCTGAGCTCGGGAACCACCACGACGTCCTCTCAAGATGGAAACCACGATACTTTCTCCCGGAAACTCAGGACTCTTGGCCATAGTTGCAGAACGTGGTGCCCTTCAGAGGCGTTAGGGCTGCCAGTGCCGTGACATGAGTCCAACCCGTATCCGGCGTGATATAGAATTGCAAGTGGAGGTGCTCATCTGGAGGGTCTCCTTTCTCCTTTCCATCTTTTCAAGGCAAATCCAGAAATGTGATGGTTGGATAGGCCTATATATATATTTATCAATGAGGAGCAGGTCTTTTGTACAGCCGATGGCTCTTAATGGTCTGTTCCAGAGAATAATAATAAGTGTGTCTCACCAAATCGATCCTGACTTCAGGAGAACCCCTTCCAGGGTTTTCTAGGTAGAAAACACGTCATTCCCCGTTCCCTTCTTCTAGATACCCAACTCACTGAGCTATCCAGCCTGCTGTTCCAGATAAGAGGGCCACCGGGGACAGAGGTGCTCCTTTGTAATGTCACAGGATCGGGGCCTTGTGCAACAGTCACAAGACAATACGTTGGTGGATATGCCTGCATGCGCGAGAGAGTGAGATTGCACCCTGTGGATTTCCTGTACTCTTGCTGACAGACATATTAAGCGCACAACACACATACATACAAAACAACTTTGCAGGCCACAGCCTGGCCTGCGTTTGTGACTCTTGAATAGGAATGCCTGGCATTCAAAAGGAAAAACTTGTTTTGTTTTTTAAATAGCATGTAGGATAGCGCAGGAGGAAACCGTGCTTAAACTTGGTTACAGAAACCCTGAGAGCTTCTGAGCCCTGAGAGGCTACTACCTCTAGCTGCAAATCTGCCTGTCTCTGGGGGGGGGGGGGGGGGGGGGAGAGGAGGAAGGAAGAGTGTATGAATAGCAATCCATCCATTGGTTTAGAAAAGAGAAGAAGGGGAGAAACACATGTCGGGCCCTCTGAATGTCTCTCTGGCCATCACCCACAAAATGCACATGCGCACACGAGATCAGATCGTGTACTGGGTGTGCTGGGTCTCTCTTCCAACAAAAATAATGGGAACGTCTTTAGGGGAGAATGAACATTTAGAGGGACTTGCTCATCTCCCCCTAGATTCTTGATAAAACAGCTCCCTTTCTCTAGAGAAGTCTCCTATGCAGTTTTATGATATATAGCCAGCCCATCCTGTATGTGCCTTGAAGTGATATTTGGCTTACATTTGTCTAACTGCTAAGAGTGAGTTACTGAGACTGTAAGTGCCAGTTAATGAGAAAAGGGGGGTGGGCTAATCTGGGGGACTTGAAGCTATTTTGCTCTGTGAATCCCGGCACTTCCGCGTTGTAGCGAAAGGAATTTAACCCCAAATTCAAAACTCTGCAACCATAAATCTAACCTTTACAGAGAAACCCTGTGATTCCTGCTCTGAGATCTGCAGTTGTTGTTGTTGTTTTTTTAAAGTATTTACAGTCCCAGAAAATAACTTTTTTCCAAGCTCTGTTCCTAAGCTCGATTCGTATAATGCTCTGTTCCACCCTTGAGGACCGGGACCAGATCCCATGAAAGGGCAGCAGGGTGCTCTGCGTTCGAGATCAGCGTACGGTTTGAAAAAATCCGTCTGAACGTCTTGATAAATCTCACCCATCTCTCCTTTGCCGTTCAGAAGAACGGGGTGCGGAGAGAAAAGGCAGAGGGAGACCCGGCGCTGTTCTGGGTCCTCCCTCTGGCGGGGATCGGGGACCTGGGTGCACGGCTGGGCAGGTTTTGGAATGTAACCCAACCAGCGTGCGAGGGCACCTCCTTCACCTCGGCTGGCGCTTTGCTCCATCAGATGTTCTGAGCGGGTGGCTGAAGCAACAAGTGTGCGTGTGGGAAAATGTTTAGGGAACGCATTCCCTTGTTTTCTGTTTCTCAGTGGCGTCCCTCAGACTTCTCGGCAGGCCCAAAAACCCCTGGGCACATGGTTGGCATCTGAATTAGGAGAAGGGACCTCTTGCTACCTGTCCCCCCTGGTGCAGGAT
Source organism: Intellagama lesueurii (assembly GCA_037013535.1). Taxonomy (NCBI): domain Eukaryota; kingdom Metazoa; phylum Chordata; class Lepidosauria; order Squamata; family Agamidae; genus Intellagama; species Intellagama lesueurii. The sequence goes on from JBAJHW010000022.1 coordinate 1,172,042, forward strand.
TCGGCCCAAACGGGTGGTGGGGGAGGCTTCCAGGCTTCACTGAGAGTCTCACACACACGCACAACATCCTTCCCATAACTCAAGCACTGATGTAATTCTTGCTCCAAAGAAAGGCAAAATGTGTCGTGCCCGGTCCTGCAAGGTGGAATGAAACATTATAAGGAATAATCAAGGTGCCGTCAAGTCGCCCCTGACTTTTGGCGACCCTATGAACTTTATTATTAGCCTTACAGTCTTTTCCAGGGAGAATCTTGTCTTCTCGTGAGGTGCCCAAAGTAGGACAGACTCAGCCTCAACATTTTTTTGCCTCCAGAGATTATTCAGGCTTGATTTGATCTAGGACACCACTCATTCGTCTTTCCGGCAGTCCACAGTATCCATAAAGCCAGTATTTATTCCTGTACATGTCTTATGCACTACTTCTCTTGGGAAACGTGGTTGATTCAAAATCCCCCCTTTTTTTCCTTTAAAAAAAAAACACAAAGTATAATGCTGAGACGATTAAGCAGTATATCAATATTTCTGCATAGTGCAAAAGGTGTGTTAGAAAATGGGCAAGCCGATTTCACGTAAAATGACCAGGCAATATTATGCAAAAAGGAAAAAGTTCCGCTAGCCAGAGGATGGACCTCCGTGAGTCGCTCAGAAGTGAATCAGTGGCCCGCCAAGGAATAACAGTTGCCGTTCTTGCATCCTGGGGTCAGTGACTTCACGGGGAAAAGAAAGCCACACAGCGAGGAAAGCTGCGCAATGCCACATGCCTTACGTGGCCAGTCATGAGGTGAATCCCCCGGCCGCCACCCCCAGCCCATCCCTCCAGGATGAATGGATGAATGGCCCGAGGGTGACTAAGCCTGCATGGCTCCTGAATCACAGCAGCAAAACAGGTCTTCCTTTTCCTGGCAGCCCAAAGTACTCCGGGAAGCTACCCAGACCCCCCACCCACCCACCCTCCCGTGGGCCTGACCCTATTCCACTGAGACAAGGTTGCCGAGTCTCACGGACTCACACTCGCACACACACACACACAGAGCATGCACATCTGTCTTTTCCTTGGGCTGATGAGTTTGTGAGCATCACTAAATACACAGATAAGCATGAAGGCGATCTTTCCCGGTCACACAGATCACAGCGGCTTCTTGCCACAGTTTGAGAGCTGCTGCCCTCTAGTGGAGCTACGTTACGAATAAAAACTTGCAGTCTGGTTTGTGTTTGTTATTATTTATTGGTCGTATTCATATTCTGTCTTTTATCCAAGGAGGACGTCGCTGTCTTTCCCCTCCTTGCTTTATTTCTAACGACAGCCCTGCAAAAGGCAGGCCGGTATAAGAGAGAATGACTTGCCATAAGTCACTAAATGAATTGGCTGGGGTGGATTCTGAGAAGTGTACTTAAAAAAAGAAAAGAAAAAGAAAAATAAATTAATTTTTCAAGATCTGAGTAGACCCCATCTTCTTTTGTAAGTGGCAAATGCAGAGAGGCAAAAGGGCTGGAGATAAAATTGAGGACAGAGGTTCAAAAATACCAGTATATTTGCACCATACTTATGTTTTGTTTTTGTCTGTTTGTTTGCGCTCATTATCTTGATTTTTAACCCATCCTGCCTCCTGAAAGAGGGGAGAGAGACTGGTTTATAATTTCATATGGAGACTGAGAGCCAAAATATACATTTTAGACAGCACATCCTTAGAAAGGAAATTCCTTAAGTGCTGAAAATGCCTGATTTTCCCAGCAGGCACTTTTCCTGTAGTTTGCACACTTTTGCGATTGGTCCCCGGGTGGTAAGCGTGGGCTTCATTTGCTACTCTCCTGGCGGAGACTCAAAGGTCTGCCTGAATCAGGTCTCTGGGGCGTGAATTGGGTTCCTACCTTCTGAAGGTGGGCTCTCTGTAAAATATAATTTGGCCCTCGGCAACCGGGGAGCAGGGTTACTTTTGGGGCCATCCCAGTTGGAGAATTCTGGGCATTGTAGTCCAGGAAAAGAAGAAGAAGAAGGAACTTTTCTGAGCTTTGCTTTGATTGATGTGGTGGTGGTGGTTGTTCTCACAGTTGTGTCTGTTGTCTGGTGAGTCCTGAAAAACGCTGGGAAGGAGGGAAACGAGGGAAGAAGCGGCAGGATGGCCAAGGGGCCCCGACATCCGCGGGAAGACGGACCACACGTCTGGAGAGGACAGGACTTGGAGGCTATGCTTGGAGATTAGGGAATCAACCGCTTGCCACGTTAGAGTCCTCAGGCGATGAATTTCTGGAGACGGCACAGATATGGAACACGCCTGGGGAGAGAAAGGGGGGAGCCTGTAAGTCGAGGGAGGAAAGAAGCCCCCCCCCCCGGCACGATCGGCTCTGCAGGGCTTTGGGCGGGAGAGATCCTTTCCTAGCCACCAGCCCTGAGCTTCTCTCTAGACCTCTTGCATCCAGGTGTTCAACAGGCAGGATCCCGCTGGGATCCCAGAATCAGACCCGATCTGATCACGGGGGCTAGAGAGACCCTGATGTCCCCGAACCCGTAGGCTGGAGAAACCTTGGCCGTTCTGGTTGCAAAGAAGAAGAGTCAGACTTTGGGGAGGGGGACCAGGAGAGAGACGTACTCGATCTCTAGGGAGATCTACCCCAGAGGATCGAAGGGCTTGGCTGGATGGTCCATTTGGAGTGGGCTGGTACATGGGCTAAATAGGGTCACTTAAGGTCAGGGAGCGGTCCAGTATCCCATGTGGTGTCATCCTTGCACCTCAAGTGACCCTATTTGGCGCCCTCCCTTCACAAAAGACAAATCTAAAATTCCTCTCCTTGTCTCCTTCCGCTTCCAGGACGCTTTCAAATTTTTAATTTCTTCCCAAAAAGGCACAGTGCATCAGCCCTGCCCTAATTGGCTTACAAACAGAACAATGTTGCTTCTTCCCATGGAGGAGCAGAGGAAGGAAGTTTTCAATTTTCCAAGTTTCCCAACATCATTAAGTGGCTAAGCTGTCTGTTTAAGCCCCTGAAGGAGATTGGGAAATGGAAACCAGCTGGGAAATTAAAGCAGGAAGCCCCGCTTTGGTTCGGTCCCAGTGATGGCAGGTGCTGGAAGCGAACCAAAACGGGGTGATCCGACCTGCCCCTGACAGGGACCCAGAAAGCTGCAAGTAATTTCGGCCCAATGACCATGTGGTCACCCCCTCCCCCCGAGCTCCAATTATGACGGGGAGGGGCAACATGATGGAAGCAAGGAAGCGGGGCCCGGCGGTACCTGCCGAGATGGTCAGGATGACAGCAATCCAGCCGAGAATGTAGGACCAGGAGAAACGCCACTCGACGTATCGCTTCCCGTAGAAATGGACCGTGACCCCGGTGTACACCGAGACGCCCAGCAAGGCAAAGAGGGCTGGGAGCAGAAAGGAAGAGAAGACAGAGGACGTCAGGGGTCCCGCCGGCTCCCGTGGGACCTCCTCTAACCACGGACGGGTCCCTGGGTGCTTTGCCACTCCGGGTGACCCCTTGGCCCTTCTCTGCAGGATCCTTACAAAGACAGGAATGGGGACTTTTTATGGGGGAGAGAAATCCCAAGGTTTTGCCCTCCATCTTCCAACTGCTCACCTGAGAGGAACTCTAAGCTCAAGAGGCGGGATTTTTCCCTTTGGGGAAATAAGGTTGCAGCTGCTACCGTTTGTCGCCTTCTCAGGCATTGTGGCGTTTGGGTTTTTCACCACTGGTTTATCTCGTTCTGCGTTGTTCCGTCTTGCTCGATCCCTGACGGTGAGCCTCATTCTGCCTCTTTTCAGATTTAACTCGTGAGATTTCCGCAGCCCGTCAAGGAACTAGACGAGGCTGCGCGGAAACGCACAAACGGGATTATCCAGATGTTCTACTCCAAAGTAAGAGAATGCCCCCCCCGGTATTATCAAAAGAAAATGTTGTGTTGTCTGGATTTGATCTGTGACTTAAGTGTTGTGAGGACAAACGTCCTGGTTGAATCAGTCTAGCCAGATTTTACTGCAGAGCAAGTGAAATGGTATGAAGTTTGGTGGCAAAAGGAAGCTGACTCACCAGGGACCGGTTGCGCGTCTGGTCATGTGCGAATTGTGCAACCGTGCACCTGAGTGGCGCCGTGTTAATTAGCTGTAATTCTCCATCGTGAGTTTCACGACTTCACTTGATTCAGAGTAAAATTGCTATAGGATTCAGGGCAATAAATACGAAGTGAGCCAGGTTGCTAGGCAGGGGAGAGAAAAATGAGGAATGAGAGATCGAAGTGTGGAAAAGTTATACAGTAGGAACCCCTTATCCACGGGATCAGTATCCACTGATTCACTTGTCTGTGGTCTGAAATTATTAAAAATATTAAAAGAAAAATTCCAGAAATATATATTTCTAAAGATCAGGTTACCAGAACTGGCCACTAGAGGGAGCCAGAGACCACGCTGTGTGTAGCGTTAATGATTATCCACAGGTTTCAGCATCCACTGGGGGGGCTTGGAACTGATTCCCCACGGATACGGGGCCTCTACTGTATTTTTGGGGCTATAACTCACAGAATGTAGGGATTCGTAGTCCAAAAAAGTCTCTAAGTTCTGGGAAAGGCCACGTCCCTTGGCTGATGGGGGGTGAACATGCCCCTGTCTATGCAGCACCTTGTTTGGGGAGCATCTGATATTTAATACACTGTGTCTCCGAGCTGATGCAAAGGGAATTCACATAAGAAAGGAAACGTAAGGAGGTCCGATTAGTCTCCCAGGTGAGCGCCGAGCCTGCTGTGCAAGCCCACGTACCTGCGATCAAGAGTGTGATCCCGGCCGAGCGCGTCCGGGTGGAGCGAGCGCTGCTGGAGAAGGCAGTCAGCCCCAGGAGGATCCCGGCGAAGGAGGAGAGGATGGAGAGGAGCATGAAGGCCCGGGTCGCATCCCAGAAGGCTGTGTGAAGGGGAGATAGAAATCAAGAAAGAGAACTCGGTGATCTTGCCTGGCTAGTGGGCTACCTGGCGGGGCATCAGCAGAACTGGGCTGAGATCCAGAGTTCTAGCCTCTTTCATCCCAGAGGAAATGGGTCACGTCTCAAGACCACACACCAGAACCAAGAAAGATGAGTCTGGAAAGCCTGTGCTCCAGTTACAACTATAAGTAGCGTAGTTACCTGTTGTTAGTTACATATGGGGTGGTGAGGACACAATGAAGTTACATTTCAAAGATAACATAAGTGCTCTCCTTATTAGTTTAACCAATTTTCTGGGGTATCTCTTCTGCATAGTTCTCCACCCATCTTACTTGTGAGTTAATTTTAGTCTAGTTACTTTCAGTTACTTTAGATTAGTTATTTTTAGGTCGTTACTTTTAGCCTAGTTGTTTTAAAGTTACTTCGTAAATGAATTTTCGGAGGTATTTAAAAAGGAATTTTCTCTTTTTCTTTGATGTCGTTCTCCTGCCAGTCCTAAAGTCCCATCTTCCTCTTTTTTTTAATTTTTAATTTTATTTTTTAACAATTTTTTTACCTTACCGAGGGTGATGGTATGGGGGCGGCATTTGCCCCCCACGCAGAACCTCCAGAGGCCCTGGTTGCTGAGGTGGCCGGAGAAGCGGTACTGCATCCAGAAGTCCGTGGCCGTGGCGACGATGAGGAGGACCAAGCCGGAGACGGAGCACAACAGCCCTCCGCCCATCAAGTGGAACATCCCGGGCCACGTCTCGCCGGTCTGGGGTTCGAGAAGGGGACCCTCTTCTCACAGCAGGACCGGGAGGAGAAAGAGATGCCTTTGGGGGAGAAGGAGAGGCAGAGAGAGAGAGAAGCAAGCAAACAAGCAACATTTGGCAACCCCTGGCTGCAAGCGGGTTGTGTGACCTTCTCGCACCCGGAGCTGGTCTCGCCTGCCGTGTTTTTCAACAAGCTTGCTTAATGTTCTGATTGACAATTAGGCCGAGCACGTCTCCCTTCTTTTTAAGCTCCATTTCACAGATTTTTTAAAAAAATTCACCTCCAGAACAGAGCTGGCGAACCTCACTTTGGGGGGATCACCATTCCCATCATCCCCTAGCCAGCCATAAGCGGCTGGGGGAAGAAGTTGTGATCCAAAAAAACCAGCCCCCCCCCCCCCGGCTCTGCTCTTGAATTCTAATTTGCCTGCAGCTGTAATGCAAGGATTTGTGGTAATGTGTAGTTTGGCCCTGAGCCATGTGTAATTGGTCCCCATTTCTGGGTTTATCTTTTTGCTCTGTTATTTCTTTCTTTGGTTGCTCCCCTTATTTTGCTTGGGTCAGTCAGAAGGAAGGGCAAGAATGGCGCTGAGGAGCACACCAGAGAACTCCCCCGCAAAAAATATTCCACCAAATGTGTTTTTCTGATTCATATTCGGGGCTTGACATGTTTGCTTCCAGCCCTAGGACATCAAACGAGATCTTCATAGTCATCAGGACTAGAAACTTCTCCTTTTCAACCAACGGCAAGATTCTCAGGAAGCTGTGTGGGAAATGAGAGAATAAACACAGCTCTGGTGTGACATAGAACGGGATCCACCAGTAGCCACAACGAAAAAAGAAACCGGTGGATCTCCCTCCAGAAGAATTTAGAGCGGGGCCCCCAGGTTCCTTGATCCTCCCAGGGTCCCAAAGTCCTTCGGCGTGCTGCAGGGTGGTCCTGGCCAGCACCAGTGCCGTCAGAACCACCTTCTCTCCCACAGCTTGGGAATGGATCCATGTTTCTCCATTCAAGCCAACATCCCAGCCACAGAAGGACGGCCTTCCTTCCGAGTAGACAGTGCCGCACACAGGCACTCCAGGACGGCTGGAGAGAGAAGCGTGCCTTGCCACTGAATTCAATAATGTGGAACACTGAGTCTAATTAGCAAGGTATAAAAAGATCACACACCCTGTAGCAACCAAGAAAAGCAAACATCAGGTTCACCGATCTGAAAAGAAATCCAGATTTGGTTTCTTGCATGTTGTAGGATCAGGAGGGATCTTTCATGCCAAGGGTGGATCCAGATTCTCAAGTGAGCTAAGATTCAGGAGAGGCACATCTCCTGCTTTCAAAACCATCACAGCGAAAACTGCATCGCTCCACAAGGACCCAGCGAGGTTATATGGAGCAATCTCGCTCCGGCTGAGATTCTGCTTTAAACCTGGCCATCGGTTCACAGCAAGACAACTCCGGAAGGATTCTCCTGCAACATGGTCTTCCTGACGGTGCGAGGCTGAGATACCAAAACTGTGTGTGTGTTTCAATTTTGCAAGCGCCAAACACCCCCTTTCAGCCCTACCCACTAGGCTGCAAGGCCCTGCAGGAGTCAGGTGCTGGATTCCAATCCAGCGGAAAGATTTAGTATTTCCCATACACGCAGTGACCCCCAACCAGGCAGGTGGTTTCATCCCATATATGACACAAGCAACCCATCCGGTGCTCCGCGTCTGCTCAGAGGCCGCCGTAGCTGCCTTTCCCAACGTGGCTGCATTTGGCGCCTAAATGCACTCGTGAAAACGTGCAAATATCACCTGAGTTTTGTCCTGCCCCAAAGCCAGCTGTTCATGCTGAGGAGATGCAATAGAAAAATCTCTCACCTACCCTGTAAAGTGGGATTAAATCCGGACCTACATTTGCAGATGGAGCTTCGGGAGGAGGGATCAGGCCTGTGGCTGAGAGATGCTGTGATCCTTTATCCGAATTATTTCAGCTTACCTTCGCTACTCGGTCATTCTCCAGGAAAGAAACCCAGTTCCACCCGTCCAGGCGTTCTTGTTCTCGCTGCTAACTATTCACAATCCTCTGCCTTTCTCTCGGCTTTTTATTTTTCCCTCGGGAGCAGACAAAAGAGCAAAAGTGCTAGAAAGATGGAACTTTTATAGGGCTGTTGTTCGGTCCGCCGTACGGCCAGGCGTACAATAAGGCGGAAAGATCTCGTAGCCACGGGTCGCCCCCGGACGGCACCTCCCCCTCCCGTGGTTTTGCTGACGGAGGGAGAATCGGGTGGCAGAGCGGGATTCGGGAGCCCTTTCTCTCTTGTGAGAGGAATAAGCAAAGCCGGCAGATCCTATGACACCCCGTCTCCATGATCCCATAGGGACCGGGTTAGAACAGCGTTTCCCAATACCCGACAGCTGAGGCATATGGTTCCCCCCCCCCACCCTGAATTAAAAGAGGAAGCGTGAGGTTCCATCCGTATCTTTGAATGTGTAAGAACGACCCACTTCCTGTAAAGTCCTCTGCTCGAGTCCCCGTTCCGATCAGCAAAAGGAGAGCACCGTTCAGCCACTCATGCAGAGACGCAACAGGGAGCCTTCTTAAGGGTTAGGGGGGGTGTCCTTCTGCAGAGCCTGGCATGAGCCCGTTCTGCGCAAGACCGATTGCTGTCGTTAGAAATAGAATATGGGACTGCATCATCGCTTGAACGGTCTCCTTTGGGGAATTCTGGGGGAAAAATAACTTCTCCAAGCTGGGGCTTAATCTAACTTCTGTTGACTTCCATTCGGATTCTTGGAAGGGAAGAGAGAAACTCGACAACAGAGAGCCACAATTAACTGTATCAGACGCAATTAACTTTGATGGTGGCCAACGGAGCCTGTCTGTTCAAAGGCAGTCTACCTTTCCGGGCCTGTTGATGTGTGCCTTCCTTCTCCGCCTGTGGGCTTCCTGTTACAAACAGGTGAAGAAGGGAAAGGAACTCTCCTTATTGTCTTATAGATGCAAAAGCTACGGAGAACTAAGCAAGGAATTTGACCCAACTCCGGGAGGCCGTGGAAGACAGGAGGGCCTGGCGTGCTCTGGTCCATGGGGTCACGAAGAGTCGGACACGACTTGACGACTAAACGACAACAAGCAAGGAGACTCAAGCGCACTTAAATTTATTCAAAATATGGAAATGGAAACCTCTGGGAAGTAAAGTGTCAAAGTCTGGCCTGGACGTCTTTGCTCACCGTGTTGCAGCAGCTACTTAGCGGACAGTTGTTTGCACACACACACTCACACAAAACCCCCCATGACATTGTCAACCCTATCCAACATCTGACACAAAGCAAGAGGGGTTCACTTGAGGCCGAGGCCCCCCCGCCCCCCGGAAGAGTCCGGGTCCTGCCTCTGAAAGCCCTCGAGCGGCCTCTCAGTCCTCCAAGTTGCGGAAGGCGTTCTGCATTTCCTCATTCAACTGGGCGTAATGAGCTTTGATCTTGGCCTCTCCATCCTTTACAGGATCCTAGGGAAAGAAAGGAAGATTTAAGAGCGGGAAGGCTTAATTGGTGTGGTTTAGAAACAGACCAGCTCAAGCAAGGAAGCAAGCAAGGAAGGAAGGAAGGAGCTGATGATGGATGGATGGATGGATGGATGGAAGGAAGGAAGGAAGGAAGGAAGGAAGGAAGGAAGGAAGGAAGGAAGGAAGGAAGGAAGGAAGGAAGGAAGGAGAATGTCAGTTTACCTAAGGAGAAAGTTCCAGCTTAGGTAATTCAGACAATGTAGACAAGACAAAGCTCGCTAGGCATTTCTGTTGCAGAGTTTTGAATTTCTGGTTCAAATTCCTTTTTTTCTTTTTCTTTTTTTTTAGACATACAGAGATCCACAGAAAAGAATAGCTACAAGTTCCCCAGACAGTCCACCCCTTTCTCATTAACTGGCATTTGCAGTCTCAGTAACTCACTCTGAGACATCTGTAGGAAAAAGAATAAAAAATGTTTCATCCCTTACAGTTGTGAACAGATCAACAGCAAACAACACAGCTTCCAACAAAATGAAGAGAGGGGAAAGAAGCACTCAGCAGAGAGGCGGGGCTCTCTTTGAATTCAGAGACAGGAAGATCTGATTGGCTAGTGCTGGATTGATTGACAGTCACCCCTCCCAGTCACTCAAACCACAGGCAGCATGCAAGATTGTAAAAACTCCAACGGGCTCCTGGAGGCGCCCTTCTAACGTGTCCCAGTGCCTCACCTGAAACTTCATGGAGCTCAGCTTGTACATGATGTCCCCTAGGTTCTCACGGATGATGGCCCACGTAATCTTGTGCTCGGACTGGGCCGTGGCCTCCACCGCATGGCGGGCTAGCTCGTAGAAAGCAATCATGTTCTGGAGCATCCCCACGGTTTTGTAGAAAGGGCAAAACCTGGAAAGGGGCCGACAGGGCTCAGGAGGGTGGGTGGGGGGATCAGGTAGGGAAAAGCCAACGGGACACGCTCCACGGAGACCATGGACACCCAAGGATGCTCAGCCTTCCTGGCATCTCAGATTGTGTGCCGTGGTTAGAGACTTGTCTTTTTCATGGATTTATTAAGATTCTTGTTTGGATGGAGAAGATTTGAGAAGGAGCAGGAATAATCCAATGTGGGAGATACAACTGAGAACTCTTAAGGGCAGGGTTTTGGTGATGAGCTCTTAAAAATCAAGGTCTGAGTCTCTCTCTTTGCCAACCAGCTCAGCGTTTATGAATTCTGGGGTATAGAAGGATGCCCTTCTCTGCGGGATCAGTATCCACTGATTCACTTATCTACATTTTGAAAATATTAGAAATATTAAAAGAAAAATCCTAGAAATATATATTTCTAAAGATGAAGTTACCAGAACTGGCCACTAGAGGGAGCCAGAGACTATACTATTTATAGCGTTTGTGTTTATCCACGTTTTCCAGCATCCACATGGGAACTTAGAACTGCTGCTACTCTGCAGATACAGGGAATCCTACTGTATAAGTATCTCAAACATGAGCATGCTAGTCCTCTTAGTCTCGGGAAACAGGGCTAACCCAGCCAGAAAGGAGTAGACCAAAGGCTTACCGGTCGTAGGAGGAATAGCCATTCTGCTGCAGGAAATCATCTTTGATCAGCTTGGCTACTTCGAGGGTGATCTTGTCTGTTTCAGCAAGAGAAGCCTGGACCGAAAAGGAAAAAATAAAGTTTCCACCGCTGGGGGAAAAAGTTGGCTGCAGAAAAAGAAGCATCAGGGGCAGGACACGGTCATTAGACCGATTCTCTTTCGAAAACAATGAATCTGAACTTAGAATCTCAGAACTGCAGAGCGGGAAGGGACCCGGTAGCTCATAAAGTCCAGCCGTTGTCAAGGAGGCGCGGGCGGCGGGATTCGAACTCCCAGCCTCTCTGGCACTGCGGCCAGAAAACCAAACTCTGTCAATATATCTGTGAAGATCCTCACAGTGCCATGACTCAACTTCCAGACAACCTCTGTCAAGTAAAGAGCATGTGGAGACCATTTTGCCCTGTTTACAGGGGGGCCCTGATTCCCTTGCAAACCCCAATTTTAAAAAAATATTTTTTTTGGCCACTAGGGGGTGCAAGGGGGGGGGCTTTTTCAGTTTAAAAAATATTTTTTTAAAAAAGAATTTATTTTTGAGGCTGAAGAGTGCACAGCACTCTTAAGGTCTGATCCCTTTAAGGGATAGGATGGCGTTCTCCGACCCAGACCAAAATGACACACAACGCAAGGCCCTAGACCTCAACAAACGGAAGGAATAAAATGGCTCCGCAGGCGTTTTCAAGGCGGTTCTGCCGCAGCAGCCGTGATCATGACATGAAGCGGGATTGGGGGGGGGGGTTGTGGGGGGTCCCCCCCCCCCTCGTTCTGCCTCCTCACCTTCCCGACCAGCTGGACGATCTCCGCCAGGTCTTCCTCCTCCTGCAGGATCTCCTTGGCTTTCGTGCGCAGGGAGACAAACTCTGGGTAGTGGCGGTCGTAGTGCTCGTCCAGCGCCCGCATGTACTTGCTGTAGCTGATCAGCCAGTTCACCGAGGGGAAGTGTTTCCGTTGAGCCAGCTTCTTGTCTAAGCCCCAGAAGACCTGGGATTGGGACCGCCAGGGAGGGGAGAGAGGTGGGTTGGATTGGAAGTGAAAGCATCCGCTCTAAAGAGGGCAGCCTTAGGGGGCTTCTGGAACTAGGTTTAGGGCTGTTACACCTGCTCTGTCCCTGAACAGAATGCCTTAGCCATGCACGCACAGTTGTGTGTGTGTGAAAATATCAAGGATCTTCCAAAACTGAGCTATTCCGGGTAGCAAAGAAGAGTGGATCACACTGACCTGGACAATCCCCAGGGTTGCTGACGTCACGGGATCGGAGAAATCACCGCCAGGAGGAGACACCCTAGTAGGAGTCAAATAGAAAAATAAGTGAGACCCAGGGTAATGCAGAGGGACTCATCCTGCCCTGTCTTGGGAACTGTGGCCAGCCGCACATGAACCAAGCCAAGGGTAGAGGATTTGTGGGATTTGTAGTCCAAGAAAGCAAATTTCCATTTCCCTGCCACAGGTCTTACTTCCGCCTTGTGAGCCTCTGGCTCCCGGCTCCCAATTAAACTCACAAACTCAGTGCAAACCCTTTGTTAAGGCACTGAACTACGTAAATACAGTCGGTTAATGACTTGAAAGCGATGCACTTTATCTGGGAAATTATCTTTCATGGGTTAGGTGGCCCTGTTGATGGCCCTTCCTTCCTGTTCGTTTTTCCAGATGCTGCCTTAGACCGGGATCCGGAGAGGGAAGGAAAAGAGAAGAGAACACTCACGCTCCCACGATGCTGACGCTTCCTTCCCGCTCTGGGCTGCCCAAACACTTGACGCGCCCAGCTCGCTCGTAGAAGGAGGCCAAGCGGGCACCCAGATACGCGGGGTACCCGCTGTCTGGAATTTAAGAGAATTAAGAGAATTTCGACCATGACAAACAAAGCCATCTACTCATCCCTTTTCACATGATCTGAAAAGAAGGGTGGGTGGGGAATGGACCAATAGATAGGGGCCTGACCGTAATTTTATTCCCTCTTGTCTTTTCTAGATGTACATGCTGATTGGTATTCTTAAGGCTTACTTCCTTTATTTTTCTTTCTCTTAGGTCACTTTTTATTTCTTTTCACCTCCTAGAAAGGCAGACCCACACGCACAGAAACACGCACACACACACACATGGGAGGCTAGGAGGGTTACCTGCGGGCATTTCAGCTAAGCGTCCAGAGATCTCCCGAAGCGCCTCCGCCCAGCGCGAGGTGGAATCTGCCATCATGCTGACGTGGTAGCCCATGTCACGGAAGTACTCGGAGAGCGTGATCCCTGAGAGTGAGCACAGAAGAGAAATAGGGAGGATCAACTTAGCCAGACGACCTCTCTGAAGTCAGGAAAAGCCCCCAAATCTATCCAGCTCCCGTAAAGTTCAGCAAAAACCCGGAGTGGGTGTGACGACCTGGCAAAATTGGCATCCCTCACCTCTGCGGCAGACACGCGGGGAATCCCTGCTGTGGTTTTCTGGATACAGAGAAAAAGCCCGCCTCACCTGTGTAAATGGAGGCTTCTCGCGCTGCCACGGGCATGTTAGAGGTGTTGGCCACGAGGGATGTGCGCTTCATGATTGTCTCCGTCTTGCCACCCACTTCCATCGTGAGCTGCAAGACAAGGGAGCGAACAAGTCGCCTGGTGGAAGGCAGAACTGAGCAGAGCCTGGGAATGGACTACAACTCCCAGGCTCCCCCAGCCAGCATGGGAGCCAAGCTCCAAGATCACACTCTTCATGGTTAAGACCTGGGAGCCTAGCTGAATTTCTCCAAATGGTTCATTAAAAAAATTATATACAAATGCAATGGTGTCTTTGAAGATACGGATTTTTTAAAAAGGGACTTCGATTTCCCAGTTATTCTCATTATCAGTGTAGCAGCTGCTGGTGGAATTTTTGCAAACCTCGCAGGCTGCCTTTAGTAGGTGTGGCTGAGAAGGGACTTTTCTGGGCTAGGGTGACTGTCAATCTATCCAGCACTAGCCAATCGTTCCTTCCCTGGCTCTTGAATTCAAAGACAGCCTCTCTGCCAAGAGTCTCTTTTCCCTCTCAAGAGTCTGTTGAGGCCTGTTGCAGCAAAGCAGCTGTGTTTGTCAGTTTGCTGTTTGATTTGTTCAATTGTAAGTAAAGAACTTTTTTTTTAATTCTTTCTTCTTACAAAAGTCTCAGAGTGGGTTACTGAGACGGCAAGTGCTGGTTTATTGGGGGGGGAGGGGTGGCCTAATCTGGGAAACTTGAAGCTCTTCTGCTCTGTGAATCCCTGCACTTCTGATGCGCTGTGGAAGGAATTTAACTAGAAATTCAAAACTCTGCAACCAGTTGTGATCTCCTGGTACCTTTGCTCAGCAAAGCCAATTCTGCTTTCCTGCTCCCAAACATTAGGAAACTCCACATGTCCTGCATGTCCTGTCCTTCAACCCCCTAGGTGGACCCCACTGGATTTTGAATATTATGGGAAAGGAAGGGGGGGAAATCTGCCCATTTGGGGCATTGGAAGGAAAAGGGGCAATCAATTAGGTGACAGTGATCCTGGTGATGTTGCCAATGTTTGAACTGCACTGGCTCTGCCCGTCTGTCCGTGAAGTTCTGCCCCGCCAACACCCCTGGCCCTCATTCTCACCTCCGGAAAATCCCTCAGGACCTCGGACATCTCGTTGCCTCGCTCGCCGCAGCCCACGTAGATGATGACGTCGCTGTTGGAGTACTTGGAGAGGGACTGGGAGATGACGGTCTTCCCGCAGCCGAAGGCGCCAGGAATGGCCGTGGTCCCACCCTGAACGCACCTGCCGGAAGAGAAAGGGAGAGGTGTCCGGGAAACGCTTCTGGAGCCCAGTTTCCCCCCTCGTTTCCACCCCTGCCTCATCACACACTTCGAGAAAGCGGCCCACGGGCTCAGAAAATGTGCATCACCTTCCACAAGTAACTTGCTGAGTTGTTCATTACTTCCAGGCAGCCAGGATGCCGCCGTACTTAGGGTAGCTCCAGACATGCTTGCCATTCGGGGCGTTGTGCGTGATTAGCGCATTGTGACATCTTCGCAAGTGGCCAGAAGGACACAAAGAAATCCTCTCTGGGTCCCCCTAGTGACCAGTTCTGATACTGAACCTTGGCAAAATTTGCAGGCCGGAGTTCTGTCGGTGATTTACACTGGCCTTCGTGAGATGGCATAAATTGAGGCACCAACTCACATGACTGGCACATGACAAGGAATACCAGAGTCAACTCACTAACTAGTGTCAATCTTCATCTGAAATTTTCCACCACTATATGTCCCAACGGCCAATATGATTCTGTCCATCAAATGACGACAGACAGAACCCTTTGCCACTGATGAGAAAATGGGTCAATGCCTTCAAAATGCCTCTTAAACCTTGCTAAATGTCCTGCAATCGTAACTTCTGAAAGTAACTAGGTGTAACTCCTTATGCTTAAACAGGAACTTTGTAATTACTAGTTATGTAACTTATTGCACAGAAGTTACTAATTAGAGATAACTGTGTTCCTTGCAACAAGTGGCTCCCAAAATCTGATTCTAAAATACCTCCAATATTGTGTGTGATGGGTTAAAAGATGCCCTGTCCTTCTTGTTACATGTTCTTTTTGTCGGTTTCTATGAGTTGTGTGGTTGTGTTTAAAGAGTGGGTTCATGCATTTATTTATTTATTTCTGCTGTTAGACACCCAGTTTAGTTCCCTGTCACTAAATGGGCGGGATAGAAATGTAATAAATAAATAAGCAAGCAAACAAACAAATAGTACATGCCATGAAGTAATTTCCAGATTATGGCAACCCTTCAGATTAGCAACACCCAAATGATCCTGTCCTTTGCAGCCCTGGTCTGGTCTTGTAGACTCAAAGCTGTGGCTTCCTTTATCATCAATCCATCTCATCCTTGGTCTTCCTCATTTCCTACTGCTCCCTCCCTGTCCCAGTTATTATTACCTGTGCCTCACCACTTGCCTTGTGCTCTACTAGTTATATATGATGGTGCTATATTTGCTAAACATAAAGTGGGCCTGTACCCCAAATAAAAACTTTTATTAAAAGTTATCCGACTGCAGGTCAGCCCACCCTTCTCCGCCACCTGGACTTACGGGAACAGAGCATCCAGGACCCTCTGGCCCGTGAGCAGGGGATGATTGGCTGGAAGTTTTTCGGACACAGGTCGGATCTGGCGGACCGGCCACACCTGCACCATTGTGAGCTTCTCCTTCACACCCTCAAAGTCCAGCTCCAAAACCACATCCTGCAGGGAAAAAGAGAGCTATGTGGAAAACGCCTGGCCACAGCAGCTACGTGAACGAGGGAGGCTCTAGTCTCACCGCAGCTCCCTCGCGGATACTGAAAACCGTGGATAATAGTGAACGCTATACATAGCATCATAAAAGAAAAAAACACCAGAAATATGTATTTTCATGATGTATTTACATGAATTGGCCACTAGAGGGAGCCAGAAACCATGCTATATATTCTTCAACCAGAATACATCGGATGGTCTTTGGCTCCCTCTAGTGGCCAGTTATGGTAAATACATCGTGAAAAAACATATTTCTGGGTGTTTTTTCCTTTTAATATTTTGAATATTTTCAGACTGCGGAGAAGTGAAACTGCGGATACCTATTCTGCGGATATGGGAGTCCTACTGTAATTCCTTAACTAAACATTGCAGGCCTATATCAAAGGCATCCAATAACCTTTGGGGCTGGTCAGAGCCAAGAAAACGACACTGTTAGCCCGTACAGAGCAATGTCACACCTCAGGAAACGGGACATGCAGTGGCGTGATGTCATTTTTTGCAATGCAGGTGCTACCCGCCGCATCCCTCAAAGAGAACTTAAAACAGGCAGGCAGGTTTTTGGTCCCTATTTTTAAAAACACTGCTCTAGCGAGTTTTCGTTTCTACGGGAAAACAGGTCTTTTGTAAAGCTAACGGATCTTGATGGCCTTTTGAAGACTAAACTATTTCAGAGCACAGTCAGAATAGTTTGCAATAGTTAAATTATTTGCAAGTAGCCCAGGAGAATCCCTTCTTCAGACCCAAGGCTTACCGAGGTATCATAGTTGCCGGCTGCCGCGATGTGTGTGACCGTACCCCGGCACCTGGGCGGCACCATGATCATGTGCTTGATGAGGGAGTTTTCGCGCACCACGCCGTAAATGTCGCCCCCCGTTAAGTGGCTCCCGACCTGCGGGACAAAAAGAGGGGAAAACCTTCAGACCCACAACTGTTGCTGAGCAGAGAAACAGACTCAAGACAAACACCGGGTGCCTTTGGGAGGCGCCCGTAAAATCAATGCCATAACCCAGGAGAATTAAACTTATTTTATTTTATTTCTGTGCCTCCTTTCTCTCAATTGCAGGACCGAAGGGGGCTCCCGAATTATTAAAAGAGAAACCAGGTAAAAACACAATAAATTGTTACATTACAAAAAAAACAGAGATGTTAAAAAAAATGGTGAACTTGCACCAGAGTCCAGTCTCTGGAGAATTGTGGTGGGTCAATGCGATTTAAATGCCTTTTTTTTCTCATGCGCACGGCTTTAGCCTTTGTGGGAAAACGGCTTTTGACGTTAGCAGGGCTGTGGCCACAAAATTAGGAGGTTGTGGGCCACCACCGGGAAAATAAAAAACTAGCAGCCTCTCCCCTTATTTTTTTTTTTAATTGGTTGTTTATTTGAGAAACACAGGAGAGGAAAAATGCAGGAACATCTGTTATCCGAGCACCGAACTTTCCAGAATTCTGGACAAAGAGTGCAAATTAATTATTCAATTGTCTTTTAATTAGTGTAAAGTTTGATTTCTTTTTTTAAATGCTTAATTTATTCTGTTTCTGATATTATTCTTTTTAATATTGTGAGCCGCTTTGGGTTTCCCCCTTTTGGAAGAAAGGCAGCCAATAAATAAATAAATAAATAAATAGGCACTTAAGATAACTGACAGAATGAGCCTGCAGATTGTGTTGCAAAATGGATATTTTATTTAAACACTATTAAACACAAATATGAAACCTTCACACTATTAGGCTTCCCTATTTATTTCTGTGTTTTCACAGTTATCTCCCTAGTCTGGGACCCAAGACAACTTGGAAAAAGATTAATGATAAATACAACCGAAAACACTGTGTACGTTGTAATATTAAAACACAATTAAATAGGTGATCAGCTAAACCTGCAACTGACCAAACAGGCCATTTAAAAGCTCATCAGATTTTTTTTTAAAGAAAAAAATTACTTACTACAGTATTCTAAACTCATCCTTTTTCAATCCACCCATCCTACAAGCACAGTTTTACTCATTCTTCAACTCAAATGTCCACATAAAGCCCCAGCTGATTGTCAGACAGTGGGGTGCAGTGGCTAGTCTTCAGGTGTAAGATCAGGGAGACCTGGGTTCGAATCCCTACTCAATCACAAAACAGCCTTACCTACTTTATAGGAATGTTGTGGGAGAAACATAGGAGGGACAAGAACCTTGATTTACAATTCAGAAAAGTGTGGCATAAATACAACCTATTGTTTTCAAATGCCTACATGTGCTTTTGCCTTGTAGAGGAACATGGGACATGTTGTGTATAGCAGAAAATGAGCAAAAATCACGCACACTTAGAGCACTGAAGTATTAAAGTACCCAAGGCAAGAAGCACATGGGTGTCCCAACTCACAGGGTTGTTGTGAAAATAGTGTAGTTTTTTACAACTTCCTGGAGAAGGTGTGGCTGGGAGGGACTTTTCTGGACTAGGCTGACTGCCAATCTATCCAGCACTAGCCAATCAATCCTTCCCTGCCTCTGAATTCAAAGAGATCCCCGTCTCTCCGCTCGGTGTCTCTTTCCCTCTCTCGAGTCTCTTGAAGTCTGTTGTTGACAGCACTCATGTTTGTCAGTTTGCTGTTTGATCTGTCCAATTGTAAGTAATGAAACCTTTTATTCTTTCTCCTGCTAATGTCTCACAGTGAGTTACTGAGATGATAAGTGCAAGTTAATGAGAAAAGGGATGGAATACTCCTGGGGGGAACTTGAATCTCTTCTGCTCTGTGAATCCCTGCACTTCTGCAGTGCAGCTAGAGGGATTTAATCAAAATTCAAGACTGCTACTCATAAAGTGGGCCGTGAACATAAACATCAGAAGAAAGGCAGGGGATAGATACGACAAGAGGGATTGTTAAAAATCAATCCGCTCCACCTCCTGTTTTCCGACTCTTACCCGTATGTTGGCGCTCGGGCTGAATTCCCACTTGGCGTCCCGGGACAAAGCAGAGATGTTGATTCCTCGAGGGATGTAGATGCTCTTGGTCAGCTCGGTGATGTCCTTCAGGGGCCGCTGGATCCCGTCAAAGATGGAGCCCATGATCCCCGGGCCGAGCTCCACCGAGAGCGGCTTCCCGGTCCTCAGCACTGGGTCACCCACACAGACGCCCGCTGTGGCCACCGAGGCTCAGGAAAAAACACCCAGGCTCGGGGGGAAAAGCAGGTGATGGGAAGCCAGGAGAGGGCAGGAGGAGGAGGGGACGGGCTTCCCAAGGGTCAGGCCAGGAAATAAATATTTTTTTGAAGGGACATCCGCCGGAGGAGGCCTTGAGACAGCGCAAAGGAGCCGATGGATTTTTGTGTGCATGCATGTGGGGTGTGCTAAAGCAATTTAATTCTCAGTGGGGAAAGAGGGGTTACAGGAGCCGTCCCTGGCGCCTGAGAAGACCTACGGCTTCCTTACCACCTCATTCACAAAAAGGCTGCTGACGCTTTCAGGCGTTCAGGCGGGATCAGGTGGGTGCGAAGGTGTGGGTGAGAAATAGGGAAGGGGAAAGGTTTTGAAAAGCCAGGGTGAAACTGGGCACCCCTTCTGCCATCGGGGACAGCAGCGGGCGTCCGGTTAGGACAGTGAAAAACAAAAAGGTTTGAGAAAGGAAGGTTATTTGGTATATTCACCAGCAAAAAAAGAAAAGAAAAGAAAAAACTGGATTAGTGCTGATGACAGGACGATTAGGCTGAAAATGGCTAATTATTAGGCAAAACAGAAGAAAAAAGAACATAATATGCTGTTGTTTCAGGAATGTGATTCAGGGTTAGAGCAGGAAGAAAGATCCCTAACTTGGTTACAGAAGCTGTTAGATCGGCCACCTCACCCCACCCTATTCATTAGTCAGGTACTCAGCAGAAGAAGATAGTGTGCCTTCCAATTTTAAAACGTGCCTGATATTTCTGGCTGACGATAAAATACAAGCCATGGAGGATGCAGTGGTCGATTCGCCCTAGGCAACCAGCCACCGCGGGGCGGTGTTCAATTTCCAGTAGAAAGAGGGGAAGGGAAATCCTGGAAGAACCTGGGGGAACAGGTTATAATATAAGATTCAAGGCATGGGTAGTACTGTGGGGAGAGGAAATGAACAGCCAGCAGTGCTAAAGCAAACAAAACCCCTTTTCTGGAAGGATACAGGTTTCCTCATACACCTGGATGGTCGCCAGGTCACCCTCGAGACGGATGATCTCGCCCACCAGCTCGAAATGGCCCACGCGCACCAGCTCGTACATGGCGGCCCCCGACATCTTGCAGGCGATCACCACTGTTGACAGGAATAAAAAATTCCAGAATTAAGGACTTCCTCCTTTCGCCCTGTGGCTCCCATGGCTTCCACACAATGAAGGGGATTTGCTTGGGAACTGCGGGACAGAAGTAGGAAATGTTTCCGTTCCAAAATTCAACCTCTCCTGACATTTTTACATGAGCAGGACTTTGGCCAGTAAACTTTGTAACGGAAGATGATTTTTCTCAAGGCGCTTCTGTGAGCAGAGCAAAGCAATTGCTTATAGAAGTGTCCAGTGGAAGCACACGGTAGTTCCTTAGAGCTTACGAGATGGCCTTGAGACTAAATTGCAAAAAAATAAACCTGTGGGAATTAAAAATAGCCCAGCAAAGCCCTTTGGCATCAGATCAGAGCGTGGTCTAAAGGCTCCAGAGACTTGGGTTCGAATCTCCACTCAGCTATGTGATTCAGTCTGTCTTAGTCTTTTTTCTCTCAGCCTCAGAGAGTTTAAACAGGCTGTTCAGGGTTAGATGTATACGGTCTGTTTATGGGCAAACTCTGCTGTGGATTTAAAGGACAGTGCAGGTCAGAACAGGGTATGAACAAGGAAAGGAAGTCAACACAAATTAACTTTGTGGGTTTTTACTATTGGTGCGAATGAGTCTCGTAGCTTTCCAAGAGAACCTACCAGGTCCGGAAACCCCATGGACGAACCCCATCTCGCTCTCCTTCTCTGCATCCCCGATCTTGGGAAGCTTTGCGAAATCCATGGCTCACGGAGGGGACACCAGGCTGCGGCAGGAGCCAGATCACAGTGGAATCAAAAACTGCATCCGAGAGGCAAGAATAATAAAAAATAAAATAAGTGCACCAGCATGGTCTTCTGTGAAACCAGGAGGCAGGCAGCCCAGTCCGATAAACCTCCTTATCTGCATCTCTTGCAATGGTGGATCAGAACGGGCAGGATCACACCGATGGTTGCCAACTTTATTTTTCGGGGAGGCTTCTACGCTTAAAAACCAACAACCCACAACCACAAAAAGATAGGCAGAAACTCCCACAAACAAAGCTGGTTTTCCATGGAAACGAAACGCCTGGGAAAATAAGATTCACCAGTTGAACTTCTGTCAGTTAAAATAGTTGCCAGATTTCTTTTTAGGCAGGGCTTCTGTGCCTTTAAAAACAAAAACACACATGCACACAACTACAACCTGGATAGGCAGAAACTCTCACAAGTGAAGCTGTGTCACCCTGGAGATGAAAAGCAATTCAATACTGTACTTTTTGACTCCAACAGGCTTCTGGTGTTTCATTCTTAACTATGCTTGCTACCGACAGATCCTTTCTAATGTGTTTTTAAGAATTACCTGTTTAATATTAATTTAAATTTCTGTTTGTACGTTGTTTTTAATTCTCATCTTTTTTTAATGGTTCGTGAGCCGCCTTGCTTTGCAAGGCCGGGAGAAAATAAACCATATAATCATGGGCCATCAGGTCAATTCTGACTTATTTTGACCCTTTTCAGGATTTTTCAGAGAGAGAATATTCAGAAGTGGTTTGCCCTTCCCTACTCCTGGGGACGGGGTGGGGAGGTGGATGAAAAGCAGTATAGGAATGCAAGAAAATAAGTTAAAAGTTCTAATAAATGCCCATGAAAAGATCCACGGACCCGTTCTTCTCCGTTACACATCTGTTCAAAGTGCAGGAGCCCTGCCCTTAAAAACCTCAGACTTCCCCTGACACACCCAGTCTTTGCCCCCCTTGACATGCTTCCTCTTACTCTCCCGAAATGCCAAGGGCCCCCTTTCCCGCGCCCCAGCCTTACCCCTCTTGGAAAGACGTTGCCAAGCTTTTCGGAAGAGCTGTGCCCAAGCCCCTGTGTCGCGAGGGAATCCTGCACTCAGCCTGGGCAGGATCCTTCCCTTTCTGCAGCCAGGCTGGGCTCTGCGGTGTCCCTGCTTTGGCCAGGTGGGGCGTGGGTCTATTATTTATTATACAGTAAAGGTGGGAGGCCAAACAGGTACGGCATGGCTGCCTCCTGCCCTGGAACCAGTTCTGGCCAGTGCCGGCCACTGGGAGATGGGGAGAAGCTGGAGGTCAGCGAGAAGGAGAGAGAAAACCAGGAAAGTTTTCAGCCGAAACAGCAAACAGCTGCTCTGTGTACTATCAACAAGCTCAGCCTTCTTCCTCATCCTTCGGGCTAGCCAGCCGCCCATTTTTGCCTTTAACCGTGTCCTTGATAAGCAGTTTGACTGCTTTTTTTCAGAACTGTGTTCAGGAAAAGAAATGCTAGGAACTACACCTGTTGAATTTCTGCCTGCTGTGCCGTTGTTAAAGGGAGGGAGCAAAAGACTCCGCAGGGGGGCGGCAGTGGCTTTTCTAATGGCCTCAAAGGAAGCCTTTTTACTAAACTTGGCTTTTCTCCTCAGACGGATTAGTCGCAAAGCAAAATCTAGGTTTCCCTCTTTGATGCCGCTCTTAAAGGGAGAAGGAAAGGTGGCCAACATTTTCTGGCAGGGCTCTTCTGCCTTTTTAGAACAGCAGGGTGCCCTTTGCCTGGCTTGCAGGTGAGGGAACCTGCTTTTGCTGAGCTGGGGTCAAGCCAGAAGTGGGAGGCAGTAGGAGGAGAGGAAGGCCAAACCTGAGATGGATTTGCTGCATTAAGGAGACCACAACTTTGAGTTCTGGAAGATCTGAGCGGGGCCATTAAGGACAGGATATTTTGGAGGTCATTAATTCAGAGGATCGCCATTTAAGTCGAAATGAGTCAACGGCCTGTAACCACATTGAAACACCAAGGATCCCCTACCCCAAAATAATAGCTGGAAAGCCTGCCTTCAGATGCTTTGCAAGCTGCCATTTTTGGAATTTTTCTACAAGCACCTGCTTTTAATTCCTTGTTTTAATTCCTCATTTTAAAAGCCTTTTTTTCCTGGGTGGGGTGTTGAGGACCATTCTGATTTTCCCTCTTGGATCCTCCACCCTCACAACAAATGTTAATTAAGTGTTTGTTTTTTTAATTGCCAGTAGAGTACAAAAGAGTTTTTCCAGTAAAAAAAGAAAGAAATGTCAAAAGCCAGAGACAGGGGTATTTCCCCCCACCACACACACAAAGAAACCCTCTACCCCTGATAATATTACAATAGAAAACCAACCAACCACCCCCCCCCCCTTATCTTATGTTAAGCAGGGGCTCAGAATTTCATCCTGCATATTTCTTGAATTCCCACAATAATATGGGAGTTCTGGTCCAAAAAACCCCCCAAAACTTTCCAAACTCAGGTAGTGAAACACCGCTAGGCTGGACGGCCTTTCCCTAATCTAAAAAAAACAGAGCTTTGAGTTCACTCTGCACATGCCCAGAGGCTCACTGCAGGCAGCACCAAACACTAAAGGCCACCATTTCTCCTGCCTCCCTAGGATGGCTGTCCATTCCTAGTTTTATTATTTTTTTCCCCTCCCCGTTGGGTCCAAATTCCTTCCAGATTCGGCGTGGCTTTGTCGACACCGGCGTGACGCCGAACTGCCGCACCTTTTTTGGCCTGTTTTTGTGTTGCTTTCGTCCCCTCCCCGAAAGGCTCCGGCTTGTTTTACCCCCGGTCAGCAAAATCCTTTCTGTGCCACGCCTGGCCTTTTCCTGGAGAGGCACAAAGGACCGGGATGCGGTTGCTAGGGACTCCCCGTTGCCGGGTAACCCGCTCCCACTCTAGCTGTGGTTCCTTCCTGGAAGGTAGGCCCAGGTGCATTCTTTCCGGCCTTGCAACCTAGCCCATAATTCTGCCCCCCCCCCTCCGGCCCATGCCCGTTCTATTTCTTCTTCCCCTAAAACCCCCACATTTTACATTTATGATGTGCCTGCTTCTGTTGATGGGATGAGAGCTCATTTTGAGGGGGGGGGGGGGGACAGGATTTTTGGAATGTATTTTAAAAGAAAGCCAAATTAAATCGGGGAGAGTGGGGTGCACCCACCCCAAAACCCCTCTGTAGGTCGTTCAGCTCTCCCCATAGATCGAAAGATGCTATATTTTTATCACCTCCTTTGGTTAAGTCATTGTTTTCGCGATAGGTTTGCCTTTTGGGGTTGCTCTGTTCAAAATCTGTGTGAACGGACTATTTGCTTCCAGAGATGGCTCAGGCTTTTGATTTGCTCTAAGATCTACTTGTCTCTGCTAAATCCACTCCCCCAAGTGTTAATTCTCTGTGCTGTCGCTCCGCAGCTTTTGAGGCATGTTTTAAACTGATTCTGGTACAAACAAATTGACTTTTCTAGCGTTTGCTGAACATAACATGTTTATTGTTTACCGCCCAGAGTAGAGCTTGTCACTAAGGTGGCAGTATATAATAAATATTTGGAATAAAATAAATATAAAATGGAAATGGAAAAATAAAATAAAATAAGCAAGCAGATGCTTTCTCAGCTTTTAAATTAGACCAGGGAGTTGAAGAATACATTTTGTATTTTATATTATGGAAGAACCCATCTGACAAAAGAGTTTTACGTGACTCAAAAGTTTGCTCGTGCTTCTGTAATTTCTTTTTATTTTTAAGCTTGCCTTAACAAGGTTTATAGCAGTCTGTAACTCCCAACATTGCTGCTAACAAGGTACAGTTCTGAATCGCGCTGTACTATTTTATTTACTGGCTGGATTTATGTGCACCAGGGAGGAACAGCCGGGTATTCCTCTTAGCCTCAACTGCTCCTGCCCTCGGAGTTTCGCCACCCTGAGTCTGAGCCCCGTTAGCCCTGACCTCATTCCAGGGAGGGCTATGCTCTTTTGGAGTTTTGGGACTGCAGTTCCTGGAACTGTCCAAGATTTCCAGAAATTGTCCAGCTTGCAAATGTCGGTTTCACCTACCTATCCCAGCGGCGAAGGGCTTCTAAACCGTTTCCCTGCACCGGTCAGCTTCTGCAGCCTTTGCTTCCTGTTCTCGATCTGCAAAAATTTGAACAAAAGCCTGCTGTGGGCCATCCCGGGAGTTATAGTTGCTATTGAGGGTGTCTCCCAAAGAACGACGACTCCCAAGACCCACCATATTGTCTTTTTTGCTTTCTTTCAAATCAACAACAGGAAGCAAAGGCCAGAGAAGTCCATCTTGGGCTTAAATAACTCATGTCTAGAGAAGAGGGGCAATGTAGATTTCGGCCTGTGGGTGGCAATTCTTGGAGGATTCTGGGCATTGTAGTCCAAAAATTAATTTCTAGTGACAGGTCTGGGTGTGTGTGTGGCGAACAACTGTGCCTTTTACCTTTCTTGTTCTCCTTCCTGCAGGTCAGACTGGACATGTTCGCCTCCAGCAGCAGCTGCAGCCACTGGGAGTGGAAACCGGTGGTGAGCAGTGACCTCCTGGCCCGTGGCTTCCACTCGTGCAACGTGGTGCAAGGGAAGCTCCTCGTCTTTGGAGGCCTGAAATCGCCAGAGGCCCAAGAGTCGCCTCTCGGGGACGTGGTGGCCTTCGACCCGGCGCTCCAGACCGTCCGCACGCTGGCTCCCGAACGGGGCTGCCGTCGGAGCCACCACGAAGCCGTGGTGCTGGCCGACCGCCTCCTGTGCGTGGTGGGGGGCTGGGATGGCTCTCGCAGGGTCTCGGGGGTCTGCTGCTTTGACGTGGAGCAGGGAGAATGGGAGGACTGGACCACGGGGTGCTCCCACGGGGCCCCCGTGGGGCTGAGCAGCCACACCTGCACCAAGCTCACGGACCACGAGGTGCGGGTTGTGGGCCGGGAGGGCGGGCTGCGCACCCAACGGCGCTACGCCAGCATCTTCACCTTGGGCCTCAACCCTGCTACCAAGACCTACTGGTATGTTCTAAAGCAGCACCTCCTCACAGGGAGACCAAGGGGGTTATCCTGGATACAGGGAGGAAACCTTGATTTAGAACCCTATTGGATGTTGGGGAATTATTTTGCTTCTGATCGCCAGGTACAAGGAGGAGGAATCGCGCACGGCATCGAGGGCTGGGCACTCCGCCATGTTGCTGCGTGAGGGCGGCTCCGGCAGTAAAGGCAGTGGCTACAAACTCGTGGTGTTCGGTGGGCGTGACTCGGCCGACTTGGACGTGGCCGGTCGATGGGGCAAAAGGGGAAAATCCACGTGAGATGTCCGCGAGGCCAAGTTTCCCCAAGAATTGGCGGGGGGGGGGGGGGGCAGATTCACATATGTGCCAAATGAGCCACGGCATAGGGCCATGGGCCACGCTGCGTGGCCAATCCTGGGGGATTTTACTCTCTCTCTCTCCAAAGGCTGTTTCTACCACCACCATCTCCTTCTCTCTCTTCAGGTCGATTCTGTCCATGCTGCAGGACTGACAGAGCAACTGTCCCGCTTGGTGAGTGCTGAAAAGGGGTCTGGGGCAGCCCCTAAAGGCCTGAGGCACCAATCCTGCACCGTCGTGGGACCGTTTGTGGTTGTCTTCGGAGGAGAGACGCTGGGGAAAGCCCGGGATGCCGTCTGCAACGACCTTTACATCCATGACACAAGTAAGCTCAGGCAGTCTGGGTGTCCTCGTTATAAAAAGCCATCCAGAAACTCTCCTTAGTTGATAGTGCAGAAGGAACAAGATCCTAAACTTATTTACATACCCCCACAAAAAAACCCTCAAAATATTTCCTTTAACCAAGCCTTTCTCTCATCCTTCCATCACTCTTCCCATTCCATCCCAAACGCCTGTTTTTACCATTCCCTTCTACAGTATTTCAGACAGGAGATTTTATCTGTGGGATGACTCACATCGCAGGGAAATCCTTTTCTGTTCTGGATGAGTACGAACGGACGTGTGGGACAATTACATCAGCTATAAATTGACTCTTGTTCTTTCTCTCTCCACAAATTTGTGTGGAAACACAGAAGCAAATGTGGGCCGACATTCCCCCCGCCCGCAAAAACGGCTAGGGTGAGCTGCTTTTGTACCCCCATGAACAGGCAGTGAGCCTCAAAAAAATCGCCAGGAATAAAGGGGTGAGGCTCCTCCAAGAATCTAAACGTCTCCTTCTCTGTTCCTCCAGGAGCCTCACCTGCAAAATGGTTCCACTTTCCTTGTCCCGATCGGGCCCAGAAGAGAGTGGGTCACCGGACGTGCCTCTGGAATGATCAGCTCTACCTCCTCGGGGGGTTTGGAGCCGATGGCAAGACCCCCTGTGCAGAGATCTGTAGCCTGGAGATCAACACATGAAGGTGGGATCCTGTTCCGAATCTCCTGCCACGTCCATCACCTTGGAAAAGCAAATTTTCCTT
The DNA here is from genome assembly GCA_037013535.1 of Intellagama lesueurii. Lineage (NCBI taxonomy): Eukaryota > Metazoa > Chordata > Lepidosauria > Squamata > Agamidae > Intellagama > Intellagama lesueurii. The sequence goes on from JBAJHW010000022.1 coordinate 1,199,502, forward strand.
CCAAGGAGCTACCAAAGCAAGGGATAACCCTGGGGCGCGCCTTCAACCGTGATTCTCAGGGCCTCAAAAAATAAATACCTGGTCCTCACTTAAGAAGCATCTTCCTGTTTAAAGTAGAGATTTTCAATTAGCTGAATGCATTGGCAGGATTTCTTGTTTTGACCTCTGTGGCTCAGTTGTAAAATGTAGCAGATGAAACAGGAATTTTCTACTATTAAACCTCATAAACCTGAATCTGACGGAAAGAGTTTTGAAGGAAAAGCACACGGTCTCTTGAGATTGGTGGGGGACACGGGTCCTGGTCGACATGAACCCGCCCCCCCCCCAGCCCTGTGTGATTTTGCAGTCACCTGCCCAGAGCCCCCGTTTCACCCAAGACCTGTTTCTTTCTTACAAGGAGAACCGCAGTCCAGGAAGCCTCTGTGAAGAACAATTCACTTTAAAAACATGCCATGCCTGCATGCTTTCATTCAAAAGTAAAGAGTTCTTTTAAAAACATTCCCCGTTTCAGTGAGAGCGGTTTGTGTGTCCCATGGTGGCTTCTGGGCAGGAGACCTGCGTGTGCCATCAGCAATATTTCTCCGGTTCAGAAGCAGGAGCACTTCTTTGGAAGAAATGTCTGCAGAAATCTGCATTTAGAAAAGGGTTGTCCAACATCTTAGGCATTTTTCACTGAATAATAACTAATTAATAAAATGGCTATTATTCCACAAATATCTATTAATCCCACTGAGTTAAGCAGGGCTTACCCCCCCCTCCCCCGGGAAGTGCCTTGAGCAGAGGGGTTGGACTTGATGGCTTTCTATGATTCTAGTTTGGGTAATTTAATTCCATAACCTTATAGTATTTCATATCGTTTGCTTTGCTTGTGGTGAGAAGCTTGGCTCTAAATAAGGCACTAAAATCTGATGGAACAAACCCTGGCGCTCCTCTTCGGCACCTGCTCATGAAGACGGTCTTCCACCAGCTTCGGCTCTCCCTGGCTCTGAAACACGGAGAGAGGTGTGCCCTTCCCAGGTTTGCTTCCAAAGGTTTTTTTTCAACTGAGATGCTTCTAGTTCCTTGATTTTGGAAGGCATCCATGCAAACCACACACCCTGTATTTTGAAGACCAAATGCAACCCAGTGCACTGCTGACTTCCATACTAGTCCAAACTATGTCACAGAGAAAACTTTTACTTAACAAAAAAATATTACCAGGGATAACACCAAAATAAAGATAAGGTTAAGCCTTCAAGGCCTGGAACCGCAACCATGGAACAAGAGGTTTTAAAGTCCAGCGTGGGGGACGGGGGTGGAGAAAGTAAGGCCCCTCCGCTCACTAGGAGACCAAGACCCCGGCCGAACTGGCTTTGGCGCCGGCCGCCTCAGCGTTCTCCTTGCCAGGCGCCTTCTGATCATCCTCGCCCATCAGGCGGATGTTGTGTTTTTCCCGGAATTCGTTCAGCTCCCGGCCTTTCGTCTGCAGCTGCTGGCTCAGCGTCTCAATGATTTTGTTGATCTGTGTGGGGGGGAAATGGGGAGGAAGGATCAGGGATGGCATCGCTGCCTGGGTGGGGGGAGTCAAACCTAGGGCTCTAGACTTCCTGGCACTCGTCTGTGGTGAGAAAAAAACCAGGTTCGTACGTGCGTTACGTGGAAATGACTTATGTCAAGATCCCACATAAAATTCCCCAAACGAGGCACAGCAAGAGTGCTTATCTGGAAGCGGGCGTCTTCTACGGGAGGCTTCTGAGTGGTGCCTCTTAGCCCTTAAAAATCAAAAGCCACTAAAAAAAAACTTTCTGTGATGGCAAAGAGAATTCTTCTTATTTTTCTTTGCTGTCTCCAAGACCCAAGAGGAATGGTTTGGGGAAGGACAAACCTCAGAGAGCTGGCGATGGCCAGCTGGAGGCATTTACCTGCTCTTTGTTATTTTCCAGCGCCGGGAGGACCTCCTTCACCGTCCGCTCCGCCAGCACGCGCCCCACCATCCGATAGCACTTCCTGGTCGGGTCCACTTCTCGGAGTGTCTCAATCACTAGTCTGGAGAGAGGAAGGGAAACGGGTGATCAGGAGAGCCGAGCGGGAGAAGGACAGGGGCCACAAACCAGTCGGTCAGTCTCACGCACCCAGGCGCCCTATCGCTGGCCGGGAAAACATGCCATTTTCTGTAAGGGTTTCCCTACCCTTTTCAAGGCATTCACCAACCTGGTCACCAAATGACTGTTTTCTCTGTGCCGTATATTATGAACTGCTGGACAGCTCAGTGGTTTCGTGCGCTCTGAGGTTATAATAATAATATAATCATCTTCGGACTGCATAGGTTGGGGGTTTGATTCTGCACTGGGCCTCCTTGACAGGGGCTGGACTGGATGATCCATAAGGTCGTTTCCAGCTCTGCAGTTCGAAGATTATTATTACGATTATTTACTTGTGCTGTTGAAGAACTTGTAGGTGCTTTGAGGCGATTCCCAACAGACTGCCAAGGCCACCAGTCAAACAAGTAATCTCCGGACAGATCGGAGAACTGATCCTAAAGCCTGTAGACGTAGTAGGCCATGTGATCCGTTCCTGCTAAGTTCTCCTCAGCTAAGAGACGCTGCTTGGAATCCCGTTGCCGATTTAACCTTGCACGAGGGAAATTGCACAAGTCTTGATGGCAACCCAGCTAGCACTGTGTGGATAAAGCAAATATACCACGATTTCTCCTCTGCAAGCATAAACGGGCAACAGGATGCTGGCCCACTGCGTTTTTATTCTCTCATAAACTAAAATAATTGTGCCCTGTTTTACCTGCAAGAGACAGAAGGCTGAAATCACAGGATGGCTTTTAAGCAATTTTTTCTCTCTAATCAATTCATAGCATGATTAAGAAAAGCAAAAGTTATGGACACCACAGAGGAGCACTCGCCCAAAACACTTTCGAAAACCCATCCCGTTACGTACTTGTGTTCGTTCAGCTCCATCTCCAGCTCAGCCGCCTTTGAGGCGAGACCTCGTTGCTCCTGGCGCAGGCGGTTAAATCCGGCCACGACCTAGAGGAGGGAAAAATGGGGAAAAGATGAGACCCAGGCGAAGCTACAGCCTCCAGCCCCAACAGAAATAACAGTGAACACTTGTGGTGTCTTATCTTTCACATTTAAACAAATTTAAAGCTATAACAACGCGGTCTTAGAGAACAGCTTTTAAAAATTACACAATATTTGTTTAAATGGTAAGGAAAATCTTTACCCGTGCGGCAAGATCCCTTTTAAATGGCGACCGCCTGTCCCCACTGGGGCCATGGTTCTGCCAGAGCTAGGAAAGGTTGATGTTTCTGGACTACAACTCCCAGAATCCCCCAACCAAGAGAGGGTAAGTGGGTTGTGGCTTTTAAAAACGTGTGTGCCTCTGAGTGTGTACAGAGGGCAATCTACAGAATCTCCCTTAAAACCGTGACAGACCCTCCACCCCTGCGCCGTGCCCCTCTCCCTCTCTCTCCCCCCCCCCGCAGAACTCAAAAGATATATTCCCTCTTTTGGACTACAGTTCCCATCATCCCCTCCGCAGCTAGGAGACAGGCACAGTGAAAATTCTAGGGCGCCTCCGAGCATGTGCAGAGCGTACACAGCCAGGTTCGTTCCCACCCCCCCCCCCCCCCCTTTAATCTGTCTCGGCCAGAGTTAGGAAAAGTGAACGTTTCTGGACTACAAAGCCCATCATACCCCCCCCCCCCCGAGACCAAGAGCGATGAAATGGGGGGGGGCGGAGCCTCTGAGCGACCCTCGGGATCTCCGCCAGATCCATCCCCCAAGGGGGCCGTCCCGGTGGGACTACAACACCCATCACCCCCCCCGCAATCCTCTGCCCAGCAAGGATGATGGGCGCTGTCGTCCATTCTCCCCCTCTCCCCTCTCCCGACCTGCTCGGCTGTCAAGGCCTTGCCCGCCGCCGCCGCCCCGGCCCCCGTGCCGCCCGAGGCCGGAGCCGGGCCGCCCTTGCTCTTGCCGCTCTCCGCCATCTTCACAACGGCGGGGGCCCCCAAGCCCCGCCCCGCCCCTTCCGGGATCCGCCGGAAGTCGCGGAACGGAAGCGAGCGCCCTTCGCCCCGCCTACGCACTTCCGGGTCGCCATTTTGGGCCGTCCCTCCTCCTTTCTCTCCCTTCACACCAGCCTTAAAAGTTCCTTTTTTAAAAGAAACCGAAACAACACCTTGGAACGGCTTCGTGGGCCGCAGGGCCCTGGAAAAAGGAACTTTTCCGAGCTCTGGTTCCTTTTTTATTTTTTGGGACGCCGTACGTCACCTCCCCTCAGGTGTCCCTCCGGCGCCATTTTTGTTGCGGGCACAACCGGGGCCCAAAGGGAAGCGAGGCGTTATTAAGGAGCCCGCGCAGTAAAGGTTAAAAAAAAAAACAGGAAAAATATATTAATAACGTTACTAATAGAGTAACTCGCGAGGCGTTAGACGCAGCGTTCTTCGCGGTGAACGACCTGTTTCCTTTGCCATTCGGCTCCGAAGGCGCCATTGAGCTTGAGGGCGCGGGGCTTCTCCGCCATCTTTGTCCTGGGCAGACGAGCGCCTTGCGCCGCCATCTTAAGTAAGGCGCTCCTCCATGCCCGCACTTCCGGGTTCTTAACACCCAAAGAGGAAGTAGCGGTGGCCGTCCGTCAACATGTTGTGAAAAGGGGGGGGGGGGGGGAAGGAGGGGTAAAAAAGAATTTAAAATTTATTTTTTCATTCAAACTCTTTGAATGTTAAGAGGTGTATAGATTTGACATTTTTTCGGGCTACAACTCCCAGCATTCCCCGGGTGGCTGTCAGAAGGTAGTCATCTTTGCTGCCCAGGGAATTCTGGGACCCGTAGTCCAAAGCCAAATTCCCCACCCCTCACCCCTCTAAAGGTGTAAGTCTAACCATAGAGTCGGTTCTCTTCCATCTTTACTGTGGGATACGTTGCTTCCAGAAGCGCCATCTTTGTTAAGGGAAAGGCGGACTTCCGGGCTGGACTTTTGAGGGGAAGGGAAGTTCTTTGGAGCTGATTCTCCTGCAGTTGCTGCTGCTCTTCATGTAAACTTTGGGGGGGGGGGGAGGGGGGGGGAAGATTTTTTGGGGGGTGCAGGAGGGCCTAGTGGTGGGAGGGATTCAATTGGAGGAAACCTGCTTAAAGGCTTTGGGCTGGAAAGGGTTAACCCGCCCTTGGAAGGAGCGAGCAGGGGAAGCCAACTGAGCTGAGCAGGGGGAAGCCAACTGAGCTGGGCGTCTTGCAGAGCTTAGGAAAAGTTACTTTCTTTGGCTTAAAGCATTGGATCATCCCCGTTGGGATGTAATCCAAACCAAAAAAAAGGAACTTTTCTCAAGCTCTGGAATAATAAGCGACTCAGCACACCTGCTCTGTTGGGGTGGGGGAAAGGAGGGCCACGGGAAAATAGTGCATAGCTAGAGAGCAGACAGGGGTGGGGGGGGGGGGGGGGGGGGGGGGGGGGAGTCAGTGGAACTCCTTGCCACCCTATGCCTAAAGGGGGAAAAGGCCAAACTTTTCCCCCTGTGACTGAATCTTTGAGGTTTTGAAACCCAGCCTTCCTCTCACGCCTTTGACAGTATCCCTGATATTGTTTGGACTGGAGCTGGAGGCACCTAAAGGACTACACCTCCCAGTGTCCCCTGCAGGACTGGGGGATTCTGGAGGGCGGTAGTCCCGATGGATGCTTTTCAGACAGGAAGCAGCAGTGCTTCCGGCAGACCCAGGCCGGCGAGGGCTTACTGCTTTTCTTTGGGCCCCGTAGGTGGAGAGCGGTGGTCCAGAAAGCCTTGGAAGGCCTCCGTGGGGCTGAGAAACGGTTTCTCGGGTTCAGAAGCCCAGCTTCCGTCCTGAGGTTGGTGGGGTTTCGGCTCACAAACATCCCAAGCCCAGAGAACACAAGCAGGAATCCAATCCAATCGAAAGAAACCCACCCCTCTTGTAATGGCAGAGCAACGCATCCCGGTGCCACCCCTGCAAGGAAGGAAGTGTCGGCCTGATGCATTGTGTTTTGTGGGAAAGCGACACAAGACTCCCCCCCCCCCCCCTTTAATTTAATTAAAGCATCTTCAGGGTAAAAATGTAACAGGTTTGTCAGGACTTTAAAAATCCTGCCTACCGCTTTTTGCTTGTTTGTGGGCAGAACCACAACCACAAAACATGGCTAAGAGGCCAAAAAGGGGCGAAGCTGTTTACAGCTTTTGGCTGTGCGGAGCCAGAGGTTGAGAGTTCGGAATCTCTCCCCCCCCCCCCCCGGGCCTCCTTGACAGGGGCTGGACTGGATGATCCCAAGGGTACCTTCCAGCTCTGCTGTTCTGAGATGATTACGATGATGAGAAATTCCTGCCTGCCCCATGGACTTAGCTCTCTGTGGATCCTGCACCCAAACTCAACTCTGGCAGATTCCCCCCATGCAAGATGTGTGAGGGAACTGGCGTGTGGGAATAATGCATGGTCTATATCTTTATTCCGTAGCTACTTGGAGTTCGCACAAGCCCGGCTTCACATGCCCCGTTTCCAGGGCGAAAGCAACCTGTAAAACACACACTCAAAGCTGGTCAATGTTCCTTTGTGGGACTGCAAGGACCAAATCTCCAGTTGTGGGAGTTGTAGTCCAGTGAATAATCTGCTCCACGCTCTCTGCGCACTGGATAATGACATGAACTCTTGACGAGCCAGCTAAAGATTGCAAACCCGGGAAAGCGACCTCCTGTTTTCCAGGCTGCCCTGCGCTCCCCGCTGCCCGCTTTTCTCTTTCCCCGCAGATTCCCAAGGGATGTCCGCAGGCACAGGACCCCCGAAGCCCCTCATCGCGGTCTGTCAGGTGACGTCCACCCCGGACAAAGAGCGCAACTGGGTCTCCTGCTCGCAGCTCGTCCGGGAGGCGGCCCAGCGAGGCGCCTGCACCGTCTTCCTGCCGGAGGGCCTTTGATTTTATCGGCCGAAACGTGGAGGAGACCCTGAAGCTCGCCGAGGCCCTGGATGGGGACCACATCCAGCGTTACGCCAGCCTCGCCAGGTAGGGCTGTGTGATGGCTCTTCCCCACGTGGATGGAGGGAGGCAGGAGCAAAGCGGGGGGTTGTGCTCAGTGGGTTTTTAAGTGTGTTTTTCGTCATGACTTTCTTTACCCTTTTTAATACAATCCTTGTTTAATCTTTTTAAATATCTGTACACTTACTGTTTTTAGCTTTTAAATATTTTAATGATGGAAGCTGCCTCAGGTCCTTCCAAGGCGGGTTGGAATATTTTAAATAAATACATAGATAAATGCTTAAAAGGACGTTTTTTAGGGGGATTGTAGCCAATTTTGCCTCTTGTTGTGCATTTCGAAGAGGAACAGAAACCTGCTCCCAGAACCTCCTTCAAAGGTACGCGAGCTGAGCAATCTGGCATTCATTAAATACATTTCCGGCTCCCTTTCCCAAAAGCAGTCGTTGGGCTTCACACAGGGGAGATGGAAGGAGCTTCCCCGAACCATGTGTGGGCTGTGAACTCTTTTGGGGGTCCCTGAACTAAGAAGTGCCAAATGAACTTCCGCTGCTTTGCTTTAAAACGGGATTGTTTCTTTTTCCAGTGTCCAGGTTGGCATCATTTATTCGTAGTGAAAAAAACTAGGCAAAACAAGGATTTCCTCTGAGGCAAGGTTCCCAAAAATTAATAATAATAATAACCATGTGCCGTCAAGTCAGTTCTGATTCATGGCAATCCTTTTTGGGGTTTCCCAAGCAGAGAAGAGTCAGAGGTGGTTTCCTCTTCCCTTCTTCCGGGGTTGCCCTGGGGCTCCTGTGCTGCTTTGGCCCAAGGCCACCCCAAGGCTGGCTTTTCTCCCAGGAGGCCCCGTGGGGGAATCGAACTCCCAACCTCTGGCTCCGCAGCCGGAGACCTCCACCCCTGAGCTCTCCAGCCAGCTTCCCAAGAATTAGAGGCACTGTTTTCCTGCCGAGTGTTCGGGCCCACGATTAAGGTGGAGGGCCAGGCAAACGTCTTTCTCCTCCTTCCTCGGCAGGGAATGTCACCTCTGGTTGTCCCTCGGAGGGTTTCATGAGCGAGGGAGTGATTGGGAGACCACCGGACGGATCTACAACGCCCATCTCCTCCTGGACCCCCGAGGTGAAGGGACTTCCTTCAGCTGGGATGCGGCTGCCCCCCCCCCCCCCACGGCTACCCCAGGTCTCCTTAAATGCCAGCATTTCTCTCTAGCCCAGATCATGAGCCTCAGAACGGCATGTGGCTTGTATGTGAAGAAACATCAGAGCCCGGGAAAGTTAAATGTTTGCACCGTGGCTCCCATAACCTGGTGTTGTGGCCCCACCTGTAACTTTTGAGTTATGCAGTGGCAAAACCTGGGGAAATCCTAATACAGGGCTTTATGGAAGCATCTAATTAATCATCAGGAGGGAAATAAGAGGTTGCCAAATTTGCAGCTTTGATCCGTTTCAATAACACTCTCCGGGTCTTGGAATCCGGACACTGGCTTGCAGGTAGCTCCATCATTTTTTCTGGGTCTCGCAGATCTTCGCAGCTGTAGGTTTAGTAGCCCTGCTGCTGCGGGATTAGGGCACAGATTTATTTATCCCCTTCTGTAGGCCACCTTTCTCCCAGGGAGGGGACCCAAGGCGGCTCGCAGTGTTAAAAAAGAAAGAAAAAGTAATGCACAAAAGACCATAAACTGCAAATTAAAAAGCAGTTTAAACTACAATCATAATTAAAAATCCATGAAGTGGGTTAAAACGTTTGAAACTTCAAAAGCCAGCTTAGAAAATGCCACCTTGGTGTCGGGAAAGGACCTAAAGGGGAGCGTCTGAGGGGCCCTCTTAAAACTAGCCCACCGGGGACAGACCGAGAGGAGGGAGGCATAGACCTGTTGGAGCCAGAAGCTGGCGTCTTTCCCTGCCCTTCCAACCGCATCTTTCTCTGTTTGGCGAGACCGGTCGCAGGAACCCTTGTGGCCGTCTATCGGAAGACGCACCTCTTTGACGTGGAGTTGGAGGGCCGAGTGTCCCTGAAGGAGAGCGCCTTCACTAATCCGGGCCCCGAAATAGTACCGCCTGTCGACACTCCGGCTGGAAAAGTAGGTGGATGGTGGAGGTGGTGGGTGGCCGGCTATTTGGAGCTTTATTTTAAAGCTCAGTGGTTGGGGCTGTTGTTGAGGGAGATTTGGGCCAGGGTCTGTGGCCGTTCTCCAGCCTGTGGTTCTCCCCTGGATTTTGACACCCCCTCTTACCGGTCCTGCACCTCTGTCAGGTTGGCCTTGGCATCTGCTATGACCTCCGCTTCCCGGAGATGTCCCTCACTTTGGCCCAGGAAGGAGCAGAGCTGCTCACCTACCCGTCGGCCTTCACTGTCGCAACAGGGAACCGCCCACTGGGAGGTAAGTCGCTCGGACATCCGTCCCCGTCGTGGCTTTGAAGAAGAACACTCAAGGACAGAAAAGTACATTTGCACCCACCCATTTATTTAAATAAGGCAGTGGTTGCAACAGGAAGACAATTTCTGAACCATGTTGACGTAGGGAACAGAGAACAGGAGACCAGGAGTTCATTAGTAAAATCCATTTAGGAACTAGATTTTCTGTGAAATTGTCGGGGGGGGGGGGGGGGGAAGAAAGAGGTGCAATAGAATTACAAGTTCACATAGGCGACTCAAACAAGTGAGCCAAATGACGTGCTTCACAGTATACCTATATCTTTCTAGTCTGGAATGGGCATCGGGTAGCAGGGATAGGATGTCTGTATGTGGAGAAAATATCGCATCCAAACCCTGAAAACTAGCTTAATCCTGTTTTAACGGGGGGTGCAGGGACTGAGCCCTGATTTTTCGCAATGTAATGGATTTGTTTTGAAATGTGGTGCTGGAGGAGAGCTTTGCTGATACCCGGGACTGCCAGAAAGACAAACAAAAGTGGGTCCTAAATAAAATCAAGCCTGAACTCTCTCTGGAGGCGAAGTTGATGAAACCGAGGTTGTCCTACTTTGGAGCAGACCATGAGAAGGCAGGATTATGTCTGGAAAAGGCCATCCTGTTGAGAAAGATGGAAGGCAGCAAGAGAAGAGGAAGAGAAAATACAAGATGGATGGACTCCCTCAGGGAACCACAGGCTTGAGTTTGTAAGAGCTGAGTAAGACAGTTGAAGTCAAGAGAGCACTCATTCATGGGGTCACCATAAGTTGGAGGCGACCTGATAGCACATAATGGTTGCATTAGGATATTTCGTTCAAGGAGGGCACTCTGCATATGCTCAGACACCCTGCCCATAAAGAAAACCTTTGATCCCTCAGCCAGGTTAGTTTTTGCACAGACAGAGGCAGTCCACTTCCGTGATCATCGTTTGCAGCTGTAATGAGGACACCCCCTGGGGGGGCGGCGGGCGCTGAGGTCCTCTTTTGTGCTCCTTCCCCGCTTCCAGGTGCTGCTCCGAGCCCGGGCCATCGAAACCCAGTGCTACGTGGTCGCCGCGGCTCAGACGGGCCAGCACCACGAACGACGCGCCTCCTACGGCCACGCCATGGTGGTGGACCCCTGGGGCACCGTCATCGCCCAGTGCCAGGAAGGGCCAGGCGTCTGCTACGCTGAGGTCGACCGGGCTTACTTCCGCCGCCTCCGGGAGGAGATGCCCGTCTTTGCTCACCGCCGGCCTGACCTCTACGGCCGGGGTGGGGGGCCGGGCAGACCTACCCGTCCCAGTGACGTCTTCTGCCTGCCCCACCAAGGGGGTCTTGGGGGACGTCTGACCCATCTGCCCCCTTCTTTTTTCACTAGCCAGAGGAGGATTTGCCTTTGCTGGGCTGAATGAGGGGCCCCAGGAGAGCCACAAACGGAACTGGAAGAATTACAAAGTTATGAAGGCCGGAGAGTTGCCCACCCCATTCTCTCTCCGTCCCAGGAAAGCGGCTGTCTGGGCGCAAGTCTCACCCCAGAGGGGCAAACCGGCCGGCCGGATGTGGGGAATCGCGCGGGGCCCATGTGGTCCGAAGGCTGAGCTTTCTGGGAGCCCCCCTGGCTCTCTCCTAGACTGCCCGGTGATCTCCCCTCCAACTAAAAAAATTAAAAATCAATGCAAATAAAAATCAATGTCTGAACGCTTCCGTTTACTGCATGTCTGTGGTAGCGTCCAGTGTTATTTTTGAAATCAGAACTGAGCTTCCAGGTAATTCTGGTTTGGAAAAAATACAGAATGATGGCCTTTTAAGGAGCCAGGCCCACCCACAGCAGGTCCCCGGAAGGCAAACTGAACCCCAAATCCCTGGAGTTTGTCCAGACGATGGCCACTTTTTCTGTATAAGCACATTTGCGTCGTACATCATTTTTAACTGAAATAAATGTCTGGTTTTGCTCCATACCCTGACTTCCTGTCTTCTGCAGCACTTCAAACGAGGTGTCATCTCGTGTTTTTAAAAGAGGTGCTGGTCTTGGAACCCTGTTTATATTTGATGTTGTCAAACTGCTAGCAAAACAGCAGCTAGAAGAAAGAAAGGAATGAAGAAAATAAAAATGAAGAGCAGAAAACTAATAGTATAGACATGAAGTGTATGGGAGGAAGAGAGACAGATGGAGAAAATTAAAAGGAATTAATTTGGATTCTTTTTTAAGGAGAACGGCGGGATAAAAATATTTTGAAGAAAGAAAGAAATAAGAATTGAGGAAAGAAAATTATCAGAACAATAAAGAGATAAAAAGGCGTCACTTAAGTCTTCAAAACATTGTGGCTTCAGAGACACATACTGGACCGGCAGCTTTTAGCTGAGTGGGTAAAATTTGGACCGTTCCACCGAGCCTTTCACGTGATGGGATGCAGCTTTCCCATTTCTGAAAGGTGTTCCATTATCCTCCTGTATTTTATTTCAGTATTTGTTCCTCCATGTTTTGGGGTTGGTATTTGTTCTGGACGTCGTACTGTATTCCCCTCTGGTCTAGCAGCTAGGATTCCCTGCTTTTCACCCAGATTGGCCCCAGGTTCGACTTGCAGTATGCTGGATAGCTCTCAAGGGTTGAGGTCTCTGGCCATAGAGCCAGGGGGTTGGGAGTTCGAATCCCCACTTGTTCCTCCTTGACAGGCAGGGGCTTGACTTGATGATCCAGAGGGTCCCTTCCAGCTCTGCAGTTCTAAGATTATTTTCTACGGTCGTATGTGAATGTCAGGCACTCGGCAAGCGGTTTTGGTATACCTCTACTTAATGAAATAAATCTTTAATAGCCACATAGCTGCATTCTGTGGCCAGTCTGGAGGTCTCTTTGTGTTAGCACAACCACATACAGAGAGGAATAGCTCACACACACACCACCAAGCCCAAGTCATTTAAGCACGACTGTTAAAAGATTACACACACACACAGAGGTGAGTTAAGGGACCGACCGCTGCCCTCCCTAGAACAGGAGTACCAGTAAAAGGCAGATGGTTTTTTTTATTCTTATTGTTTTGAGGAAAAAACAAAGCTACACTGGGTGTTCCTTAAAATAAAATAAAAATTAATAATAATACAGAAGTCACAGGTTTTACAGAAATTTGTGCCGGAAATGTCTCGAAATAACAAGGGGAGGGGGTGTGACTGTGTGTGTGTTTAAAGGGGTGTATGGAGGTGGGGAGGGAGGGAGGGGGGGGGCAGCCAGGCCTTTGCTCTCTTTGCTGAAACACCCGGAACCGAGTCAAGAGCTCGCAGGCGTCCAGTGTGATCCTTCAGACCAAGCCCAAGAGAACTTGCGAGGAATAAAATTGGCCCAGGAAAGGTTGAGGCAAAAGGTGGGATCAAGTAGCGTGGCTTCCTTAGGCTCTACCCATTTTAGGCTGCAAGGGGTGGCTGGCGATGCAGCTGAAAGCCCACAACACCCGGACAGGGGACCTCTGAATCCTTCCCCACCCACCCCTTTCCTCTCTCATCTGGTTGGAACTTGAAACTCATCCAGTGTCAAAACCACACGACGCGGACGGTGTCCCATGGCCAGTCCCGACTCAAGAGGAGACCCACTGAATCAGTTGCTGAATGGGAAGGTCAAGGGTAGATCAATCCTATCAAATGGATCTATTGCCTCATTGGGATTATCAATTGGATTTAGTGTCTATTCCTGCCTCCTTTTTTTCCCTAGATGGGAAAAGCGATTGATGAAAATAGGAAACACTTTTTTTGGGTTCCACTTTTTTTTTTTTAAGTGCAGAAAGGTTCGCCCCGACGGGAAATATCTCAGTGGCTGCGTGAAGAGACGGCTTCGTCACATTCTTCTTCACGCCTCGTTCTCAGAAATGTCTTCCCGCAGGACTAAGGGGCCAGAAAGTAGAGGCAGTCAAACGGGGCAGAGAGAGCAACGAAAGCCAACGTCAGCATGTCCTGAAAAAAATCAGCGCAGCGGGTCTAAAAACTCTGGCCCCAAAGTCGAGGCACAGAAAGCCGCGGGCTTTCCTGAACACCCACCGCCTCCCCCCCCCAGTCCCTTTCCGAATCTTTTGCCTTATTTCGTGAAGTCAAACAGAAACCAAGCGCCACCAAGAAAAACACAAATCCAGAAGGAGGGCTGATTTTCTTTCTTTCCTTTCCTTTTTTAAAGAGAAAAACAATCCCTTATACAGATTTGACTTGGAGGGTTCGACAGACATTTTCTCCCCACAGTGCGTGTCAGTTCGTTGCACGGACTCATTTAAACTGTTTTACTTTTAAATAAAGTACGGGTATGATTCTCCCGAACAAATGGAGCGCAAGCACATCCCCAGGAAACTCGGTGGCACCCGGTTCCTCAGGATGCAATTCAAGGGGGGGGGGGGGGGGCGCTAAGACAGACCTGTGGCCGTGTTACCAAAACGTAACAGCACGCTTGCAGCCCACCCATCCCATAATAAACCCCATGAGCGCCCTCCATCCCAAATCCTCCGCCTTCACCCCCTGCCTTGGGACACACACCCCCCGAAACGTCTCTTAGTGACTCCCAAAAGCTTGCCCTGAAAGAGCAGAGCGAAAAAACGATACCTAAAAAAGACCGGAGGTGAAAACGCCGCAGGGCTTGACTCCGTCGGCACCGAAGCCCCAGGTCTCCTGTGCGCCGGTGGTGGTGGTGCTAACAGTCTTTGCAAGATCCGGAGGGCGGGGGGGGGGGGGAGGTTTGCTGGAAAGCCAAGGGGAGCCGCCCTGCCCCGCCCCACCCCGAGGAGCGTCCCCCTTCTCTGTTGTCTTTGGAGGCAGAGGTTCCCTCGACTCAACGTTGAGGGAAAGGCACACACAGTGGATCAGAAGGGGGCCGGGGGGGGGGGGCTCTCTCTCCACTCAGGGATGGGGGGGGGACCCTCTGGCTGGCTTCAGTGCCCCATAGCTGGCTGGGCTGGCGGGACGTTTCCAAGCCCAAGAAAGCACACACAGAAATGGAGATCTGGAGCCGGGCTCATACGGAGCCGGAAGGACCCTCGCCCTCTGCAAAGGGGGATCCCCTTTCCTTCCCGACCAGGTCCCTCCGTCGCACCTCCATTCCCGAATCCAAGGCATAACAGTTCCGGACCCCACCGGGCCACTCCTGGCGTCACCTTTCAGATCATTGCTACATAGAGGGTTGGGCAGGTAGCCGGTCGAGGGTGCCGACCCTTTCTGGCCTCTCTCCTGGCCCACGCCGGCTCCCACCCTGCCTTCAAACTCACAGTTTCCGAAAGAAAAAAAGAGACCCGAAACAAACCAACAACAACAAAAAAATAAACACACTGGCACAGGGTGCTCCCCATCACACAAACAGCAACGGTTAGGTTTGCTTCTTGCTTTCTTTCCTTTTTTTTTCTTTTCTTTCCGTTTTACTATAAAGAGGCCAGGCCAGGCCTTGCCTTCGGGCCACGCCACCCCTGCCTAGACCCTCCTGGGCAACGGTGGACGTTAGGGAGACAGTTTAAAAAAGAGAGAGAGAGAGAGAGAAAGAAAGGGGGAAATGAGAGACAGATCAAGAGCACAAGAGAGAACGTGACAGGGTGACGGAGGCGAGGAGCACCTCTTGGCGATGCTCAGCCAGCCAACAGGGAAACAGGCCCCGGGTCGACCTTGAAAGAAGGAGCGCAGGGGGGGGGGGAGACCCCCAAGAATTTTCCATGTCTCAGTCCCCGACCGAGGGGGGGGGGAAGAAAACGAAACCAGCGGTAGCAGACACCCTCACGTCGAAACGGGTCTTAAAGCCGCCGAGCAGGACGTGGGATAAACTCAAGGTTTCATTCCTTTGCGGTATCATTTTTTTCCTTTTCCTTTTGTTTTTTTAAAGAAAAAAAAAAGTTTGGGGAAAAAAAAATTCACCCAAAGGAAAGCCAGAGACGACGGGGGTCGCAGGAGAGAGAAGGGGGGGAAAAACAAACAAACACCACCCACAATTCCACCACCGGGTTCAAGGCGCCGTCTGGAGCATCAAGTTCCTTAGGAGTTTCTGGCGGCCCACCTCGTAATCCTCCTCGTCCACGTTGACCAGCAGCTTGATGGCCTCGTGGCCCACCGCTTGCTTGAGCGAGTCCGTGATGAAGACCCCCTTCAGGGCTTCCAGGAGGGAGCCGTTGATATAGTCACGCCAGAAGGCGTCCAGGTACGTCAGCTCCGAAAACTTTATGTCACAGATGATGGAGCCCAGGTCCCGGGATTTCAAGATGGTGTTGGCCTGGCTGAAGCGCTCAAACTGGCGCTCCAGCGGGTCCTGCTTGTTGGAGAACACGTTGCCCTCCAGAGCTGTCTCGTGCTGGCAGTACTCTGCTCGGACCCGCAGGCGGATATCTGGGGGAGGGAGAAGGGAAAGAAGGACGATGAGCAGCACCCGTGGAAAACAGCCCGGGCGGGCGCTAAAGGGTCAAGAAAGCGGTAAGAATCGGGGTATCCCTTGGGGTGAACGGACAAGAGAGACACCACACACACCCCGACAACAGACAGATCAGCATACGCGAGTGGAAATTAACGCAGGAAAAAGGGGTCATCTCGACGGCCTGTTTCTGTTGGGGAGTTTTGACAACCTCGCATGCTGCCTTTAGTAGGTTTGGATGGGACGCATGCTGCCTTTAGTAGGTTTGGATGGGAGGGACCTTTTCTAGGCTGGGGCGCCTGTCAATCTGTCCAAGCGCTCACCAATCGCTCTCTCCCTGCCTCTCCATTCAAAGACGGCTCCGCCTCTGTGCTCTGTGCTTTTCCCGCTTTTTTCGAGTCTAGAGGGAAGATCATTTTTAATGGATACTTGCTTTTAATTATTTAATTGTATTTTAATGAGCATATAGTTTAATTGTTTTTAATCTTTAACTTATTACATTTTTAATTCTGTTCCTTTTTATACTGTGAGCCACCTTGAGTCCCTTTATTGGGGAGAAAAGGCGGTATAGAAATAAAGTAAATAAAACAACAACAACGAATATAAGAGTCTGTTGAGGTCTGTTTCTGAAAAGCAGTCACATTTGTCAGTGTCCTGTTTAATTTGTTTAATTGTAAGTAATGAAACCTATTTTTTCTACTGTTAATGTCTCAGAGCGAGGCATTGAGACTGCTAAGTGCCAGTGAATAAGAAAAAAAAAAGGGGGGGTGAATTAGTCTGGGGAACTTGAAGCTACTCTACTCTGTGAATCCCTGCAAGAGGAATTTAAGCCCGAATTCAAAACTCTGCAACAGTTTCTATCCAGAAAGGAGGATGAGGACCAGAAGAGGTACAAAAGGCAGGGAAGAGGCCGATTTTCATTCCTGGGAGGGCAGTTTGCCATGGGTCCCGGGAGGGGCAGATCCTCCCATGGCCCACACAGGGTGTGGGTGGGTTTGATCTCCTTAGGCCTTCTCCAGAATAAGGGTATTAAACCCCCTGCCCCCCGTGTGGGCCACGGGGCCCTGGGATCCAGGAACTGAAGAAGCGATGTACAAGTGGGATGTAGATCTGACCCGAGACGGAGCCATGGAGGAAGGAGACTTGAACCAAGGCTGTGGCTCCGTTTCTTTCTCCCCTTGTGGCTGCTAAGAGGGGCCCTGAGTCTGCTGGGAAGCCACACGAGGACACCGGCCTTGCCCTGCCCCCCCCCTCCTAGAGCATGGAAGGTTCTTTGGGTTCTGGGAGCGACCCACGGCTCGGAGACAGAGCTTGGATTCAGCTGCGTGCCCGGAGGCAAACCGGCAGGCTCTCTGGGTGCGGCCTACGGAGACCACCCTCTTACCACACGTCTGTTTGTCCTTCGGGTCCGGCGTCACCGACTTCCTCCTTTTCCGCTGGTTCCCGAGGAAGGCTCTCCCCCCGGCTAGACCGCTTCATACAGATCTGGGGGCCCGAGGAGGAGCAGCAGACCAAGGGGTGGTGGGGAGGGCACTGGAGATGGGAAAAATACATGTACAGCTCAGAGGGTGGATCTCCCAGGGTCCTCTCTAGGAAGGGGAAAAGATCCACCGGGGCCCCGCTTCGCCAGCTCCCCCCCCCAAAATCCTCCGAATGAAGGCCAGTGAAAACTAGTTTCAGGATCATCAAGTTGCGAATCACCCATGCCTGGTTTCCTGCCCCCCCCCCCCCAGCCTCGCCCTAACGGGTCTCCCTCAGTTTGGCCCTTTGGAGACCCCCCCCCCTCCAGGCAACATCACCCAGACGAAGAAAAACACACGCAAAGTGGTTGCCTCCCTATTGCCCACTGGTTCAAAATCAAAACCTAGCATTTCTGTCTCAAATTTAGCTTTCAAGGAGGTCAAGTGAGAAATTAAAAACACATCCCCAGATTTAGAGGGAGACGTGGAGCCTTCACAGTATTACAGGATTATTATTTATTTTTATTTCTTTAAAATATTTCTTACCCCACCTTTCTCCTTATAAAAGGAGAGGTGAAAAGAAACCATGATGTTTTGGCATCCATGGAGTGGATTTTAATTTATTTAAATTTTTAAAAACCGGGAAAGCTTCACTCTATAAGCAGGAGAACGCCAAGGTCAATTACATCGATTCCATTAAAAATTTTGAGATTCCAGCCGGGCTCAACATCCAGAAGGTAGTAGCTGCTGCTGCTACAAAAACTCTGCCACCCGACGCCAGTCCCGTGTTCTGCCTTTACGGGGGCTGCCGATGTGTTGATATTTCTACCTGCCTCTAAAGATCAGAATCAACCTGGCATGAATCAATTTCTCTTAGCCTAACCCACCTCTCGGGGTCATTGTGAAGGTTTTAAAAAACCAGGAGGGGGAAGCACCAAACAGATGACACTGAGCTCCTCAGAGAGAGAGCCTCTGAAACTCAAAGGTTGATCAGCCAAGCTGCTTCCTGCCACCAGCCTCATGACCCTTGCACAAGATCAAAGGGGACCAGACCCCGATAAAAATGTTAGGGAACATTTTAGGGTGTCAGCGGTCACTGGGAACCCCTTTCTCTTCCCTTCCCAGCTTCCAAGAAGCACCCCAGAGTTCTGCTTACCGCTGGGACAGAGAGAAGCGGCTCCGAAAGCCCAAGGAGATGATGGCCAGTGAGAGCCGCTTCTCACCACGGCCTGCCCCAAACATGGCTTCTTTGCTTTCGCTTGAGGCGAAAGCCACCAGGACAACAGGCAAGCGGCCGCAACGGCCCCAGTAGAAACCAGACCCAAATAGAGAGAAAGCTTTCAAGGAAGGAAGGAAGGAAGACCCTCTCGGCAAGGGATCGGGGCCGCCCGCCCGCCTGTTCGTTCTCACCAGCTTTGTGTTGGTGGGCAGGGACGGGCTCGGAGCCGCTGTGGGTTCGTGGCGTCACGTAGCGGATGACGTCTCTTCGAGGTACTTGTCGACAAGGTCCGGACAGACTGCGGGACGAAAAGAGACGGGCGTCAAACGGGTGAGGAGGTCGCCGAGGTGGGATCTCAGCGCTGGAAGAAAAGGATGATGGGGATGATCTGCCCAAGGGCAGTGGGGAAAGAGCTGATGCACAGCGGCAGGGGAGTGGAGGCAGGGGAGAGTGGGGCCACAGGCAGGCCAGAAAAAGACCGCTTCCAAGGGCCGACCAGCATAGACAGGAGGACCCAGGTGTATCCGCAGGGGGTCTGTTCCAGCCCCACCCACCGTGGATGCTGAAAAAACGCAGACTACAGCAAACACTGTTTTAATGGCAATTGCTATACCTGGCATGGTCTCTGGCTCCCTCTAGTGACCTGTTCTCATACCTTCAACTTAAAATACAGTGGTGCCTCGCTAGACGATATTAATCCGTTCCGCGGAAATCGCTGTCTTGCGAAAACATCATCTAGCGAAGCATGTTTCCCCATTGGAATGCATTGAAATCTCTTCAATGCGTTCCAAGGGAAAAGTCGTCGTCTTGCGAAGATCGTCCATAGGGAAACATCGTCTAGCGAGCGCGGGTCCCCGTTGGAATGCACTGACAGCTATTGACCGCTAGTCAATGCATTCCAATGGGGGAAACCTCATTGTCTAGCGAAAATCGCCCATAGGAGACCATCGTTTTGCGATCGCATTAGCGATCGCAAAAAGCCATCGTCTAGCAATTTCCTCGTCCCAATCGTCTAGCGAGGCACCACTGTACATATATTTCTATGATTTTTCAATGTTTTCAGACTGTGGATAAGTGAATCAGTGGATACTGATCCCGTGGATAAGGGGGTCCTGCTGTATTCACATACATGTCGCTCCTCTGCCTGGTAGTAGCAGGTTTTTCCAACCGCAGGGTCGAAATGGGTGGGATTTAAACTGTGGGATGGGAATTGACCAGCCTGCTGTCTTACGTGGCCCAAACTGCCAGCTGGCCACCCCCTGGAGCCCCACCGCTGACGGCCGGAAGGGGGACGCCGGCTCTGGCCCCTGGCAAGGCCCTCGGTCTGACCCTCAACCAGGAGCGGTAAACACCCCCTTCAACCGGTCAAAAGCAGCCGAACTCTGGAGACCGAGAAGACAGGGGCCATCACGTCCACGTTCTGCCTTGGTGAGCTAGATGGAACCTCCATGTTCAGAGGCCATCTATCTCAAAGGCCAGGGGAGAGTGAACCTGAGGGCAGGCCCTCTCCTCGTCTCCACCTTGGGAGCTTGCCAGGATCCTCACAGCTTCCTGGGGTCCCTCTGGAAGGACCCCCTGGGCTTTGGCCGGACCCCAGCGAGACGCGGCCTGGGTTTCTGGATCGGCTGGCCCGAGAGGGTGGCCCGGGCTCAGCGCCCTTTGCGTTACGAGACACGGGCATAGGATGGGGGCAGGTGCCTGGGCGGACCTACCAGCCTTCCTCCTTTTCAACGTGACGTAGGGCAGGAGGTCGTGGCGGGTGATGATCCTCAAGAGCTGAAGCACCTGCCGGAAGTTCGTCTCGTCGCAGCGGCCCTGTCTCTCCAGCGCCAGCAGAAAGTCCCGCCCGCCTGCGGATCATGCCCCGCTCGTAGTCGTCGATGACGTCCACGAAGAGGAAGGACAAGACGCGGACGTCCCGGTGGGTCAGGTGGGTGCCCACAATGTCGAACATCCGGTGTAGGGCTGTAGAGGCCGTGCTCCCGGTCGCCCTCCTCCTCCGGCCAGGCTTGCTGGCCGCTCCGTTTCAAGGCGGCCATGGCGGCCAGCACGGGCCAGCGCCGGGCCGGGACCCCCCGGTGGCCGCGGGAAGCGAGGCGGACGTAGGGAGGCGCTCCTAAGGCTGGAACGCTGGAAGAGAGAACGGCGAGATCAATCCCGAACTCCAGGCACCAAGCAGGGCCAAAGGCCACTTTCGTTTTAAGGTCTTGGGGTGCTTTTTGGATCCAAGGTCTTATGGCCGGTGGCTTGGCTTTAAGAGTGGCCTTTCCACCTTCTAGGAGAGGGAAAAAAGCCTATGAAAATGGGGGAAACCCCACACCCCCACCCATCTGGACATGGGGAAGGGAGCGTGGGAATCCAAGCAGGGATGGACGGGGAACACAGGAGGTAGAGATTGGAACTCAAGGCCAGGAGGCCCCCACCCTCATAAACAGGGAATATACGGCATGGGGAGAGGAGAAGAGACGAGACAAGAGATATTTCATGCTGCAAACGGGTGCGAGTTTGCAAGAGCTGAGCAGGGCGGTTGAGGACAGGATATTGTGGAGACGGCTCATCCGTAGGGTCGCCATGAGAGGTGATTTGATGGCACACGATGGCAATAAGAACAACCACCGAGACAGGCAGGGCCACACAC
Source organism: Intellagama lesueurii (assembly GCA_037013535.1). Taxonomy (NCBI): domain Eukaryota; kingdom Metazoa; phylum Chordata; class Lepidosauria; order Squamata; family Agamidae; genus Intellagama; species Intellagama lesueurii. Next base: position 1,220,533 of record JBAJHW010000022.1, read on the forward strand.
CAAAGTTCTTTATCTGGCCTGGAAACTCCCATCCACACAGGGTGGGATATGTGTGAAAAAACCACGTCCACTCAAGTCCCCCCACCCTCCTCAACTCCTCAAGTGGTCATAATTGACCAGATAGGCGGGATATAAACGAAATAAATAAATAAATAAATAAATAAACTCCACCGACCCAAGGAGAGCCGACTGGTCAATCAGCTGTCCGGTTGGGCCCCTGGAACTCCAGACCCCTCGGCCTGCACGGCCGGCCGGCCAGCCGGCCAACCTGGGGGTGTTCCCCTCTCCCACCCACCCTCCCTGCCCAAACATCTCTTTCAAGCCAACTTCCCTGGTTCTGACCCTGATCCCGGATTATCTCTGTTTACGGCCACACGCTCTCCGCCTCCGACCACACGCGGCTGCTGCTGACCTAGTTCCCCGGCTTCTCCTGGTCTCCGCCGTGACCCTGGCCGGACAGCCGGAGTTCAGGTTCCTCATTCCAACCCCTCTCAACATTTAGAGACGCCGAGAATTAAACCACCCCGCGGGCGAGCCTTTCTGGGAAAGGCCACCTTGTAAAGGGCTCCCGTTTGGGTTAAGACTCATTCCTACAAAAACCTCTGTCAAACAACGGGACTGTTTTTGAAACAGATCCAATGCCGCCTTTCTCCACCTGGCATGCTTCACAACTTCTGTTCCCATCATCCCTGGGTTTCATGAGAGTTCCTCCCAACAACGGGCAAATGGCCATTATTAAGATCTGCTAACAAGCTTTCAAATTTCCTTTCCTCCCCACCCCCACCTCAGCAGGTACATCGGTATCGACCTGGTGAGACTACAGAGAGCCCGTGTGGTGTAGCAGGTGGACGAGGCCTCAGGAGGCCTCCTTGAGGACTGGAAAGCTGTGAAATCGTGAGGCCAGCATTGTGAAAAAGTTACTTTATGGGGGGGGGGGGACAACTTCCAGAATACCCCCAGCTAGTATGGCTCCTGGTCATGCCAAGAGGAGATTTCGGAAATATCTCGTCCCATAAACATGAACCACTGGAGAGTCTAAGGGGGGGGGGGGGGCAACTCAGTCTTGGGAGGGGGGCAGTAGGGCTCTACAACAGGGCCTGGCACACAGAGACCGTCCCCTCAGCCGGCCCTACTGCACGGATTAGGGGGATCGTGGCCTTGAACCCGGGGCTCTACGCTTTGAGCCCCTGGCCCTTCTTGCACCAGCCGCCTTAGCCGACTGGCCAACCTGGACTGTTCCCTCTGCGAGGCACCCCCTTCCCGAGGGATCGGGCAGAGAGCGCCCTTCCCTCCTTTCTGAGAGAGAGAGAGATCTCTCTGGCTCAGGACACCAAGGGCAGGATCCTGGCCCCTTTCACAAGCAAAGAAGCTCTGCCACAGTGGCGTCGAAATTTACTCTCGCTTACGTCCACCCGAAGTCGAATGAAGAAAACAGGGCTCCCTGTGATGCAGCCCGAAACACAGCATGGGAGAAAAGACAGCCACGGGGGAGCCAAAAAACGGTCCTCAGAACAACTTTATGGAGTTTTTTTTTCCTCATAGCCTCAACGGCAAACACATCGCACACTAGAGGTGGGCCTGCCAAAATATGTATTTCACAAATACTGTAGATAGATATTGCAATATTCAGCCATTGTAGTCTAAAGAAGACAAACTAGCCTGTCTGGAGAACAAAAATTGGTCAGCGGCTAGAAAGGAGGTCCCCCCCCACATATAGCTCAGTGGCTTAGTTATCTGGCTGCGGAGCCAGGGGTTGGGAGTTCGAATCCCCCACTGTACCTCTTTGACAGGGGCTGGACTCGATGATCCAGTGGGTCCCTTCCAGCCCTCTATTTCTGAAATTACTCTAAGATTATTATTCCTTGACAGGCCCAGAAATTCGGTCACGCTCCACACCAAAGGCCAGGTCAGTCAACAGGAAGAGAGCCGACCGGCCAGCCACAGCCTTGCTCTAATTACGTTAATAAGCCACATGAAAAGCAACGGAAGAGAAGATGAATCACCAAGCATGTCACTTCAAGCTCGGAAACGCAAGTTAGCATCTGCAGAGGTTGTACTCACCGTACGTCTTCTTGATTCCCTGAGGTTGCCTCTTCGCCACGTTCACACCCCGATCCTGCGCGGCTGGTGGAGCAGAGAGGGCAAGGTTTAAGCAATCAAAGTCTCTAGTCCACTTTAATCTTACTTTTTAGTTATTTTTTTAAAAAAATGATCCAAGCACAAACAAAAGAAAAATAATTGCCCCGGTCAAGGGACATCACACACAGCTAGAGCTGAAGAATAACTTCATTCTACTTAAAGCTATGTTTTCAGTGTATGACGCTAGAGGAACCTGCTTCCAGAACAGCTGCCCCACTCTGTGTCTGCTTTAAAAAAGAAAATACACAAGAACAGGGCCAGAAACTACCCAGCAAAACTCAGAATAAATCATCTCTTTTCTCCGTCCTGATCAAGGACAGGTTTCTTAGCCCTTAAATATTTTTATACTCTCACAGATCTACAACCATTTTGATGAAGGTGGAGAGATCTTGGCATAGTCGCACAAGGCTGTCAAAAAGACTCAAAACGCAAACTGTGTATAAGCCTGACTATCTGTTGTGAAAGACTATTAAAAAAATTCAGCAATGAAATTTTGGCCGTTTGTTTACTCCCCTCCCGACAGGCTTTTAATTATTCAACTCAATCCAAAAGGCTAACTTTCCCAAGCAGCGAAGTTAATAAACTTTAATAAGTTTCTAAGTTTCGACACAGCCCCCAAAAAGCCAGCTCCGCAGATATAAAGCTCTCTCTCATAGGCAGATAAACCCAAAGGAGAACATTGGAAAATTAAGATGCTTGTCATTTGGACTTTTTAAAAAAAAAAAAACCTGGTAATGATTTATCTTCTCAATTTCCACCAATTTCTCTCCTGTCCGCCCGACGGCTAGGAGATGTGGATGGGCTTGTTCCAAACACGGGGAGGAAAACGTTCCCCAAAACTGGAGCAGCGAGTTCGAAACCTGGCGATTCAACGCCCTCCTGCAGTGTAGCTTCGTCCCTGTCAGTTCCTTTGCTCCACCTTTATGCTGCTCCATAAGAGAGGAAAAAATAATTAAGGGCCAAGAAGCCTGTCCCCCCTCCCCCCCCAAAAAAACCCCACATGAGTGGGGAAGCCCCCCACCTACGATCCCTGCTGACTCAGCAGCTTCTCCTCCTTCCCCCCCCCCCTCACTCGCACCCCAAAAGGGGCAGAAACACAATATCTAGGGCAGGCACAGAAGGGTGGGGGGGGTCAACCCTCAGCCGCACCTTGACCCCCCCAAACCCCACTCCTGGTCTGACCCCCTGACCCTCAGCCCATCTCCCCCCTCCCCTTTTCAAGACTTGGGGGGGCAACTTGAAAGAAAGGGGGTTTAATAAGGCTTCTCCCCCCCCCAATTAATAAGGCTTCTCCCCCCCCAATTAATAAGGCTTCTCCCCCCCCCCCCACCGCATATTCCCCCCTTCTGACATCTCTCTCCCTAAGCGGGGCGGGGACTGTGGGGTGGGGGAGGGCTATTACGCCCCCCAAAGGCCCCCTCCCTCTGGACAAAAACGGGGGGGGCTGTCCCAAATGGGGGGGCAGCCCTCCCCTCCCGATGAGGGGGCCCCTCCTTGCCCCTGGGGCTGGAGGCGGGCGTGTTCCCCCCCCGTTCCTCCCTTCTCCCCCCCCCTCCCGCTCTGCCCCCCAAAGCCAGCCCTGCCCCCTCCCCGGGCCCCCTCCCCGAAACAGCCCCCCCTCCTCCTCTTCTTCCTCCCCCCCCTCCTCTTCCTCAGGGCCCGGCGGGGCCGGTCTAGGCCGCCCTCTCGCTCACCCCTCTCCTCAGGGCCCCCCTCCCAAGGCCGCCATTTTGGGTCCCTCCCGTCCCTCTGCCCCCCCAACCCCACCCCCGCCCCTCCCCCGCCCCCGGTTCTGACCGAGCCTCGGCCGCGGCTGGAGCGAGCGGCACATCCGGGCCACCGGCGCCTCCCTCCTTCCTCGGGCAGCGCTGCCCACATCCGGGCATCCCTGACGCACGGGCGCCCGCCTCCGCCCGTCCTTCCGGCCCGCTTCCGGTCCGGCGGCGAAGCGGGCGACGCCATCTTTGGTAAGGGAACGGCGGGCGCGAGAGCCGGCTCCGGCCTGGCAGCCATCTTTGGTAAGGGGCGCGCCGGCGGCGTCAGTGCCATTGGCGATCTTGGGAGTTGGCAGCCATTTTTGCGTGGAGGGAGAAGGGCAAGTTATCCTCTCCGGGCATTTGTAGTTACTGGAAACGTTAATTCCAGAAAGAATGAAAAAAGAAAAAGGCTCTCTTCCCAATTCGAGACCAGGATGGTTTTTTTGGTCTATGGCTTTTAGCCCTGAGGTTGAAAAACAAACTAATAGACGGTGACCACCATGCCTCTGAGCACGTACAGAGTGCTTGCATATTTATATGTGTGTCACGGCAGAGGAGCACCATAGTCATCATTTTGAAAGAAACACTTCCGAGAACCATGCCTTCCAGCTATCAGCGCATATTTCAAACGCTTCCGTCTTTTTTTTTATGATGATGTTTGCAAACGTCAGCTTGTTTAAAAGTCCACGGGAGGCCAGAGTCGGCTGCCCTTGGGAGGCCAAAGCACAGCCCGCAAAGCAGGCCTTAAAAGCACAGCCAGGGGGACAAAAGCTGCACCCCTTCTCAACCACTCACCACTGGCCCAGTGGGGTAGCCCCACCTTGGGGGTGGTTCCCAGAGGTTATCGGACTACAAACTCCCAGAGATCCTGGCCAGCAGAGCTCGGGGTGAAGGCTTCTGGGAGTTGTAGTCCGAGAACATCTGGGTGACTCAGGGCGGGGAACCACTGCCTAAGAGAGAGCAACCCGAGGAGCCCACACCTCATACAGAGCAAGGGTCCCGGGGGCAAAAAAGAAGGGCCATAAATTCACCAGGAACCAGGACTCGGAAAGAGGGAGAATATCCGCTGAAGGCGCAATTCTCACCGTTTGATTCCTTAAACCAAACGAAGAGGGCCTGTCCCAGAGATGGGCATTCATACTTGTATTCATCATTCCCCCCCCCCCCCCGCCCCAGCAACTACCAGGAAAAGATTACACGATGCATTCATTTTTTAAATTAAAGGTGACAGTCCTGAAGGATCTAACAAGACGTCTAAGGTCAGCAAAGGCTAATTTTCAAGAAGCAGCAGGAGAAGAGGAAGTCTAAATGTGAGATGGACTGACCCTCTAGAGGACACCACAGGCGTGCGTTTGCAAGAGCTGAGCAGGGCTTTTAAGGACAGGACATTTTGGAGATCGCTCCTTCATAAGGTCGCCATAACAACAACAACCTTGTTTATAATAAACTTTTTTTCTTTTTTAATTGCAAGCTCAGTCTCTTGAATGTTTGAGGAATCACAGGGTAGGCACGTCCTGGAGCCTAACGATAGCGTGTTGAGTAAATTCCCTTTTGTACCGAAAGTAACGTCTGCAGAACATTACACGTTACTTCAAACAGACATGCGCTATTAGAAGTTATCTGTCTGTTAATTTCATGATGGGGGGGGGGAAATAAATGCTTAAGCGCCGGGCTTCTCAACATTTAGGGAGACGACTTCTGGGGTACTACAAGTCCCAAAATCCCCCAGCCAGCCAGGCCACTGGGTACTGTAGTCCCCCCCTCGCGAAACCTCTCCAATTCTCCCCCCCACCCCCAAAAGCGACGTGATTGGAGCACGGACCCCTTTTCCGGCCGGACCGGAAGTAGGGGGGCGCCCGACCCGGAAGAGGAGCCCGGTAACCAGGAAACGCCGCTCGGACTAGGCCGCAGCCAGCCGGAGCGCCATTTTCGGCGGCGATGGGTTCCTCCAAGCGGCACCGGGAGCGGGGCGAGGGCTCCGAGGACCCTCCTGGGGCGCCTCCGCCGGCTTGCTCCTCTTCCTCCGGGGCGGCGGCCGCCACCTCAGCCGCCCCCGCCCCCGCCGCCCCCGCCGCCTCGTCGTCCTCCTCCTCCTCGTCCCGCCACCGGGAGCACAAGAAGCACAAGCACCGGAGCAGCGGGAGCGAGCGGCGGAGCAAGCGGAGCCGCAGCCGCAGCCGGGGCGAGCGGGGCAGCCGGCGGGGCGGGGCAGCCGGCGGGGGCGGGGAGGAGGCCTCCTCCGCGGCCTTGCCTTCCTCCTCTTCCTCCCGAGGAAGCCGCGCCGCCGCCGCCGCCGCTTCGGGGACCCAGGAGTCCGAGACGGGCCGGCGGACGAAGCGGGAGAAGCGCGACGACGGATACGAGGCCGCCCAGAGCTCAGGTGGCGCCAGGAAGGGGGACGGCAGAGCCAGGGGGGTTTTGAGAGAGAGAGAAAAAACAAACACCCTCCTTCTTTGGACTACAACCCCCAGAATCCCCCTCCCCAGTTTGGACTACAAGGCCCAGGTTCCCCTCTCGCCCCCCACCCCCACCCCCGACACACACCCCTTTGGGGAAGGCAGGGAGAAAGAGGAGGAAGGCTCCACCCGAGAGTTCTTGGGGACTACAGCGTCCAGAATCCACTGGTTTTGGACTACAACAACCAGAATCCCCCACCCACCCACCCACTCCAGTTGGGACAGGCGGGGGAAGAACAGGAAGGAGGCTCCACCAGAGAGATTTCTTTGGATCACAGTGCCCAGAATCCCCTGGTTTCAATTACAATACCTAGTATCCCCACACTCACTCCTCAGGCAGGCAGGGATAGAGAGAGAGAGAGAGAGAGAGAGAGAGAAAGGAGGTGACACCTGAGTCTTCTTGGGACTACAGCACCCAGAATCCTCCAAACGGCCCTGCAGGGCCGTTTGGGGGATTCTGGGTGCTGTAGTCCCAAGAAGACTCGGGTGGTGCTTCTTGCCCTTTCTCTCCCTGCCTTTCCCAAGTGTCTGTGTGTGTTGGCCGGGGGGGGGGGGGGACGGGGGACCTGGCAGTCTGGGGCTAATCTTCAGGTTCGGATCCGGGCCTTTCGCCCCCCCCCCCGGCTCTCATTTTCCTTCCCCTCCACCTTGAATCTTGCTAAGGGGAGACCCTCGGCCCTCTCGGGCGGGCGGGCGGGCTTTCCTAACGGCCCATCCACAGAGTCGAGAGGAATTCGCTTCAGGCCGGGGGGGTGTGTGTGTGTGGTGTGTGTGCGTGGGGGTCTCATGGGACACCCCTGGAGCAAATGAGTCCGGCTCTCTGCTTTTCCAGAGCGGGGCCTTTCATTCGCAACGTGTAACAGCCTTCCCAACAATTTAGGTTCCCGGTGGGTGGGTGGGGTGGGGGAATGTACTTTAGTCGTGTGTTTTGTCGTGTCGTCCGACTTTCCACTGAAAACGTCGCAGACGTTACTCCGGATTGGCAAAAACACGGAGGTTGCAAGTGATTGACTTCTAAGCGGGTGGCGGTGAGGTTGCAGCTGTTTAGGGCGTCATCATCCTCAGGGAGCGAGTAACCTCCGTGTCGCCTCTGCTGAGCCGCCTTGGGAGAAATTTGGGATCCGGCCAGGACGGGTGCTCAGTTCGGAGCAGGAACGGAACAATTCGGGCACCCCGAGAGCAGGGTCCAGGTTTTCTTCCTTTGGTTCGTTCGGTAGGTTGGTGAGTAAAACCTCTGCTCTTTCTTCCCAAAACAGGCATCACCTCAAAGTCCAGCTCGGGAGACGCTTCCCTCAGCATCGAGGAGACAAAGTGAGTGAAACGGAGACCCAGAGACGCCCGGGTCTCTCCGTATCCGTGGCAAGCGCAGAATTGCACCCGGGGGGTGGTCCGTGGACGCCTCGGTGCACGCGGAATTCAATGTGTAGGGCTACGAGGGACTAAGGCTGGGTCAAAACGGATTGTAGGCGTGGTGCGGTGGAAGAAGCTCGGTTGGGACGTCGGGGGTGGAAGACGTCAGCTTCTGCCTTCGCTTTTCCAGGGGAGAGGGTGAATGAGAAATGCCCGCCCAAGCACGCTGTGGTTCCTCCAGGGCCGATTTGATTTATATCAAATGGGTTTACATTTTAAAAATTGGATTTTTTTGACAATTTAAATAAAGAAGTAGATTTTTTAAAAATGGAAGTCATCAATTAAATTATTTTGTTTTGTTTTTTTTAAAACCCATTGATGTTTATCCACCCCAGGTTCTGCCGACCACCCTGTAAACCACTATAAGCCCTGTTTTAGTCCTGAAGGGATCTGAACCCGGACAAGACGGAGGTCCTGAGGGTGGGTGGCCCAGACGTTGGTGGTTTGGGAAACTCCCTCACTTTTGGGGGGGGGGTGACTCACCACAAAGACTGAGGTTCGCGGCTTGGGGGTAAATTTTGATCCGGCACTTACCATGGAAACTCAGGTAGCGTCAGTGGTCCGCACTGCCTACTTCCATCTTTGGCGGATCGCCCAGCTGCGTCCCTGTCTTGATGTCGGGGCCCTCACCACTCTGGTCCATGCGCTTGTAGTCTCGAGATTAGACTACTGTAATGCGCTCTACGTGGGGCTACCTTGAGATTGATGCGGAAGCTTCAAATGGTGCAGAATGCGGCGGCCAGACTTCTTACTGGGGTGAGAAAACATCAACATATCTCCCCCACTCTGGCGGCCTTGCATTGGCTACCTGTTTGTTTCCACATTGATTTCAAAGTGTTAATGATGACATATAAAGCCCTAAATGGTTTAGGACCTCGATATCTAGCAGAACGCCTCCTCCCACCTAGATCTACCCGTATCACTCGCTCTAGCCAGGAGGGGCGGCTGAGGGGCCCAACGCCGAGGGAGGCCCAGAGAGAAAGAACAAGAAAGCGGGCCTTCTCGGCAGTGGCCCCTGGGCTCTGGAACAATCTCCCCCCAGAAATTGGCCTGGCTCCCTCGCTGGGCGTTTTTAAGAGCCAACTTAAAACCTGGCTCTTCAGACAGGCCTTCCCTCCTGTTGATACCTATTTCGCCATCCTCTAGTGTAGTAATATTGTTGTTTTATTTTATTTTAATACCATTGTTAGCCGCCCAGAGTAGACTTCGGTCTAAATGGGCGGGATATAAATTAAATTAATCATCATCATCATCATCATCTGCTGAGCGGGGTGTGATCTCCCCACCCTAATTGCCTCTTTTCTGTTTTCTCTACAGCAAACTTCGTGCGAAACTTGGATTGAAGCCCCTGGAGATCAATTCGGTCAAAAAGGGTAGGCCCAGGGGGTCCAGCTTTCGCACCTCTCTATTTGGCTGCCTCGGGGACTCCAGTCCAGGAGTGGGGAGTTGTTTTATGCTGGGCCCCAAAGCTAGCCAGAGGGAGCGCATTCTGCTGAGGGAAGGGTGCCCCTGGCCCACCTATTGGGTTTTTTCCTTGGGCTGTTCAAGGTTATGGCTGGTGGTACGAGACGGCTGTCGGAGCATTTAAGGGTTTTCTTGAGCCACTGAACCCTTGCGTTGTCTTTTTGAAAAACAAACCAGCAGAGGCGCTTCATCAGGGATCATACGGTTGTTCCCGGGGTGTTTTCTTTGCTAATTCTGTTTCTGTCCAACTTCAAGAGGGCCTCGAGTCCGTGCTCCTGTGAACTGCGTGCGTGAGAAATTGTTCCCTTACCAACGTTCCCTTACCAACTTTTATGTAGTAAAAGTCCATGCATATAGAAAGCTAGTGCCTAAGGGGGCTCTGCCATCAGCTTTTTTCTCCCTGACATGCTTGTTTTCCGAGTATGACAAGTCTTTTAGAACTGCTAGGCAGCTCAGGGGTTGAGGTCTTGGTCTCCAGAGCCAGAGGTTGGGAGTTCAATTGCCCACTGGGCCTCCTTGACAGGCTGGACTCGATGATCCCGAGGGTCCCTTCCGGCTCTGCAGTTCTAAGATTACTATTGTTGTTGTTTGCATGAAATGTCTAGTTTGCAGTCTGAAGTGATGCAGTTTAGTCAAGGTACCGTCTGCATAGAAGTTCTGCTCCATCACCAGTGCCTAGTTTCCTATTCCCCCCCCCCCCCAAAAAAGCGAAGGGCCTGAGCCCTTGGCTTCCATCCTGCTGTTCCTACAGCCGCCGCCTCCCTGGTGAGGAGGAAATCTTTGGCCCTCTTCCTCGAGGAGGGCCACAGCTCTAGAGTCGAGCTCCCCATCCCGCTGGGGCCTGCTCCCCCCGGGGTCTCTCTGACTGAGCAGAGGCCCCCCCACCCCAAAGGCTCTCGGGTAATCTCTGTCGTCTCCCCTCCAGAGACGGGCAGCAAAGAGGACCCTGTGGCGGCCGACGTCATCAACCCCATCGTGCTGAAACAGCGAGAGGAAATCCGGGAGAAGCTAGCGGCTGCCAAGGAGAAGAGGCTCCTTAACCAGAAATTAGGGTATACTGTTTCTCACGGCTCGGTCTGCACCAGGGTAGCGGGAGGAGGAACAGAGGCAGCCAGAAGCCCTAAAAGCTGTAGTCTGGCATTCGCAGGGAGAGCTCAAGCTGCCTGCCTTTGGTATCCAGGAGAAGTATGGTCTTTGGCATCCAGTTTTGAGCCCCGTACCTGATTTGCAAAATATCTGGGAATCTTAATCTTTCCCCCCTTTCTGGTTCTTTTTGTCTGGAAAGAACAGAGGGAGGATCAAAATACATGTCACGTTTTCGTATGAAACATCAATATTCTGACTGCCTTAGCAACATCAAACGCTTGGTTCACAACCTCACATATAAGAATTGCTGTTTGGTGTACACAGGAAATTTCAAAATAGAAAAGTCAGTCTCGTGAGTGTAAAGTTTGGAGTGTAAGTTTGGAGGTGAATTATCTCAAGTGAAGAAGTTTCCGTAAACACAACATGTTGCTTATTAAGTCACGGTGGAACCCTGGATGTCAGCGTTGGCTTCTTAACGTGGAGCAATTTGCCTTCCTGCGGGGTGGTTTCGGGGGGCGAGGGGTGTCTGAGCCTGCAGGGGTGCTCTTGGCAGTCTCAGGGTGTTTAAGGCTTCCGGCATTTGGAAGCCGGGTTGCCCCTCACTCCCTCTGGCCTCCTTCCCGCAGGAAGATCAAGTCGCTCGGGGAAGATGACCCCTGGCTGGACGACACGGCGGCCTGGATCGAGAGGAGCCGGAAGCTGCAGCAGGAGAAGGAGATGGCAGAGAAAAGGGTCAGTGCCGGGGGTGGTCCTCACGCCTCGGGACTCTAAACCCGGCCTGGCTGTTGTGCTGTTGGTTGTCCGTTTCTGTTGCCCCTCTTGGGGTTGCCTTCCTTCGTCAATTCCTCCCGATCCACGTGGGGCATTTTGTTTTCTAAGTCTCTTTGGAAACAAAGGTTCTTTTCACTTGGTTCTTGGAAACCTGACAGCGCTCTGAGGCTGGCCTGTTAGGAGCCTTGTGGCGCTGGGGTTAAGGTGCAGTCCTGCAGCCGAGGCTCTGCTCGCGATTGGAGCCCGAACCCGACGGGCTCAGGGTCGGCTCAGCCTTCCGTCCTTCTGAACTTGGCAGATCGAGTGCCCAGCTCGCTGGTGGAGAGGCCGCGTGCAGCCTGCGTTGTGAAATTGTAAAGCGTCCAGAGGGTGCCTTAAGCGCTCTGGGGCGGTGTCTAAGCAGCACGCTTTGCTTTGTTACGATTCCCTGTAAGCTGAAAGGGCACGCGCTCTTCTCTTGGCCTCCGTTCTGTCCACACCAAAGAACACCTGGACAAATTAGAGAAGAGTTCTTTGACAAGAGATTGGCCCGTGTAATTCCCTAATCGAGCATTTGGTTGCCAAATCTGGAATCCCGTTGCCAAATGCGCCGCCTGGAGAACTGCCCCCTCCTGTTGCCAAAAGCCTGACATCTGTCTCCATCCTTTTGACTGCGGTGAGGAGAAGGCCCTGGTCAGTCAGGTCGCTTAGGATGCCCCCTTGTGTGTGTGTGTGTGTGGGGGGTTGTCTCTTTCACATGCGCATCCCCGTCCGTCAAGCGCAGGTTCATTTTTTCTCGAATTGTTCCCTCCGTTCCTTTCTCACGACCGTATCCTTTCCTCTCTCTTTCCCAGGCCAAGCTTTTGGAAGAGATGGATCAGGAGTTTGGGGTCAGCAGCCTGGTGGAGGAAGAATTTGGGCAGAAGAAGAAGGTGAGGAAGAGGAGGTGGGAGACCATGCGGTCCGAGCCGCTGCCCCCAAGCTTGTTACGCAGAGCTCGTCAAGTGTCCCGGTTTAGCCCACTCCCCCAACCAGGATTGGGCCTACGCTGCGCAGCCATCGGTCTCTCTGGCCGAGCGGCCCTTCTTGCAGGCGCCCCCGAGTGCCTCCCGAGAGGCTGCTTGGGAGGGAGAGGAAGCCGTGGTCTGGGTTGGGTCCTCACACCTGCTTTCCCCCCTGCGCCCGACAGGTCGGCTACAGCGCCCGCGATCTGAAGGGCCTGACGGTGGAGCACACCATCGATTCCTTCCAGGAAGGGCAGACGGTCGTCCTGACCCTCAAAGACAAAGGTGGGGACAGAACGGGCCCTGCCCTGTTTCCTTTGCAAGCAGCTGTCCTGTTTGGGCTTCGGGCCTCCTGGAGTCTCTCCCCCCTCCCCAGGCGCTGGGGTGCCCTCGCTCACAGCGGGAGGGGTTGAGCAGTTTCCCAGTTTTTGTAACTGTTTTTTTTCCCCCTGCCGTTCTGCCAAATCTTTGGATGGCTCTCCAAAGGTTCTGTTGGTATTTCAGACAACTTTCAGCTAAAATGTTCTGCCCTTTTTGTCACCCATTTTTGGCCCCACCCATGCGGGGAACGGGGCTCCCTAGAAGCGGAGGTTAGCTCTTGAGTGGCAGAAGGGTGCTCCCCCTTCCCCCCCTCCCCTCCGGCTCATGCCCCCCCCCCCGGTGCCTTGGACCGGGGTCCGCCTGTGGCTGCCAATACCACGCTTGCCACGGTGCGCTGCACGGCCACCCTTAAGGGCATCGGCGAAGCAGAGGGCGGGACTGTGACCCTGCCAGCCTCGCGCTGACCGCTGGCCTGCCCTCAGGTGTCTTGGAGGAAGAGGGCGGGGACGTCCTGGTGAACGTCAACATCGTGGACCAGGAGAAAGCCAAGAAGAACGTGGAGCTGCGGAAGAAGAAGCCGGATTACAAGCCCTACGAGGAAGAGGAGAGCGTGGACGACATGGTGATGGTAAGAGAGAGCGGCTGGGCTGGGGAAGGCTTAATGAGATTTGACTTCCGCATTAGAAATGGGAGAAGGCCATGGAACCAGCTCTGGAGAGAGACAGGAGGGGCTGGAAGCAGGCAGGGGCTTTTCCTGAAAAAGGGCACAGGTCCGATCCTGGTAGCTCATCCCGTGGGACGGATGAAGCCGCAGCAGGTCACCCGAGAGACCTTTCTGTGCCGGCCTCTGCGCACAACCGAGAGGCGATCTTTTGCTTCCCGGCCACCTTCGGTAGGCAGAATTGCCACGCAGGGGCCCGGATTCTGCGGGGAGCAAGAGAGGCTCGGACAGGAGGCGTCAATCCTGGAATGGCACCGTCGGCTGCAAAAGCAGGAGAGTCCTTCCTGTTGCCACCCAACGCCTCCCGTCTGCGCCCACGTGTCGGAGGCTGGAGTCTCACGGCTGCATTCCGCAGAGCGTGGCTCCCAGGCCGACTGCCTCCTTCAAGGCCATTTCCTTGCACGTGGAAAAGACTTCCCGACGTCCTTCCCCCCCCCCCCACACCTATCCTCTCGTTCCCCCTCGCCAGCTCAAGCGCAAGAACATCTTGTCCAAGTACGACGAGGAGATCGAAGGGGAAAAGAAGAAGTCCTTCAAGCTGGACTCGGTCGGGATGGCCGACGGCTCCTGGGAGCGAGAGCTGCAGCAGATCCGGGAGACCCTCCACCAGCGGGCCCAGACCCTGGAGCTGCCCGAGCTGCACCTGGCCTCCGAGTACTTCACCCCGGAAGAGATGGTAAGGGGGAGGCCGGGGCGCCGGGGCGAGGGGGGGGGGTCCTCCCAGGCCCCCAAGGCGGCACAGGAGCATCGCCGGGGATTGAAGGTTTCAGTCGGTGGCTCCAAAGCATTTAAGATGCCGTGGGTGGCGTCTGTTGGCCTGCCGGTCAGCGTTTGACCCTTGGGCCAAAAATGTGCCGATGATGATGAGGATAACGTTCCCTCCTCCCACGTTGTAGGGAGAGCCTTTTACACATACACAGTGAAGCAGAGAAAGGCTGGCCGTGCCTGGAATCACAGAGCCATCACCATGAAAGCGATCACAAAGTCACATTTTGGTTGTAAGCCGGCCAGAGGAGTGGCTTAACCACTAGATGGACGGGGGCGGGGCGGGAATTAAATAAAAGAAATCTAGTCCAGCCCTCTGCCAGCACAGTAAAACCCAGAGCTTAGCAGGCTTCCTCCAACCGGTCTTCTCACTTTGCTCTCCAAAACCCAAAACCCGCCTGCCCCCGCAGCGCAGGTGTGGCCTTAGGGTTTGTCCGAAAGGTGTGTGTGTGTGTTTGCCTGCAGGCGGTCTCCACCCCATGGGCCTCCCTGCGTTGTCCACCTCTGTCCAAGGAAGGGAAGAGGTTTCCGGCCCAGAAGGGCGAGGAGGGGGCTGGGCCCCACATTATAGAAGGGGGAAGGCTTTGTGATGTAGGGAGGAGGGCAAGAGGTGAGGGGTGTGAAGAGGGAGTGGGGGGGGAGAAGAATCATGATTCTCCCTCCCACACACGGCATCAGATCCTGTTCTGGTCCATGGGATGGGAGGATACCTGGGCAGTTGGGGCTGGCCAGCCAGCCCGCCTGCCCGCCCGCCCAGCGGCCCACCCCAGGTCTGGACCTGCCTTCTGATGCTCCCTTCCTTCCCTCCCTCCCGCAGGACGTGACGTTTAAGAAGACGAAGCGGCGGGTGAAGAAGATCCGCAAGAAGGAGAAGCCGGTGAAGGCGGACGACCTCCTGCCGCTGGTGGACGAAAGCCGCGAGAAGGACTTTGGGTCCAGGTGGGGCCGGGCTGTGGGGTGAGCGGGAGGGGTTAGGGTCTGCCATCCATGGGAAGGTTCAGAAGCGGTTGCGGGGAGCTGCCTCTGGAAACAGAGGCCTCTCCCAGGCTGAACTGTCTTCCCTGCCCAAGGACAGCCCATCCGTCGGGGAAGGCTGGCTTTTTGTTCTCCTGCCCACACGCCCCTGCGAATCCAGGCTGGGTTTTGCTCCACATTTTCCCGGACGCCTCTGCCTTCTGCCCCACCCAGGGTCTTTTTCTCAGCTGGCCTGGTTCCAGAGACGCTCACCCATTGGTACTCTTGAGGGCTATGCCCAGCCTCAGCTGGGGGGATCCAGCGCCTGCCCTGCTCACCTGCACACTCCTGTTAAACCCGCCCTCCTCTCGCCTGTTAAGACCTGCTGCAGTGTTGAAATGGGGGGGGGGGGGATTCCCCTGTGCTTGTTACTTTGCGTTAATAATTTTTGTAAGGGGGGGGGGAATTATGAAAGAAAGGGCATAAAATCTGGAAAAATTCCCACCGACAATACATCTAAACGTCCCTTTAAAAGGACCTTTTCAAAGTGAATAGGAGAAATGATTCAACGCAGGCAAAAAAATAATAATTCTGTCCTGCTCGTGTTACTTTAGAAATGTCAGCTACGTCCACGTTACACCGCAAAGTAAAACCCGTTACAGGAGTAACTAGATTGCTTGTAACTCACCACCTCCAGGCTCCTCCAGCCAGGGCGTTGGATGGGCTGGGCACGGGGCGGGCTCTGCTTCATCTCTCTTCTGTGGGGTCCTCCAGGGCTCGTGGCCGGGGCAGACGGAGGGTCATCGCGGCGGAGGAAGAGGATGAGAATGAAGACGGCTACGCGGAACCCAAGAGGAACGGAGCAGCCGAGCAGCTGCCCCCGTCCGACGACCTCCGGGTGGAGAGGATGGACATCAGCAGCGGGGAAGACGGTGAGGAGGGGCTCCCGCCCAGCGCTGGGGAATCGTTGGAAAGAAACCGGGGGCAGGTGGGACCGACGGGGGGGGACGGCAGAGAGGCCCTGCCTTCAGGGAAAAACGACATTGGAAAACTGACTGGGAGGCGGGGAAGCAAGGACGCCTTAACCAGCGGCCTCAAATCAATTTTATAGTTTTAATTCTTTTTTTAAAAAAATATGTAATGTATTGAGTTTGTGCTTCTGTTCTTTTTAATACTGTGAGCCAGCCGCCTTGAGTCCCCCGAGCTCGGGAGGAAGGCCACCTATAAACGAGACAAGCAAACGAATGATCCAAGTAAATAAATAAAGTATGCAGGACAGGCTCTAAGGCCCCTTCCGTCCTGAACAAGGGGAGCGTTAACCTAATAAGGAGGCTGGCAAGGGAAAGGTGGGACCCCTTGACTGAGCAGAGGGCGAGAAGGGGACGGGCTGGAGAACGCCAGGGTCTAACCTGCCATTAAGACGGGGTCCCTCTGTCTCTCCCCCCGGCACAGAGGATGCTCTCCAGGGCCCCGACTCTCCCGCAGCCCTGGAGGAAGACGAGGCCGAAGAGGAGCTGCAGAAACAACTGGAAAAGGGGCGCAAGCTGAGGCAGATCCAGCAGCTGAAGGACAGCGGGGAGAAGGTGAGAGGCTGGGAGGGAGCCGAACTGCTGGGGGGGGGGGGGATGACGCTCCGAGGCGCTTTGAGGTCAGTCCCCAGGAGGCAGGAAAGCGGGCTCTTTATTCCCTGTTCTGTTATTTTCGTTCAAGGGCAAAGCTACAGTTTGTATTTTTCTGTAGTTCTTTTTTATAAGGTGTTTTTTTTCTCTCTCAAAAGGAGTTGTTTTGTTTTATACCCTTTACCATGATTGGTTGATTGATTTAAATTGTTATTTTACCCCACTTTTCTCCTTACAAAGGATTCAAGGTGGGTTAAATTAGTAAAAAGACCATATTTAAAAGCTAAAAACAGTAAGTGTACAAATACTGAAAAGAGTCAAACAAATACCGTACTATAAAACGGTAAACAAAATCAACACAAGGAACACACCTACACAGCAACAAGGCCCATCCATCCATCTATAAACCCCACTCAGGCAGAGCGAGGCACTCGGGGAAAGCTTTCCTGAAGAGGAGGGTCTCTTTGCTTCCTTGCGGAAGGACAGCCAAGAGCGGGGGCCAGGCTGGCCTCCAGTGGCAGGGAGTTCCAGAGCCTCTGGGAGCAGCCACCGAGAAGGCCCTCTCCCGGGTCCCCACCAGACATCCTTGTGAAGGTGGTGAGACCAAGAGAAAGGCCTCCCCTTTCAACCCTCCCGGGCAGGCTCATAAATGGGGATGTGGTCCTTGAGATCGCTTCGAACCAAGACGTTTAGAGCTTTATAAGTTAGATGGTTTCTCATGAACAATTCCAGCATAGCCTTAGACATTTATGAATCATTCAAACGACTTATCAAACTTTTAAGCATAAACCTTCAGCCGCGATCTTGTGCTTCTAAAGCTAAGACCATGGGGTCTGCAGAAGGGCAGGATCCGGGGTGCTCAGTGCAGGCAGCCCTAGAACTGACCTCTGCATCCGTGGGGTCCCTGGGCCGCTCCTCTCCTGGAGACTGGGGGGGGGGTGTCTCGGGGTGACTGAATTCCTTCCCTGACCCCACTTTCAGGTGATAGAGATTGTAAAGAAACTGAAGACCAGCCGGAGCCAGGAGGATGACGACGAGCTGGAGAGGAAGGGGGCCATCGTCTTCAACGCCACCTCCGAGTTTTGCCGCACCCTGGGCGAGATCCCCACCTACGGGCTGGCTGGCAACCGCGAGGACCAGGAGGAGCTCATGGTAGGGGCCGGGCCGAGAGCGGAGTCCCCGGGAGAAACAAAAAACCGGGGTCTGGGAGAACAGGCCCAGCTCCTGTCTGCCCCGGCGGCTCTCCCTCCTTAAAAGCGGGAGGCTTTCCCAACCCGACCGGAGACGCCTTCATCCCGGCCTCTTCTCCTCTTCCAGGACTTTGAGCGCGATGACGAGAGGTCAGCCGAGGGGGGCTCCGACTCGGAGGGCGAGGAGAACATCGGGTGGAGCACGGTCAACCTGGACGAGGAGAAGCAGCAGCAGGACGTGAGTCGGCCGGTCTTTCTTCCCTCGGATGGGGTGGGGTGGGGCGGGCCTGCCCCGCTGGGCTCCGGGTGGCGTTCCCGAGCGACCTCGGCTATGCCGGCGACGGGCGTTCTCTCCCGCCACCTGGCCCGGCTGAGCTTCCTCTCTTTCTCTCGGGCGTGCAGTTCTCCACCTCCTCCACCACCATCCTGGACGAGGAGCCCATCGTCAACCGGGGCCTGGCCGCCGCCCTGATGCTGTGCCAGAACAAAGGTGAGAGGCAGCTGGCGGCCACTGGCTTGCCATGGCGGCGGGCAGTGTGGCTCTACTTCTCGGGTAGCAGGAGGAAAAGGGCACCGCCTGGCAGGGGTGTTCTGGCAGTTTCTGGAGCGTCCCGAGCCCTGGCTCCCATTCCAAGGCTGCTTGTGCACCCGTGGGATCTCTCTCTCTCTCTCTCTCTTCCCCGACAGGCTTGCTGGAGACCACGGTGCAGAAGGTGGCCCGAGTCAAGGCACCCAAAACCCTGCCGTCCGCCGTCTACTGCATCGAGGACAAGATGTGAGTGGTCCGGGCAGGGTTGCCAGAGTGGAGACGGGGGCGAGTAAATTTTCCACGGTGTCGCCTCTTGTTAGAGACCAGGGAGCGCTCCAGCCGGTGTCCGGGCCACGGGTCATCCCAATGTGAAGCCCAGAGGGAACTTTCTAGGAGGCTCAGAGCCCCGTCTGGATGGGGCCCTGGAGTCCTCCAGGGTCGTGGGTCTTGTTGCAAAAGCCACACAGAACCAGACCTACCAGGCAGGGCGTCCTGCACCGCCATCGCCTGCGCAGCCGTCAACCGGAGGTCCTCCACGAGGTTCCAGGTTTCAGCGGCTTGCCATTCAGTTTTGCTTCAAACAGATTTTAAAACAAAACAAAACAAAACAACTCCTGGGAGAAAATATGTCCACATTCTAGACGTAGCGTTTGTTTGTTTGGCCCTGGGGTCCCTGGGGGTGGGATGTCTACCAAGAGATCAGCTTGTTTTGGGGGGTGGAAATCCTTCGGAGAGACCAGGCTTTTTACTTGCCAGCTGATAAGCCCCGTGGCTGTGGGGACCGTGGGGTTCCCGCTGGGTTGTGGGAAGACGGGAAACCTACACCGAGTAGGTTTTGAAAGCAGCAGGAAAAGAGGAAGGCCCAGTACGAGATGGTCTGGCTTTGTTTGTGTGTGTGTGGGTGGGTGGGGCTCATTCAGAGGGTCAGCATCCATCAGAGGCCACTCGATGTCACGAAACACACCATGGTAGCCCGGCTGCCGACCTCCTTAGGAGCCTTGCTGGGGCAGGTGGTCAGAAAGTTCCCCACAACTGACTTGGGGCAGGTTTTCTTTTATATCCCCTGGCACCCTCCTCTTTCCGCTGCACGGTTCTGTAGAAATGTGATGTTTCGGGGGATCCAGGAGACCTGGACGCTGAGAAGAAGAAAAACCCACAGTGCGAGGGTGGGTTTAGGACAGCCGGTCTCTCTCTCTCTCATCCCCCTCTTGCTCCCCAGGGCCATCGATGACAAATACAGCCGTCGGGAAGAGTACCGGGGCTTCACCCAAGACTTCAAGGAGAAGGACGGCTACAAGCCGGACGTCAAGATAGAATACGTGGACGAGACGGGGCGCAAACTCACGCCCAAGGAGGTGGGTGGGTGGGAGACTGGGGCTCCCCTTCCTCGTCTCCAGTGCCCGGTGGCGGCTCGAAGGCACGCCTTCCGGCCCGGTGGGAGGGAAGGTTTCTCGGCCAGGCGGTGGCCCCGCTGAAGGCGTGTCGGACGGCCCGGACAGCTCGCCGGGAGTAAAGCTGACTTGACTTGATTTTAGCGGCTTTGCCCGCAAATCGTGGCAGCCACTCTCGTGGAGAGGCTCCCCCCCCCCCCCCCCGTCTCCGGTTGCCAATTCGGACATGGCGATTTTGCCGACTCTGTTTATAAAGCTCGCTGAGGTTGTTGGTGGTGGGGGAACAAGCTGGGAAGCCCCTTTTTTAACGGCCCGATGGGCGTTTCATTGCGTCACGCAAGGCCTCGTGGCAAAGAATGTGGCCTGGTGGCACAGCCCTCACAGTCTCTGGCCTCAGGGCGTCGGGAGACGTTCCCGGCGTGCCTTCCCCGCCGCCTCAGCCCCTCACCCTCTCTGTGTGTGTGCCCCTCTTTTTCTGCCAGGCTTTCCGGCAGCTGTCCCACCGCTTCCACGGCAAAGGGTCCGGCAAGATGAAGACAGAGCGGCGCATGAAGAAGCTGGACGAGGAGGCGGTGAGTGTGGCCGGTGCTTTCCCTCCGACCCCCTGGAGGACACCCACAACTGGGGCCCTGGAGAGCCTCCCCCTTCCGTGGGTCTCTCTGCAATGGCTCTCCTCTCGTGTCCCGCTCTCTCACTAAGACGTGGGGGCATGAACCGGTTTGGGGTCTGGACCTACATCCCAGCCATCCCATGGGGTGCATCGTGGGGGACCAAGGGAGGCGAGCACCCTCCCCACTGCCGTGGGCTTCCAAGCCGAGTAGACCTTTGGTCTAGATGGGCAGGATAGAAATCCAATCAATCAATAAATAAACAAGACCCCGTTTCCCTCTCCCTGTCGGCTTTTCTCCTACGAGGGAAGCTGAGCTGGGCTGAGTCTGGCAGCGCCGGGCGAATCCCACCCTCGGGGGCCCAGGGGCTGGATCGGAAGGACAGGCTGGCGGTTCGTCCTCTCCAGACCAGAGCAGGGAAAGGGCGACTGGCTGCTGGAAATCACTTCTCCGTGCCTGAGCCCGGGTTGGGCAGCCTCCCGCCCCCCCTCCCCGTGTTCCAGGCCACAACCCAGAGGGGCTGTGGCCAGGGGGGTCTCGCCCCAAGCCTCTCGAGAGGGCGCCGCCCTGTGTGGCCCTCCCTGGAGCCTTAGCGATGGCCCACGCCCAGCACTGATGGGAAGCCGCCTTGCCTCTCCTCCTCCCACAGCTCCTGAAGAAGATGAGCTCCAGCGACACCCCGTTGGGCACGGTGGCTTTGCTGCAGGAGAAGCAGAAGGCCCAGAAGACCCCCTACATCGTGCTCAGCGGCAGCGGGAAGAGCATGAATGCGTAAGGACGGAAGGGGGGCAGCTTGTGGGGAGGGGGGAGGCCTCCCTGCAGCAGCGGCTGGATCAGGGCGGTTCTCTGCTCCTGCTCTCGGCCCTTCCCGGCTCACCTTCTCCTTGTGAAGTCAGCAGAACACGGCCCATGAGGGAGGGGACTCTCCCCCCCCCCGAAAACCCCATGCTCTGTTTCTTTAAAAAAGGCCCTTTTAAACCCTGAATCGGGTTCTGTGGAAGGGGAAGGGGCGTTCAAAGGGCGAATCCCACCCACCGGATGTCGGGGCGAGCTCGTTCCCTCCCAGATTGGAGAGGGCAGCACGGCTCAGAGCCCTTTAGAGGTTTTCGCAGGGACTGGATTGAAGCAGGTGGGGGGGGGGGGGGGAGACAGGTGGGCTCTCTGGGATCAGGGACCCCTTCCTTCCTGCCTCCCAGCTCCTCACAAACCTTTCTCTGCCTTCCTTCACAGAAACACCATCACCAAGTGAACACCCCCCCCTTCCCACTGCAGGAGGGAAATACCTGCTCCTCGCTGGGGCTCGGCTGTTCTGGGGGCACCCAGAGGACCTCCATCCTTCTCTGCTCGTGGGAGCCTTTCGAGAGGGGGCCCGCCGGCACTCGCTGTCTTCCCCACTTCCCGGGAGGGCGAGGGGAGCCTCTGTGTACATAGTTGTGAAGCTGAGTTGTGAGCCTCGACCTGTTTTCTTTTTAAAATCTGTATGTGAAATCAAATCGCCGAATAAACGCAGCTCCTTCCGCACTCGTGGTCAAGCCTCTTTCTTCTGCCAACACAACACAGACAAGTTCTTAAATGCCTTTAAACGGCATTAAAAAAAGAGAAGGATCGGCTTGCCAGCAAACAAACACAGAGCGATCTGCCCACTATGCCCTTATGCTCTGCTTTTATGAGCACGATCCTAGCTCATTATCTCTATTCTGCAAACGACCTAAATAGATTAGGCAAAGGGTTAAATAACTGTAGCTCTGCTGGTAGTCTCTTAACATTTATTGAAACAAGGGTCCGGCAAACAGAACAGCCGCATTCACTCCTCGGGGAAGAGACAGAAGTAGAAAGGAGCCTGAGCTACAGCAGATGCCCTGAAATAGGAACAAGGGCTGAATCGGCAAAGCTTCCAGACCCAGCGCAGTCTATCCTAGCACCCCTAGTCCTGCTGGCGCTTGGGTGGCCATCTCACCGGCTGGGCTAGCTATCTGGCTTCTGCTGCAGCCCAGCCTGCAAGACCTAAGGCTTTCAGAGAGAGAAAAACCAGCCACCACTCCCGTTCCAAAATGATCTGCACATCTCGGACGCCAGCGGCCCCTGCCCAGGGCCGGACCACACCAGCCGCTGCGGTGCCCCCGCCACGTTCGGAGAGCCACGTTGACTGAATAAGGCAAAAGAGAGAAGGAAGGGAAGGAGGAGCAGCCGGCGTGGAACGTGGCAGGCCTCCAGTCCAGACGCCATGGAGAGAAGATCCAGGAGGCAGGAGGCAGGGCACCCGGCCGTTTGCTGCGTGCAGACTCCTGGCCTCCAAGGGCAGCTGCTCTGAATGCTCGGGGGCCCCGCTCGGCCTCTGGGAGAAAATACTCAACAGATGGACAACCACACAGCGAGTCCCCCAAAAGCGAACGAAAGGAGGAGGCCCGAGGCTGAGAAGAGGACAACCTCCTTTGCCACCTCCGTGCTACTTCTCCTCCTCTTCCTCCTCTTCTTCCTCCTCCTCGGAGCCGCTGCTGTCCTGGCTCTCCGCATAGTCGTAACCGGCCCGGTTGGTGTTCACAAACAAGTCGGTGTCGTCCTCGGAGTCCTCCTCCCCCGTGGAACGTGGCGGGCTTTGCCCTCCTTCCCGGCTGGAGGGAGAAAGACAAGATGGGGTTGGCCGGGCTGGCGGCTCTTCTCCGGGGGTGCGCGTCTCCTGCTTAAGCCGATCCCGCTTTCCAGCCTGGCAGCGCCCCGTGTTTCCCAACCTAGTTCTGCTCTACGACACTTTAGGTCTAATGGGCTAGACGTTAAAATATGGTTTGAGAAGCTAAAACAGGCACGCCTGGCTTTTTCCCAAAGGGACTCCGAAGCTGATATATCGGAGAACGGCAGAGCTGGAAGAGGGACCCTCTGGATCATCCAGTCCATCCCCTGTCAAGGAGCCCCAGTGGGGGAATCGAACTCCCAACCTCTGGCTCCGCAGCCAGAGACATTAAGCCGACGGCTAAGTGGTTAAGGCATTCTGGAAGGTCCCGCTCCCCATCATGATCAGGAAGGTCTGTCCAGAAAGAGCCACCCCCCTCCGAGTTTTTGGCTCTGAGAGTGCGGTGCAGGGGGTTCGGCTGCGACTCGGGCAGTCAAAATGCTAGTCCTTGCTGGGTGACCACGGGCAAACCACCCTCTCTCAGCCTGTCCTACCTTACAGGGTCGGTGGTGAGGAGAAGGCAAGAAGAGGAGCCTTGAGCTCAGGGGAAGGAGACCAGGGCTTTTAACAGGCGCAGAGCCTGTGCTTTCCAGCACCCCGAACTCAAAACCACAGCCAGGGACCAAAGGCTTGGAAAAACCACGTTGGAGTGCATTGCTTGGACCAGTTAAGCCTCCCCCATCACGGGCCTCCGACACCCAGATCCCCCTGGGCCTCAGCAGAGAAGCGCTCAAGGCCAGTCCAACAACCGACGGCCTGAAGAGGCCACCTCTTCACGACAGCGACAGGAAGCCTGAGCGGTTACGTCCATCTTCTGCCCTTCCCCGACCCTTCCCCGGCTCTCATATTCACCTCTCCTTAGGACGGCCTCCGTGAGTTCCAGCCCCTTCCTCTAAGAAAGCTTCAGGCCTGCAGAAGGAAAACAAACGGGTGAAAGGCAGCCGGAACACACACACACACACACCCGGCCTCCCGGCACCCTTGGTCAAAGGGACACAGTGAACAGTTTGGAGAGTCTGCGTGATTTCCTTTGCTGGCCATAGCGGGTGGAAAGTGCACCCCGACACCATCCAGAGGTCTGGACGTGGCCCATTCTTGGTTTAAAGTGGGGGTTCCCCTAACTTTTCGGTTCCGTGCCCCCTTGCTGGTTTTTAAGAAACCCTCCCACCTCTCCTTTGCCATCATCCTAACCAAAACAAAAAAATAGACAAATGAACAAATACATTTACAATGTTAATACACACAAACACTGAGTGATTTTTTTAAAAAAATTAACTTCACGTTACAAAAATTGGAAATATCGCTGTTCGGGCTGCTAAAATATGTATTTTTTTAATGAAACGTGCACCGTCTCTCACACACCCCGGTGAAAGAATCAATGATCAAAAAGGATCCGTAGCAGCTCCTTACCAATCCCTGCTGGAGGAGAGGAAAAAATGGAGAGCTGGGCTTTTATTTTATTTTTTTTAAGTCTGTTCTTCCATCTTTCTTCTACTTACCAGTAGCCTTCCTTTTTCAAATAGCGCACGTGGTCCTTGTAAAGCACAAAGCTTATCTCCGCTTTGACCTTCTCCCCTTCTTCGATGGGATCAACCAGCACAAAGTCACCTGCGGGACAGAGAGAGAGAGAGAGAGAGAGAGGCTGAAGGTGATCTGGGGCATCTCGGAGCAAGGCAAGGGGACTGGACGCCTTTCCTGGCTCGTGGCCGGAACAGCAGCCAACCCTACTCACCTCTCTTGATCCAGATGTTCTTCCGGAACTTGGTGGGCATGCTTGCAAGGAAGCGCGTCCCCTCGGGGGTCTCCACCTCATGGAGGTTGTTGCCTGGGGTCCCCAGCACCTGGGGGGGGGGGGGGAAGAAAAGCATAAGCAGCTGTCAGAACTCTACCAACGCCACCTAGTTTTAGGGGACTCGAAAATGGATTCACTCTGGGATCCCAAACCTTATTTGTTTATTTAAAATATGTTTACCCCGCCTTTCTCCTCAAAAGGACCCAAGGTGGCGGTACATCATTACAAGGACGATATACAAAAGCTAAAAAGTATTATATTAAAAATGGTAAGCGAAATCAATACTAAAAACACACTTAAGAGCAACGGAGCACAAAACCCACCTCTCAGACTGCCAGCCACTAAGGAAAAGCCTGTCGGAAGAGAAAAGTCTTTGCCTGCTTACGGAAAGACAGCAAAGAGGGAACAGCTAACCTTCCCCCTTCTTTCTTCTAGAGCAGCCTCTTTGTAACCATCTCTCCAGTGGCCGGAAAGGGAGACAAAAACGGAGGCAGCCGTTTGGTGGTGGGGAACACAGTTAAATTGTATTTTAGTTCGTATGTTATATGTTTTTGTTTATGTTATAGTTATATAATAAAAAAAAAAAATTAAAAAAAAAAACCGAGGCAGCCGAGGACCTGCCCCGGGGTCAAATTATGGTCCACCTTTCTCCCAAAACTGGGACCCCAGAGCTGCTTGTGACAAGGTGAACACAGATCCAGATAAAGACAGGTTTAGCAGGATAGGTGCCAATAAAAACACACTGGAGGGCACCTCATGAGAAGGCAGGATTCCTTCGAAAAGACAAGAATGCTGGGAAAGGTGGAAGGCAGCAGGAAATGAGGGAGACAATACGAGATGGATCAACTCCCTAAAGGAAGCCACGGCTTGAGTTTCCAAGGGCAGGGCATCTTGGAGGCTGCTCATTCATGGGGGGCGCCGTAAGTCTGAGGTGACTTGATGGCACATAACAACAACACTAAGCTAAAATGTAATTTTATAATTTACAAATGCTCTTAAAATTAAAAAATAGTTTTAAAAACCCGTCAATTGGGGGGGGGGGGGCAGCACAAATCCATTAAAACCCCTTCCCTAAACAGCCGGTTACTCAAAGTCTAAAGATTTTTATAAGAGGCAAAGATTTCTGCCTGCTGGTGGAAGAACAACAGGCGAGGAGTCACAGAAGAAGGTTCCATAATCAAGAGGGGTCCAGATGAGCAGCACTGAACAGCTTGAAGCCAGGTCACAGCAGAAAGCAAGGAAGGCTTGGGAAAAAAAGTCACTTTTAAGTCCAACAGAGGAGGCTTTCCAGCTGTGGAAAGCCCAGGACCCCGTGTGGTGTGTCACAAAAGTCTGTTCTCACCCGGACGATCTGTTGCCTCTCCGAGGGAACCACGTAATCCTCCAGGACTTCTTTCACCACGTGCTTGCGCTTGGTAGCTTGAGACATGTTGGTCTGTCAGGGCCGGGGAGCCGTCGCTCGGCTGGGGGTGCGTACGATGCCAGGGGTCTTTTGCAGAGTGAGACCACGCTCTCGAAGGCTGCAAAAACCCGTCAGGTAAGCCACCAGAAGGAGCAAGACAGGTATTTCTTCATTTAACTATTTAAAACATGTTTACCCCGCCTTTAAAAAGATGCAAGGCATCCGTACGTCATTAAAGAGCCAATGCTGCAAAGCTAAAAACAGGAAGTACACAACATTTTTTAAAGAATTAAAACAAATATATTTTAAATGGTAAATAAAATCAATACTGAAAACACATTTAAAAGTAACAAGGCACAACCATCCATTTAAAAAACCCCACTCAGGCAGCCCATCACTGAGGGAGAGCTTGCCTGAAGAGAAAGGTCTCCTGGCCTGCTTGTGGAAGGACAGCCAAGATGGGGCCAGTCTGGCCTCCAGTGGGAGGGAGTTCCACCGTCCAGGGGCAACCACCGAGAAGGCCCTCTCCCGTGTCCCCATCAAACACACACATTTTGGATCCACTGAAGTTTCCGAACACTTTCCAAAGGCTGCCCGAATTAGCGCGCGTTACAGCAATCCAGCCCGGATGTAACTAAGGCACGTTATCACCGTGGCCAGACCAGACCTCTCCAAGATCGAGTGCAGCTGGTGCACAAGTTTCAACTGCGCAAAGTGCTTCTAAAGCTCAAATCTCAGCTAGAACCCGTGAGCCTGGGAGTGAGAGAACCGACACCTCATCACGATGCCCACGTGAGAGCAGCCGGGACCAAATAGCTCGTGAGGTGGAAGGAAAAGGGGACCGAAACCACCCAGGGCTTCGTAGCGATTCTATGGCGTTTTGGGGGACGGAAACCGTCAGTCTGATAAGGGGCAAAGGAGTCAGAAATGTGGGAACCCAAGACGCTGCGTCAGCCCACCTGTTTCCAGGAGTCGCCAAGGTGATCCGAGTGGAAGGGCCGTGGATCCAGCGCTGATTTGACTCCGTGGCACATTCACAATTCTGAAAGAGCTGGGGGGGTGGAGAGAGAGAGAGAGTCGGTGGGGAAGAAGAGAAAGCAGACTCTTGTCACCATCGCAAAACCACACCGTTGTCCGCTGCGACAGGCGACGGCCCCCGAACCCCTTCCCACCCTCCATTCCTGGGACTGCCTGCCTGGCTGCCTTTTTTTCCTGTTTCTGCCTGGTGGTTTTAGCTACTGTTGAGAAGACAAGTCACCCCAGTGCGCTGTTTCTGCAGGTTGGGAAGCTGAGTTCGGCCGTGAGCAATCATGACAAGAAAAGTTGAACGCCATGCAGGGTAAGACCCAAACAAAATGCATCTGTTTAATAATAATAATAATAATAATAATAATAATAATAATAATAATAATAATAATAATAATGTGCCACCAAGTCAATTCTGACTTATGGTGACCCTTTTCAGGGTTTTCCAGGTAAAGAAGACTCAGAAGTGGTTTCCCACCACCATCATCACCCTGCTCTCGGTTGCCCTCTAACTTGGTTATTTCAGCTTTTTACATTATTTTCACATTATTATATTTCATTTAATTCGTTTATTTAAAATATGTTTTCTTTTCTCATTAAAAAGGACCCAAGGCAGCTTTTAACCATTGTGACTGAGTCCCTGAACGTTGCTGTTTTTTTTTTAAATTAAGCTCATTTTTAATGTTTTACATATTTTTAATCATTCAAAGCATTTTAATAGGTTTTATAGTTTAACTGTTTTTTTAAAATATATAACTTTTTGTGCTTTTTACTTCCATTCTTTTAAAGATGGATTGCTATGCATATGTGTGTGTGTGCGCGCAAAAAATATATATGTTTGTATACTTTTGGTTTTACCTCTGATATTATCTTTCAATGCTGTAAGCCGCCTTGGGTCCTTCTCAAGGAGAAACGCGGGGGGGGGGGGGGGACATCTAGTCACTCGATCTAGTCAGGAGGTGAGACTGAGGAGCCTAACGCCGAGAGAGGCCTGGAAGGAAAAAACAAGAAACCGGGCCTTCTCGGCAGTGGCTCCTCGGTTATGGAATAACCTACAACTTCAGAGATCCGTATGGCCCCTTTGCTGGGTATTTTTAAAAGCCAATTAAAAACCTGGCTATTCAGGCAGGCCTTCCCTCCGGGCACTATTTGATCTATCTTCTTTGTCTTTTTCCATCTTGAATGATTATTTATTCTTGGATACTGATGTTATTTTAATTGTATTATTTTGTCTGATGTACGCCTCCCAGAGTAGTCGAATGACTAGATGGGCGGGATATAAATATAACAAATAAATAAATAAATAAATAAACATATTTTAAATGAAAGAATTAATGAATGAATTTTTCATACCAAGAGCCGCCTGGTGTGCCCTTGCTGGGAGAAAGTCAGCCTATGAATCAAACAAATAAAATAAACAAACAAATGAAACACAGCATTAAAGAGTCAATATTTAAAGGCGGTATTATTATTATTATTATTATTAATAATGATAATTATCCCTCCCCATCCTAAGGGGAGGGGGCAACCCTATTTTCTCACCCCCCCCCCGGTTCCCAAACACAGTCGCCAGACTCAGGTTTTAGGCCTGGTCCCCCCTCCCCCCAAACTCTTGTGGCAGGGAGTCCCACAGGCTACGCGCTTGTTCCAAGGGCCCTTTGGCCCCCTAGGTTTGTCCGCCCCCCAAGGCGGCCTTTGACCCGTGAAGGAGCCCCCAAGGAAGGCGCCCCCCCCTCGGGAACCAGACCAGGCGCACAACAACCCGGCAGGGTCGGCCCAGGGCAAATGTGGTGGGAGGGGGGAGGAGAGATGAATGGAAGGACTTATTAGAGGAGGGGGAGGGGGGGAAGGGCGCCCCCCCTTTCTTCTCTGCCCCCCCTCACCCTCACCCTCACCCTCCCCCTCACCCGGAGGGTCTTCGGTGCCTCGGGCCGCCTCTTTGCGGGGACGGTACCTGCCGAGGAAACCAGCGCCTTCCTCGCCGCTCTGGAGCACGAGAAGCGGGCACTTCCTGTTTCCGGTGCCGCCGGGCCCGACTTCCGGGCGCGCCCACGTCACCGCTCCCCCTCGCCCCGCGAGGCGGCTCCTAGAAACGTTCCGGGCCCCTAGACGCGGAGGATTCTGGGATTTGTAGTTCCCCCTCCCCACCAAAATAACTTCTC
The DNA here is from genome assembly GCA_037013535.1 of Intellagama lesueurii. NCBI lineage: Eukaryota > Metazoa > Chordata > Lepidosauria > Squamata > Agamidae > Intellagama > Intellagama lesueurii. The sequence goes on from JBAJHW010000022.1 coordinate 1,249,747, forward strand.
TCGAGCCCTGCAGCGCACTGAGGGCCGACAAGGGCTCTCCAAGGCCAAGAAAAATCTTTTACACCATATTCATATTTTATTGTATTTAACTTTATTTAAATTAAATTAAATATATATTTGCCCTGCCTTTCTCTTTAAAAAGGACCCAAGGCGGCTTAATATCCTTTAATGGCTTCTTTGATAAAATTAAGGTATAAATAAATAAATAAATAAATGTATTTACAGGTAACAAATAAATGCTGGTCCACGAGCGTGGCCAGTGGCCTCTTCACGCTGCTTTACGTGGCACTTTAGTTCCTGGGGCTTGTGCAGCTTGACGTGGAGGCTTCACTACGCAAGAGAGAAGCTTGTCCCACTTGGGAAAAACGTGTGTCACAGCAACAGCTTTTGGGGACTGTGTTACCCCAAGAATACAGCGAAACGGTTTTTAGGACAGGGGTTACTCGGCAGTAGGGACGGACGCTGTACTCTGCACATGCTCAGAGAACCAGAGCGGAAATCTGGATTTCCCGCACGGTCCCCAGGAGGCCTCAGAAGAGCCCCATGCCGACGATGTAACAGGATGTTTTCCTGTTTACCCCCAAGGGAAGTCCTGAAACCCCCTCCAAGGGAGCTCTTGACCCTATTTGAATGGCGTACGGGAAGAAATGCCAAGATAAAATGAGGTTTTGCACAATCCGCTGAATTCAGCTTCAGAGCAACGATGAGACACAGTCCTCCATCAACCCAAAGGCAGCCTTTCCGGAGGAGGAGGAGGCCATTTGGCAGCCGCGACCCGGCCGCAGCCTTGCCGAGCGGGAGAGTTTCGACGGTTAACAAAATGGGCTGCGACGGGTTCCTCTCTCCACCCAAAACTTGTGCGTTTCTTGCTGTGGGTACAAAATGAACGCCATTTTGGCAAGCTGTCTGGAGCAGAGAGGAGACAGGCAGGAAGAAATAAAAATAAAAAGTCTGTGGATAATGGAAGCAGTAGTTGAAGACGCCCAGAGGGCACCTGGTCACCAGGGAGGGGTGACCACGTCTAGCCCGAGACTCCTGGGGCGCCTCTAAGAGCCCGGCATGCTTAAATGGAGAAGCAGACCGGTCTCCCCTCCAGCATCCCTTCTCCCGCAACACACACACGCACACACAACTAGATCACAAGCCTCTTTATTAGTGTGGGGGAAAAGACAGAAACGGCAAAGGCGGTGAACTTTTCAGTGACTGACCAGAGTCTCGGCAAACTTTCTCGGCCTTTTCCCAAATCGCTTTTGGTCCAGGCTCCTGGCCGTTTCAGGGCGAGCGGGAAGGGCCCTTCCAGATCCGACAGGCACCAAGGGAGCCGCTGAAGTGGAGGGGGCTTGTTCTGAACAACCCCCCCCCCCAGGAATCCCAAACACTAGATTTAAACACTTTCTCCCCTGCCTTCACTATATTTCGCGTCAGTAACAGTGTTTTCCAAGCACTTTTTATTATTATTATTATTATTATTATTATTATTGGGCCCTTGAGCCTACAAACGGAGGTAGGAGAAACCTAACAGATCTGCAGCGTTCCTACAAGGGGATGTTGTTGAGGTGGGGAGGGTGTCGAGACTTTACAAGCCAGAGAAGCCTCTGGGTGCAGGGGGGCCGGCGGGAAAGGTGGTCTCTTTCCACCCACCTCGTGATCAGTAGCAAATGTTAGTAGAGGGCTGATGTTAGCGAGGAAGGTGGGCTGGATTTAACTCCCACCCCATTTATCTCGGAAAGGGGTGTGAACAAAGGAACCGGCGGCCCCTCAGTCCACCACACCCGGCCGTCGATGCTGCAACCACGATATTCTTGACCATTCTTGACCAGCGTCACATTTGGCCAGCCCAAAAAAATACTGTCTCGGGAGCTTCTGCGACTCCTCGTACCTCCTCGAGGTTGGTTAGTGTTTTTTTTTTTGTTCAAGTCTTCTAGAAACGGAACAGGATTTGCTTTAACGGAACAAGAGACACCCCCCACCCCCGCAGAAGCAGGGAGGTGGGAAGGGGGGTCCCAAGGAATTAGTGCCACAAACCTCTCGTGGGACTAAAACCCGAAAGTGCAAAAGGGCTGGAAAGAGAAAACGGAGGGAGCGACTCCTCGAGGGTGAGGGTTTTTTAAGCACAAAAATGCAGTCACAGCATGCTCACCCCTTCTGCAAACAACGGAGGGGGGGGGATTATCTTGCACACTTAATTACAGGAAAGGGGAAAGGGGCCGATCAAGTAAATGAGCCCCCCCCCCCCGCAGAACATCCATCTGAAAATACAAGGTGAGCTTTCTTGCAGCCGTAGGGACAGCTTCAGGGACGCCTGTCTTAGACTCGGCCCACGGGTTCCTCTAGCCTAGCGTGCTTGCTACCTTCTACCCTCGCCGGCTGCGGGGCTCCAGCAGGAGGCCTGCTCCCTCTTGGCCGTCTTGAGAGGCTTTAACTGGAAGCTGAGCCCGCCACCGGTGCTCAAAGCAGGTCCTCTGCCACTGTGGCCCCTCCCGAGTCCGAAACCAGACAGAGACCAGGGGTTAGGAAATCCGACGAAGACCGAATCCGGGGAGGCAAGGAGGGTGGCCGCTCGGCCCCTGAACTGTGTCCCTTCCTTCCAATTCTCAGCCTGATCCCCTGCCTTTCGGAAGACATTTTAAAGAGCTTCAGTGCACGGGCTGGGCTGCTTCGCCGCTCCTCCCATGGGCGAGGAGCTGTTCACGTCGCCGTCTTGCGCATGCTCACAGGCGGCCTCAAAGAGGCACCCGCTCCAACCGGGAAGGGGAGCGCGCCTTCAGGGTGGGCACAAAGCCCAGAAAGGGGGGGGAAGGATCTTGGTAAGGTTGAGGGTCTACCCTAAAACATTAGCAGCTGGGGCAGCCTGTGGGGTGCAACGGGGCAGATCTTCCCCAGCTTAGAAAGACTACAAGCAACACATGCTTTGATTGACTGGGTCAGGATCACGTGCCAGGAAGACGCCCAGCTCCCTGTGTTAATGCTGGAGAGAAAGCCCAGAAGGCAGCGATTCGGACCAAGGAGAGGCAGGCAAGGGGTTGGTGGGTGGCTAATCGATCACGGCAGAGCTGCACATGGTGTTCATGCCGCAGGCTCGTTTGCCCCGATACAGGTAGTAGTAGCCCTGGAAGAGAGAGAGAGGAAGCGGGTCAATCGGCACCACGGATCCTGGCAAGGCACGTATCGCGGCTGACTGGCCAGGCAGAATCTCACCATGCCTACTACCCAGGGGGTCTGCCTCAACCAAAGGGGGCCCCAAGTTGAAAAGAGGCAAAGAGGCTGATATGAGGAACAGAATCGGGCCCCAACCCAAGAAGGCGCCTCCAGGTTTCCTACCTTCCGTTTGAAAGCTGAAGTGGAGCTGACCAGGGAGAAGGGGAGGCTAGCGTCGCGGAGGAGCAAAACCACCCTCCTGCGGCGCCCTAAAAACTCACCCGTTTTATCTGGCATGCACCTGCCTGGAAAACCGCCCCGTTCCTCTTAGATCGATGGTTCCCCACCTTGGGGGGGGGGGTGTCCCCAGACGTTCTCGGACTGCAACTCCCAGAAATCTCCTGGCCCAGCACAGCGAGGGGCGAAGGCTTCTGGGAGTTGCAGTCCAAGAGCATATGGGGAACCCCTGCTCTAAAATGCACATTTGGGAAGGAAGAGGCGCCCCCGAGCTTACCTTCTCTCCCCAGTCTTCACCCCAGCTGTTCTTGATGGCCCAGAAAGGGGTTTGGCCACCTGGGGGAACACAACAGAGCCACCGGGGATAAGGGAGCAGCCGCCTCCAGAGGGAACGCTCCCCCAAGGCCCCGTCTGCACGCAGGGACTCCCCGCCCCACCCCACTTACGTGTGCCGTAGCCCACCAAGAGGACTGCGTGGTCTATCATCCACGGGTTGCACAGCAGGAAGAAGGGATGGGAGACTCCCCTTCGGTAGAACTGGGGCAGGGGGAGAAAGGAAGGGCAGGGAAAGACTTTTGAGTGGGCCACAGCCTCCAAAATAGCTTCATATAAGTAATCTGCTCCTCTACTAGGTCATTTGCTCCCTCCCGGGTCGCTCCGTTTAGCCCCCCGAGCAAACAGGAACGGTGCTTGAAACAGAGAGCTGTGCCTTACGACTCTGAATGTGATTTTTTTTTAAATATTGCTTTTGTTTACCCTCTTTCAGTGTCATCTCTGATCCTTTTAAATTATTTGTACAACTGTTTTTAGTTTTGTCTTATAATTTTTAAAACTGCAGAGCTGGAGGTGACCCTATAAGATCATCAGGTCCAGCCCTTGTGAAGGAGGCCCCCGGGGGGGGGGATTCGAACTCCCAACCTCTGGCTCTGCAGCCAGAGACCCAAACCACTGAGCTATCCAGCAGTTCACCAATATCGTCTTTTAATAACGTAAGCCTCCTTGGCTTTATATATATCCCTGCTTTTCTCTTTCCTTCCTTCCTTCCTTATCAAAATAGTCAAGCCATGTCCAAGCTACCATGCTGTCTTCGACCAGCACCCAGTTCTTAACCCTGTGCTGGAAACATGGAATAACAACATCCAGACAAGTGCCAGCTGAGGCAGAGGCCGGTGTGCCATAACCAGGGGGTTACGGCAAAAGCAGCAGTCCAGAACCCCCGATCGTCTGCCCCCAGAAAGAGTGACCTCCGGGGCTGGGGGGGGGGGGGGGGAGAGGGCCAGCCTCCAGCCAGTCTCACCTGCATGGCGAAGGCGTTCAGAGCGATGGAGATGGGCCCGTTCTTGGCCAGCCAGGCCGCGATCTCTGAAATGGGAAGGGTGGTGGGTTAGGTCAAGGCTGCGAGGAGAAGCACAGAGGAAGAAGAAGGAAAACAGAGGAGCCGCTTCCCTTACACGAGGGAGGTGCCTCCCAACTTATTTCCAGAAAGTGAGAGGAGACCCATTCATCCCGACACCCCCCTTCGTTGCTGGTGTTTTCGGCATTCCACCTGGGTGGATAAGGCATGCCTAGTAGATGCCTCCGGGGGTGTAACAGAAGATGCTGGCTTTCTGCCCACCTTCAGGCCCCCTGGGATGGTCTTCCAGAGCTCCCTGAATCATGAGAACTGGAAACCAAGCCCTAGGAGGAAAGACTGAGAGAACTGGGCCTGTTTAGCCTGGAGAAAAGAAGACTATGGGGAAACAGGACAGCCCTTTTCAAAGACAGAGGAGGGGCAGGATCTGTTCTCGACCATCCCAGAGGGCAGGACATGTAAGAATGGGCTCAAGCAACAGGAAGGCAGATTTCGGTTGAATATGTATCAGGAAAAACCTCCTAACTGTTAGAGCAGTATGATGATGGAACCCGTGACCTCGAGAGGTGGTGCGTGCTCCGACCGTGGAGGCAATTCAAGAGAAATTTAGACAACCTCCTGGCAGATATCCTTTGATTGGGATTCCTGCATTGGGCAGCGGGGGTTGGACTAGATGGCCTTCGAGGCTCCTTCCGACTCCATGATCCTAGGATTCTATGCACGGTGGCAAGAAACAGCCCACCACTGAAATCTAACAGAAGGCTGAGATCAAGCTGTTGATTTGGGTTTAGAAAAAGGATATTCGCAAGCCCAGAACTTTGATTTTATAAAGATCAAATGAGCAAGGAAATTGAGTTTAATTTGTTGATTTAATTTAATGCACTGACCATGTTGTGTTTGTTTTGTTACTGTTATTGACTCCAAACCAACCCAGAGTGGTTAAGAGTGAAGAACTCTGAATGGTCAAGATGGGCGATATAAAAATCAAACAAACAGGTGAGACCGCCTCGTTGGTGGCCGCTCTCTCCTCACCCACGCACCGTTCTCATCGTGGGAGATGCCCACGGAGCTGTTGATGTACACGGCCACCTTGTCCTTCGAGAAGTCGCACTTCTGCGCAAACCCTTCGTAGCTGTAGTCCCGCTCGGTCTCCAGGCCACCTAAGGGAGGGCAGGGGGTGGGGAGAAAGCCAGAAGCCGAGAGCATTACGATCAAGGCAGGAGCGCCAGGAAGAGGCTGGGCTTCAGCGGTGCCAAAAAGGGGGGCCTGGGAATTATTTATAAAACACACGCCCAGCTTCTCCTGGGTTCCAGGACGCTTTCAGCGACGGAAGCGGCAGCACGCGGCAATCGACAGAAACCAGCGGCTGCCGTACAGAACTGTGCTACCCCTTCAGCGGTTTGACGTCAGCGGTTCAAAAACAGAACTGCGCCGTCAGCGAAAAGAAGCACGAACCCAGTGGCTGGAAGGAGCGGTTATTCCACAGCCAAAGAGCAGCCAGAGTGGAGGCTGTGGTTTTAAAGGCCTGCCCTGTGCTTTGAAAAACCCAGAAGGATCAGGTGTAAATGATCATAAAAACAACACTAACGGGACAGGCATAAAAGGGGGGGGGGGGATGGACAAGCTTCCGCCATATGGGTTTTTTCAAGCCAGTTTCAAAAGCAGATCCAGGCTGGCCGTGGAGCACCCCCCAAGAAATGGGTTCGTGCAAAAGGAAAGGTGTCGCTCACCTAACCCTTCGATGGCTTCGTAGGCGTTGGAGGGCAGCCCACCCCCACAGGCTTGATCCAGGGCATCGCAGTCGACCAGCTCTGTAGAGCAAGCGGGCAGAGAGGACAGCAAGAAATCACCTCTGAGCCCCAATGCGATTCCCAGTCTGGAATCCCCTCCCTCCGCAGGAGCCTGGCTTTCCGCTGTGAACCCCATCTCTGCCCATGCCCTCTGCAATGCCCCTGGACAAAACACCCCACGTACAGAAAAACGCACCTCCACCTCCCACGGCCTTCTTCTGCCTCTGGCTAACAGGCGCCGGGTGATGGACGCTCACGTACAACCACCCTCCAACCCTGGACACCGATGGAGTCCTTCTCCGGAGTTACGGGCCCAGCCCGGCACAAACCTACCTTGCTCGGAGAGCGAGACGAGGGAACCCTTGCGCAGGAACCACTGCCCTTCCACGTTGCCCGTGACGGAGAAGGCCCAGCAGGAGCCACAGTCACCCTGCAGTCACAAGGAGAGGAGACGACCAGGATGGCTTGGTCTGGAGGTCCAGGTCTTCCCCCAAGACAGCCTGGGAACAGCCTCAAAAATCATAAACACTTGAGCCAAAGGTTAGGAAGAACTTCCTGGCGGTAGAAGCTCTTTGATAACACCCCCACTCCCCGGCTGCCAATCCGTTTCTGGGCACAATTCAAAGTGCTGGTTCTAACTTTTAAAGCACGTCTCCCTTTATGAGCCCCCTCGGGTCTTGAGATCATCAGGGGAGGCCTTTCTCTCCATCCCACCACCTTCACAGATGCACACAGGGGAGGGCCTTCTCTGTGGCTGCCTTCAGAGACTCTGGAACTCCCTCCCACTGGAGGCCCAGGCTGGCCCCATCTTTGCTGTCTTCTCGCAAGCAGGCAAAGACCTTTCTCTTCAGGTGAGCTTTCCCTGAGTGACTATCTGTTGGGGATGATTTTTAACAAAGAATGGGTGGCCATCAGTCAAGAACACCATTGCTATGCACGGACAGGAGACAGAGAAGGACTGGGCATGGACTCCTTCCACCAGTACTGCTCCGCCACCCCAGGTCTGAGCCAGCCGCCACCAGGGACCTCCTGCTTCCCACTCTCCACCTCCTCTTCACAGGAGGGCCCATACAGCAAGAGTGCAGAAAGAGGGGCTTGCTGAGAGCTGTGGGTGTTTCTCCCCCTGGAAACTCGAAGCCCCCCAGAATCATCTCTGGCGAGCGAGCCAAGGGAGACCAACCTGGTTCTTGACCCCCGTGACAGCCCCGTAGTCCCGCCAATCCCACTGGTCTGGGGGAGGGTCGGTGGGGATGGCGGCTGCTTTCAAGGGCTGGGCAGGCAGCTTGGCCAACAGTGGGTTGAGGTGCGTGGAGCGGAACTCCTCCTCTGGAAGAGACAAACAGAAGGCGAGTGCGAACTTCGGCAAGAAAGACGAGAGTCCGAGACAAGTGATCCATTCTACCTCTTCGAACATGGACCGCTTGAGAAGGTCCGGGCAGCTACACAAAGAGGCAGGATGCGGCTTCTCCTGGAGTCAGTTCTCCAGGGTTGGGGTCAAGATGACGCTCAACAAATGAGCAGAGCAGCGCAACCCCTTCAACCCCGAGACAAACAAGTGCTGCATCCCGGTGGGTTTTCCCACCTCCAGAGATCCAGGTGGTGCAGAGACCCATTCCTGGGCTCTGGACGGCCCTGCTCCCACATAATCTACCTCAGAAGCCACCAGCCAGATCCTTCCCCTTCTCAGGCAGGTACCTGTCAGATCGCTGAATTTGGTGACTCCGTATTCCGCCGTGCCCCGATCCAGCTCCTGAATGACGTGGGCCTTCTCCAGATTCTCAGCAAAGATCCGGAAGCGCCGCTCGGTTTCTGGAGGGAAGGAACCCAGAGGAACAGTGGCGGGTGATCAACGCGCTTCACGTTAGCGCACGGCCTCTCCCCTAGCCAGGGCTCCTGTTTCCGTAGCTTATTTCCTACGGCATGGCGATCAGGCTCTGCTGGTGGGGGTCATGTGGGGTCGCCTGGATCAGGAGGCTGCGGGCTGGTTGGCCGGCCAGCCAGCAGCGACAAGAATACAATCTCCAAAGAGAAGTAGGGCCAGTTCTGGGAAGGGTCGGGGGGGGGGGGGAGCTCCTTTCACTTTTCCTGCCTAATCCGATGTCCACCGGGACCCTTCCTGCACCTCTGGAGGCAATTCACCTTTTTTGTCCTTGTAGCTCTTCTTATAGGTGATCACAAAGTCCTTGAAGAGGGAGACCAGGTGAATGGAGGCATTCTGAGGAAGGGGGGGGGGGGGGAGAAACAGTCCAGAACTGAGAGGTTAGCAAATAGGAGCTGTGGGAACAGCCAAGAGCTGAATAAATGGAGCAGCCCTCTGACGGCTGTGTGTGATTCCCCCCCCCCCCCCCAGAAACGGTCAGGAAGAACGGCAGCAGTACGTAATGCCCGAGGGCCAAATGCCAGACTTTCCAAGACTCCCCGGAAATGTGGTGAGTTAAGTACTCAGCAGGCAGAAGCAAGCTGTACATGCAAATCTCCCTCCTCCCTCCTCTGACCCGCCGGCTGAAACAGGAACAGGCCTGGAAGGCAAGGGGTTCCTCCATCTGCTCCCTTGAGATCAGCTCCCTCCCTCCCTCTCCTCCTGCAGGAAACCTCCCAGCCTCGATGCGGGTGCGAGTCTCCACCTCTTAGACACCAAGTATCCACAGGTTTTGGGTGCAAGGGGGGGGGGGGCGAATCCATAAATGGGAACCCAAGACCTCTAAGTTCTTCTCCTAAGGGGCCTCGCGAAGGCCAACTTCGGAAGAGAAGAGCCAAGGAAAAAAACGATACCCACCTGCAGAGACCTCTCCCCCTGGAACAGATCGCCAGCTTCTGGACCGGAAGCCTGGGGGCGAAACACGGCCCATCCGCCCCGTTTTGCCGCCTGGATGATCTCGAATGGATCTGTGCAGATGAAGAAAAGGGAGGGAGTAACGTTCCAAACCAAGTTTCCTGCTGAATGCAGTTGTTAACTTGCAAAACAACACTGAGGAAAACAACTGAACTGAACGGTGGGGCACCATCAACCCGTTGTGAGTTCTTCCGCTGCCTCTGTTGTTTTCGCTCAAAACAGAACAACACAGCTAACCTCTTCCAGGATTAGGAAGGGATGGGTTAGCTGAGATGGATTCTGTTTATCCTGGCAGGATGAAAAGAGCGTGGTTTGGGCCCCGTATTTTTAATTTTATTTAGGCATCATTCAGACCCACTGGACCGGACCTACCAGCAGGACGACACTTGTGCTGAACCAGTTTCTTCTCGCTGGCCCAGGGCTGAATCCAGACTTCGAAGTGGCAGGACTAGGTGCAAAGAAGAAAGACCGGGGAGGGGTGAAGACAAGGCACAGGATGCCAGCGGAAGCCTGGCAAGTAAGAGGAGTGACCATTAGGAGCTTGCTCAGGGGCCAGGATCCTCAGGGGAGGCCTTCCTCTTGGTCCCACCACCTTTACAAGAGCGTCGGGTGGGAACACGAGAGAAGGCCTTCTCGGTGGCTGCTCCCGGAGACTCTGGAACTCCCTGCCCCTGGAGGTCAGGCTGGCCCCGTCTTGGCCATCCTTCCACAAGCAGGCCAAGAGACCTTTCTCTTCCGGCAGGCGTTCCCTGAGTGACGGGTTGCTGGATTGCTGTGCCTTTTACTGCTTTGAATGTGTTTTGATGTTGCTTTTGTTTACTGTTTTTTTAGTATTGTATTGGTTTGCTCTTTTTTAATATTTGTATACTCACTGGGTTTTTTTTAGCTTTAAATAAGGTATTTTAACGATGTAAGGTAAAGGTAAAGGTTCCCCTTGACATTTAGTCCAGTTGTGTCTGACTCTAGGGCGCGGTGCTCATCCCCGTTTCCAAGCCATAGAGCCAGCGTTTGTCTGAAGACAGTTTCCGTGGTCACGTGGCCAGCGCGACTAGACACGGAACGCTGTTACCTTCCCACCGAGGTGGTACCTATTTATCTACTTGCAGTTTTACATGCTTTCGAACTGCTAGGTTGGCAGGAGCTGGGACAAGCGACGGGAGCTCACTCCGTCGCGTGGATTCGATCTTACGACTGCTGGTCTTCTGACCCTGCAGCACAGAGGCTTCTGCGGTTTAACCCGCAGCGCCACCATGCCCCCCCCCCCCCATTTTAACAATGTAAGCCACCTTAGAACCTTCTTAAGGAGAAAGGTGGGGTTAAAATAATTTTAATTAATTAAATAAATAAATAAACTCATTAAATAAGCACATCACAGAACGCTTCCCTCCCAAACCGCAGGCAGGCAGGCGATGATCTGTCAGCTGACAGCACCTTTCATGGAGCTGCCCTTGTTTTGAGGGAAGCTCATGCCAAGCGAGTCAGCTGAAGTCAGTCACGAGGCAGCCTATCGGGGGTGGAGGTGGGGATGAGCTGGCCCCAACCTGCATCCCCATACAGGGTGGGGCGGATAGTCAGTGGAAATGATGGCCTTGCTAACTGTACATTTGCAGGCGTCAGCATCTCTGTTTACTGCAGTAACAGGAACCACGGCGCCTTAGGGAGGACCGAAGCACTTCTGCAACAGGCCCAGGGTCACTTTGGGTGATGGGTCACTTTCAGGTCCTTCTCCTGCACATTGAAACCAGGGAGTGGGAAAAGTGTGACCCTGCTGGGCCATTCCCATCCTCCACGGCTGCTGGCCTGAACCGGCTGGGGAGGATGGGAGTCGCTACCCAAGAACATGCAAGCAGGGGTTAAGTAAACTGCTTTGTAAGGGGCTTCAGGTCCTGAAACGCGGTTTGGAAATAAAATGTTTTGTAAATATGTTGGGAAACCTGCTTTTGCAGCTTTAATTGCGCTCACCGAGACATCAACGAGGCAAGGCAAAACTGGAACCCCTGGGGAACAAATCGTCAGATTCTAGGCCCCAGGCAAGCTATAAGGACATCAAGAGTGCCATGCTGGGTTAGACCCAGAGTTTAGAAGTAATGCATTACAGGTAACATATGTGGGCATTACATTTAGGCGACCACGCTGCTCCCTTTTCAAAAAGCAACCAACAGCAAATCTTTCTAAGAAGACAAATCAGCAATGTTTACTCATTGCACTTAAAATGATACTCCGGGGGGGGGGGGGGGGGGGGGGTTAGAGACTTTAGCCATTTTTATATTTTTAAGTGTGTGCACGTTCTGGGCCCTCAAGTGGGAACTGACTTCTAGCGACCCTAAGAAGGATTTCAAGGCAAGTGAGATTTTTAAGGAGTGACTTTTTTTCCCATTCCACACCCCAGTGAGTGTCCATGACTCAGCGGGGATTCAAACCCAGGCCTCCTGAGTCCTCGTTAGTCACTCTACCCACTACACCACACTGGGAATCCACTTTTAAGTGCAGCTTCCCCCCCCCCTCCCAAAGAGGGTCACCTCCACCATCAGTCCACTGGTCCCTTTTTAAAAATTAATCTTCCAAGCTCTGGTTTAAATCGAAGCCCCTTCGGTTGCTGACGGGAAGCCCCTAAGCGTGGCAAGGTCAGGGGGTGACCTCCCTAGGCCACTGTCAGAGTTCGCCACCTTCCGCACCCCTTCCCTCCGGACCCCAAACCGAAAGCACAAGCCGAACGCAACGGCTCACCGTTTGCTCCGGCTCTCCTTGAGAGACGTGACGGGCAGCGTCCTGCCCACAGCCCTGGCTCTCGCCGCCCTGACCCTTCAGCAGGGTGACGTCCAGGTAGTATTTTGAGTCCGTTCACCACCTAAAGAGAGAGAGCGAGAGAGATCTCAGACACGCAAGACAGGGCCAAGCAGACGCAAGAGTGAGGCTGGGATCGCGGTGCTGCCCACAGGGAACCCAACGGGTTTTGCAAGAAGCCATAGCAGGGCACGGGTGGCCCTGGACTTTGTAAAAGAAGGGAGGAAGTTACATAAGCTGGGGGGTGGGCGGGGGGGGGGGAAGGCGTGTATTCAATGACAGGATCGAGCGGTTTTCCCCCTGGGATTCAACGGCAAGGCATGGAGCCTTATTAGGGCAGAATGAGGTTTAAGAGAAGGCCTAAGGAGCGCCAGACCTACGGCCAACGCTGGGAAACGTTTACAACATGGATAGTCTGAAATGTTGACATTTCATCGTCCCTTTTGGGGACACATCTCTTCCCCCGATGCACGCACGCATGCACACATGTTCTTCTAAGCCTCCCTCTCTCCTGCAGCTCATTGGGGGATCAAGCAAGAAAGCTCCTCTCAAGTGCCGAGCAGGGAAAAGCGATTATCTGCATCGCCAGCTGGTCCAAGACAAGAGCTGCGGGCTGCGGGCGGGCGGAGATAAGAGCCTTTCCCTGGATACAGGGCAAGACGTGAGGGACACATCGCAGGCCACGCGGGGTGCAGAGTCAGTATACCTGGACCAACCAAGGAGAAAGAAGGAATTCCTCCGGCAACTACAGCAGGACTCCCCTATCCGCGGCAGCTCAGTCTCAACTGATTCCCTTATCCGCTGGCTGAAAATACTAAACAAACCCCCCCAGAAAATACCTATTTATATGTCTTTGTTACTAGAGAGAGAGAAACAGAGACCATGCATTGTATAGCGTTTGATACGTCCACGTTTCTCAGCCTCCGGGTCTTAGAACTGGTCCCCTGCGGATCCCGAGGTCCTCCTGTGTGAACTTTTCCAGGAGGTTCTTGTGAAAAACCAAGACGCCTGATCAGACAGTCTGGGGAAAAGATCCTGATGGCCAGAGGATTTTAGGAGGTGTAGGAACGGAAAGCACATTTTCTGAAACAGTGAATTTGGCCTAATCTTGGGAGCAAAGAGGACAGCGGTCAGGAGAGCCCCCGGCCGAATAAATCCCTCATCAGCCCATCAGCAAAATGAAAATTAAGCAGAGTATCAACCCTTCTTCCTGATCCTCCTTGACTTAGGGGGACTTCAAAATCCTATTAAGGTGGTTTTAAGGTCTGTTGACACCTGGATCCCTCCAAGGTGCACCCTGCCCCCTGGGCAAAATGGGTTGATCCTCCCAGCTCAAGCGTGCATTAACAGACTTTTCTTTTGAGTCACTGCCCTAGTTGTTGTTGTGGTGGTGTGTTGTTGTTGTTTTTTGCCACTTAAGTCACAGGTGAATCACCGCCAGGAGCATCCCCTACAGCCACAGCACTGAGGCGGCTGGATCAACCCCAATTAGCCTCAAATGCAAGGAAGGTGAACGCCCGCCCGTCAAGGATTTTAAATTAGCCAGAAGCCCAATTAATCAGAGAGAGTGGCCAGAGACAGGAAAAAGCCTCTCCTGGGATTTTCTCCTCCCCTAATACACATTTTAAGGCAGTCCAGAGGGATTGGAATCCATCCAGAATGATTTTAGAGGAAGAAGGTCGTTGATCTGATCATTAGCAAAAAAAAAAAAACAGGTTCCTTGGGCAGCCGTACAAATCCCATGGGGTGAGGAACTGGGGGTCCGGAGTTGTCCCAGGGAAAAGGGGGGGCAGGAGAAGGAAGAAGGCCCGACGGAGGAGGAGGTGGTGACTCCGCTTTGCCAAGGACAGGCTTCTCAGCTGTAAAGAGAGGTGGGTTTTCAAGGGTCCGTGTTCAAGTCCTGGGCGTCTCCAGCGAGAAGGGTCCCCGGGCGGCGGCAAGGATGCCTTTGGCAAGAAGCCCCGGCTCATCAGAGCAGCCCATAACGAGCAAGGGGGGCACAAATCTTCTGATTTAGGGTATTTCCAGATTACCTCCCCTTCCCCCCCCCCACCGCTGGTCACTCTGCAGGGCTGTTCTGTTGTGAACAGTGTTCCCCCTTTCTAGTAAAAAACAAAAACAGGTGAAAAAATGGAGGATGGGAGTTGTAGTCCACCCCCTGCTCCATCATAATAACCCCCCCCCCAAAGAAGGTTTCTGAGACGATCCCGAACTCTTCCCCACCTTTCTTCCAAATCTCACCCCCCTCCCCAGGATTTTGGAAACGGTCCCCCACCCTTGGGATTACAACTCCCATAATCACCCCTACCTAGTCAGCTGGGGAGAATGGGAGTTGTAACACACACACACACACACCCTCTCCCATCCTCTGGGGATGATGGGAGTTGTCATTCCCCCTTTCCTCCCCAAACCCCACCCCCCCAATCGCCGACTCCCCCTCAACCTGACTTTTCCTTCCAAACTCCTGGTGGTTTGGGAGGGGGTTGGGACTATAAATCCCATAATCCCCAGTCGTCTGAGCTGACTGGGGACTATGGGATTTGTAGTCCAACTCAAAATATACCCCCACCTCTCTCACCGGGGGAACCGTTGTTTTATTTTAAAATTAAAAAATCGAATGTTTCCCTTCGTGCCCCCCCCCCCCGAAAGGCTCACCTGGCTCTGGGCGGAGCGCAAGGCCCACAGGTGAGCCCCCGAGGCCGGGCCGCCTCCTCCTCGGAAGGCTCGGGCCAAGGCGAAGCGGGCCGCCTCCCGGGCCGCCGACCAGCCCCCCGCTCCTCCTCCTCCTCCTGGGAAGCCGTCCTGGGCGGGGGCCCCCGGGACCCCCACGGCCCCCGCCAGGGGCCAGGGCCCAGACCGAAAGGAAGGCCAGGAGGAGCCGCCGCGACCAGCCTCCTCCCGTCGCCATGGTTGCCGAGAGCGCCCGGGTTCCCCTCGGAGGAGGAGGAGGGGCGGGGCTTCGCGGCCAGGCCCCGCCCACGGGGGAGGTGACGCCATGTTGTTCTTCCCCCTTCGGGGCGGGGCGGGAGGCCAACACGCCTGCGCCAGCGAGGGGGAAAGGGCGGGGCTTGGCCGTCCAGGAGACCCCGCCCACCCGCCGGAGGGCTTGTTTGGGTTGCGGCGAGACGGCACGTGGGTGGCTCCCCCGCCCACCCGGCAGGCTGCAGGGGCGGATGGGATTTGTAGTTTGGCCCACAAAAGAATAATTATTATTAAAAAAAAGGCCAGACTTCAGCGCTTTGGGAAGCTGGTTCGAATCCTCTTGGAAGGGCAGAGGTGGAAAGGGGCCCTGTGGGTCCTGGAGCCCAGGCCCTCTCAAGGAGGCACAGCGGGGGGATTCGAACTCCCAACCTCTGGCTCCCCAGCCAGAGACCAAAACCCTGGAGCCGTCCCACTCCATGTGCATGAAGTAGACTGTAATCCCCAAAAACTCAAATTGCACTAAGTTGGGGGAGGAAAAAAAGTGTGATTCTTAAGCAAAACCCCCAAACTAAGATGAATACTTTTATTTAGGCCACCAAGTTCTCAAGGTCGCTCCTCAGGCTGGGCGTTGCAACGTTCAAAGTCCGCCACACCCAGGCGGATGGAGCAGTCCTGCAAGAGTCAAAAGCTCGGCTGTTTGGGAGATTTGACGGGTTTAATAAAAGGTATTGCTAACTACGCTAAAGATCTGCATTGGCTGAATGGCTGGAGTTCTCTCTCCCTTGGTGTGCACGTGAAGGCAAACAGTTTTCAGTGGAACTGAATGCAAGGAATTGAAGAGGCCAAAATGAATTGATGGGTAGAATTCACGGTTGGTCGACGGAACCACCTCGATGGCTTTTCAAAAAAAAAAAAACACAAGTCAGCAAGCCTGTCTCAAGAGCTAGATGGAATCCCCCCCCCCCCCCCCAGGCATTGGAGCTCTGTATCATGGTAGGAAACTTCTGGCTCTCTGGATATTGCTGGACTACACCTCCCATCATCCCCGACAAGGGTGGAGGGGCTGAGCTGCTGGAATCCGAAAACCATTGGAGGGCCAAGGGTTCCCCACCAGCCGTCAGGAACGGTACCTTGGCTGACCTCCGCCCCTGCGATGCAGCAGCTTCTGCTCTTGGGCTTTCATCCGTCTTTCATCTATTTTATATCAGTTTCAATGGTTGTGTGCTGAATGATAGGTTTGCTCTGTCTGTGTGGTACACCGTCCAGAGGGGCCACAGGTCAGATGGGTGCTTTAGAGAAGTTCAATAAACAAACCAATAAATAAATCTCTGTACACAAACTTGCCGATAAGGTTACTCATTATCTCCTGACCAAGAGGAAGGACCCAAGCTAAGGTTTCTTCAGGTATAAGAGAGCCCAGTATCAGTTTTAGCCCTGTGCCAGGGAAAAGGGCCTTATAAGCCACGCTTAAGGCACTCACCCACAAGAGGCCCGGTTTAAAAATGCCCACGGAAGGAGGCTGAGCCATCCAAACCCGTTATCCAGGCAGGTTCCCATCTCTGAAATGGGCCTCCCCTGCTCAGTCTTTTCGTTCTCGACAGGTGGATGCTTGGGAGATGTCGGTCTTGCCGGTCTCTGTCTCACAAGAGAACAACAGCGGCCTCAAGGAAGCGTTAACTCTTGTCACACCTTCTCAAAACTGGGTCCGGCTGGATTCTCACCCTTTGCCCCCAAAAGGGCAGGGGAGGGGACTAGAGTCAAGGGACTTGCTGTCACGTGGGACTTAAGTCCCACTGGTGACTCAACTTGGGTTTTTTTTTTTCAGTGACTCAGGTTCGATTCACAACTCGTAACCCCCCCTCCCTTTCTTCTGGGGAAAAAAAGCTTGTTTTTGATAGAGATTCAGACTTAGGACTCGGAGCCAAAGTCCCTGCTAAAAAGGAAGCCCCATCCTGCGAGCGATGCCGCCTCTCCCCAAGCGTTATTGTTACGCCACTTCCCGCAGATCGCCCCAGTCCATTTTCACGCCAGGCTCGGATATGAACACAGCTTTAGGTTTATTGTTTTAAAAACTCTGCAATGATTTTTTTGGTTCCTGCAGGTAAAAGCAGGCCTCATAAAAGTCAGGAGGATCAAAAAGTGAGGGAGGGGTGGGGGTGGGGGGGACAGACACAGAAACCTTCCCTAATATATCTGTTGCTTTCCAAATCACAATTGAAACCTCCAGCCACAAGAAGTGGGGCGCTCTGGGGGAGGTACGATTTCGGATCAAGGCCCCCGAACAGCGCAAGGGGATGAGATCTCCCAAAGCCACACGGAAGGCTGCGGATTCTAAGGAAATCCAAACCGGCATGCTTTCCCCCCTTCCTCCCCTGAGGAAAAGGAGCACAGTTACATTTTTTAAAAAATAATTTCCAGAAAGGCTTTTTCTAGGGCGGGAGGTGACAGCCCGCAAGAGGCCCCCCTCGGTAGATGCTGCAAGATGGGTCGGGAGGAGGAGGACAGAGAGAGGGAGGGAGGGAAGGGTCATTCTCTAGCTAACTATAAAAGCCAACACCAGCCTCCGCCGCGCACGGATCGGCCCCGCTCACAAGAAGGCGTCGCACCACTCCCGCAGGCAGCCGTAACAGTCCCGTGATTGCTTGGCGTTGGCGCCGCACGTGTCCTTCAGCCACTCGCGAAAGAGGTCCTCATCCTTCTTCAGCACCAAGAACTGCCCCAGCACCACGTACGCCTGGGGGGGGGGGGGGGTTTACAAAAAAACATGGGCTTTTCAGGCAGGCATTTCAGGTTCTCTCCTCCCCCCTCCCCAGCTTTTATACCTGTGGGCCATTCAGGAGAATCAGGCCTTATAACCTTTATTTTTCCCCATTGCCACCACCTTGAGTTTTTAGAGCTGTTGATCTGTTATAGAGATAGACTATATTTTATATATACTGTATATGGTTTGGGTGGGATTTGACTTTCCTTTGTATGTTTATTTTATCGCTGGAAGGAGGACAGACAAGGCCACAAGATGGTGAGGCATAAAAATACAATAAAGTTGGACCCCCGTATCTGTGGGGGATTGGTTCCAAGGCCCCCCGGGGATGCTGAAAAACAGCGGATAATAGCAAGCAATATACAAAAAAAGAATCCAGGGGGAAAAAGTACTTTCACCATGTCCTTTACCAGAACTGGCCACTAGAAGGAGCAAGAGACCACGCTGTGTATTCTTCCATAAAACATAGTGTGGTCTCTGGCTCCTTCTAGTGGCCAGTTCTGGTAAAGACATCGTGAAAATAGGAATTTCTATTTTTTCTCTCTCCTTTTAATGTTTTTAGACTGCAGACACCGATCCCATGGCTATGCGGGTCCTACTGTACAGAAACAGATCAGCTTAGATTTCAAACCATCACCTTATCCCATGTTCTCCCTCCACTGTCCCCCCCAAATCTGGATTTGAACTCAGACCCCGGGAGATACCTTGTCAAAGCCTTTGTCTTCCAGCTTCTTGCCAAGGACGTCTCCGATGCCGGCCAGGGTGCCGACGGGCTTGTCACCCATCGGCTCGGCCACAAAGTCCCGGTGCTTCTGGCTGGTGGTCATTTCGGCTGCCGCTCTGCCTGCGAAGGAGATGGAGAAGTCAGCCAGACTGCATCGTGGGGAGGGGGGGAGAGGAAGGGGGGGCAGCCCAGGAATCACCGATTAGCCGGGTGGGGAGGGGTCTTCCTTGGAATACCTGAGCCACTGCATCACACCCGGCTCTAGTGGCAGCGAGAATGGCACAGGCCATCTGATTCCACCAACTTTATTTCTACTTCTCCAGAAGTCACTGCATTTTCGTTTCTAGTACCTGTTGGGGCCGAGCATCTGTGCCCTGCCTTAGAGTACCTCTTACAGCAATAAAAAGGCAGCGTGTTAACTTTTTCCAGGAGACGCCCACCCGCATGCAGGCCAAGCCGTTTGGGGGGGGGGGGGCAACACCTAGAAAGCCGGCCATCTCCAGGGCCCTCAAAACGGATGGGCTTTTGAACGACAAACAGGTCTTACGAGAAATCTTAAAGCAAAGGAATTTGCAAGAAAACCTGGTATGCATTTGAGCAAACGATGATGTACACGTTTAAATCTTCTTTTTCACACTAAATATTTAGATTGGTTAAATATTTCCTTTGAATTATAAGGTCTCTGGCTGCGGAGACAGAGGTTGGGAATTCAATTCCCCCCTGGGCCTCCCCTTGACAGGGGCTGGACTGGATGACCTTAGAGGACCCCTTCCAGCTGGAGGGCTGCCCTGAGCCCAGCCCTGCTTTGCTGCTGCCCAAGTCGAACAGGCCAAGAGCATTTAATCTAACGCTGGGCTTGGCGGGAAATAAACTACATTCTGCTCCAACCCAAGACTGCTCATCTGTGCAGACATGGAAGGCTCTCCCTGGGGAAACCAGGCTGGCCCTCTTCCTTCTTATCCTTCCGCTGACCGCTGAAGACCCACCTTTACAGGCAGGCTCGCAAATCATCCCAACTGTGTCTCCCAATGCCTTCTTTAAGTTAATTTTGAAAGCTTACTTGCTTTTAATTGTTCAATTGCATTTTAATCAGCATAGAGTTTAATGGGTTTTCAATGTTTTAACTATGTTTAAACATGATGTTCTTTTAAAGGTTTCACTTATGATGCTATTCTTTTTAATATCTAATTGGGTTTATTTAAAATATTTTTATCCCACCTTTCTCCTTAAAAAGAACCCGATCTGGTGAGCTGCCTTGGGTCCCCTTACTGGGAGAAAGGCGACCTACGAGGAAAACAAAACAAAACATCATGGAGGACTGGAGAAGGCAGAACCCTGGGGTTCCCAGTATTCACGAGACACTTTTATCAGTGGCAGGGTGTGGTGTTTCATGAACGGGATCACAAGCAAAGTTCAAAGGGGCTGAGATCCTCCTTCTGCTGCTGCTCCCTTGCCTGTGGGAGAAGACGCTTCTAGAGGCCACACCAAGCGGGTTTCGAACCCACCCCTGCCACCCGGCCAGGGTCTCCGGAGACCGGCGCAGGCTTCCAGAAGACCTGCACTGGCCGGCCTTCCCAGGTGCCAAGAAGGCGAGGAGGTGGTGGTGGTGGTGAGGACGGAGAGGGAAATTGAGGCAACAGCACCATCTGCCGGGCCGTCTGCCACAACCCAACGCCTTGGCAGGGCACCAGGCAGCATGAGATCATCTTTCCGAACCATCGGGGGGGGGGGGGGGGAGAATGCCAAACCCTGATTTTCTTTTTCTTTCTTTCTGCAGAGACTTAGCTCTGCCACGTTACGTGGAAGAAAAAAAAAACCCCAGGAAAGAGAAGGGTTCCACCCTAACGTGGCATGATTAATATTCTTTTTAAAATTGGATATCTTTTTTGATAATTTAAATTTAAAAAAGAGTTTTTAAATTTAAACCATAATTTAAATGAATTTGATTTTTTTAAAAATCTTTTGATTTTTTTTTCTTCCCACCTGAAAACAGCTGCTGGTGGGCTACAGGCAACACCTTTGCCCAGCCGGTTCTGGGAAGCCACTTTAAGTGACTCGGCCAACAGACCCCTCTGGAAAAGTTCCTTTCTTTTGGACCAAAAAACACCACCCTCCCAAAATTGGTCCCCTGGCCACGCTGGCTGTCAGCGTTAGTCTGAAATGTAGCTTTCCCAAGAGAAAGAGAAGACCTAAAAGGAATAAAATGGTGTGTGAAGTGGATGATGGCCTGATTCACTCAGAATCTAAACATTCCCATTTTCCTCTCTCTCTGGTTGTCTTACTGTAGGAACCACAGACATCACATACCTGGGTGGATTTGGGGGTTTTTTTTTGTGTTTTTTTGGCTTGAACCCCAAGCTTTACCCCACCCTTGCCGGATGGAGCATCCTGCTGAGGTCCTCCAAACCTCACCTCTTTGGGAACCTCCCGGGGATCCCATAACAGGCCTTGCCTTGGAGGAGAACGTGAGCAAAAATCCCAATTTAATAGGATTCAGAGGCATTGCAATACGTAGAGGAAAAGACCGATCTATTTCTCTGAAATTATGCCCTGTAAGCAAGGCATGCCAAAAAGGAAAAGATATTTTTTGGGGAAGGATCCATGCCCCAAAGGCAAAGCGTTGAAAAGATCCTTTTCTTGGATCACAAATCCCAGCAGCCACCAGGCAGCAGAGCTAAAGAGTAAATTATACACCCACACCTGCCCAAAAGGCCGGTGAGCCAGATGGAGGGCACACCGCCCTCTCCCACGGATCTCCCAGGAAAACTCTGGAAACAGAGGGGGATAGTGGGACTCGTAGTCCAAAAGTGTCATTTCCCCCAGTATTATTATACACGTAGTGGACAGTAAGCCCCCCCCCCCCCCCAAGGCCGGTTAGTCAGGTGGAGATGGAGAGGGGTGGGCGGGCAAAGAGATCTCTGGGAAGGGAGGTGGATGATGGGAATTGTAGTCCAAAAGTGAAGGCAACAGCCTGACGCAGGGCGAGACTCTGGGAAATCAGGGGATGGTGGGAATTGTAGTCCAAAAGTGAAGGCAACAGCCTGACGCAGGGCGAGACTCTGGGAAATCAGGGGATGGTGGGAATTGTAGTCCAAAAGTGAAGGCAACAGCCTGACGCAGGGCGAGACTCTGGGAAATCTGGGGATGGTGGGACTTGTAGTCCAAAAAGGAGCTTTTCCAAGCCTCTACTATAAAAATGGCGGATAATAAGTTGAAACCTCCCCCCGCCCGAAGAAGGCAATTGAGCCTCAAAGAGGGGGTGTCATGGAGGGACTCTACTGACTCAGGGGATGCTGGGCGTTGTAGTCCCCCAAAGGACCTTTCCCCAGGGCGCGGGCGGGGTGAGGAGGGGGGTCGGCCTAGGAGCCGCGCCCCCCCAACCCACGCAGCTCCCCCCCCCAACCACCGGCGGGGCCTCGTGGAAAGTCGGGCAAAGCCTCCGGCGGGCCCGCGGGACTCCCCGCCACGAGGCAGGTCGGGAAGCCCCGCAGGCCTCCGGGCCGAGGCTTAGCCGGAGGCCCCCGCCGTCCCCACACGACGCCGCCGCCGCCGCCACTCACCCGCCGCCTCAACCGCCGCTCCCGCGCTGCCGCACTTCTACTTCCGGGGCGAAAGGGCGGCTTTAATCCCGGCGGCCGCGACGGGGCGGGGCGCTCTAGGCTTCCGCCGGGAGTCTCTATGGCCCGTCGGAGCCTCCCCCGGGACGTTTCAGGCCTCCGGCGGGCTTTCTATGGTTGCTGAGCGCTTTAGGGCGCTCTGGGCGTCCGCCGCTCTATGGCCGCTGGGATTCCAGGTGCCCCAGAATGAAAACCTCCGGAAAAAAGGGAAGAGGAGGAGGAGGAGGAGGAGGAGGAGGGCGGTTTTAGACGTCCAGGTAATTTTGCAAAATGCAAAACTGGGGTGGGGGGGGAACGGGTGGGAGGAGGGCAGCCTGTTCGCCGCCTCCGCCATCTGGATGCAAGGCCATGGCTTTTTAAAATGAATTAGCCCTGGCCAGAAACCCTGAGCCAAAGTGTCCCTTGAATAATGAAAGCACGCAATTAGCATTTGCAACGGCAGTTATTGTGCTGGTGCGTCTGCTCCCCCCCCCCTTACTCTTCTGGGGTCCTCGAATCCAGTTTCGGGCATTGCATTAAAGACAGATTAAAACAAAGGCACGCCTTCAGAAATGAAGACAACAGATGGTTGGGAAGGGTTTGGAGAGAGCAGAGCCTGCAGTGAAGGGTTGACAGGACTGGGTCAGGGTTAGCCCGGAAAAGTGGGGAGTGTGTGTGTGTGTTTTCTGTGCCCTCAAGTCAGAACCAACTTCTAGCGACCCTAAAAGGACTTCCAAGGTAAGTGAGATGTTTCAGGAGTGCCTTTACCTGTTCCTGTTTCCCCAGTCAGTTTCCATGGCTGAGCCGGGATTCGAACTCAGGACTCCAGAGTCCTTGTCTGCTACTCACTCCACCATGCCACACTGGGGAGAAGCTCTTAAAATACGGAGGCAGCTGCCCCACCTAAGAGGTTCTTGTTCTCCTCCTGCAGAGTCTGAACTTTGGGGGACCTTCATTTACAGGAGCCGGTGGAACAGCTCAGTCAGTTAGGTTGGGAGTTCGAGTCCTCCCCACTTTGCCTCCTGAGGGAAAAGCCAGCCTGGGTGGCCTTGAGCAAGCTGCACAGGATTTCCGCCTAAGATCAGGAGAGAAACCACATAACCGGAATGCGCGTCCCTGGGACCAGTAAATGAAAAGGCTCAATGATGAGCTGGCGAAGGTTTCCTACCTCTGGATTTTCTCCACCGACTCTGGGGGAAAGGGTCTGAAAGGGCTGGACTAGATGACCTCCAGGGATTTCCGAGTCTCTCCTTCTGTGAGTCCCTCTGTCTGGGTCTTCACTCCCTGTCTGGATCACGTTTTAGGGGTGGCAGCTGTGAGGTTTGGCCTCCCCCCCCTGCGCCTTCTGCCACCACCACCACCACCATGTCCGAGCGGGAAGAACGGCGCTTTGTGGAGATCCCCCGGGAGTCGGTGCGCCTGATGGCGGAGAGCGCCGGGGTCGAGCTGACCGAGGAGGTGGCGGCCATGCTGGCCGAAGACGTCTGTTACCGCCTGCGCGAAGCCACCCAGGTGAGCGGCGAGGTCTCGGTGGGCAGAGCGCCAGTCCCTGGCCTCATTACGTTCTCCTGGTCCCGTTAACACTGAAAACGAGGCGAGTGGCCACCCCCGAAGACCTTGAGGAGCGGCCTTTTTTAAAAAAAACAGAATTTCTGCAGCATTTCACATTAAGTAAAAAATAAAAAATGCAGTATTTTAAAACCCATAGGTGGGTCAATGAACATTTTTAACCTTAAAACGATCAGCCAGCAGTTTGGGGTGGGTGGGTGGAGGGAACCAGGAGACAAGAGGCCAAGGAAGGCTGCCATCCCATAACATGGAAGTAACAAATTGCAGGTAATCCGTTTACATATTAGTTATTTAATTTGGGGGCAATGAAATTATATTTGGAAATCAAGGTAGGTCAGTAAGAATAATGTCACTCTATCACCATAAGGGTGTGATGTTTTCACGGCTCTTTTTCAGAGCTTGGGAAATTATATGAATTCAATGTCCACTTTCCCAGGATTGTGGGATTTGTAGTCTCATGCCATCAAAAAATAAAAAAGACACAGAGAGAGAAACGTTTTCATGCTCTGTTTTTTTCTTTCTGTCTGTCTCATTCAGAATAGTTCACAGTTCATGAAACACACGAAGCGGCGGAAGCTGACGGTGGAAGACTTTAACCGGGCTTTGCGCTGGAGCAACGTAGAGGTGGGCTGCTGGGCTGTGCTTTCTCGGAAGCAGTGTGGGATAGTGGTTAGGGCACTGACCAAGGGAGCTCTGGCTTCACTGCCCGGCCTGCCCATAAAGGTCACTGGCCTTCCTTGAGCCGTTCCCATCGTCTCAGCCTGGCACGAGGAAGAAGAAAAACCTACTTTAAAAAAGTATATAAACAGATACGGGATCAGATGCCCCTCTGTAGCTGTGAGCCATTTCTACTTTTGCAAACTGGAGGCAAAAATGTGGAAACGGAGGCTCTCCTCTTGGGCCCATCAGGAGAAGGCAGGATTCTCTGGAAAAGACAATAATGCTGGTAAAAGTCGAAGGCGGTAGGAAAAGAGGAAGGCAAAACACAAGATGGATTGACTCCATAAGGGAAGCCACAGGCCTGAGTTTGCAAGAGCTGAGCAGGGCTGTTGAGGACAGGACCTTTTGGAGAGCACTTATCAACAAAAGCGGATAGCGGTAAAACAGAAGCCTTTCTTGGAACTTGCATTCAAGGGAGGCCAGAGGCCGCCAGCTGCCAACTAAATTAGTCGTGGATCCTGCCCCGTTGGTCAAGAGACCTTTGTTAGCACCCACCCGAATGCTAGGGGAGGAAATTTGCAAGCTTTCCAGTTCTCCTGAACTGGATGGGATCTGAAACTCCTCTGGAGTGGACCTGGCCGCCGGTGGGTATGGCTTTCCTCCTTAGAGGTGATAAAAAGTATCGGCCAGAATCCTCTTCGTTACTCCTCCTGAGGTGACTCTTATCAGCGTAAGTCTCAGCCACGAATTGCCGTGAGTGAAGAAATCGGCGTAAGCATTGGCTGTCACGCACCGGTCTCGTGCTTCGGCACACCGCCGGGAACGCCTGTGCCGACTTCTTCACTTGTGCCGATTTGGTCTGAGTTATGCCCACGGAGCTGCGCGGGTGTATGTAAAATATGAGGAAAGCACGCCCCCCCCCCAAAAAAAGAGCAAGCGAAGGGGTCGTCCATCCAGGACCTGTCCTTTCCTCCCTTGCAGGCGGTTTGCGGCTATGGCTCTCAGGACGCCCTCCCTTTCCGGGCCTTCAAAGAAGGAGAGCTTTACTTCCAGGAAGGCCGCGAAGTCAATCTCGTGGAGCTGGCCCTGGCCACCAACATCCCGAAGGGCTGCGCGGAGACGACCGTGAGAGGTGAGCGGCGTGGAGGACGCCGAAGGTTCAAGCGGGTCCGTGCTCTGGGCGGCAACGTTTTGGGCGACGGCGACACCCCAAATTCCCCACCTAGATGGGAGTTGTAGTCCCAAAGATTAAAAATGTCCAGGCTCTGCCCTTTCTTCCCTCTCTGGCGGCATCCTGCCCCTGGAATGACCACGGTACGGCATTTTCTCCATTTTAAGAGCTAGAAATGCATTTCCCAAAGGTTTCGCTCCCAAAAATGATGGCTTTAAGTTGAAATATTGTGGGTGTTTTTGTTCCCGACCCTTTGGCCTCTCTCACCCCAAGAACTTCTCCAAAGCTGAACTCGGCTCTCAGGCAGACGGAGGTTCTTTGCCCTTGATCTGTCCAGTTGGCGGTGTTTTCTCAACTTTACCCGACGCTGTCGGGGATCTGACCTGTGGCAAGCAGGTACCTTCTCTGTCCGCAGTGGCTCCTCTCCTTTCCAAGCCCGGGTGCAGAGAAGGCAGGCCTGCAAGCTGCAACAGAGATCCTAAACGTTGGCCAGCAGAGAAGCAAATTAACCCGGTTGCTGACCCTCCCATTCTGCTTTTTCCAGTTCACGTCTCTTACCTGGATGGGAAAGGGAACCTGGAGCCACAAGGATCAGGTAGGAACTATTTCTTCCTGTGAGAAACACTATCCGTGTACTTCCAGTCCTGCGAGGTAGGACAGATGGCAAGATCTGTCTGTATTCCTCGGACGTGGGCTGCCGTGGCCCCTGTATTTGATGCCTGACTGCTTTGATTCTCTTCCTTGGTGCTTTCTCTCTCCAGTGCCCAGCGCTGTCTCCGTGCTGACGGATGACCTCTTGAAATATTACCAGCACGTCACCCGGGCCGTGTTGGGGGACGACCCTCAGCTGATGAAGGTAAAGGGAACCCACCTCGGAGGGCAGGATCGCGCCATTGTGTTTTGGGGGTAGGAAAGTCGAGCAGGAGGCGCTCTCGTCTGCGGGATTGCAAGAAGAATCAAACAGGCCGACACCTGAAAGCTGGGAGGCGTTGGCCGGCGGTAAAGCAATTCAGAAGTGATAAAGAAATCCAGAAGTGCCTTGCAAGGTGTGATCCAGGCTGGATGTTTGGGCCGACGTGGGCGTCCCCTGCCTGGTGCCCGAACCGCCTCCAGAACGGTTGGGGAAGGGCTAGAGGTTTTGCTTAGATTTCTCAGCCTTGCAGGCGGGCGTTGCTTCTCCTGCAGCAAAGCCCAGCGCAAAACAAGCCTCTTCCTTTCCTGTCCGGTGGCTGCTCACGTGGGCTTTCTGGGAGGCCATCAGAGTCGCAGCAGGACTGCCGTCTCTGTGGAATCAGGCCCCGCGGCTTCCGTTATCCACTGTCTGAAAATATTAAATTTAAAACCCCAGAAATATAGGTTTCCACACTGTATTACCAGAATGGGCCACTAGAGGGAACTAGAGACTCTAGTTGAGACTCTAGTTGAGACTCTAGTTCCCTCTAGTGGCCCATTTTGGTAATACAGTGTGGAAACCTATATTTCTGGGGTTTTAAATTTAATATTTTCAGACAGTGGATAACGGAAGCCACGGGGCCTGATTCCACAGAGACGGCAGTCCTGCTTGGTCGAAATTGTAGCTTCACCGAGCACGGCAGTGCTGGATTAAGCCTTGCCCGCTCAAAAGTCCCTGGAGCAGTTTCGGTCTTTGTGCGTCGTCACCGCCCGCCCTAAAACCTTTGGGGGTTCTTCCTGCTTAGGTCGCCCTCCAGGACCTCCAGACCAACTCCAAGATCGCCGCCCTCCTGCCTTACTTCGTCTACATCGTGAGCGGGGTGAGTGGGGACGGCTCGGGGCCCAGCCCCTGCACCTCTCTGTTTGGGGGGGGGGGCAAGAGAGAGATTCCCGCCGTCCCTCCCCGTTTCTGTACCTTTTTCGGAGGCTTTTCCACCCCAGTGCAGTAAATGCTGCCAGTCCAGAACCCCCAACCACACACACAAATGTAACTTTTTAAGGCGCTGTCCCTGCCCAGCTTCAGCGGTTATTGCACGGAAAGGCCCTGGGCGTTGCATGGGGGAGGTTGAGCTCAGCCAGTGCTGGCTTAGGGGGGATTTGGGGTCTTGTAGTCTCCACCCACCC
Source organism: Intellagama lesueurii (assembly GCA_037013535.1). Classification (NCBI taxonomy): domain Eukaryota; kingdom Metazoa; phylum Chordata; class Lepidosauria; order Squamata; family Agamidae; genus Intellagama; species Intellagama lesueurii. The sequence goes on from JBAJHW010000022.1 coordinate 1,277,359, forward strand.
CCGACGTTGACCTTGGGCGGTTTGCGCAGGTGAAGTCCGTCAGCCACGACCTGGACCAGCTGAACCGCCTTCTGCACGTGGCCAAGAGCCTCATCCGGAACCCCTACCTGTGCCTGGGCTCCTACGTCAAGAGCCTCATCGCCAGCGTCATGTACTGCGTCCTGGAGCCCCTCGCCGCCTCCATCAACCCCCTCAACGACCACTGGACCCTCCGCGACTATGCAGCCATGCTCCTCGGACACATCTTTTGGTCTCTGACTTCTTCTCTTTTGGGGGTGCATCCCTTGAGGGCTGGGTGGGGCGGATTTCCCTCTTTTCCCTCTCTCACCCTTTCCTTCCTCCCTCCCTCCCTTCCAATCTTTCCTTCCTTCCTTCATGCACTGGGGGCAGCTAAAAATCCAGGACCGGCTTATGGCATCTCCAAGTTAAGCTCCTTCCTGGAAAGGCCGTGCCTGATGGTGGGAAAGGTGCTGTTTTTCCCTTGGGTTTCTGCGCTTCATTTCAGGGATCCAGTTGGCCACCCATGTAAACATCAGAAGCCCACAAGCAGGGCCTGGAGAAGACAGCCTTCTTTCGGGGGGTAGGGTGGTCTTTATTATTTTCAAACAGCGGATAAGTGAAACAGTGGATACGGATCCCGCGGATAGGGGGCGCCTAGTGTATACCGAGGTGCCCTGCTTAAAAAGTCCATCTTCCATGCTCCTGCAGGACTCACGGTGACTTGGTGAGCAGCCTCTACCCCCAGATCCTGCTCTCCCTGCAGAAAGTCCTGGCCGACCCCGTCCGACCCCTCTGTTCCCACTACGGGGCCGTCGTGGGCCTCCACGCCCTCGGGTGGAAGGTGAGAGGCTCTGGGCGAGGGTTTCTTTGGTTGGTTTTTTTCCCTCCCCTCCGCCGGGCGGCTTCGCCCACTGATCTGACCGGTCCCGCCTTTCCCTGTCTCTCTCTCTTGCGCCCAGGCCGTCGAAAGGGTTCTCTACCCGCACCTCTCCACCTACTGGTCCAACTTGCAGGCTGTGCTGGACGACTACTCCGTCTCCAACGCTCAAGTCAAGGCCGACGGGCACAAGGTCTACGGGGCCCTCCTGGTGAGTCTCCCCCCCCCTTCGAGATCAGAGCAAATGACACCCCCACACCCAGGCCTGGACCCCGTTGAGCAGCCAGCATCCTTCTCGCCTGCAAACACCTGCCGTTGGGCTCGCGCCCCTTTCCCCAGTGTCCTGGGAATCCCGGCTGTCCCCCTGGGGGACCAGACGGGCGGGCAGCGCGCTCCCTGTTTCCCCCGAAGAGCCCCCCATCTCTGGCTCCTGAGCCTGGAGCCTAAACGGAGCTATCCAGCCAGAGGAATAAAGATAATATATTTTATATTATAAAATAATATAAAATATATTAATGGGTTTCCGCCTGTACAGTAGGATCCCCCGAATCCACGGGAGATGGGCTCCAAGCACCTCCAGCGGACGCTGAAAAAGGCAGATTATTGCGAACGCTATTTTCATAGTGAACGTTATAGAGAGCATGGTCTCTGGCTCCCTCTAGTAGCCACGTCTGGTCACTTCAACTTTAGAAAGAAATCGCTCTGGGATTTCTTGTCGTTGCCCTAGACGAGTGGCCCTCTTGTGGGTCCTTTAATCCTGATTTTCCTCCTCCTCCCGTCCTCCAGGTAGCCGTGGAGCGACTCCTAAAGATGAAGGCCCAGTCGATTTCCGTGCCGGTCCCAGCGGAGGGCTCTGGCGGAGAGGGGCGCCCCCAGGAGGGCTTCCCCTGGCTCAGCCCCCTCCAGGACCCCCAGGTGGAGTTCGGCTTTGGCATTGCCAGCCACCTGCTGCAGCTGGGCAGCGGCGGGCCCCAGGCTGGGGCGATGGGCCTCTCGGCCAACCCGCCGGCCGTCTCCCTGAATGAGATTTACCAGGAGCTGTACTGCTTTTTCGGGGACAGCCTGGCCACCCGCTTTGGCACCGGGTCGGGGCTCTGCCCGGGAGAACCGGTGCCCGCCAGTGCCCCAAAGGTGGTGGATGCCAAGAAGGAGCCCCCGGCTTTCGGGGCCGGCGACACCGGCCGCAAGATGCCCCAGCTGACGGCCAACGCCACGGTGAGCCCCCGAGAGGAGGAGAGCCCCCGAGGCGAATTCTCGGCCGGCCGGCCCACCTTGCACCGTTCCGCCAGCCTGGCCCGGTCCCGCAGCGCTTTGCGCCAGCAGGGGCACCGCCCGGGCATCCGGGACGTCTTCCAGAAGTCGCGCTTCTCCCCCCAGGGGCCCCCTCGCTTCAGCTTTGTCATTGCCGGGCGGCAGGCGGAGAGGCGGTGCCAGGGGCGCCTCTTCCAGACCCGCTTCCTTCAGCACCACGGCCCCAGCCACGTCTCTCGCTACGCCCAGAAGCTGCCCATGATCGGACGGACCAGCAAGCCGGTGAAGAAATGGGCCCACACGGGGTATTCCCTTTACCTGCCCCTCTGAGGCGGGGAGGCGGGAGTCCCCGCTCTGCGCCCGTGCCTCTGCGCTCAGCCCTGAGACCAAGGCGGTGGTGGGGCTCCGACCCGTCTTGGTGAGATCCTCCAGTTCTTCAGAGCAGGGTCTCTTAGGTTGCCACACCTGCTGCGTGGAACGCCCTTCCTCCAGAAATATATCTGCCTGCAATATTAGGTACAGTAGAACCCCTGTGGGATTGCTATCCATGGATTCATTTATTTATAATCTGAAAATATTAAAAATAAGTAAATATATATATAGAAATGTCTGTTTTCATGATGTATTGACCAGAACTGGCCAGCAGAGGGAGCCAGAGACCACGCTATGTATTTTGTTGTTGGAATGCATAGCGTGGTCTCTGCCTCCCTCTAGTGGCCGATTCTGGTAAACACAACATGAAAATACTTCTTTCTGGGTTTTTTTTTTCTTTTGACATTTTTTCTTTTACCACGCTTTTTTCTGGTTTTTTTTTTCTTTTAGTTTGCTACTATCTGCAGTTTTCTGCATCTGCGGGGAGCTTGGAACCAATCCCGGGCAGATATAGGGTTTCTACTGTATTTTTGTTTTAAAAAAGAAAATATGTTTCTCTGTGCAGCTGTACAGTGCAACCTAACAAGAGACTGCATCATTTCTGGTGAGTCTGGGTGGCCGTTTTCGACCCCTGATATCTTGCAGTGACTACATGGCTCACCAAAAAATGGGGGAGTAGACGTTAAAACTTGAAACGGCCAGAAATCCCCTTCCAGTTTTCCCCAAAAAGGAAGGTATTTAGATGTTAGCTTTTCAAATAATTTCCTGCCAATGTCTGATGAACCAGCCCTGCCAGCAGCGGAACAGAAATCCCAGTGTTCCTTTTCTGAGCACATCCAGACGTGTTGATGAAGCTAGAGGGATGTGAACCGAAATATTTAAGAGTGCTCTTTTCCCCCCTTCCTGGAGACCTTTAAAGCCACCAGAGGACGTTCCGCCTTCGTCCGGGGAAGTCTGGGAACCCAGAAAATAAGAGCGATCATTCCCCATTTTTGTTCAGGAGACCATTCGGAGGGTTTCCAGAAAGGTCTCTCAGGCCTGTTCACCTCTGGACGACACAGACCTGGCTGTTAATTTATGAGTTTTCTACTTTTGCGTCCATGGTTTTGTTGGTGTGTATATAGCATATATATATAACCTTTTTTTATTATGAGTGTTGGATACCTCTTTGAAATGTTTGAGTAGAAGCAGTTGATAAACACTTCTAATGAAATAAAAATAATCCTTGTGGACATTTGAATCGCCTGATGTGTAACCTGTGTTCTGGGCAATAATTATTTATTCAATTATTTATTCAAGAAGTTACTGTTCAGAGTTAGGGCTAGAAACGGAGAAAGAGGACGGTTTCCTGTCATTAGAGGTGCATTTTTAATCTCCCTGCCTGTTCCATCTCTATGAAGAACGTAGACAGAAAGCTGGGTTAGATTCAGAGGTAGGAGCAATAAAGACTTTTGGGGGAAACTTCAATAATTTAAGATACACCGTCTCAGGGCAAGTTGGACGAATGGGGCTTACCTCAGTTGTGGGGGGGGGGGGGAACGCAAGAGGCCGTTGTGCGATGCTGGAAGTCAAGCTTTAATGGGAAGGAAGAAGTTGGAAAAGCTTCTCCATGAAAACAAGAAGTGGAAGAAAGAGAAGAAGGAAAAACAGAGACATCCCATGGAAAGCAATGGCCAGACGTTTGGATTTAGCAGATGCACAGAGAGAGCAATGGAGAAAAGGAGGTGTCGTTGGACGTGATGGAGGGAAGACGGGGAGAGCGGAAGGCTTGATACCGGAGCAGAATCAAACTAGATTTTAGTATAAATAACCCTTAGCAGAGAAAACACGGGCCTCAGAGAAACTAGGCCCAGGAACATTCACACGTAGCTCAGGCAAACAGAGGAACATTCACACATCGTATGGAATGTCATTGTCACACTTTCGTTTGGCACATCCTCCTCCTTTTGATCTGGCAGATGGCCTGGTCCTGGAAGGCAGGCAGGAGGAAACCAGCCAGGACAGGCCAAAACATTCACCCCAGGGAGCCGGAGAGGGAAGGCCATCTATCAGGGCCCAGGAAAGAAACACATAAACAGACCAAAATATAACTTGCATCGTGGGCATAGGCCAAGGACACAGGGGCGCACAATCTGCATATCTATAGGGAACCCATAGATCACCGTAGTTGGCATCATTTGCCCAATGAGGGACTGGATCCAAACTTGGGGTACAAATGACCCATAGAATTGTAGTACTTTTACGACTCTTTCTCTGTATCATTATAAAACATATGTACACTGTATTTTTGGGGTCTTCTCTGCTTTTAAGAGAAGTCCCAGCTGACCTTTTCTTTGCTGCTATTCAAATAAAATTGGGCGTTGGTTCAGCTGTTGCGTCTATGCCTGAGTCGTTGCCGGAAAACCAAAACCCAAATCTGGCCGGTAGCAGACTCTTCTTTCTCCCCAGAGATTCCTCAGGGCCCCCCTTTTCAGCCCTCTTGTCAAGGGATGAAAACGGTGGGTCATCTCAGACTCCTCTGTGCAGGACTTGGGTGTGTGTGTGTCTCTGGAACAGGACGGGACGAGTTCAGGGCGATCTCGAAGGCTGATCCGGGTTCAAGAGAGGAAGGAAGGAGAGCAGCGAAAGGGACCCGGAGACCACGTTAGACCGAAGAGGAGACGGAGGCAGCCAGGGGTGTCAAGAATATCCTTGTGAACGTTGGATTATTCTGATGTGGAACCTACATCAAAGAAAGAGTGTGGAACAATTTGGAGTCAGAAATCCTCGTGAATCAAGAGGAATCGACCTTCTTCCAGGAAATCCAGAAGAACCCAGCTACCCTAGAGAAAAAGGATCACGTGCTACATTTGCAAGAAAAATCTAAGGAAATCTTTAAAAATTGTACAAATCTTAGAAAACTAAAACTTTTTTTTTAGTTTAAAAAGAATCCAACCAATTATTCTAAAAAGGGTTATTTTCCCGGATTCGTGACATTTAATTTACAAAATGCTGGGGGACTCCCCTTCGACACCTTGGCTGCTGATCCCTCGAGGGGCTGTTCCCCCCCCCCCCATGCTATTTAACATCGACGTGAAACCGCTGGGAGAGGATGTCTGGAGTTTCGGGGTTCGGTGTCAGCAATACGCGGATGATACCTGCCGACTCTACCTTTCTTTGCCACCTAAATCCGAGGAAGCTGTTCCAGCTGTAGACCAGGGTCCAGTGGTGTCAGTCGTGGACTGGGTGAGGGGAAATAAACCCAAACTGAATCCAGACAAGACCGAGGCGCTTCTGGTCGGTTGAAAGGCAGATCAGGGAATAAGGACCGCCGCCTGTGCTGGATGGGTTTGCCTTCCGTCTGAAAACACAGATGTGCCGCCTGGGGCTACTCCTTGGAGTCGGTCCCTGAGCCTGGATGTCAGGTTTCGGGGGTGGCCAGGAGTGCCATTGCGCCATGAAAACCAGTGCGCCCGTTGCACCCGTTCCTGGAGAGGCCTGATCTGCCCCTGGTGACCTGGGCCTCAGTTATATCCCGGCTGGACTGCTGTAACACACTCCACGTGGGGATGGCCTTGGAAAATGCCAGGAAGCGTCCGTGGGTCCAAAAGACGGCAGCCAGGTGGCTGGCTGGGGCTGGGGACAGGGATCCCGTACACCCCTCCTGTTCCAGCGGCTCCACTGGCTGCCGATTCGTTTCCAGACACCATCCAAAGTGCTGATTCTCACCTCTAAAGCCCCGGACAGCTTGGGTCCAAACTATCTTAAAGATGATAACTCCCTTGATGAGTCGGCTCGGGTGTTAAGATCATCAGGGGCGGCCATTCTCTCGGTCCCACCACCTTTACAGGTACCGACTGTGATGGAGACCCAGGAGAGGGCCTTCTCGGTGGCTGCTCCCAGAGACTTTGGAACTCCCTCCCACTGGAGGCCAGCCTGGCCCCGCTCTTGGCTGTCCTTCGGCCAGCAGGCAAAGAAGACCTTTCTCTTCGGGCGAGCTTTCCCTCGGTGACCGGCTGCCTAAGTGGGGTTTTTAAAAAAAATCAAGAGTGTTGTTGCTTTGAATGTGCTTTTGTTTACTTTTTCTAAGAGTGGTTTTTCTTTGATCCTTTTTATTCGAGGCATACCTTCTGTTTTTAGCAATATTGTCTCTGAATGATGTAAGCCGCTTCCGGTCCTTTTGAAAGAGAAAGGCAGGATAAACATATTTTAAGCTAATAATAGATAAAGCCTAGCCTGACTGCTCACAATCGAAGGAAACCAGCAGTTCGGAGGGTCTGCAGGATCCCCTCTTGAGCTCACTCGCATTCATAAACTAAGCAAGGAAAAGGTCTCATTGTGCCCCGAATGCAACCACCCTCCCTTCCCTCTCCTGCAGAGGACAAGAGGGTGGCGCTGGTGAATCGGGCCCAGGCCAGCCCTGACTTTCCACTCAGAGGTGGCCGAGGGGGGGGGGTATCCCTGGGTTGGGGGAGACAAAACCACGGGAGGCCGTTGTGCGATGCTGGAAGTCAAGCTTTAATAAGAAGGAAGGGGCCAGAGAAGCTTCTCCCCGAAAACAAGCAGCGGAAGGAAGACTAGAAGGGAAAACGCAGACGTCCCATGATGGGATGGAGAGAATAAGGCTATTCTTTCTCAGAGGTTCGTCAGGACCCTCTGGTCTCTTCTCAGTGGATTAAAAAAAAGCCTGTCGTCTCAGATTTCTGTGTGCAGGACTTGAGGGTTCCTGGAACAGGATGTCGGATGAGTTCAGGAAGACCTCGAAGGAAGGACGGTGGCGAAGGAACCAGGAGACCACGTTAGACCGAACGGGAGGCAGAGGCAGAGGTCTCTCTCAGGAAAAGGGGGTTCATGTTCCTCTATCATTGTCATCAGAGAAACAGGGGAAGGAAGGCCACCACCATCATTCCCCGGAGCCCCCATCTCACCAACGGCGATAGATGCCCCTCCGCTGGCCATCTCCCGGAATTCACCAACGCCATGTTAAAGTTTCACAACCACAGCTGGTGGTTGTACAACATAGTTGGAGAAGATGGGACTGAGTGTGCCCGACATCCTGGAGCAGGTCCTGAGGAAAAAAGCGACAGAGCAAAGATTAAGGACTCCAGGGGAGCGAAGGAGGACCCGCATCCCCACTCCTGAGGTTCCCCTCCGGCCTTCGGGTTGCCTCCGTGAGAAAGAGGGACGGGAAAGGGATTCATGGCCTCCCCTTTCCGTCCCCCAGGAGAAACTCCAGGTCCCGTCGCCTTTCCCTGGCCGTGGAACGGAGGAAGCCCATTCCCTCCTGGGAATAACCGGCCCGTTTAAACCTTCAGACAGTTCTTGAGGACATGGGTTTCTGGGTGAAGAAAGCTGCTAAACGGAAGACGTCAGAAATACGTTAGAGAAATCCATGTCTTTCAGAAAGAGTACACCAAAAACAGGCACATTTTTCCTCGGAGGTGGAAGAACGGCTTCCGACCCAGGATGGACTAAGAGGAGGCGAAGATGCTGGCGGACGTCTGAGGGAGACAAACGGAAATCCTCCGAGGGACATTCCCTTTCAAGAACAGAACAAGAAGGACCTGCTTGACGTTCTTCATCTTCCATGTGAAGTCATGTTGCAAGGAAATCAGAATCGGAAACAAGATGGAATCCACCCTGTTTCCGGGAATGTTCTTTCAGATAGTAACCTTTCATTTCTCTAGAAGGATTTCAATCCGTCAGTCTTTTCAAATTTCAAATACAAAATCCAATATCTCCTTCCACCTCTATTTCACTGCAAAATATCTACGTTATGGGTTTACTGCACCTCACCCAAGAATCTTACGATGAGGATGAGCATGGAAATGTTTTAATTCAGGAACTGCCTTAGTGAAAAATTAATCTGTAGCCTTTGTGATGTTGAACGTCTGCAAGCGAATTGGGTTCTGAGGTCACGGGTTTGGGCAGGCCCCCCCACCCCATAGCGCAGGCCCCCCGCCGGAGAAGTCCTGGGAGCCCTCTTGGGTTGGGGGCTCAGGGACCGGGGCAGAGAGTGGGGGGATCACCCGGATGGATCACAAGAAGCCTAGGCTTTGAGGAAGGTATTTCTAAATGTCCATAAAGGCTTGCTAATTGGGAACCGAACAAAACTCTCACCTGTCTGCAGGGACCGGGTGGCAGAGTGACAAGTATTTCTTGTGAGGCCAAAGGAACGCCATACCTGGCTTCCAGGTAGGTACTCAAGGTCAGATAGCAGCAGAGGCGACCTGAACTCAGCACCACCAACGTGGCGAAAGGGCCAAAGATTCCGGATTCAGAATCCAGAGGAAAGTTCTGCCTGGATGGGGGAATCGCTCAGCTCTCTTGTCCCCCAAACTACATTTCTCTTTTGAACAAACAATTTCAAGATCTTTCCGTCAGATTCATATCAAGTTTTGCAGTTTTTGGGAATTTGTTAATTTTTCTTTTCGTTCATCCCTGTGAGCAATTTTGGAAGGTGACTTACCAAGGGCTGAAGAAGCTGAACAGCCGAAGCCGAAAGAAGTACAAAGGCGATGTTGGAAAAGCAGGAGATGGGGAGAGTTTTATAGGATTGGCTCTTGCTCGCAAAGGGGGTGGTTGGGGGGGTGTGATAACAATTTTGTTAACCAAAGGACACCACGAACCACTCTGAATTTCAGGGAGTGTGTCTGCGCTTCCTGGAAAGGCTTCCTCTTGGTGCCTTTTTGTGTTCCTCTTAATGTTTTGTTTGTTTGTTTAGTGCTTCTGGAGGCCACCTGGACTGCTGACGTTGCTGCCCTCAACGTTCAGGCTGGCCTTCGCAAGAGACCCTTGGGTGTCTTTCTGTGCACTGGCGTGATGATGCGAGACAATGCCACCCATTTCACGATGGGTGCGGTCGGGAGGCCCTCCTCGCTCACAGTTTCCTTAAAGCCTCAACCCCTGGGGCTGCAAAACACTTGCCTTTTTTTCAGAGGGCTGGTGGTGGTGGTAGTTCTATGCTGTCAAGTGGAAACCCGCTTATAGTCACCTTGATGTGAGTTTCAGGGCAAGTCTGGTCTCTAAGGAGGGGTTTCACCAGTTCCACTCCCCCAGTCAGTTTCCATAACCGAGCGGGGATTCGAACTTTGTTCTCCAGAGTCCGAATCGATCACTCTCTCCAGGACACCCGTCTGGGTCCAGGGCAGGGAGAGGCACGCAAGGGAAAGGGAGGGCCACCGCCTCCCCTCCTCCTGACAGTTCGGGGGGGGGGGGATCTGAGCTGGCTAAGTTCAATCTCTGCCAGAGATTTCTGTTCTTCCTTGAAATCTCTTTCCTTGGCTTGAGCCCTCCCTGTCCTTTCTTGCCAAGGGAACAGGCAGAAGGGAACGGCCTGTGAACGGCCGGGTGCCCCCCCCCCCAGGCAGTGCTGACGTTGGGTGACCCAAAGGAAAGGAGAGGTTCTGGTAGTCCCCTCAAGGGACAGGTCTGGGCATGATCCCCCTCCTCGCACCATTCCCCAGGGCTTGTTATGGGTGGGTGGAGAGGTTTCCCCAGGGAAAGGCCGACGGGCAGTGGGGGGGGGGTGTCCCTGGGTTGGGGGCGACAAAACCACGGGAGGCCGTTGTGCGATGCTGGAAGTCAAGCTTTATTGGGAAGGAAGAAGCCAGAGAAGCTTCACCCCGAAAACAAGCAGTCAACGCAGCCCTTCCCCTGAGCAGACGTGACCCTCGTTAGATGGACGGGGAGAGAGAGCAAAGGGCGAAAGGAGGTGGTCTTGTCTGGGATGGAGGGAACGGATCCGGGAGAGAGGAAGGCTCGTCCTTCGTCTCAGGGTTTTGTCAGGCCCTTTCGCCTTCTTCTCAGTGGAAGAAAAGAAAGCCCCTCGTGCCAGATCTCTCTGAGCGGGACTTGAGGGTTCCTCGAAACGGGGTGGGAGAAATACATCATGATCCTGAAGGCTGGTCCGGGTTCAAGAGAGGAAAGAAGGAGAGCAGAGACCACGTTAGAGCGAAGAGGAGACGGAGGCAGCCGGGGGGTCTCAAGGAAGGGGGCTCACACTCCTTGGCGTGGCCGTGGTCAGAGAGGCCAGGAGAAGAGGCCTCGGAGGGACTCACGCCCACCACTGATGATGGATGCCCCTCCTCTGGACATGGCTACAAATCCAGGAAAAAAAACACGTGGGCCTGGAAGTTGCACAATCGCAGGTGGTTGCTGTACAAAGATTTCATCAAGGGGGATCACGCGATCAAATGTGCCCGACATCCTGGAGCAGGTCCTGAGGAAAAAAGCGACAGAGCAAAGATTAAGGACTCCAGGGGAGCGAAGGAGAACCTGCATCCCCACTCCTGAGGTTCCCCTCCAGCCTCCAGGTTGCCTCCATGAGAAACAGGGACGGGAAAGGGATTCGTGGCCTCCCCTTTCCGTCCCCCAGGAGAAACTCCAGGTCCCGTCGCCTTTCCCTGGCGGTGGAACGGAGGAAGCCCATTCCCTCCTGTGAATAACCGGCCCGTTTAAACCTTCAGACTGTTCTTGAGGACATGGGTTTCTGGGTGAAGAAAGCTGCTAAACGGAAGACGTCAGAAATACGTTTGAGAAATCCATGTCTTTCAGAAAGAGTACACCAAAAACAGGCACATTTTTCCTCGGAGGTGGAAGAATGGCTTCCGACCCAGGATGGACCAAGAGGAGGAGAAGATGCTGGCGGACGTCTGAGGGAGACAAGCGGAAATCCTCCGAGGGACATTCCCTTTCCAGAACAGAACAAGAAGGACCTCCTTGAAGTTCTTCATCTTCCATGTGAAGTCATGTTTTTGGGGAGAAGCTTCTCTGGCGTCTTCCTTCCCAATGAAGCTTGACTTCCAGCATCGCACAACGGCCTCCCGTGGTTTTGTTGCCCCCAAATGTCCATAAAGGCTTGCTAATTGGGAACCAAACAAAACTCTCGCCCGTCTGCAAGGGTCGGGTGGCAGAGTGACAAGTATTTCTTGTGAGGCCAAAGGAACGCCATACCTGGCTTCCAGGTAGGTACTCAAGGTCAGATAGCAGCAGAGGCGACCTGAACCCAGCACCACCAACATGGCTATAAAGGGCCAAAGATTCCGGATTCAGAATCCAGAGGAAAGTTCTGCCTGGATGGGGGAATCGCTCAGCTCTCTTGTCCCCTGAACTACATTTCTCTTTTGAACAAACAATTTCAAGATCTTTCCGTCAGATTCATATCAAGTTTTGCAATTTTGGAGAATTTGTTAATTTTTCTTTTCGTTTATCCCTGTGAGCAATTTGGGAAGGTGACTTACCAAGGGCTGAAGAAGCTGAACAGCAGAAGCTGAAAGAAGTCCAAAGGCGATGTTGGAAAAGCCGGAGATGGGGAGAGTTTTATACGATTCGCTTTTGCCCGTGAAGGGGGTGGTTAAGGGGGGGATGGTGGTACCAATATTGTTAAGCAAAGGACACCACGAACCACTCTGCTTTTCAGGGACTGTGTCTGCGCTTCCCGATAAGAGCGAAGGTGGATCCAGAAGGATCTTTTCCCCTTCTCCGAATTCACAGGCCGTGACGGGTTTCCTGAGACGTCTTGGAAAGACTTCCTCTTGATGTCTTTTTCTATTCCTCTTAATGGGTTTTTCGGTGCTCTCCCTTTCCTCTTTCTTGGTTTAGAAGCACCGTCTTTGGCACATCAGTGATCTCCTCAAGGGCAATTTGTGTCCCAATCCAGACCAAGTCAATCCCCCCCCCCAAAAAAAGTCACCACGGCGTCCTTTTAGCTGGGAGAGAAGAGGAATCGGTAGGGATCGAAAATACCCTCAATTTGATCGCTTATTCTCTGAGACGGTGGTTCGGAACCATGATTGAGAAAAGGAAACACCCCAACCGTTGAAAAAGAACAGATGGAACGGCCAAAATGGACCAGATCCAAAGTAGATCCGAACTCCCATCCAACCCCTGCCATGTTTGAACATGAAGGGAACCATCCGGGGACTGTTTACGTGGGTGCCAGATGGCGAGAAATCCCACGTTGAACGGAGAGAAATCCAACAGGGAATGACACGGCCACACTGAAGCCCTGGGTGGTGGCAGACGACCCGCTTCACAAAAGCCATCCAGACGGGCTTAACTGTCCCTTTGTGGGGGCCCAAAAGAAACTGAATGAAAAGAAAATAAACCTTGTAAACGTTCCAGTTGTGCTGAAAATCCCAGGCTTTTCATAACTGATCCTTTCCTTTGCCCAAGGATGGGAAGCGTTCACGGCTGGCGAAGGGCTTTGAAGCCTGGAGAGAAAAATCCGGGGTGACCCTGGTGGCACAAACCAAGATCCAGGTTGACCAAACAAGGGTGTGTGTGTGGGTGTCTCCCAGGAAGAACATTTTTCCCTCCATTGTGTTCACTGATGATACCAGATTTTTTTCCCCTCCATCCAAGCGATGCCAGGCCGAACGTTCTACCTACTTTTAAAATGGCGAGAAAGCCCTTGCTTTTTGGTACGTTGAAACCTCTCCTCGAAAATATGAGGAATCTGTTTGGTTGATTCTCCCGGTGGAAGTCTTTCATTTCATGCTCCTCCCATTCAAGAAGAACCAAAATCAAAATCAAATAAACGAACACGACCGTTTCAGAACGAAGAACGATCTATTCTAGTTCCCCCCCCCCCCTAAAATTATTTTCTTTAAAACAGTGGTTTTTGAAGGCTGCTCTTCTCCAAGGTGGCTGAGTAAGAAATCGCTACCATCATCTATTCTAAACCTTTCCCTTTAAGGTTAAATCTACTAAAGCAAAGTCGGGGGAAAGGTGGCACACGAGGGAATGTGATGATCTTTAAACAAAGTTTCTTGAAGGTTTTCTTCAAGATTTGGAAAGATTTTTTTCAACCCATTTCTTAAAGCGATGCTGATTTCTTAAGAGGGAAGAGAAGGCGGCTGCGTGGGCAGAAATGCCAGGAAGACCCACCCTTAAGCGGCACCGGGTGGCACCGATTGACCGACAGCAGAGAGAAACGAGAGCCCTCCGTCGGGATGAGCCCTTAACGGGTCGCAATACGGTAGCGGCAGCCTCTAGGGCGGATCGTGGGCCCGCAATTCAACAAGGTGAGAAGCTGACCTTCCACACCGTGAAGAAACAGGAAAGGAAAGCCAAGCTTTGGTTCACAAGAGGCGGGGTTGCTTCTGGACAAAAAGCCTCTGGGCTGAAAAGATGCAAGGTGTGTGCACACGTTCACCTCCCTGGATCGCCTCGTTACTCACGCAGTCCTGAACCGGCTCTGCGTTTCCACCGCATCCGGCCCGGCCTGCGCTTCTCTAGCGAGACGCCAAGGACCGGATGCTGAGAGGGAGGCACCGTCCCAAATACTCGGGACCTGCTTCTTCCCCAGGGAATTGCCTGAGCCGGACCTGGAGCTACGGAAGAATAGGCACAGATCCGTTTGAATGTACCAAAATGTTCACACAGTTTCTATGATGAGGCCCATCTTCTTCGCAGGCCCTTCTCCTCTAATCTCACAGTTTCCTCCTCCTTTGACTTCTCTCTATGCATCTGTTTCAAGGTGGTGTCCACTGAACGCCCGTGTTGGTTTGAGCCCCAAATCCAGTGCTTAGGGAGCAGCACGACCTAATGGGGACCCATTCAGAGGCCACGGAGTTCACCGTGGGTCTGAATTCGAGTCTCAGGGCTGGTTTTCGAGGGCTGCTGATTTCCAAGAGAGAGATAAGCAGCTGCTCTCCGCTCTGTTGGGAGATTTCCATTTCGTCCTCTTTGTTTGGGGCAAAAAGAAAGAGGACTGCCCCCCTGCTCCCAAATCCAGCAGGATGGGGTTACGGTCCCCAGGTCTTGGAAATGGCCAGAGGTGCCTTCGCCTGGATGACCTGTTAGCTAATTGTATGAACAGTAGGGACCACTCACTTCAAGGCGTGCCTGGATCCGAGTCTTGGTACCTCTCCTGAACTCTCCTGAGAAATCAGTTTGGGGCTGGAACTATAGGTGTATGCAGATCCAAAATTAGGCATCGTTTGCATCGTTTAAAGAGAATTCTGAACCACCTCATCCGAGTGGGAAGAATGCTGTGAGCCAGCGACGGACTCCACTGTTGCTACCTGGGGATGATGGGCAAGGTTGGGTTCGAATCCACACTCGGCCCTGCAGCTTGCCGGGGGACCGTGAGCCAGTCATACTCTTTCTCCCTGATCTACCTCACAGGGCTGTTGTGAGGACGCAGCAAGGAGAGAGGGAACCAGGTGCACCACATGGGGCTCATTTGAGGAAAGCTGGGGAATAAAGAATAAATGGCCCAAATCCTGAGTCATTCGTTGCCACCGATAAGCTGCTGCAGAACTCAGCATCAGGACTGAGGCCAATAAATAAATAAGATCCACGCGGAAGAGAGCGCAAACGGAATAGGAGCAGGATTCTTTTCTCTAGGCCTCACCTTCCGCTTTTTGCCAGTTAGGGCCTCTTGTAGGTGGTGTGTTCTTTGTCTGTGTGTTTTTATTTTAGTTTTGTGGTTGTAAACCGCCCAAAATAGTACATACATTGCACTCATGGGGCGGCATACAAATCTAATAAACCAGTAAGTAAATAAATGAATTGATAAATGTGTTTAACAGATTGCCCCGTGTCTTACCTCCAAGTAGAACACACACACAAACCCTGGGAAACACATGGCTTTTGATGACTTTCCGAAAGGCGCTCTGTCCATGCTTAGAGACCCCCACGGCTTCAACAACCGTTCTTCTTGCCAGGGAGGCCTGGGCTCAGAGCTTGGCGTTTTGGAACATGAAGGTGAAAGAGGCTTAGATTTTGAATCTTTGGGCTACAAGGAACTTTCATTCCTAGGGCAGTTACTATTCAGCGATTTCAAGACTGGCCCTTGCATTTATTTCATGATGCCAAGCTGGGAAATTAACCTGCAGGAGAAGGAAACCCCACCACGGATAAAGGAATTGTTTCAATGGGAGATCCACAGGATTGCAGAGTTGGAAGGGAGCGACCTTAAACGAACGCAGGCAAATCCTCCCCGGAACTCAACTATAAAGTAGTTCGTTTCTCGTCCTTTGAACCTGACCATCGTCCGCCGAAGTAACTTCCCCAAACTCTGAAGCTTCCCCGCTCGCCCGCCCGCCCGCCGGCGGAACCATCTCAAGGGTCCACCGAGACCTCCCCAAACCCGAGCGCGGCCGCGGCTTGGAAGCGCTGCCGGTGGCAGGCGGGCGTCCCACCGGTGCAGCCGGCGCTGACGAGGCGAGAGGCCGCTCCCGCCGGGGCGGAGACCCAGGCCGGCGGGGCGGCCCCTTCCTTCCTTCCTTCCCCGCTGGCCCCAGCGGCTTCCCCGGGTGGAAGATGGCGCAGCTCTCCGGGCGGCTCCTGGTCGAGCTGGCCCTGAGCGCGGCCGCCTTCCTCTGCGGCATCATCTGTGCCTCGGCCCTCGCCGTCACCCAGGTAAGGCTGCAGCCCCACAGGTCGAGCCGGGGGTCCCCCCCCCCATTTCCCCCCCTCTGAGCGCGTGCAGAGAGCGCGCGGGGCGCCTGGCTGGAGGCAAGCTCTGCCCTGCTGCGCTCTTGAACACGTGCAGAGTTTAAAGGGCGGCCCCCTTTGCTTGGTTGGAATGTGTTAAGAGGCTCATCGGGGCAGGGCTGTAATAGGTGGCAAAGCAAGGGCGCTCCTGAGCTTGTGCAAAAGGCTTCGGTGTGCCAGTCCGAGCAGGCAGAGCAAACATCTGAGCCCTCAGGTGGCTGCTGAGCTCAGGCAAACTCTCTCTCTGAACAGGAAACAGAGAGATTGCTCCAGTGTTCCCCGGATCCCCAAACCTATTTGGGGTGGGTGAGAGGGGTGTAAAATCTGGGCCAGGCTTAAAAACTAAATCTTCACCCAAAAGTGTTTCCCTGCCTAATAAATGCCTTCCCTCTTTCCCAAACTTAGCCAAGGAAAGAGCTGTTCGAAAGCTGAGATCCATCTTCCTGCCTGCCAAGTTTCTAGTCCTCATGGTCCAGCTGCCTTAAAAACCTTCAGGCCAATTTGAAAGCCATGTGTTTTTCCTTTGGAAATCCCTTTAAATGTGTAGTCTCCGAGCACTCGCCTCATTCCTCCCTCCTGCTCTGTCTCTCTGAGGCAAACCCAGATATGTGGCCAAAACAGGGGGATTGTGGAGTTTGTAGTCAGAAAAAAAGGTAATAATTATAATTTCTGGCTAATAAAAGGCAAAACCTTGCAGCAGACTTTGAAAAAAAACAACAACCCACGCTGGCTTCCTTCACCCTCTCCTCCTGCAACTCTTATCCGGGGTTGGGTCTCTCACCACAGGCCGTCATGTGAGTTTCAGGACTGTGCATAATGCTTGTCAGCTGAGCTCCCCAGTGAGAGTTTGGCTGGCTGTGACCATTATGTCTAGTACTTCCTTCTTCTTTGTTGGATCAGCCGAGAAAGACAGCCTCTTCCTTTTCTAGGAAGACTTTTGTTTTCCAACCTGCCCGGCCTCCGTCATGCGCCGCTTAGTGCATCAAACCCCCAGAGGCGCTTCTCTGGATCATAAATGCCTCTTTGGTTTGCTCCTGGAGAATTACCCAACATTTCTCCTCCTTTCTTTTCCCGGACACACACAAACCGTCACGTGATTCTTGTTGTAGTTCATTTGTTTTTTCCAAAGAGAACTTTAGTTCTTGCTCCGTTGAAAAGAGCATTAATTTAACAAATATGTTGATACAAAAAGAAGGAAAGGCAAAACTCTCCCTTTGGTTTAAAGGTCTGCTTTGGGATGTGGCCTCAAATAAAATCACCAAGCAGACAAGGAACCCAAACCTGTAGGAGGAACAAGAGTTAAAGTCGGAAAGGTGACTTATTGCGTGGGTGGGTGGGTGGGTGGGGTGTTAAAAAGAAAGTCTAACCTAAAAAGGTAATTTTAGAAGAGGCAGCTGTGTTAATCTGTGCAAGCAAGCAAAATCTAAAGGAAAGAAGAAGAAAAAAAGGACAAAACAGTGAGGCACCTGAAAAATTAACTATTATATTTTATGTGGGTTTTCATGGATCAAGGTTAATTTTTCCAAACTTTGCCTTACCAGATTCCTCCAGAAAGATGAAGGAATCCAGCCCGCCTCAAAACCACAATGGGTCTGGCTCAAGGCCATCTTAGGAACTTTGTGGTGGAAGGGGTTTCTCTAAACCTCCTGGTAAAGAATCGGTCAATTACTGCTGTTATTAACCGGCTCTCGGTAAATATCAACAGGGGTCATAGGAATGACAAAAGTTAAGGAAAGGTCCTCATGCCTGGTCCTTCAGGAAAAATAAAGCCCATAGTCGGGAGAAATACGTTTCTTAGGACCAGTCAAAAGGGCAGGGAAAGCTTTCTGCCATCTTTTGAGTTCTACAGAACTCTGCATCAGGCAAAGGTGGGTCGAAAGGCAGGGAATGGAGGAAGAAAGTCAACACAGAACAGTTAGTTTGCTGTTCTGGGAACATGAAGTTGCTCGCTGGGGAATTCTGAAAGGGGTTCACCCAAAACGTTATTTTTCCAAGCTCCGTGAAAGACAAACGTGTGCAGTTCAGTGGCCAGATTCTCACTAGGGGCAATGCTTGCAGTCTGAACAGTTTTCCTGCTCAAGTCAAAGAAGAAAATAAATATATGAGAAATAGTAGAAGGGGGTTTAACAGAAGAGGTTGTGGGAGACTTCTGGACAACACAGGACAATAGAGCTGGGTAGTAAAAGCCACGGGGATGGAGGTACCGGATTTGTTGATGGAAGGTAGAGGAAAGCCACAAAGCGCTTCCCTCGTTAACGAAGGTGTTCAAAGGAGGTTGTTATTAAATTAAAACAGGTTTTCACACAGCGGTGCTCACGATAATAGATACCAGCCTAGGACAACATCAACCCACAAAGTTTAAAAAAAAGAGAGAGAACAAATTAAGGGGGAAAAGAGGTGTTCAAGAAAATATATCTAGCTTTCCCTCCTTACACAACCTTGTGAGGTAGGCCAGGCCAAGAGGCGGGAAGTGGTCACCCAGAGAGTTTCATGGCTTAAGGAGAGGACCTGGACTTGGCCCTAACCACTATACCCTAGTAGCTTTCTAAACATAGTGCTAAGTGGTGGGAGGCAGGCCTGTCTTCCCCCCTCCTGCCCCAATTACTGACATTTAATTAGTGGAAAAGTCATAATATCACTATCTTCCATTATCTGAAGGGCTCTGTTTTGGTGGTTCTGGAGGGCAGGATCCGAAGCCAGGATCCAAAGTGTAAGAAATGAGACTCCGATTAACTCTCAGGAAGAATTTAAGAGGCTGTTTGGCAGAGGAAGGGAGAACCTCAGGCGGTGGTGGACTCTCGTTTGGCAGGAGGTTTTTAAACAGAGTTAGACGGCCGTCTGTCAGGGATGCTTTAAGTGGTAGATTCCTGCACGGGCAGGGGGTAGGACTAGATGACCCTCAGGGTCCCTTCCGACCACTGGGTGAACTTAGAAGTGCAGCTGCTCATCAGGGGAACCCTGGCTCTGCTACGCACTGCTTCCAAGTGTACAACCCTGTGATTCTAGGTGTCATCCCCCCACCCACCTAGTGCACTGTTTATGGCAGTGGCCATAAATAATGTCGGAGCGTCTTTCCCCAAGGCCCTCTGCCTGGCCCACCAGATCCTCTCAGGCCAGGCCCCTCTGTGTAGCTGCCCCGAGAGAGGACCGAAAGTCATCTACTAGAGGCAGGGCCTTCTCTGCAGTGGCCCTGAGACGATGGAATCAGCTCCCAGAGGTGCTTACGCCTGGGCCCCCCCTCTTTGTACTCATTTAGGAGGCAGTTTAGGAAAAACTACTCTTCTGAGAGGCCTTTCACGTCGACCCTGGTTGAGTGCCTTGCCGCCTGTTCCGCTTTGTTTTGAAAACCTGTTTTGGTGTCGTTGGTTTTCATGCTACGCCGCTCCTATTTGTGTTGCAATTTAGTGCTTGTGGTTTTGTGGAGTTTGGTTTTTTAACTGCTTATAAACTGCTCAGAACAGTGCTAATGCTTCAGCACTAATGGGGGTGATATATACACTAAAGTAATACATTGAATGAATGAATGGCTAACCAGTCCACCATTTAAAAACCACTGAACGAGTTGCAGATGGTTGCAACTCCCAGGGGTTTGTACTCTGGGGGTCCAAAACCCACAGAGGGACAAACTGCTAAAGCAATGTGGCCCCACAGCACCCCTCTCAGAGGTTCACCTTCTTGGCTAGCAGACCGCCAGCTCCGTTCCCCCTGACTTTCTCTCTCTCTCTCTCTTTCCAGGGGGAGTTTGGGGGCCAGTGCATCCTGTACGGCTCAGTCCTCTACAATGGGACGCTCTGGCTCAGCGGCTCCAGCCCCGTCTCCCTTTGCTACTTCGTCTCGGCCGTCTCCGTCCTGACCTCCGCCGTGTCTTTCGGCATCCTGCTCCATGGCATCTACAACTGCTGCTTTGGCGATGGGCGGCCGTGAGTGGGGGAGGCAGGTGGGCGGGGGTGGGGGGAATGAGAAGCTGTGCCGTGGGCAGGAGGGGCTGGCTGGCTGATTTTGGTGGCTTTTGCCCTCTTTCAGGGACCACACGTGGGTCAAGGGCTCCTTGGCTCTCACAGCCATCATCCTCTTCTTCCTCATGGTCTCCGGCTGCATCCTTCGGGTCGGTATGGATACGCTCTGCACCTCCATCCAGAAAGCGGCAGCCGCAACCAGGTGAGTTTGGGGCACCCCCCCCCATTCTTCTGGGTCTCTGTTTGCCCGAAAGCTGGGTGGGGCCACCCCAGAACGTTCTGCTGCCTGAAGCGGACGGCGCAGGTGGGGGCCTCCTCCACTGGATATGCCAAAGTGGATAAGACAAGGAATAAAAGGAAGGGGGAAAGGTTGCTTATTTTAATTGTGGTAATAAGACATTCACAATCTTGTATTTCCAATTACCATGTACGGGGTGTGTGAAAGCTGGACAGTAAAGAAAGTGGACGGGGGAAAAATAGATGCATTTGAAAGGTGGGGCTGGAGGAGAGCTTTGCGGATGCCCTGGACGGCCAGAAAGATGAACCAGTGGGTCCTAGATCAAATCCAGCCTGAACTCTCTTTGGAGGCAAAAATGTTGAAACTCAGACTGTCCTCCTTTGGGCACCTCCTGAGAAGGCAGGATTATGTCTGGAAAAGACCCTCACGATGGGAAAGGTGGAAGGCAGCAGGAAAAGAGGAAGACCCAATACGAGATGGACGGACTCCCTCAAGGAAGCCACAGGCTTGAGTTTGCAAGAGCTGAGCTGGGCCGTTGAGGACGGGACCTTTTGGAGATCACTTCCCCATTCTGGCCCTTAGTAGGGCCATCCCTAAAAAGCAAAGCAAATCCAGCTGAGACATATTCCCATTGTTTTAAAAAGCAGTAAACCCGTGGTCTGCTATGAGTCTGGGGAGGGCCTGTCAAATAGCTGCAAAAGCTTGTCCTGGAGGAGGGGTGGGAAATAATAAATGATAGGGATTGACTTCTCCCTTTTGAGAAATGGCTGGGCTTCGATGGACTACTAACCCCTTTGATTCTCCTCTTCTCCCGTCCTGTCCAGCTGCCAAGAAGCTCAGCACCGCCCCTGGGTCCAGCCTTATCGCGCAGAAAGATTTTATGACAATCTCTACACTGCAGAAGTGAGTGACACTGGAGGGGTGGCATCAACTTTTAGGGAGGGCTACCCAGCAAGACTGGTTTTGCCTCCCGCTCCCCATCAGGGATTCCCTGCCCCCCCTAATTATTCCTCATCCCAGGAAAATGGCATTTAAAAGAAGCGTTCTCCTCGTTTCAGATGCGTACTCGTAGGGGTTTGCTGGTAAGCTTTGTCCGTACATCTGAAGCCCCCTTTTTTATAGGACAGTTTGCACAGTTTGCAACCGAATTTTAGCGAGGTGGTCCAGCAGATTTGGCTGCAGAATCTGCCAGAGCAACCCGCCTAGGTTTAAAGCCTTCGCACGTCCTCTTATTGCTGCCAATTCCTTGTCAAGTTCTTCCCGAATCCCGGGAGGGACTGGAAAGCCATCTGTCCTAGCCGTGTCATCCTCTCCACTCCAAAACAGGACAGTCCGTAGAGTGACCAATTATTATTCTATATAATAAGCACAAAACAAGGATGAATTGGGCCGAAGACAGTAGATGTAGACTTTGGTGGGAGAGGATGGATTTTAGGTCCAGCTGCTGCTCCCCAGAACAAATCTGGTATATCGTAGCATTGGAGTGCAACACAAAAAGGGGTGCGGGACCTCAAGTCCTGGGTTCAAATCTTCCCTCCTCGGCTTCCCCTGAAGGCCACACCCTTTGTGACACCATTCTTTCATGGCTTCTCAGTTTTGTACTTCTTTTTTCTGTTCCAAAAGACTTAAATACTTCTACCAAGGCTTAATGAATGGGTGGAAGAGCTTTAAAATTTAAAATGATGAGTTGTGGGGTTTTTTGGCCTTTCGTCCTGCCTGCCACTGGAAAGCAGACTAGGAGAAGTTTGCTGAAACTTCACTTGGACCTTGATGAGAAAGAGTTTTCCACATCTTGATGTGGGGCGTTCTTCCCCCTCTCTCCTGCACTCAAGGAGCTTAAAATTTTAATTCAGGACTGCAGAATGGAAAGGAAAAAAAAAAGAGAGCAGAAAATGGGACCCCCCCCCCACACACACACAATTGGCTGGCGTTGGGGGCCACGATACTAGTAAACCATGCTGGTTTGGGGTCAGGTAATGAATTAATGCAACCCTGTCCACCCTTGGGTGGCTAATAATTAGAGGAGGACAGCAATGTTAGAAGTCCCAACAGCTTGCACCGAAATGTGCTTTAAATTGGTTAGCTTAAATCGTGCGTAAAAACCATAATGCCTGTGTTGGTCTACGAGAACAAAACGCAGCCCAAATCCACAGGCTGACAAGTCCTTTTTTTTTTCACCAGCTGCAGTTGCACCAAAGTGCGCCAGCTTAGGAGTCCTACAGAACGCTTCCTCAAGCAGGGTGGTATAAATCATTGAAGGCGGAGGGAGTGCAGGGGAGTTGACGCCTGCAGTCCTGTTTTGTGTGTGCCTCTTTGTGCATGCCCCTGGTCTTCCGGATGGGCTTTGACCCAGTCTTCCTCCTTCTCCTGGCTTCAGGCCGCCGCTTGGGTGAACTTCTTCTTCTGGTGCCTGACGGCCGTGCTGCTTTTCCTGGCATATTTCAACAGAGCCCCAGCCCAACCCTTCCCGGGCAGCGGCCTCACGTGGAACGAGGAGACGGCGCCCATCTTTGGAGAGGGGCCACCCAAACCCTAAGGAGAGGGTGCAGGAGGAAGAACATGCATGATCAAGAAGGGGGTCACGATCCTCACTACGGCTGCCTCGCTCCATCTTGGTCTTTTCAGAGGCACCCAACGTTTCGTCCAACATGGCAGCCACGCAGATGGTTGCGTCTTTTCCCCCCCAACGTCCCTCCTTTCGCCGAAATGATGCATTTCTCCAAGAGGACCACGTGGTGCCAAGCAAAGATGATGCGAAGGGAGGATGAGATGATGATGGCTCTCCACAGGGGGATTAACTCTCTTGTGTCCTCAGGAAATCCACCTTTGCTAGTTCTAAGCCCTGTTTAGCCCTACAAACTTTGCAAAAAAAGCAAAACAAAACCAGAAGGAGATGTAGAGTGATGGTGGTGGAGGGAAATAAAATAAAATTAAAATTGCAGAAAGCTGCTGGGGTGGAGGTTTGAGCCACGTCCACGTTTTGCTCCAGCGTAACTCCCCGTGGCCTCTTTGGATCGTCTCTCAGCTTCTTCCGCCCTCGATGCCCAAGAAATAAAAGAGAAAAGTTGGGTTTTTGGAAGTAGGTGAACAAAAAGGAGAATGAAGAGCTGCACAAGGAACAAACCCACCCGCGCCACACACACTCACACACCCAATTTCGATCTGTTTAATTCTTGCTTAAGTGAGAGAGAATTCCAATTTTATTTTATTTTTTGCCTTCTATTTAGAGCGGGTTTCTCTCATTTTTTTGCAAAATAAATAAAGAGATCAATGCGTGTGCTTTTGAATTGTTCAAGCAACATCTCCACAAGCCGCTCTTGGTGAGTTTCTTCGACAGGAAAAATCCGTATCGAGGTTGGGCTCTTGAAGGGACCCCATTTTGGTGCCCAGTCAGTTTTTTTCCCCTCTCAGATTTCCAGGGAGTAAAGACATCCTGGTGGATCAGGAACTGATTTTTAGGCTTCTGGTGTTTCTCTCCCTCAGAAATATAAGGGGATTGTCGTTGAGTTAAATAATCTCTACCCTGTTCAGCCCACAAACATGTGATGCCAATTCTGGGCATTTTAAAGGAAAATTCTTTCAAAATCTGGCCGTTGGTAGGATAGAATAATAAACCCTGGGTGTTGCAATGTCGGTGAAAGGGGCCGTGGCTTCCTCTTGCAAAGGTTTCCTCAAAAGCCAGGTTTATTTTTTTCCCTTCAGAAATATAAGGGAGTAAGTAGGAAAGTCTAATAAGAAAGATGCAGAGACTTCCAGAACTTTCTTTCTGTGGAGGTTGCTGGAAAAGCTCCTTCGTCTCACAAAAAAAGGGGACTCAAAACCCCTTTTTTGGGGGGGAGGCAATTTGAAAAAAAAAAAAGGCATTTTAAGACCTTTCTGTAGGGAATTTTCCTCATGTCTCCCCTCAGAGCCGGGCAAGACGGCTGGGCCGCCGCTAAATACTGGATTAAGGATTATGCCCGTGTAAGAAGGAGAGAGAGAGAAAGAGAGACCCCTCTCTCTCGGGAGTGCCGTCCGTCCCGCCAACGGCGGAAAAAGAGAGCCAGACCCCCTCCAGTTCCCCCACCTAGGAAGGCAAGACCTCCTGGACGTGACCCGGGGGGGGGGGGGATTTAGAGAAAGATTTGGAAAGACTAACGGTCGGTCGCAGAGAGTGGGACTAAAATTGGCGGGCGCGGGAGAAAAATGGCGGGAGGTGGTAGAGGCAGGGGAAGGGGGATATAAGAAGGGGGGGAAGGGGAGTTAGAAGAATGGAAAACACCCCCCCCCACACACACACACACAGACCGGTTGTCTCTAAGGGGGAGAACGTTTGGAATGCTTTTGTGTAGAGACTGGACTCCTGTTAAATAACCCAATAAATATCACCCCTGTTTCAAAACCCAAGAGATCCGCCGGCGCGTTATTTTGAGTCAAAGAAGGAGCTCACGGCTGAACCCTCACAGAAGAGAACACATAGAAATAGGAGGAAAAGAAAGGGTTTTTTTTTTTTGGTTTAATATGATAATATTGGACTAAAGCCCCTCAGGACGATCCCTTTATGGTTAGATCTGCCCAAAGATGGCCAAGGACTCTGGGGGGGGGGGGGGAAGGGTCAGGATCAGGTCCCTGAGAGGCAAAAGTCTGTCAGGAGTCATGGCGGAAGGCCTTTCCCCCCCTCTCTCTCCTCACGTCCACCCTCCCTCAAAGCCCACACAAAGAGGGTCACTCCTTCTGGGCTTTTAAAAAGGAAAAATACTTCCACCTCCGGGCCGTGAGGGGGGGGGGTCCATCGATCAAATAAAACTCCCACGTTTGGTTCCCCCCCCCCTGAAAAGGCGCCACGGGGCTCAACCTCGTCCAAAGGCCCCTCAAAATAATAATAATAATAAGAAAGCCAAGCTTGTGTGGGTTTTTAACCCCTCAGAAATATGAGGGAGGAAATAAATAAAAAAAAGATTTCGCGTCACAAGAGGGGGGAGGGGCCCTTCTTCGAGGAGGGCGACGGAAGACCCCCCCCCCACCCCCCACGTTTGTTTACATAAGCCTTTTGCCAGGCAGGAGGGGGGGCGGGGGTGGGGTCACGGGTCTGGCCTGGGGCGGTTTGGCCCCGCCTCCCCCCTCCCCCCTTACTTGAAAGGCTCGGCGGGCGAGGCCCCCCCCCTCTTTCTCTCTCTCTCTCTCCCAGGGAGAAAGCGGACGGACGGGCCCCCCTCTCGCCCCTCGGCCACGAATCCACGAATCCCCAGAGAGGTGAGCATGACCCGGCCTGGGGGGCGCTGGGGGGCGCTGGGGGGGGGGAAAGAAAGGACAAGAGGTCGGGCTGGGGGGGGGGGGTGAACACGAGGCAGGCGCTCCACCGCTGAGCCACCCCAGAGGGAAGGTCCTTTGCATCCACCCTAACCCCCCCCCCACCCCCACCCCCGAGACGAAAAGGAAAAAATAAATAAAAGGAAATGCCAATCCCCCCCAAGGGTCTTCCTGGCCCTTTTCGGGATGGATCTGCGGGCGCGGGGGGGCACAGATGGACCGCCCTCCCCCTCCCATAATTGTGCCTCCTCCTCCTTCTTCTTGTTTCACGTTTGTTGAGAATATTTTTTTTGCCTTCCCAAAGGACCCATTGAATCCATTAGGATCCCATGGAGGGCGTTAGGATGAGAAAAGGGGGTGGGTGGGTGGGGGCAGCGTTGACCCCCCCCCCAATGAAAGTGCTTTTTCTCATGCCCAGAGGGCCGGGGGGGGAGGAGGAGGAGAAAGGCTGGCAAGAGAAAAGGGGGGCCGTCGGGACTCGGGGGGGGAAGTTCTCACGGTCCCGGGCGGCGGAAACGGATTTCCCGCGCTCGCCCGCCGGCCCCGCCCCTCCGCGCATGCGCCCCCCGCGGCCTCCCCTCCCCCGCCCGCTCACCCGGTCCGCGATTTCGAAAAGTTTTGGGACCGCCTCGTAGAGGGAAGCATCGCCGCCACGTTGCTCTTTCGAGCGGAGATCCGTCGGGCTTCCCTTTGTTTCTGGAGGGATCCCTTTGGGGGGGGGGGGGTTTCTGGTTTGTAGGCGCAAAACAAACACACACACACACACAAAGACACACACCCTCCCTCCCTCCCTCCTCCTGCCCAGCCATGGGGTGGCCTCTGCCGTGCTAGGGGTCTGTGTGTGTGTGTGTGTGTGTGTGTGTGTGTGTATGAAAGGGAGGGAGGGAAAGGGCCAGCCTTTCCATTTTTGGGGGAAGGGCAGCCCCCCAGGCCCTTGGGAGAAGGGGGGGGAGGCTTCCAGCTTTAAAAAAATTATAATGTGCAAAAGGGGAACCCTGATGGGACAAGGATCGCAGCTCACAAGGAGCTCAAGGGGATACGGAAGAGGGGCAGGAGGGGGGAAGAGAAGAGAAGCTGCTTTTCTGGGACTACAAGCCCCACAGAAAAAATTGGGGGGGGGGGCTTTGCCTGCCTCGCCTGGCCTTCCATGGGTGGCAGAGAGAGAGAGAGAGTGGCGGGACTGAGGCCCTCATCTTGGCCCAGGGCCCTAATTCTCCAGGGAGGGAGGGGGGGCTTAGGGCTGACGGAGGGCTTTGTGAGAGGTCATGGGGGGCCTACAGGCAGGGGGGTTCATAGACACGGGGTCCCCTCTGATCAGAGAGCAGCCTCAGGATTGGCCCCGGTGCTATGTTCTCCAGGCGCGGGCCATAATCTTGCAGTATGGTGCTAAAAAGGTGGAAGGAAATGTAAGGCAGGCCCTAACTAACAGGTCCTTTTCTTGCCTTCAGCTTCACAGGAACGCCCCCCCCCCCCGCCTTCCTCATTTTTCCCAGGAAGGCAAATAAAGGGAGCCACTGCACAACCCCCTGAAAAAGATATAGGCTGGTTACATTTTCTGCCTTGATTGGGTCTAGTTACTTAGGTGTACCATTTCTCAGAGTGGTATTGGTTGGTTCCTTTTTAATACGTGTATACTTACTGTCTTTGTCTGATGTAAATCATTGTTGTACACCCACCATTTTTAGCTTTAAATGTTGTCTCACAATGCTGTAAGCCATCTGCGGTCCTTTTAAAGGAGAAACATATTGATGTATATTTTTTTTAAATAGAAAAAGGCTTTGAGGAGGAAGACTTCAGGGAATCGAGCCCTGTATTTGGAAAAGTGTCCAAAGCAGCATCTACAAGCGGTTCTGAGCAGTCAGGTAAATAGGTTCCTGTACACATCAGCCACCTCAGCCCCAATCACCCTGGTTCAATCCTTTAGACAGGGATGCCGGTCCATCAAGCTGTAATAAGATGCTTCTCTGTTTTAGGTAACAAGCCCAATATGCAGGCTGACGCTGAAATAAATATAGCAAAGGAAGCCTCTATGAAGACCAAACCTGTAGAACTCGAACCAGCTGACAATGGTAAATCATGGGTGTTGATTGTTTTCGGATTTGGGTAGTAAAGGATGATTGTAAACAGCATGGAATTTACTGTCCTGTGCTTCTTGCAGGGAATAACACAGAATCTCCCACCTTGAACAAAGTTAAAAGGAAGAGAAATGCTTCTGGTAGGTAGGCCTTAGCTTCACTTCAAGGCTATATTAGTATGTCTGTTATAGATGTACTAATAGAATATAAGCAAAAGCAAAGACAAATAGGTTGAAAAACAGTTTCTATCCCAGAGCTGCAGCTCTATGGAATTCCACTGTATAACGCAATATTAATGTGTTGTGTGATGGGAATTGAATGTGAAGGATGTGGATGTGAATGAGAGGGATGTGTTTCATGTTATGGATGCCGTGTTCTTGTGTTTTATTATTATATGTATTGGAAATGGCATTTAATTTCGTTGTACGGAAGTACAATGACAATAAAGTAAATTCTATTCAGTGAGGGGGGGGTGAGAGAGACAGAGAGAGCGAATATCACTGAGGCGTACTTTCCATGTGTATTCTCTTTTTTTTAGATCCGATTATGGAAGCAACCCACAAAAGGCCCAAGAATGCCGGGAGTTCAGGCGACAACACTCCAGTGAGACCTCGTAACATGAAGGGGGGGAAAAAACAAGGGGAGCCTGAAAATGCTGGAAGCACAGGGTCTGACGTGTCTACAGGGGTGTTTAGTGTAAACACCAAACCGCCTGTTGATTATTTAAAAAAACTTGAAATGGTCATTCGTGTGATTAGAATGGCTAGGGAGTGGGAAAAGAGTCTGACCCAACTGATTGAAGCCTTGCCTGATGCGGACATGTTTTCTGATAGCATTAAAAAAACGGATCATTTTTCTTGTACAAATACCCCTCAAATCCAAACAGGGTTGGGATCTCCTGAGTTACAACCACTGCCAAAAGGAGGGAAAATGAAAAGGGGGAGACCTGGCCAACGGTTTGGAAAAAGAGGGGAAAAAGAGCAAATCACAGGGAAACTATACTGGCACAAAAGATCTATGAAATTGTTAACCCGGGCTAAAAAACTGCTTGCAGGCAGGAAAAGGCGATCTGTGCCTCTGCCTTCGAGCCCCACACGAGAGCCCCCGACTCCTCAGGGTGTACAAGGGCCTGCGGCTGCTGAAGAAGTCTCTCCAGAGCCCGAGCCCTCCTCGGAGGAGCTGGAGCCTGAAATTGAAGAGAGCGATAGGGAAACCCCACAGGTGTATGCGGAAGTGATAAAGAAGTGGGAATGGGAGCAAAAGAAATTGGGAGCTCGTCATATTGGACAGGAGTTCCGACTGGTTAATTTACAAAACATAACCTCCTATGCGCAAGCGGTAGCCGCCTTGCACGGTGCCATCCAGCAGGTCCTTGATAACGTGAACCAAAGCTTTGACGCTGGGGATTTTGTGCGGATGAGATTTGAGGGTGGGGACATGACAGACCCTTTGTTTTCAGTGAAGCTTAAAGGGGGGCTGGATGCGGATGAGTTCCTCTCTCAGCTGAGCAGCCTGCTACAGAGCGACATGGAGCTGTGCGCTGAGCTCACTTTGCGACTTGTCGTAACCATTGTGAAAGCCCCCCGTGGGGGCAGCCCTTCGCGGTGCCTGGTGAGCACCGGCTAGCCATCGATTGGCCAGCGAAAGGGGCCGGAGAGCTTTTTGATTCATACGGGCTAGCCCCAGATAACCAGCCCATTCCTGAAACAATGACAGCTTTTTTTATGGCAGCAGAGCCAAGAGATAATCCAGCCGAGGCAGCTGCAGCATCCTTTTTAGCCACGACATGTGGCTGTCACGGTGTGTTCTTTTTAGGTTGTTTTTGATCAAATTTTAAAGCTGTGGAGGCTTCCCAGGTACAAAGGATAGAAAAATTAAAAGGTCTCCCCAACCCTGCAGTCTGTTTCAGCCTGTTCAAGCCTATCGCCCCCCAGTGTAAAACATAAAATGTAGTCTCTGCATGAAATAAAATGAAGACAAAAGTTGTATGTTTTATCTGTCTTGTTTTTATGGATGGATTTTAGAAAGGGCGCCACCCGGATTCCTTGACTAGTGTCCTGTGGGGTTTGGTCCTCCACACGCAGCCGTTCTGGTTTCTTGCGCCCGTTGCCGGTAGAGGGGAAGGAGAGGAGCTGGAGATCATTTCAAGTCTTCTTAACGGTTCTCTAACCATGGAACTCCCCACCAGAGAGGCAGGCATGTTCACCTCCGCCATAGCTTTCAGAAAAACATCCCAACCTTTAGGTTTCCTTTTAGCAGAAAGACTATGAGACTGGGCAACCCCTTTGAGCAGGTCTAGAACGTTAGACCCGGGTCAGACCCTCTCCACGATACAAGGATGTGCTTTTGTCCTCCCACGAAGAGAGATCTTGAGGTTGCTTTAGTCTGCTTAGCAAAAACTCTGCATTTTTCTTGTACCTGTTGGGGATGCTGTCTAAAACCTCTTGAATCACAGCAGCTCTGTCGTCAAGGGTGGGCGTTTGAGGAGAGGGGGGAGATGAGGATAGTTGTGGGGGAGGAGGCATTGTTTATTCCACAGCTTCTTGTTTGGTCAGTGCTAAAAACCTCTGTAGAACGCCGTTGTAAAGCTTGGCTTTTTCATACTCTGACAAGTCTGACCTTAAGAGAATTTCTCTTATCTCAGAGTCCAGGCGCCTCACTGTCGTGGTCCTGTTTTCCGGCACACCCCTCAGCTCTTGTAGCTGAGCCACTGGGGACCAAACACATCTTTTCAGCATATTCCATTACTTGTTAATTCAAAGACTAGTTATTTAGAGGGACGACAAAGCTCAATAAGGGCCCCAGGAAACCTCCAGAATGCTTCACCAGGTGTTTCTTCCACCGCAGGGAAGACCCTCTTGTTACTCAAGGTTTTAATCAGAGTATGTTTTTTTCCTTTAAAACACGTACCTGCTGAGGTGTTAGAGCGATATTTCCTTTTAAAGTGTTCACAGCAATTTCTGAAAATGGCTGTGATCAGATCATCTGAAGCAGCACATAAAATGGCTTTTCTCTGGTGCAGGGGCGCCTTTATAAGGAGTTTTAAAAACGGGAGGTTTTGCCTTATACGTTCAGGCAGCATATATGTATGTATCAATTATTTTTAGCCACCCATCCCTAATAAACCTTATGAGACAATTGGGCAAAGTGAAGTTCAAATACTAAGAAGCACTGTGAACTCAACAGATAACTAAGCATCCCATATGGTGTACAAACAGCAGGTTTTGAAATGATAAGAGATTATACATGGATTCCCCGCCCCTCCCTTGGGAGACCGTTTTGAGACGTTTGCATCTTTCAATGTTGCCCCAAAGATTTCCAGGAATCTGAGGGAACTGAATCCCTGAACCCCATTTTAGCAGAAAATTTTAACCTTTTTTGTTTTCACGTTTTAATCTTGTAATTGTATTTTAAATCATATATTGTTTAATTTATCTTTTAATATTTAGCTTATTGTGTTTTTAAACTGTATGGATTTTAATGTTGAGCCGCTTTGGGTCCCTTGTTGGGAGAAATGCGGCATAGAAATAAAACTAATAATAATAATATTGGAAACAAAACAAAAAAAAGTTGAGACACGCAGCAAAAGGAAACCTCTTGCCTCTGGAAGCCCTCTGAATCCAAACACAACACACCAGAGCCTTTTCCACGATGTCATTTTAATTTTATTAAGTCTGATAAAGGAAACAACGGGATATGGAGATGGGGGGGGGGGCTTCAGGGGAAGGGTGGGGGACAGAAAGAAACCCTGGGGAGCCGAGCTTCTTTCATGGGTGTTTTGCTCCAGCACCGAGGGGAGATGGACCCTCCTTGAAGGTTCAGCTTTTCCTGCTCCAGTTGCTCCTGGCGTCCCACCTTGATCCCCCTCGAGAAACGTCCAAGAAAGCTGGACTGATTTCCCGGGAGCGGGGGTTGCAGACGGGAGGCAAGGAGGAAGGACCCACATGGGGTGCCTGCTGCAGAAGGAGCGACCGTGGGGTGCGTGCACGCAGGCATCTGCATGTACCTGCACGCGGAGGATACGATTTGCCTCCGAGGTGCTCCCCAGAGGACACAAGGAGTGGAGCGATGGGGGTCCACCAACAGTAAAAGGGAGGAGGGTTCAAAAGAGGCAGCCAAGGAAGAAGCTGAATGAAAAACCGAGGGGAAAAGGGCCCCGGGCGAAGCTCAGCGGAACTGCAAGGGGCTGATTCGGAGACCAAGGACGTCCTTGCCGATCTCGGTCACCTGGAGGAGCAGAAGGGAGGGAGGGGGTTAGCTAAGTGCCCAGCCAAGGATACGATCCAGGCAGACTCACTGCACCCAGGGCTGTGATCCACGATGGATTAAAGAGAGAGACCAGCCTCCCTGCCTGCTGTACGAAGCAAGGTGGAGAGGTTTGGAGGGGCAGAACAGAACTGCACCGTTTCAGATGACAGAAACCTCCTTGCAAGTAGAAATCTAGTACAGCAGGGAATCCGCTGGACTCCTAACTCTCCCTAATCTTCTACTGTTCAAGCTGCAAAGGATATTTTTCATGGGAAAAGATTTAGTTCCTTTTTTAAACAATAAAAAAGGCCCGTCCACCTCCTTTTTCTGATCACCTCATTCTACTGCGAGTGCAGGAATACTCTTCCCCCTGAAATCACAACGTCTAGCCATGGTGAACGAATAAATCGTTCTCGGCAGCCATGAGACAGGCCGCGGTGGAAGGTCAGGAGCGGTGGGGACAGGACTGGGGGGCCAGATGGCTGTACTTACGGTCGTGACCCTGCAGATCTGGCCGCGGAACTCCGGAGAGTAGCAGGCCCCGCTGAGCGGGCACTTCTCCACCGGCTTCCCCCGGTAGATGGGCCGGTAGGAGGCGGCGCAGATGTCGAAGGGGTTGTGCATGTCGTAGTGGAGCTGGTAGGTGTCGGAGGGGTTCTTTTCACACGCCGTCAAGATCTTCCGCGTCTGAAAGATGGGGTTGGGGGGAGAGAGGGGGAAAAACCTGAGCATTTGCAGAGAGACACGGGACACGTTTTAAGTCTGGAGGCTCCGTTTTCCTCTCGAGCGACCGAACAGGAGTCTTGTGGGACCTCCGAGACGAGCTGTTTTCATCTGGCAGAAGCTCGTGGGGGACGGCGGCCCCCTTCTTCCGGCACAGGAGCCTTGAAATCTTATTGCCATGAAACCCAGGAGGTCTTTCAGATGCCACCAGACTTGTACTTTGCTTTTGCTGCAACGGGAGACCCGCCAAGTGTTCTTCTTGAGCCCATTTGCACAAACAGATGAACTGTTCCGACGGGCAAGGGACAAGACGCTGGCGCAGTGCGTTTGCCCAGCCACAGACCGCCTCCCGGCCGAGCACCTGCGACTCCAATGGGATTTCCAGACTCCATGGAATGGGGTGAAAATCTAAGAGGGGTGCCTGGCGAAGGAGGCGGCCGGAAGCTGGAAAAGGAGAGCCCTGAGCCCAGCCTTGAGGGATCAGGTGGGCGGCTTCCCCTCCTTCTCCCCAGGACCGGCCCTGGGTGCATCAGGAAGAGCCAAAGTAGCCTGCCTCTGAGTAGGGAGGTTCCACTGTAACAACCAGTGGCGGATCTCCTCGGTACAAAGCTGTCATATCGAAGACCTTAAAAGCATTTGGAGAAAGTCTCGGGGGCCCTGTACGTGTGGAAGCGGGAAGGTGGGCTTTTGAAAACCCTACCCTTCCTTTGGGAAGATCATTACACACACCCTGTTTTATCTTCACAAGAGCTCCACAGGTCGACCTGGGCTGGGCCAGGCAGAGAAAGAGCGGCGTTAGGCAGGGATTTGAACCCGGCCCTGCCGCAACTAAGACGAATATTCTCCGCCAACAAGATCACGATACCCCTCAGGGTGCGTCTGTCAACATTTACTCGGTCAGAAGCGACACTAAGGATCTGGAAAATGTTCTCCTGCCGAGTCACTGAGCAAGTGTTGATCATTCTGGTTGGGGACTTAATCCCCTCTGTATATGACGGACTACAACTCCCATCGGCCTCAGGCCACTGAAATGAAGCATCTCCAGCCTAGGTATCCTCGGAGCTTCAGGGAACTGGCCTCCCCAGACACCCACCCACACCCACACCCCCCTTCGGAGTCCCCTTCGTGTGTGAAACCTGGCCCCGCTCCGGGTGCCCCCACCTGCTGGGCCACTTCGGGTTTGGGTCCGAGTTCCAGGAGGCGGCGAGCGAAGGTAGCGGCCGTCTTGAAGTTCTTGAGCTTGAAGAAAAGGTTGAGGGCCGTGCGCAGGACCAGAATCATGTGGACCGGCTGCAGGTTGGAGTGGGTGAAGTAGGCGGCCATCTGGAAGGCAGAAGGGCAGGGGTTTGGGAGAGAGCTCGTCCCGGCGGGCGGGGGGCCAATGTCGGCCGCCGGGCGCTCCCCACAGAGCAGGGTCAAGCGCTCAAGCCCCGGAGAACAGAACCCTCCCAAGAGGACGCTCCCATGCTCCGTCTATTAAATAAAAAAACCCCAGAAATGTGCATTTCCAAGAGGTGTTTAACCAGAACGGGCCACTGGAGGGAACCAAAGTCTATGCTTTATATAGGGTTTCGCTGTATCTGCCATTTCCGGCATCCGCAAGAGGGCTGTTTGGAACCGATCCCTGGCGGATACCGCTGGACGGCCACCCTTAAATCAGGAGGATTATTTTACATCCCAACCACAAAGGAAGCCCGAGAAGGTCCTTTGGCTTTGCAAACTCAATGCACGAGAGGACCACATGGAGGTCCCCTGCCTAGAAGGTCCAAGCCCCACGGAGAGGAGCGTCCGTCCCTACCTCGCAAATGCGCTTCTGCTCCTCCAGCGTCTCCTTGGGCAGCTTCTTCCTCTCAATCTCCATGGAGAGGCCCACGATGTATTCCCGGCAGATGGCAATCAGCTGCTGCGCCTGCGGGGACATCGAAGAGGCACCACTGGGGTGGGATGTTTTGAGAAAGACACTCCCCCCCCAAACACACACACCCCACAAAAGAGCAGAGACCGGGGGAAATAAATAAAGAGCAAGGCTTCTCAGGGGTGTGTGTGTGCGTGCAGGATCGGGATGGGCCTCAGAAAGGTCAGAGCGAAGGAGGTGGGTGGAAACTCACTCACACACCAACGTACGACTGAAAGGGAAGCATTGGCCCCCCTGGGCAGAGTTTGGGGGGCTTCGTTTTAGGCGACCCGTGGGGAACTGGCACCCGTTCCAGATGAAGAGAACTTTGCCAACCTTTCGACAGATCTTCAGGCCAAAGAGGGAGAAGAGGACCCGTTCCCCTGGATTAGCAGATGATGCACCAGAGAGAGAGAGAGAGAAAGAGAGACAGACAGACAGACCGAGGCCACCCACCTCGGAAATCTCCTGCTTGTTGTCGACCACCAGCAGCGGCACGCTCAGCAGGATGGCGCGGAACTTCTCCACGGCCTCCTCGAACTTGCCGGCTGTCGTCAGCTGGTAGCACAGCTGCAGGCGCTGGATCAGGTCGTTCAGCTTCAGGCCGACGGCCGGGAGGGCGTTTTTCAACCCGGCTTCCTTCCTGGGATGGGGGGGGGGGCAGGGAAAGCAGGCGTTTGTGTGAGAAACGGGCCCAAAGCACGGGCGTGAATGCCCACAGCATCCCTCACGCCAACCCTGCGAGGGGTCCTCGGCGCCCCCCCCCCCCCGACCACCTTTCCAAGGCAAGAAGACACGGCGCCCGGAACGGGCCACGTACCAGTTGCGGTGGGGGTATCCGTACATGGCGGGGAGGCTGGGCAGAGCCTGGTAGGCGGTGCGGCCCCGGGCGAAGGTCTGCAGGAACAGCGGCTTGTAGGGGGCAAAGGTCACCACGCCCACCTGGTCGTGGAGGAGCTGAAACAGGAGAGAAAGGGGTCCCGCGGGGGACTCGACTCTCCGGCTCAGCTCGGAAAAGTCTTGGAAAACTGCCCCCCCCCCCGGCCTCCCAGGGCCATATCAAGCTTTTCCCGCGGGAGAAGAAGCAGCAGGACGTCCGCCCCTCCCGTCTCGGGCACCCGGAAGGGCCTCTGACTGAGGCTGGGGAACCCTTTTCAGCCCCAAAGGGGCAAATTCAATGGCCTTGAGGGGGGGGGGAGGGGGGCTGGAATCAAGGTTCAAAACCGCCTGCTCGGAACCACCGTTCTGTTCCTCTTTGTGGCTTCAATGCACTCAAATCCTAAATACGGGGGGGGGGGGGGGGGAGCCCTCAGGAACAGAGCGGATTATGCCCCCCCCCCAAAGCATCTCCGTCCGGCCCTCCCAAGGACCACATCGTTCTTCCCACTGTTGTGCAGTTTCTCACCTTTCTTGCTGCTTCCCCCCCCCCCCCCCCCCGGAGACCTTAAAGACCCTCCCAAGACTCAGTTCCTGGCAGTCAGGGCTCAAGCTTAAACCCCACTGAGGTTTTTTGGGGGGAGCCACCCACGTGGGTGGGGGGCACCCTCCCTCCAGAGGCCACTTACCCGCATGGCCGTCTCAAAGGACCCTGCCAGGACGTGGTCCACCGGCAGCTGGGAATTGTTGCACCAGACCTGCGGGGGGGGGGGGGGGGGAGGAAGGAAAGGCAGGCCATCCTGTTAGGACCACCCTGTCCAGGGCGAGGGGGGGTCAAAGCGCTCCCAGCCCTGCCATGGGGGAAAAGGGCTCGATCCTGGGAGAGGGGTTCGAAGGTGCCCCGATTCCGCCCCCCACAAGCCCCCTCGTCTTCCTCCTCACCTGTGCAGGGCTGGTCCCTTTGGTGGGGGGAACGAAGAAGCCATCTTCGGCTTCCCCGGCAGGACCTGCAGCCACGTCCTGGCAAAAAGAAAGAAAGAAAGAGAAAGAAAAATAAGGAAGGGCCCCATGGCTTCAGGAAAGATGCAAAACCAGGCGCTCCTGGGCAGCCGCCGGGAGACCAGAGGGAGGCCCTTCTCAGGAAAGGCATACTCTCCCAATCCCTGAAAGGCAGTCAATACCGAGGAGGGGCAGGATCTGTTCTCGATCCTCCCAGAGGGCAGGACACGCAACAACGGGCTCAAGTGACAGGAAGCCAAATTTCGGCTGAATATCAGGAAAAACTTCTTAACAGTTAGAGCAGTATGACGATGGAACCCATAACCTCGGGAGGGGGTGAGCGCTCCAACCCTGCAGGCCTTCAAGAGAAAACTGGGCCACCCTCTGTCCGGTCTGCTTTGATCGGGATGCCAAGGGGGTTGGACTCGATGGCTGTAGAGGTCCTTTCCGAGTCCGTTATTCTATGATTCTGTGAAACAAAAGCCCCCCCACCCCACCCTCTCTCTGCCCCTGCGGTCCTCCTCTGGCCACCTGCGTAGGTAATGGAGGTGCCCTGTCTGTCCCCCTCTGGTGGAAAAGGACGTCCAGGATTGGAGAAAGGGGCAAAGAGGGACCCTTTCTGTCCAGGATCTGGGGCGGCAAAGACAGAGACTACCCCGGGCCCCATGGCAAAGCAAGAGAAGCTTTTTTTTCCCTTCAGCCCGAGGCGCAAAAGCAACGTCGTTGCTGGAGGAGCCCACCCGGAGAGGCCAGCTGATGGGCCCATCACGCCAGCCAATTGAAGCTGAAAGCACCTCCTGGCAGGAAACCTTTCCAAGAGGTCTTTCCGTCTTTTGGGACCAGGGAAGGCCATACAGAAACAGGGCCAGCACCAAACCACGCTGACCCGGAAGGTGAAAGGGAGGACAGCCGTCTCTGGGAGCCCCAGAGGACAGGATTGGACCTCAAGGCTGCGGCTTCTCCATACGTGAGTGAAGACCAAGGAGGGCTCACTCTTTGGGAAAACGGGCAGGGAATTCTACCCTTTTACCAGGACTTTTGGTGTGTTTGTGTGTGTGTGCCGGTTTACCAGTTCGGGCGGGAGGTCCAGGTCCTCTTCGATTTCCCATCCACCGCCTTCCTCCTGGCCTTTCGCCAGGGCTTCGTCTCCGAAGCCTTCCCCGGCATCCACGAAGCCATCTGGAACGGAGTAATCGGGATTCAGGAGGAGAGCCGCAACAGGCATGCACCGTTATCAAGGTGGAACAATATGAAAACAGCAGGCAGCTATTTGGCTCCGGGAAGTAGATGTATTTCCCAAATGCAGTATCCCGGAATTGGAGAGCTGGAATGAACCCCGAGGGCATCTAGTCTGACCCCGTTGGCTGTTGAAGGAAATTCAAAGACCTCCTTCCAAGTGCAGATCTGATGGCTATCCTGTGATATTCAAAAGGGCCGTTGTGTGTGGGATATATGGAACAAGCTGGTTCTCTGCTGCTCCTGGGAGCAGGATCTGAATGGAGGGGGTTCGAATGACATGAACGGAGAGTTCAGCCGAAACGTCCGGAGGACGACCTGAGGGGACGGGCCAGCTGGCAGGGGAACAGACCCCCTTGTAAGGCGGTCTTTACATTTCATCTCAAGACGAGCGGGAGAGGCATCCTTGAGAGACAGAATGGCTGGACCGCTCAGTGGCTTAAGGCCTCTGGCTGCGGATCCAGAGGTTGGGAGTTCGAATCCCCCCTGGGGCCTCCTTGACAAGTGGCTGGACTGGATGATCTTAGAGGGTTCCCTTCCAGCTCCGCCATTCTAAGATGACTGGGAGGTTCTTAAATGGGATTCCGATGCCTTAGTGCTTTGACTGTGTTCTGACGTTGCTTCCATTTACCACCTTCTACTGCAGTATTTGTTGCTTTTTTAGTCTCTGTTGCACCTGCTGCTGTATGCTTTAAATATTGCCTTTGAACCACACAAGCCGCCTTGGGGCCTTCTTAAGGAGAAAGTCGGGCTAGAAATGTTTTAAATAAATAATAAATCCATTACAAAACTGTATAGTGCGCGCGCACGCTCCGTTGCACCTTCCGTGTCTTCTTCCTCCCTCGGCAGGGGAAAAGCGGACTCGGGAGAGGCTGGCTCAGTCCAGGACCACCCCTGGATTACGGACCCCGAGCTTCTCACCTTCATCCAGCTGCAGCTCGGCGTCCTCTCCCCAGCCTTCGGTGCCCACGGTGTCAATGTCAATATCGGCCGCCAAGGCCCCTCCTTTACCTGCAGCAAGAGAGAAGCCCCAGGGGTCGGTCAACCTCTTGAATTCCACGGGACAGTCCCGAGAATCAGGCGCAGGCTGGCCGGGTAGTAAAAGGGGCGAAGAGCGGTCGGCTGAGGGGGCCGCCTCCAAGACAGGCAAGCCCTTCCACCCTGATTCCTGACCCTTGGCGAGAGGTGCCCTAACCCTGGCCCTTTGGGGCACTCACGTGCCTGCTCGGCTTTCGGGAGAATTAAAGCAGGCACGAAACAATGCGCCCCTTTTAAGAAACAGAGAGAGAACGAACAAATTAATTATACAGCCTGGAATTAGAAGCACTAACACACTTTCATCAAGAGGAGAAATGCAGACATCCTGACAAGGTGGGCAAAGCCTGACCTTAGAGCCGTAAGGGGTCCGATGATCCCCTATAAACCAAATTTTATTTCTTAAAAACTTTGGCCACCGGAGGGGGAAGGGGGGGAGAAGAGAGCTTTTTTTAAAAAAAAAAGTAAGACCCCCACTATGTGTAGGATCAATATCTGTGGATTCACATATCCACTGCCTGAAAATATTAAAATATATTTTAAAAAAACCCAAAATACGTATTTATATGCATTTCCACAAGTGTTTTTACCAGAACTGGGCACTAAAGGGAGCCAGAGACCATGCTATGTGTAGCATTCACGTCTTCTGTGTTTTTCAGCATCCACAGTGGGTGGTGGGCTTGGAACCGATACCCTGCGGATACCCTAGTCCTACTGTATAAAAAACCCTTTTGAAAGAAATATATTTTAGGGCTAGATTGGAACAGGCGAGCAGGTGTGAGCCCCCCCCCCCCAATTGGGGAGGGAATGGCATATGTGTGTGTGTGTGTGTGTCCAGCCACTGGAGTTTCTCCAGGCCTGCACTGAGGAAAATACATTAAAAATGCACACATTAGGAAGAATGGATATTTAAAACTTCCCGTGAGTTTCCCCCTTTTTAGGGGAGAACCAAGTCCCGAAAGCTGACATGAAATGAAAACAGGAAGGGAAAAGGCGAGTGGGATTCGGACAGAGGTGACCAAATAAAAACTGAGAAGTTTGCAGGAACCGTTTGCAGGTCCTCGTCACCGAGGGCCGTCCGTCCGTCCGCCCGCCCTTGGGAGGGTCCCCCGCTGTGCCTCCAAAGCCCCTCTGCCTTTCGCCTCCCCGCACGGCCACCGCCCTGCAAGGCCCCGAGAGGGGACGGGCGGCCCCGGGAGCCTCCTCCTCCTCCTCACCTTTGCTGGCCATGGTGCCTTCAAAGAAGCCCTTGGAGACGGTCAGCAGGGGCCAGTTGGTGTCCAGGGGCATGACGGGCACCGGCGGCTGGAGCAGCTTGGCCTCCGGGTCGATCTCCGGGATCTGGTTTGTGAAACGGGCTCTTACAATGGGTTTGCAAAGAATGGGTTTGTGCTTCTTAATCTCTCTCTCTCTCTCTCACATGGGAGGGAGGAAGAATATTCATGAATACAAACAGGATCAACTTCCGAGTGAGTCTGATTAGAAGCGTAAAAAACATTCTTTGAAAACGATCTCAAGGCAGTTCGAAAAAGCTTTGCCTCTCCACGGGGCGGCTGACTGGCCTTGACGAGGAGGAGCCTCCACCCAGGACAACCCACCGAGCATCTCAGGGGAGCCGTCCTGCAGAAAAGCACACTCGGCCCCCTTGGAGCCCGGGGTTCAACATGGAGCCGCCGTGACCAGCAAGCCACAGACGAGCAGACCCCCCTCCCGCCCCTCTGGACCATGGAGAACTCTTCCACGAGAACACCAACCGGAACCATCACACACACACACACCCTCTGCCGTCTTGGGACTAACCGTCTCCTTTTCTGGGTCGAAGGTCTCCTTCAGGTTCATGGCTTCCTCCTCCAGGCCGTGTGTGGCAGCCGTCAGGTAGGCCAGAGACTCTGGCAAGACACGCGAGAGAGAGAGAGAGAGGAAGGGGGCCAGGGTGAAGGAAGGAGCTTGGCCCGATCCTGCCCAGAACAGAGGGGAATGTGGGGTGGCGGGCATGGACCAGAAGCCGGACAGAGACAGGGGTGGTGGTGGCAAAACTTACTCTGCCCGCAGTTCTTCAGGATCCTCACCCTCTCGGCCACGTCCCCCAGGTACAAGGCGTTCTGGTAGTGCCCGCTCATGTCCTTCCGAATCTCGGCTGGAGCGACACGGGAGGAAGACAAGGCGGGTCAGAAAGTGGAGGGGCAGAAGCAGCAGCAGCAGCAGTAGTAGTCGTAGGGAAGGTCTGAATATTTGCTGCAGCCGTGGGGTGTGATTGTGTGTGTGTGTGTGTCTGCGGTTGAACACGGTCAAGGAATGAAGACTGCGCATTGGATGAGACACCAAGCAATGCAAACCGGGAGGGACAGTCAACGTTCGTTGTGTGTCTCCTGGTCGGAAGACCCGAAGGCTGTCCGTGGTCCAGAGATCCGCCTCTTCTCTTGGCCGAAACGCAAGGGTTCCTGAACCCGAAGCCCACCCCACTCCTTTCTCAAGACCAGCCTTTCCTCCTTGGTCAAAACATGACCCCGTCCGCCCTGGCTTGAACGACAGAGATCTCCCCTGCTTCCCGAAACGGGAGACACGGCCACACGCTCTTCATGTCGTGAAATATCACCCCTTCTCGTTCTCTCCCGTCAAGCTGTGGTTTGGACGGGGCGACCCGAAAGGCCTCCCTCCAAGTTGTTGAATCTGTGGGACCTGACTGAACCCTTTGCTGACACGAAACTCCTGTCTATCTCCCTTTATGAGTCTGCTTGGGTGTTTTCCGGAAGATCAGGAAAAACTTCCTAACTGTTAGAACAGTACAACGATGGAACCCGTGACCTCGAGAGGGGGGTGAGCCCTCCCAACACCCCCTTCCAGAGGCGTTATTCTATGATTCTAAGACCGTCAGGAGAGGCCGTTCTCTCGGTCCTGCCACCCTCACAGGTGCACTTGGTGGGGACACGAGAGAGGGGCCTTCTTCTCTGTGGCTGCTCTTTTAGACTCTGGAACTCCCTCCCACTGGAGGCCAGGCTGGCCCCCTCTTGCAAGCTTTCCTTTAAATGACTGGTTGATCAAGACGGTATTTAAAAGGGATAATCTAATTCTGTGCTTTACCTGTGCTTTTAATATTGCTTCTATGATAAACTTTAATACGGTATTTAAACATGGCAATCATTTATTATTTGGCTTTTAACTTCGTTTTTTTTCTTCAATACAGTGAGCCACTTTGGATCCTTTCGTAGAAAGGCGGCATACAAACATTCTAAATAAGGAATGAATGAATAAATATATCCCCAACCCAGTCGCCTTCTGGCTCTGGCCCGGGTTCAAGCGCCACCCACACCCACCCCCGTCCCGAGACTCACCGATCTTCATCATTTTGCGCAGCTTCTCCAGGTTCCCCGTGATCAGGTAAAGGAAGGAGAGCTTGTCGAAGTTTTTGGTGCGCTGGTAGCACATCTCCACGATCTGGTGGTTCCCCTGGAGCAAAGCCACTTCTCCCAGTTTCTCCCAGCAGTTCTTGTCGTCCAAGGCCTTGGCGGCTTCCAGAGCGATCTGAGAGGACCAAGAACACAGGCCTGGGGTGAACACAGGCCGCCGTCCTCCGTCCCGCCCGATGGCCTGAACAGGGTGGGAGGGAAGGCCGATCCTTAGCCACCGACCCATCGTGACGTCTACCTTTCCGGGGGTTTAGGCTCCCGGTGGTTGGAGAGTAGCTGGAGCCCTAGCCGGGATGCTCTAACAAAGAAAAAACTCAGTGGCAAACCAATCACGAATCTGAATGTGTGTGAAAGGACTCTGGAGCTCAACTCTGCCAAGGAAACCATGATCTCCCGGGCTCAGCAGCCTCTCCAGAGAACTCCGACCCTTAAGCCAAAGGGCAGGGCGGCTCTCCTGAACCCACGGCTTGGCGGTGGACCTCAAGGCTTTGAACAAGCCACGCATCAGATCCCTCGAGCAGGACGTCTGTGGACCTTGGATCCAAACCTCCGAGG
The DNA here is from genome assembly GCA_037013535.1 of Intellagama lesueurii. Taxonomy (NCBI): domain Eukaryota; kingdom Metazoa; phylum Chordata; class Lepidosauria; order Squamata; family Agamidae; genus Intellagama; species Intellagama lesueurii. The sequence continues at coordinate 1,319,815 of JBAJHW010000022.1, forward strand.
CAATGGGAGGAGCCCAAAAGCCTTAGCTCCCGCAGGCGCCACTTGTAATGAGGGATGATGGACCCTTTTCCTTGTTTGCTTTTTCTGATGCAATTTCAGGCAGATTTAAAGCAAAGCAAAATGTGCTGCCTACACACCACCCCATAGTGCTTAAAGCTCCCTCTGGGCGGTTTAAATTTGTTTCATTAAGCAGGCTACACATGACACACACACACCCCACTCCCCAGTGAGCTGGGTTCTCTACCACCCACAGAGGGATGGAAAGCAGAGCCAGCCTTGCGCCGGCTACTGGAATCTGTAGGGATCAAAAGGTTGCGAGCAGAGTCATGACTGCAGCACTGCAGTTTAACCAATGTGCCACGAGGCTCTCATGAATTAAACGGTCTTTAATTTGGCAGTTGTTTTTATATGTTCACGGCCAGGAACCTGTTTGGTCCAACAGCCCGTGCGACCTACTTGGATGGAAATGCCGTAGGTGAGAACACCCATGTGCAAGAGCGGAGTCTGCTGTTTAAAAAGAGGGATTCATGTTTGCGCAAGAGGAAAGCCCGCACGAGTGGGAGATCCCACGGGACCGCACTGGTGGGACTTTAGCCTCAAAGAGGAGGTCAGCCCCTTCATTTCACTTTGCTTTTTAACACTCTAGATCATTGTGGCTTGCAGCTGCGCTTGTTTCTTTAGCATTTTGCAAGGTGGTCTCGGACGGCCGAGGAAAAAGCTGGCTATAAACGAAACAAACAAGCAAACCTGGGCTTATCATTCAATGCACAAGCGGCCATGGCACACGGGTCAAAAAAGGGAGAGGCCCAGAGAGGTTCCTCCGGCTCATAAGCCCGCGGGCTCGGAGAGGAACGGAGGAGAAGGTAGCGCTGAGCCTCACCTCAATATTCCCGCACTCCAGAGCCAAGCTGAAGCGGGTCTTCTCGTCTTTGACAAAGTGGAGGGCCACCTCGGGGTAGCCCTTCTTCTGGAGGTAAGCGATGATGGACTGGCCCACCAGCTTGGCATTCCGCACCATGTGAAGCACCTGGAACCGAGAGAGAGAGAGAGACAGAGAGAGAGCGCATGAGCACGGGCTCTGTCAGCGCCGTCGGCCTGTCCCTTGGCATCGATGCCAACCGTGCCCGGGGGCGCCCGGCCCTCACCTCATCGTATTTCCGGTTGATCAGGGCCAGCTTGAACTTGAACTCCGTGGGGTCGATCGTCAGGACCCGAGGGCGGCACTCACGGTCCAGACAGTAGACGTTATTCCCCTTGACCCGGGTCACGTAGATGGGCAGGTCCAGAGTGCGGATGATCCCGTGGTCCCTGGAAGGAGATCGGGCAGAAGAGGATGGCAAAGGAGAGGCCAAGAGGAGAGAGGAGGCAACTTCAGTTTCCAATAAGAAGGGGGGGGGGGAAAGCCACTTCGTCCCACAGGAGAAACCCTGAAGTTTTGTGGCAAAATTTACTTGGCTACAGGTTTGCCTTGTTTTGCTGACATCAATAATAGATTCCCCCCCCCCCCCCGCCCCTGGATCCTCTGCGGATCACAGTGATCCTTGAGGACACACCGTCACATGACAGCTGAAACTCCCCCTACCGAAGGAGGTCACCGGCCAGCTGCAACTTTGCATCTTTATTGACTGATTTTAAATATATTTCCCACGCCTTTCCCTTTAACAAAGGACCCCACGAAGGTTACATCACGAAGGACGTTAAGATTAAAAGCTCAAAAACAATTATTCGAATATAAGCTGCCCGCTGACCCGGTGGTGACGGCATATTTGATGTGGTTGCTCGTGGTGTAGATGAAGACTCCGCTTTCGTCCCAGGCTCCGCTCTTGACCCGGATGTTTTCGTGGATATTGCAAAGAGACTCCAGTTTCCGGTTGCAAATCATGATGGCTGCAGAAGGAGAGAGAGACAGATCAGGAGACGGCTCGCTCTTTAAAGAACGCTCACCGAAACTGACCCTGCGCAGGGAGACAAGACGGAAGGAACTTTCCCTCTTGCTCAACCACAGGAGAGGATTCCCACAAAGGCAGCCACCTCTCCCGCTTCCAGTTTTCAAAGGAGCAGCTACAACCGCTAAGTCCCAACCGACGGACCAAGACGTTCGTGGTGCAGGCCACACGAGGCGGGGCCGGAGGCTTCCCTCTTCTTACCGTGCTTCGCCAGGAGGGCCACGTGAGACATGTCGGCCGACCAGATGACATACTTCACCTTGGAGATCTTGACCGAAGCCAGAGTCCTGCGAGAAACAACCACCGTGTCAAAAAAGAGAGAGAGAGAGAGAGAGCGCTCTCTTTCATCCCAGCGACGGGGGGGGGGGGGATGCTGAAGGGGTCAGCAACCTGCTCCTCCCGCCCACTGCCCTTTTGGCTTTCCATTTGGTCCTAGGCGAGAGAGCAGTCGTCAACTGCCCTCTGGCTGTCGGGGGGGGGGGACACTCGATGTCTCAGGGAGAGGGGGTCTTCTGTAGTCCACAGACCAGGCAGAAAGGCAGGGCCAAGAGGGACTTGATTTTCCGAAAGCCTTCTGTTCCTCTTTCCAACGACGCCATGCAGAGCTTACTTGCTGTTACTTAAATCATCATCCTCTTAAAACGGCAGAACTGGAAGGGACCCTATAAGATCCTCAAGTCCAGCCCCTGTCCAGGAGGCCCCCGTGGGGGAATCAAACTCCCAACCTCTGGCTCTGCAGCCAGAGATCTAAACCCCGGAGCTCTCCAGCAGGACTTGCTTTTATTGGAAGAAGTCACTCAAGCTGATGCATCATCATCATCATCATTATTATTATTATTATTGTTAATTTTACTTCTGGGGAAAAAACAACCACCAAAAAACTTGAACAAATTTACGGCAAAATGCATTTAAAAATACCTTAAAAAGTAATTAGGACTTTTTATTTAATCGCTGGACTTTGGAAGTATAACTGTGTCCTTGGCTTTAAAACAGTTCTCAGATGGAACTTTTTAACACCCTCACGCGCCCCCTCCACCATGGAATAAATAACTGCTTCCAAGTTATGGCCGGCCGGCCGGCCAAACACCGCTTTCCCCCTTCTCGTGGGTCTCCCTTTCAGCCGCCTGACTGCAGCTCCCGAGTCCCAGCTGCTACTGATAGCCTGGGGTCGCCTCCAGCAAATCATGGGCTCTTTGAGGAGGAACCAGGATGCTGGGCTCAGGGCACCAGCCCTCACGGAAACCAATAGTACCATTTGGAAAAAGTCGGCCACTGGGCCGGATCTGGGCAGCCAACGGGGATGGCTTCGGCCTTCCTCCCAAGGAACGGTCTTGGAGGTAAGAAGACAACCCCTCCTCCTCCTATTGCCTTCAGGGCACCTGGCAAGCAGGAACTGGGGGGGGGGGGGGACAAACTTTGCCAGCCCTGAGCAACAGCAGTACAGAGGACACCCCCGCCCGGCCGAGGTTCTTACCGTTTCTGCTGGACGTCAAAAAGGGTGATGGAGTCGGCATCTCTCAGCAGCAGGTTTCCGGTGCCGGCGTAGAAGATCTCGTCACAGTTCGGAACCTGGACTTTTTTAGTAATCTCGTTCTTCAGGTTCTTGATGAGAATCTGGCGTTTCAGGAGCCAAGATAAGGAAAAGGATCAAGCAGAGGAAGGAACAAGACCGAGCTCAAGACGCAGAGGGGCACTGGCCAAACCGGACCACATCTCAGCCCCCTGACCGGCCTCGGCGCCTCGCTCAGCACCATTCCCACCCATTTCTGGATTAAATCCTCGCCCACACCCCCTGAAAACGTATGCCGCCGTGGCCCTTAAACCAGCAACACCAACATCAGAAAAGCCAGGGTGGTACAACCGATAAAAGTGCCTGAGTAGAATTCGGGAGCCATGGGTTCAAATCCCTGCTCGGCTATCAAAATTCACTGGAGAAATGGTGTGTGGAAATGGTAAAGCCTCTCCTTAAATAGCTCACGTATCTTGAAAAATTTACTGGGATTGGCATGTCAGATACAACCTGACAGCCCATAATAACGCCAACAAAAGCTGACAGAGTGGGGAGAGAAGGCATGTTAGCTGGAAGACAGAAAAACGGCAGAAAAAGCCATCGCTCGGCACCTCTAGAGTGAGAAGGCTGCCTTTAAAGTGAATCATCGTTAAAATGCCCAGTGGACGAGAGCATTCATTAAGATCCCTTTAAACTGGGCCTTACTAGTAAACACACCTCAACTGCACACTGTACGCTCATTTTAATTATATTCTTAAAATGCTTCACCCTCTCCCTTACAACGGTCCTGTCAGGTAGGCTGAGAGACTAGGGACTGGCCAGCCAGCAAGATTCGTGACCAAACAAGTATTCTCTTAGGTGCCGCTGAAGACAACGTCCATCATCCCTCAGATTGCACCACGCTGGGCATTTTATTTCAAGATGGACAAAAGCTGCAGTGGGTTCTGGAGCTCTACCAGCCTTTCAAAACCAGAGTCTCTCTCTCTGGAATTCATGAAACACTTAAAGGTCAGTGGAAAAAATCGGAAGGCTCCGGTGCCCCGTCTTCCTCCAAGGCCAGCCGGTGAGCTCCATTCAGCAAAAAAGGGGTTGTCGTTTCCCTTTTTTTCAATCACACCGAGTGCAAGTCTGGCCTTGTTTTAGGGAAGCTTCCTGTCCACCCGGAAGGAAGGAAATTCAACAGGCGACAGAGCCCCTGTGGTCGGCAAAAAGGGATCGAGACCCGCATCAGCCATGATTCCCACCCAGGCTTCAGATGCAGGACAAGCTGAGGTTTACGAGGAAGGTGTCAGCGCTTCGCCGCAGAGGAAGCCTCTTCCTGGAAGGAGCCTTACCGAGTGCATGCGATCCAGAACGGCAAAGCGGTTCCGAGCCACCCACACGGCCGTCAGCCCCGAGGAGCGCTTCCCTTCAGGAGCTGGGGAAGGACAAGCAGCCGGCCGTTAAGTCCCGCAGATTAATCAGCTGCTCATTTGCATGGATCCCCAGGCTGCGGGTGGGCGAGAGCCAGTCCCTTCCCTCCCTGCTCCCTTCTGGATCCTCACCCTGGCCCACTGCGGGAGCCAGGCCGTTGCCCAGGGAACTGGCCCCAGCACTGGCGGGCTGGCTGGCGGGCGCAGGAGGGAAGAGGCCTCTGAGATGACACGCCGCTCCGTCACGCTAATGAGCGATGCCTCTGCCGCCAAATCCAGCAAGCGCTTGGGGGCTCATATCGCCCCCCCCCGAGCCCCTCCCCGGCCTGCATTTCAACAGCTGTCACCTCGCTTTGGGCCACGGAGCCCTGAGTCTCAGAGACAGCCACCGGGAGAGAACGATCCCTCCTTTGGGGGGGGGGGGGTGTTGGGACCACGCAGCTGGCCCAAGGCTACCCAGGTGGCAGGGCAGCAGTATCCCACTGGGCGTCCATGCTCCCCTCTGGGTGGCTTCGGTGGGTCCCTCTCCTGGGAGCACCACCGGGATCCGAACGACCAGCTCTCGGCTCCGCAGCCGAGCACTTCAACCCACTGAGCCGTATCAGCCTGATCTCATGTTATTCCCATAAAGGAATCAATGGGTTAGTGCTGACCTCGTGTAAGAGCAACGGGGGACAAGAAAGCAGCCCCCACCGCCAGGCCGTGGGCCAGGAAGGCTGCACTCCTGCCCGGGCCCCAAACGGAACCAGCAGAGCTTCCGTGCTCAGCGGCGGGAAGGCAGCCCCCCCCCCTGCCTGTCACAGGGAGACCACGTGGTTCCTGGCATCATCCCGGCAGCCCATCCATCTGCTAATGGGAGAGAAAAGGCTGCTGGCCCAGCTGAGAGATCGCTCCAGCCCACGGCAGGAGCTTTTAGCGTGGTGACGTCAGAGGCAGGGGGGACCCAGGTGGGATCCGAATTCCCCAGGGGAAGGCAACACAAAGGAGGAGACAGGCGCCCGCCACCCGGTGTGATTTGTGGGCTGCACCGGTTTGATCTGGAGCCCGCCCAGAGGGAGAGAGAGAACCAACACTGGGCAGTCTTACAGCCGCCTCGGAAGCCTCCAGGCCAGCTCGGGAGGGAGCGGAAAAGGGAGGCGATCCATCACGACCGGCAAGCCAGCGCGGCGGCCTGTGGTGCGGAAGAGGCAGGATGGATGGCTTCTAATAATGGATTTATAAAATATATATTGGTAACCATAAAACCCGGGGACCGGCATGAATTTTTCAAGCCACACAAGACCTGCCAGGAGCATGTGGGCGCCACAGGGGAGGCAGAAAGGGAGCCCACTCGTGGTGGGTTTTGGGGAGGGGGTGAGAGAAGAACCAGATGGCACCCCACGGCTGTCGCGCCCACCGTCAGGATTCTGGGAATCGGCCTCCTTGGGAATGGTGTACAGGTCATAGGTGCTGTTCTCCAGGTTACTGGCTCTCTGCAGAAAGAGACGGAGAGAAGTTATAAATCCACCGGATAAATCTCAACACAAGCACAGGCTTCTTTCAACAACAGACGCTGATTCCGAGGATTACACCAATTAAACGACCGTGTCAGTTCAGGCTGCCGAAAGGCAGGATATGGGAAGCTCAGGCGGCAGCCTTTAGCAGATTGGCTGTGGATCCCAGGGAACGATCCCGGGGAACGTGACGAAGGAGGTTTGCTCTCCTGCACCCACCCACGGCCTCGGTCACCATCAAAGAGGTGGTGAGCCTTGGTGCTCAGTCCCTATCAATCAACAGCTCAAGTCTCAGTCCGCAGCCCACCCAGAGCCAAGGGGCACCCGGGCGGCTTCTAACCGACGAAGCCCTAAATGGCTTGGGCCCCAGCTATCTCAAGGTCTGCATCTCAGAACCTGCCTGAATGTTAACCCTCTGTCGGATCTGCTTGGACTGGGATTCCTGCCGTGAGCAGGGAGTTGGACTCGACAGCCTTCGAGGCCCCTTCCAACGCCATCATCCTTTTGAAGGGAGGAGCCCTGGGTTGAGCCAGCAGCTCTAGAGAGAACCGTTGTCGGTTCTTAAAGCCGCTATTTTGGTTGGCTGACGTCCGAAAAGCAGGCCAGGCTTTTGGGACGGACAAACCCATCGAGTGGCAAGGTGAGGGACGTCCAAAGGAGCCCTCGGATTCCTCCGGAGTGAATCTCAACCCACCGTACAGAGGAGGACGGCGTTCTCGGCCGGGTTGTAGGACATGTTGAAGACGGGAAATTTGGACCCGCTGGAAGAGAAGAGAGAGGCCCAACGTCACGGCTGCCTTGAACGCCTGGCTTTCAACACCAAGCAGGAAACCGGTTTAAAACTGGGAGAGGGAATCAACTTGCAGATAATTTAGGGGTGGCTCATCCCGCCCCCGATTTTGAGTCTTTTTCAACTTGGAAAAGCCCTTCCAGCACTTAAACCGTTCCCCCTGACGGCGGGGGGAAGAGGTGAGACTCACCTTCGCAGCTGCATCACGGCCACGTCTTTGGAGCTGTTGAAGTCCAGCTGCCGGAGGAAACGGTCCTTGACGTAGTAGAGCATGTTGCCGTGCACGGCGTAGGCGGGGCGTTCGCGCTCCAGCTTGAAGACGATCATGCCCCCATCGTGGCCTGAAAAGAGAGGAGACTTTCCAGAAGGGCACCAGCAGCAGATGGACTACATCAGCGGCTCCTCCGTTAGATATATAAAGGTTAAAGGGATCAATGCAACCCCCCCCCCCCAAAATAGCACAACACCCAAAGCTTTCGAAACAGAGAAAGAAACAAAAAAAAATCAGAGTATGTTTCAAGGTAATAAAAGAAAGTACGGAAACCAGAGTCATTCAGAGCTACTGGCTTGTTAAAATCAACGGTTTGCACCGCAAGAGGAGATGAACACAAAGGAACAGGACTTGATGGTCCACGTGAACGCAAGGCGCGGGGAGACGGCTACCTTAGCTAGGACTGATACTGGATTTAGCCCAGGGTGGGTAGAAATCAATGACGGTTTAAAATCAAACTGATGCAAATCACTGCTTAAAATTTAAAAAAATCCATTTAAAAAATTTAAATGCCCCCCAAAATATGGTGGTTTTTTAAAAAAACTTTTAAATTGTGCTACAAATCAATGTGACTTCAATCGAATCCACACTGTCTTAGCCTTAAGATTTTAAAGCAGGGGTGACAGGTCTCCTTTGAAGATTAGAGGCAAGAGAACAGCCCCTCTTCTTACCTGCCGCAAAGAGGTTGAGGTTCGGGTGAGCCGCCAGTACCCAAAAGCGGTCATGATCCCGGCGGAAAGTCTGAACGCCCGTGCTGGAGAAAGGTGGGCAGGAAAAGGAGAGAGAGAAAAAGGAAACAGGCCAGTTAATGCACGAGTCACCACCGGATGCGCTGCGGTTTCCGGAAGGGCAGGAGGCGGAGGCTGGGGGAACCGGGGGCTGCTTACCGTTTGGACATGTCCCAGACGCGGATGCTCTTGTCCTCGGAGTTGCTGAGGATCAGCTCCTGGCGCGGGTGGAAGACTGCACAGGAGACGTTGTTGTAGTGCCCGCGGCAGGTGTCCACCTCCCAGGCTTTGGACTCTGAAGAGAAGGAGGGCTGTGGTCACCCAGAGGGGCAAAGCCCCGAGGGCCCGGGGAGCTGAGGAGCCCACCCCTGTGCGTTTCGGGGGGCGTGGGGCGGGGTGCTCTGCTAAGGAGGCAGAAGCCGAGGGGGAGCGGAGCCACGGGTCCCCAGCTGGAGTCCTGGGACCTCCCGACTTGGAGGGTCAAGAGGTCCCTGGCCCCAGGCTTCCCTGGTTCCTCTGAGCTGCAGTCCACACGGCGGCTGCTAGAGAAGGAAATGGGTCTTCCCAGGAGCAGGACGGTTGATCTGTTTTATCAGGTATGATGTGGCCCATTCTCTCGGCTGTAATGCCAAGGATTTGAGGAGGGCTAGGTTCTGAATGGGCCATTAAGAGCTATTAAGGTTTAAAAAAGACCTCGTGGTAGGGACAGATCCAGCAGCTTACTTTTTTTGGAGGGCTGCCAGAAATGTTTCCTCCACTCCATTTGTTTATTTAATCTTAATTTTTGTTTATTTAAAATATTTTGACTCTGCCTTTCCCCACCACAGGACCCCAGGCGGCTCAAGGACAGCCCTTCCCCACCCCACTCCGCTTACAACCTGCCGACGGAAAGAACAACAGGGACGAGGAAGCTCCCGGGTTTAAACCAAGCGGGTGTCCGAGGACAGTCCCTGGAGGACGGACCCACCAGGATCGTGACCAGATCAAACACAGGGGGGCTAAAACAGACCGCTGGGAGCAACCTGCGGAAGACGAGATCCCCCCTGCCTGTTGGCCGCCCACTCGCAGGTCCCGCTCCGCCGAAGCAAGAAAGCAAGAGGGCTAACCGTTCATTCTCCAAATCTTGACCTGCCGGTCGTCTGCCCCGGACACAATGAGCGGCATGGTGGGGTGGAAGGCGGCCCAGTTCACGCCTCGATCGTGGCCCTGAAAGAAAGAGGCAGCCACGCCATGAAGGATCCACGCCGAAGGCCCAGCCGTATCCCACAGAGGGCTGCAAAGGGGCCTCCCCTCCCCTCCCCTCCCCTCCTCATAGGCAGGAAGCTCGCGAAGGACTCTCACAAGCCTTGGTGTTTTGAGCCTTCCTTTGCTGCCAGTCCTTTGTCTGGCCCTGGAGACACTCAGGGGTGCCGATTCCTGCCAGGGCCGGGGGCTCACCTGGCCACAGAACACCTAACCGGGCAGGAGACACCCAGTTCTCGGCATCTCTGAGTGTTCCTCACATAATCATCGTTACCACCAGTCCTGTGGCCGCTCTAAGAGGGCCCTGAGGGGAGGAGGTTTGCCCCCCACCCCACCCCAGTCTCATCCCAGTGGCCAACCCTTGTGCCAGACCGTGCCACGAAAGCAGCGAGGGGGCTCTCCTCCTGTCTACCCTTCAGCCAAATCCCTGCTTTACGCTCCGGAGCCCCTCCACCCAGCATCAGCATCAGTCAAAAGTCATTCATCTCTGGTGGCTCAGATCACATGATCTCCCTGCATCATCATCATCATCCTCTTGCACCCCTGGGAGTCCAGAGCGGCCTCCCTCCCTCCCTGCCCTTCTCTCCTCCTCTCTCTGGACGCGTCTATCCGGCGAGTCGTGATCACCTGGCTTCTTCCTGACAGGTCCTTTTGCTCTTTGGAAGAGACCCGTTTTGCACCCAGAAGACCCCGGGTTCGATCCACGGCATCTCCAGGTCCATTTGAGAAGGAAATGGCCCAACCCCACCCCTGCCCAGGCGAGGATTCGCTCAGGACGTTGGTACAAGCACTGGTTATCTCCCAGATGGACTACTGTACTGCTCTCTATGTGGGGCTTCCCTTGAGACTGACCCGGAGGCCACGGCGGATCCAGAACGCGGCAGCCAGACTGGGGGCTGGTGTGAGCCAGTGTGACCACATCGCCCCAGTTTTGGCTAGCTGTCGCTGGTTACCCGTTGCCTCCCGGATCTGGTACAAGGCTCTGATGCTTATGTATAAAGCCCTCTATGATTTGGGACCAGGCTATCTGTCTTTCCCCATCAGAGATGCCCAGACCAAGCCACACTGGGTAGCCACCCCAAGGGAGGCCCGGAGGTCTTCCACAAAAGATCGGGCCTTCTTCGTGGCGGCTACCTGTGAAATGAATCAATGAATGAATGAATGAATGGATGGATGGATGGATGGATGAATGAATGGATGGATGGATGGATGTTCAAGGCTGCTCTCTTTCCAGTTGGGAAGCACGCATGCCCATAACTCTGCCCGGCAGCTCTGACTGAATGACAGAACCAGAAGTCCTGAACCTCAGAAAGTCTCATCTCTAGCAATCTGTCAGCCAGCCACTGCCACACCCAGGAGTACCTCAAGGACGTGCTTCACCACCGCGTCGGTTGTGCCGAACAGATCAACGCCGGTGATCCCCCGGATGTCCGACTCCACAGCCCCCGGGGAGAGGTTCTTCTTTCTCAGGCCTTCAAGCGGTGAAGGGAAGGAAACGCCGGCAGGAAAAGCAAACAGAAGGTTACTGAGAGCACAGAGCAAAATTCAAGGAGGGACCCCTTTGCAGAACAGACCCGGATATACGACAATGCCGATACAGAGAGAAACAACTCAATTCTTTCTCTCCCAAAACCTCTGCTAGAAGGCAGAGCTGTTTCTAAGTCTGCTTGCAATCTGGAAGAAACAGTGGGACTCTGGCAACCTGGAAGCGAAATCCATCAAATGAGGACTGAGCTCAGAGCAGGAGAGCGAAGGTTGAAGAAAAAAAAATGGATACAGGTGAATCTGTGCCTCCATCCTCCATCTCAAGCAATCTGCCTTTTTAAGGATTAGAAAAGGGGGAAATAGATTGTATAGTGGCTTTAACTACAGTAGGACCCCTGTATCCGCTGATTCGCTTATCCACAGTCTGAAAATATTAAAAGTATTAAAATTCCCAGAAATATATATTTCTAATGATGGATTTACCGGAACTGGACACTAGAGAGAGCCAGAGACCATAACTCAATCTTATTTCTTTCTTTCACCCAAACCAGGGAACTTGACACGAGAGACTGAAGTCTCAAAAAGGATACAGACTCAGAAGGGACCTCCTTCTTGGGTGGAGAGTGGAAGGATCCTTACGCCCGCCTGGCCCAGGAGGACAACCCAAGGGTGCCGAGCTTGTGAAGAAGCAGCCGAGGGAACTGAACCACAGATGGAAAATTTCTGGAGCAGCTACCCAAATCCAGAGGGAGCGGATGACCCATACAGAAGGAACCAGCTTTTTGAAATTGGGCGGGAGTGAGCCCAGGGGGCCGGGGCAGGAAAGAGGTAAAAAGGGGAATTAAAAGGGTGTGCGGAATGGTTAAAAAGAGACGGAGGAGCCCCCATCATGCACGGGCACAGTCCCACGATCAGGCACATGGGACATGGAGTTAAGAGGGATCCCGAACGCCCTGATGAGGAAGGACAATTAATAGCCACTATGGAGAGAACTGCACTGCCATCGTCATGGTTCTTGAACTCATAAAGGAGTTATGAAGGAGTGCCACGTGAATTGTGAAATCTGCTTTCACAATCCCTCCCCTCGGGAAGCTGCTTCCGTCATGCCTCTAAAGCTTTTCCAGAACAGCCCCTGTCTCTCAAACCCCCACCCGGAGGACCAAAGACTCCCTGGCTGCAAAGAGAGGGAAAAAAAGCAGTGGTTAATTTCAGCCACTTAAAAAAAAAAAGAAGCCAGCTTGTTATTTTTGCAAGGTGGAGTTCATCATCATCATCTTAGAACGGCAGAGCTAGAAGGGATCCTCTGGAGCATCAAGTCCAGCCCTTGTCAAGGAGGCACCGGGGGGGGGGGGGGGGGGATTCGAATTCCCAACCTCGGGCTTCACAGCCAGAGACCCAAACCACTGTGCCATCCAGCCAGTTTCATCCAGATTAAAACGGGGAGGGTGGGAAAGAAAGGGGTTATTTCACAAATCCGCCAAGAGGCCATCATTAGTACCACAAGCAAGGCTGCTTCAGAGTTATACGGTTTCTCATGCATTTTAATACAGCAATCATAAACTGGCTGCATTCACTCTCTCTTAGCAGAATAATAAGGGAACAGATGCAGTAGGACCCCCATATCCACAGGATCAGTATCCACTCACTTATCCACAGTCTGGATTTTTCTTTTAAAAATATTAAAAGAAAAATCCCCAAAAATATGTATTTCTAATGATGATGTTACCAGGACTGGCCACTAGAGAAGCCAGAGACCATGCTGTGCATAGTATTCGCCATTAAAATATTGTTCGCTATAATCTGCGTGTTTCATCATCCGTGGGCATGGGGAGCTTTGAACTGGTCCCCTGCAGATACGGGGGTCTGACTGTACTCCTCTGCATTGAAAACAGAGCGAGATACACACAGGCCATGTACAGAAGACCATTCCAGAGGTCTTGGATGCAATGGCGAATCGGTGTCAAAGCTTAAATTTCTGAAATTAAATACCCTAAAACAGGAACGAGAACTAGCACGGCGTAATAGTGAAGAACGCAAGCGACGGAGTTCCTGGTTTTTAATTGCCGTGAGCTATTTAAAACAAGCCCGTCAGTGAGCAGCAGGGTCAGAATACCGGCTTCTTTATCACAGTTACTCAGTCGGCATCTCTGTTTCGGGGCCAAATGTTGGGAGGATCGAATTCCACCAAGAGAGTGGGAGTGAATGCAGCCATCAGGGTTATGAAGCTCTTCCGCCCTGGCAGGGAGTGCAGACAAGCCCCTGCCCCCCGCCCCACTCCCACGCGTACAGCTGGGTCACCTCTGAATGTGGGCTACAAAACCCCAACGGCCGACCCAGCTGAAAACTGCAGCCGAGAAAGGAGCCAGCCGAGATTCCTGCCTCCCGTAACCGGAACAAGACTCTAGCCTCCTCCTAGCTCAGGGAAGTCAGCCTCTTGATACAGATTTCATTCACAGCAAACCCCAACCCCAGCCTGCTTTGACTGCGGGTCCGCATCCTCACATTTACAGGGAGAGACCAGACAAAAATCAACGGGAGAGAAACCGGAGAGGCTTGACTCTGAGGCTGAAGATCAAACCCAGGCTCTCTGGGGACCAACTCACCGGAAATGCTTGCTTTACGGGGGCGTTCCGGGTCAGTCGCTGGATTTTTGCGACACATGGCAAAAACAGAATAAAACAGAAAGCTACAGCAGGCAGAAAATGAGTTGTTTCAAAGGCCTGCAAAATGTGACACTAAACGTTGGTGGCCTTTTTTAAGGGGCCTGTTGTCTCCAGGCTGCAAGTTTGCACGCCAGCATTTCTACCTCCACTGCCTCTGAATTGCTTCTTTATGGGTTCTGTCGGCCGACGAACACCAGCAGCCTTTCCTTAGGAGGAAAGGCGCTACGACAGCCTTCCTAGAAGAGGAGCCTTAGGTGACCCACTCAAGGAGGGAGGCGGCCACGTTTTTTACAAACCCATTTATGCTACGGAGGAAGCTGACACGAGCCTTTTCTCTCTCTCTCTCATAGCGCTACGTCAGTCACACGCAGAACTTCACAAAAGGGTGGACCAAAGAAACGGCTTCTTAGCACATTAATTTCCTGAAGGAACTCACCCAAAGCTGGGGTGAAAGCTCCTGCCTTAGGAACGTTTTAAAGAGAAATAGATTCTGGAGGAGGAGAAAGCTTTTCTCTGGTTATGAATCACAAAAAATGAATGAAGAGACGACAGCCCTAAAGACTGATCACACTCTGAACTTTACGTGAAGTGTGAGAATCTTCCAAGAAAGATCTGGGCCCCCGTGACACACTTACGGATGCAAAAAAAGGCTAAGAGGCACCTGAACAAAGCCATCCTCCAATCTCAGTAACGAACGCCGCCTTGTGCTCTCCTGTGGCTCCACAGGATGGTTCGCTAGGTGGTGCCGGGGGCACCACGAGGGCGGCTGGCGTACTGCGTCTCTTATTCCTACCCTGCTCTACCCATACACACCATTGCCACCTTCGTGTCCTGTTCAGGTTACGCTCTGGTTTCAACGACTGCAGTTTTCAGCACGGTGGCCCTGCTGGGGGACGAAAACCCTCGACCTAAGCAGCTCACCAGAAATATCCCAAACGCGCACAGTCTGATCCAGGCTGGCTGATACCACCAGGTCCTCCGAAGGGTGGAACTCGGCGCACATCACGTAATGGTTATGCCCAGTCAGCACGCTGGAGGAGAGGGGGGGGAAAAAACATACGTGTTTGGTCCCTTAAGAATCCAGAACCAAAGCAACCAGATATAAGCCTAAAATAACTGGATAATTAAATCGAAGGCTATGAATTATTTTATTCTCTTTATGCAACAAGTTGATAAGCCCTACATCAGCAAAAGTCTGCTTGCAGGAGACAATTCTACAAAAAAAAGAACAGGAGGAGCTCGGTAAACACACCAACTGGTGATAAGTACGCGACCCTTCCTTGTTTCTCTTCGATCATGCTGCCCATTCCACCACCTCACAGTGCCCGGGACAGCTTAAGAGGGTGATCCTTCCTGCTCTCTGACTTCATGCGCAACAACTCTGGGATGCAGGGTTTGGGCTGAGAAAAGAGGCAGGCCGACCTCCCAAATCGACCCGTCGGGCTTCCCAGGCTCAAGGCAGGTGCTAAGGACCACACCTTCACACCTACTTCACCTGCGGTTCCAGAAACAGCGACTCAAAACGCACAAAGAGTGCTACGCTAACAGGCTGCTGATGTTTTTAGTCGCTGGTCATCTGATTTCCCCTCCTAACTGGAAAATGAGTTGGGAAACGTTTGGGAAATGTCAATGTTTAAAAAGTGTCTCAGCTCCGAATGAGGATTTTTTTTCCTTTCTTTACCAAACGCAGGTTCTCGACTGCCAGTTCCAGACGCGGATGGTCTGATCGTCAGAAGCACTGAGGATCCATGGATATTCCTATGGGGGGGGGGGGGGGAACCAAGAGAAAAACAGACGCCTGTATTTCCAGTAGTCAGGATTCCTGACCTTCTCCTAGAGCCAAATTGGGTGTGAAATTGTAACTGGGCGGCTCCCCTGTCCTGGCGCTGCTCGGTGCTTCCTGAAATACAGATGATCAGCCCGCGAGGACAGGAGACAGGGCCTTCTCGGTGGCTGCGCCCAGGCTTTGAAACCCACTGCCCCAAGAAACTAGGCTGGGCCCCTTCGTCCTTCTGTCGCCAGGCAAAGACCTTCCTCTTCAGGCAGTAAGTTATCTCAGGAACGCTAGCGTTTCACTTCCAGGTTTTTAAATGTTTCTCTATGGTTTTTACGCTTGATTTTTTAAAAAAAATCTTAATATAGGTTTAATTGTGATTTTTTTTCATGCAATCTTTATAGTGTGTTTTTAAATTTCTTATTTTATCTCCCGTGAGCCGCCTTGGGTCCCCCAACGGGGAGGAAGGTGGCACGGAAATAATTTAAATAAATAAGAGAAATGCTGGCGGGATCGGGAGTGCTTGGCGAGACTCACATGATGGAAGAAAGTGGTCCGGATGTAATCCAGGTGCCCTAAGAGGGTGAAGAGGCAGCGGCGCAGCTTGTAATTCCAGACCTAGAGGAAAGAAGGGGGGGCAGCCAGGGGGTGAGCAGGCAGGTCGAGGGTCCAGGTTGCACAGCTTTCCTCGCTTCCACCCATTTTGCTAAAAATCCTGATCAGCTTAAACACGTCCTTCCGTGGTCAGGTTCTCGCTGTCCCATGCACATTTTCAACAAGCCTTCGACACACCATTAAATATCTAAGACTCTTCAAACGGTTCAGCGTAGTGAACTCTTTAACGATGACCAAGCAGAAGGAACACCCAAAACGGGCAAGCCAAAGACAGACACGCTCCTGGTTTTCCTCGATCAAGCAGGGTGGGTTTTCCTCGATCAAGCAAACCTTGATGGGAGGCCACCAGGATACTCCCGGGTCAGGCTAGGAAGAATATTCTCTGTGGTTGTTCCCAGACTCTGGAACTCCCTCCCACTGGAGGCCAGGCTGGCTCCATTTTGACTGTCCTTCTGCAAGCAGGCCAAGAGCTTTCTTTTCAGGCAGGCTTTCCCTGAGTGAAGGGCTGCCTGGGTGGGGTTTTTTTGAACGGATTTTTGTTCCTTACTGGTCTGAATGTGGCTGTGCTGTTCCTTTTGTTTACCATTTCTCAGAGTGATATTTGTTTGATCCTTTCTAGTATTTGCATACTCATTGTTTTTATTATTAAATACTGTCTTTTAATGAGGTAAGCTGTCACTGTATACTCATTGAACTTAGCTTTAAATATTGTTTTCTAATGATGTAAGCCACCTCGGGTCTTTTAAAGGAGAAAGGCGGGGTAAAAATATTTCAAATAGATAGTTCAATCAATCTCGCCTCTAACCCTGGAGACCCTTGGCTGCCAGTCAGAGCCAGCAGCTGCTGGCTAGATGGATGCCACGGGTGTGAGTCAGTCGAAGGCAGCTTCCTTAGACCTCTAAGCTTTCTGTCCCCTGTAATTGAGACGTAATCAATTCTGCTCTAAAGTATGGACGCCGATCAGAAAGGGAGCAGGCCTTGCACTGCACACGTTATTCAGCCACTGTGGATTCAGACCCAAGTAGCCTTTTTAAAAATCTCGGCCAATTCCTGCTGAAAGATTTCACTCTTATTAAGGGACCCACTTCCGAAGCTGAAGTACAGCCACACCTTGTGGCAGTGGATCTCCCTGCACGGTGTAAGAACGAGACACTCTCCTTTCCCCCCGTCTTAGGGACAGTTCCCGTCCGAATCCTCCCTGTTTCCACTGTATGTGGTGTTATTTCTCAGAATGGCTGCAAGAAGGAGCCTGTTTGTTACCTTAATTTTGTAGTCGTCTCCTCCAGAGACGAAGAGCGGCTGCTGCTTGTGGAAATCAATGCCTCGAACAGGCCCTAAAGACAACCACAAGCGAGATGCTGGTCAGTCTCCCGCAATAGTTGTGATTTTTAAAAACCTCTTCTCTGATTATCGTTCCTAGATGCTCACTTTTCTTCCTTGTATCAAACCAAACCTTTCCCAGCCCTGAATTCTGGTGGTGTGCCAGTATCAGCTGAAATAACCACACACGGGTTTTCCTAGTAAAGTGGGAGCTGTTATCCCCATGCAAAAGCAGAAAGGGCTGGCTGGAGAGCTCAGTGGTTTAGGCCTCTGGCTGCAGAGCCAGAGGTTGGGAGTTCGAACCCCCCACTGGGCCTCCTGGGAGAAGAGCCAGCCTGGGTGGCCTTGGGCCAGCTGCACAGTCCCAGGACACCCCAGAAGAAAGCAAAGTGTGCTGCCATTTGTAAGTACTCTCTACCTAGAACACCCTGAAAAGGTAAATCATAATTGACTTGACAGCATGCGCGCGCACGCACACACACGCACTCACACACAAACACAGACACACACAAAGCTGGAGGGACACTGTGAGGAAGCTAGTTGACAACATCTGCTGCTCTCCCCTTCAGATTACAACTTTGTTTTGGCTGTTTTCACCTTGGTGTCGATTTTACTTTGAGATTTTAAGCTATTTTAGTTGCCTAAAGACCTCTAGACCCAGCTGTATTTTCCCTTTCAAACCTATCACAATGAGGCCCTGTTCAGCAAGCTGCCTCCTCGGTCACAACCACCTCCACATTTTATGGACACGCCCCCATCCTACGCAGGTCCCCACTCACCATCGTGTTCATCAAACTTATCAATCAGGGTGCACATGCGATAGTCCCAGAGTTGAATCACGCCATTGTGCAGACTCGTTAGGATCCAGGGCCGCTTAGGGTGGAAGCTGAGCCCTAGGAGAAAGAAGAGAAAAGTTTTCCACGATGCAGACAGGCCAGCAACCAAACCTATTGAACAAGCTCGCTTTTTGCAAAGGGCGTTTATGTACTTATTTGTATATCTTATTTACAGGCTGCCTTTCTCCTCCTAGGCAGCTCGCAACCGTTAAAACTGTATAATAATAACAGGCTTGAAGTGGTTAACAAAATTATATTCAAAACCATGAAACGATGATCAAGATTAAGCACAAGGTTAAAAGCACTTTAAAGTTCGTAATTCCATAAACGGAGTGTCGCCGAGGGTCAGGCACTCCCCCGCAATCCTTAAAACCCTGCCTGAAAATCAAAGTCTTGGTCCGATGATGGAAGGAGAAGAGGGAGGAAGCCCACCTGGGGGAGTCCGTCCAGAGCCGGGGAGCCACCACCGAGGGGCCCCCCCTCTTTTGTGTCCTCACCAGGCAAGCTTGGCAAGGGGGCGGCACCGGGAGAAGGGCTTGCCCCAGAAGATCTTAAGCGCCGAGAGGGGTCCGGTGGGGGGAGAAACTCTCCTTCCGAGAGCCCGGATCCGAGCCCGACCAGACCTGACTCGAGGGGGCCCCTTGTAATGGACTCGAGTGGGTCTCAAACCTGGACGCCCGGTTTGGTTCTGGACGGCTCCCTTTCGGGGGCGCGGGGCGCCTGGAGAGCCGGCCAGCCACCCCAAAGAAGGGGAACAGAGGTAGCCGAACCTCCTGAGAAGGAAGGAGGCAAAAAGTGCCTTCGGGCAGACTTTAAATTGGATGGCTTCCTCTCTTACTTATTTATTTGATTTCATCTTTTATTTTGCCTTCCTCCTGATCAGGGGGATCCAAGGCGGCTCACAATATTTAAAAAAAAGAAAAGAATTAACAGCAAAGTAAGTGAAACATGAAAGAGCAATTTAACTATAAGCTAATTAAAGTATAATTGAGTAATTACATAAGCAAACATTAAAGGCTAGCTTAACTTTCAAAAGACCTCCCCCTCCAACACCCACCCACCCCCATTCTAGCTCCTGCAATTGCACCTGTTACTTCCTCAGGAGTAAAGCACCACCGAAGCCAGCCCCTCTTACTCGCGAGGAGACCTCTGGGCGCAGGGCAGCCCCAAAGGGCGGGGACGGAATCCCAACGCACACAGACCCCCCTACAAGTAACGCTTTTAAGGAACGACAACGTCTTAAATGATAGGGGAACCATAGGATCCAAAACGTAACGCTTCCAAGTAACGGAAGTGGCCGAAGGGATAGGACAACGGTAGGGTCCAGTAAAAGTAACGTTTCCAAGTAACGGAAAAGGCGGAAAGGATAAGGTAACGGTAGGGTTCGGCGAAAGTAACGTCTCCCAGCCCAATCCGTTACCTTTCACGCGGGCCGACTTGGTCTCGAACTTGGTGAGCATCTTGGGGCGACCCTCGTCCCTCCGTCTATCCGCCTCCACGTCACCGCCACCCTCCCAGCCCCTCCTCGGCACTTCCGCTTCCGGCCGCGGCGACCATAGAGCTCCGCCCTGCCCAGAACGGCCCCTTTCCCGCGAGCGCCCCCTGGAGGCGGAGTCCCCGCAGGCGGCGGGAAGCCCGCGACCCAACCGGAAGCGGCCTCCGCCCGCGACCAGAGAGAGGTAGCTAGAGCGTCCCTGGAGGGCGGGGGTGTTTGTGGGTGTGGGAGACACCCCGGGGCGGAAGCGGAAGCGGCCCGCAAGATGGCGGCGGTGGAGGCGGCCGGGATGAGGAGGCGGATCGGGGCGGCGGCGGCCGGGGGCCTCCTCCGGGGTCTCCTCCTGCTGGGCGCCTTGGCGGCGGGTGAGGAGCAGCCTTTGGGGACCCTCCGTTCTTCCTGGGGTGGGGGGGCGGCTGGAGGGGGGGCTTCGGGCGGCCTCGAGGGGGGGGCGGCAGCGGTGTCTCCTCTTCCCCCCCCAGCCCTCCCTCCTCGTCACAACAGCCCCGCGAGGTTGTCCAGGCCGGTGGGCGTTTGCCTGGGGGCCCAGGGAGGTCTCTGTGTCTCGGGTGGGGGGGGGGAGAGGTACTGTTGTTCCCTTGCTCTAACCACTCTCCCCTCCTGCCACCCTGCCCTTTTCCCTTTCTCCTCTTTCTCTTCCCTCCCTCCTAGGCGGGTGGTTCGCCAGAGCCCGTGCCCGAGGAAGGATTTTTTGGGGGGGGGGGAGGAGTTGTGTGATAATGGGAGGCAATGTATGTTTGTGTGGGGAGGGGGAGATGAAATGGGACCCCTTGAATTGGGTCGGGGGTCCCGTTTCTCCAAGTTCATCAAAAACCTTGAACCCTGGAGGGGCCCCAGGAAGAGCCGACGAAAGGAAAGACGCTTTTCTCGGACTACAGCTCCCATAATCCCCTGACCCGTAGGGCCAGGAATTAAAATCAAAGAGGATGCAAACGGGGGGGGGGGGGGGGGAGAGACAGAAATGGCAGCTGAGGAAAAGCTCAAGTTGCAAGCGGGGTTGGGGTGGGGGGGAAGGAGAGGAAGTGATGCCACTTTTGGGGGGACACTACAACTCCCATAATCCCCCCGACCCATTGAGCCAGCACCGATTCCCAGAATCCCCACAGCCGGCAGAGAGCCGGTGGCCATTTAGTATCCTTTCTGGTGGAAAAGGTAGTAGAGCCGATCAGAACGATGGGTTCTGTGGTGTTTTTATCGCAACTGACGGTAACAAACATTTTTAAAAACGTGTTCTTTTGCTCCCAGATTTTGGTTGCAGGACCGGCGTTTTCAAGACACGTGTTAGCTATTCTTTCTTCCTTCGGTCCAATCTTATCCGTTCCCCCCCCCCTCCCCGACACGTTTCATTCTGCATCGCTTGGAGTAATTTTAGTGGAAATGTAAAAGAGAAATAAGCAATGGTTTAAAGCAGAACCGTTTTTCGTTCTAGAGGTTGCAGGAAGCCTTATTCCGAATCTGTCTGTGGAAGCAAAAGAAAGCTTTTCTCACTAGGCAGGACCGACGCAGGAAATGTGGAGCGAAAATGCTGAAAGGAAAAGATTTTGGTTCCGTGAAAGGCAAAAAAAAAAAAAAAAAAAAAAAAATTGGTAGTAGACTTTTTTTGGTAGTATTTTCTCGGTTATCCTGGCTTTGCCCCTTCTTGGTGGGTGTCTGGGAGCTATTTTGCTCTTTGGAGAAATAGATCTCTCTCTCTCTCTCTCTTTTTTTTGGCCCCACTCGGTGTCAGGAAATAATAAGAAATGTTTTTGATTAAATGAGAAGGAAGAGATAACAAGATCAAGGAGCAGTAACCTTTAACCAATAAGTAGAGTGGATAAAAACCAATGTTTTTTTTTAAATCCAATTGGATAAAAACAGTATCGAAATTTTTTAAAAATCATTTTTTTAATTCAAATCATCCAAAAAAATTATGTTTTTTTTATAAAAAATTGATCAGTTAAATCAATTTGACTTAAATCTAATCCAGCCTGCCAATAAGCAGATGATTTCGGCTGCAGGCATTCAAAAGCTATGCACCTTTTCTGTTGCTGTTGATAAGAATTATTGATGGTCTCTCTTCTGGGTCTCTTGTTAAAGAAGAAAATGAGGGCGGGTGTCTCTAGGTTTTGCTTTCGCGCCGACTCCTGAGGCTCCCAGTCCGGGACTGGCGGAAGATCACCCGGGGAGCTTAACAGCCAGGTTGGAATTTGAACCTGCCGCTGCTTGCTTTAGAACAGCATTTCACTTAATGCCTGACAGCGTCTGCTCGGGTGGAGCTGTGTGTGTGTGTGTGTGTGTGTGTGCCTGGATGATTATGGTGAGACTCCACCATCTGTGTTTCCACCTGTGGTGTGCTGCACCTGTTGGAAGGTGAAGGAGCGATCATTTTAAAAAAAAGAGAAACCCATCGTTCGTGGTTTCCTTTTATGCAGGCTGTGTGTATGAATAACAGGATGGAAAAGGTGAGCCTTAGAGGGGTGCGACGGCAAATTTAATATGATGCCTGTCCCCCCCCATTAAAAAAACCACGGGGGGGGGGTCAGGCACGGTTAATGCTTCAAAGGAACCCCATGTTTTAATTCAGTATAAGGCGGCTTCCCATGTTCTTAGGGTGTTGCTTTGACTTCTATTCCACCCCATAGTGCTCAACCCCATAATGATGTTGCGGCTTTCAACGTAATTGTGCAAGAAAGAACGACTTTGCCCGCTCTGCCCCCAGCGTGGTGGGTGCTCGTTTTCCTCACCTCGGAAGGAGGGAAGGCTGAGGCCACCTCAAGCCGGCTACCTGAGCCTGTCGGGATCAAACTCAAGTCGGGAGCAGAGGCTTGACTGCAGGGCTGCCGCTGAACCTCTGCGCCGCGGCGGGGCTCTGTGTGTGCTCCCCTAAGTACAGTGTTAGCAGGAAGGGAAAGCCTAGCAAAGCAGACTTTCCTCCCGGCCAGCAAGGCAGTCTTAGCTGGAGTGCAATAGCAGTTCCAGCCCAATGCATTGGACGGCTGTCGGGGGGAGAAACACCTCGGTTTTGTGGTCGGGCTGTGGTCAGCCACGTGATCCTGACGTGGGCTGTGTGCTTACTCTTGGAGGAAGATCAAGGCTAGGAGGGCTTGCCATCATGGCTTTTTTTGACGCAGCAGCTCCCAGGGATGTTGTGTTGCAAAAAAATCCCAAGTGGTCCGGTGGTTATGAGGTCAGTTGGGAAGAGGGGCTTCCTGAGCCCTCTTTGACCGCAGGTTCCGCTCCGTTGCAGAAATAAATCAGGGAAGCCACTTCTTCTGCAGTTCACTCAATCTTGTCACTATAGATTTTTTGAAAGAACTGATTACTTAAGGTAGGACCCTTTGATCCGTGGGATCCGTACCTGAGGATTCACTTATCCATGGCCTGAATGTATCAACAACTTAAAAGAACAATCCTGGATGTATAAATTTCCAAAGGTGACATGACCAGAATGGACCGCAAGAGGGAGACGGAGACCACGCTAAGTATAGGGTTCGCTTTAATCCGTGTTTTTCAGCCTCTATAGGGGGATTTGGAACCCCGCGGATATGGGTGTCCTTCTGTAGTTTTTGTCTTAACCACATTCTTGAGAAAAAAGGGTCACAGGACACTGTGGTGCAGCCCAATCTCTCTCTCAGTCTCAATCTCTGTGTGTGTTTAGGCAGCGCTTCTAAGAGACCCTAAGTCTCAGCTAAACATTTTCCGAGCGCTGGCCAGAAAGCCCATGAGGTCTGTTGTGTGGGGAAATGGCCAGAGGTTTGCAGCGTTAGGCCAGGACAGAACGCCCCTCCCTGGACGGGGACTTCTCTGCCTTACCTCCCAGGTGGAAGTCAATTCTCGGGGGGGGGGGGCTCCTCTTTTTTCACCTGCAGGCCCCGGCCATGGCAACTCCGTGGAGCGGAAGATCTACATCCCGCTAAACAGGACGGCGACCTGCGTCCGCCTCCTGAACGCCACCCACCAGATCGGCTGCCAGTGTGAGTCGCATGTCCTGCAGAAGGCATTTTGGCTGGTCGAGGGGTGAGGGGGGGGAAAGAAGCACGTCCTTCAGTGTCCCATCCTCGTGTACCGCAGGGGTGAGAAAACCCGGTTCCTGAAGCTAAATCCTGCCCTTCTGGGGTCCCACTCTCGTCCTCTGCCACTCCACCCTCCAGAGGGCCGGGTCACTTTCTCCATATTTGGTTCCTTAGTGTTCGGGGGTGTGTGTGTCTTCTTCCTCCTCCCCCAGGCCGGTCTGAGTCTGGGATAACAGGCGAAGAGCCGTGGATGCCGGTCTCAAGAGAGAAGCAATCGGGAGGGGGGGGGGGAGTGTTACTTCATTTCCCCAGCACACAGGTTGATTTCCAGCCGAGCGTTTCGGAGGGTTCCTATCTAGGGGATTGCCGGGTGCTTCAGCGACCTCCTCTCTCTTTCTCCCCTCAGCCTCCCTGAACGGAGACACCGGCATCGTCCACGTGGTAGAGAAGTCGTCGGATCTGAACTGGGTGCTGAGCGAGGGGCCCCACGCGCCTTACGTGGTGCTCCTGGACGGAGAGCTTTTCACCGGGTAAGGCGTTGCCCTCCTCCTCACCCCCCTCCACACCTACGCGTGCGTTTCAAGGTCCCCATGTTTTTCTTGCCTATGGCTCCTGATATTATTCAAAAGCCATGAGTAAACTCCCCCACCGTCCCACCCGGGGGAAGACGCCCCTCTTCTCACCGTTCTCTCTCGACAGGGAGCTGATGCAGAAGCTGAAAGGCAGCTCCCGGATCTCTGGGCTGGCCGTGACCGTTTCCAGGCCCAGTCTCCCCCAAGGGTTCTCGCCGGCCCTGAAATGCCCCAATGATGGCTTTGGTAAGGAGGCGGTGGGGGCGGGGCGGGGGCAGGATGGGGGCGATTCATCTGTGAGCTGGAAATCAGGCAGGAGGGAAAGCTGGTGTCTTCTACAGTCTGGATAGCGTCCTAGGTGGGGAAAGATGACTGTGTTTGCATTGCAACCCCCCCCCCTTGCAAAATTCCCCAGGCAAGCGCGGGCACTGGCTGGCCTTGGCTGCCTGGGGGATCCTGAAAGCCACCGTCCAAAAACGGAACTTTCCCCTTCTCTGGTTCTTTGCATGAGTTGATTCGCATGGCGAGGTGTGCGTGCCTGCAGTGAGTCGTTCACTGGACTCATCCTGAGTCGGGTTCCTTGAAAAAGATGAATACAGTAGGAACCCTGTATCTGTGGGGAATCAGAGCCAAGCTTCCCCCCCCCCCCCGCTGAAAAATGCTGAACGCTATTTTGACAGCGAACGCTACACAGGGCATGGTTTCTGGCTCCTTCTAGTGGCCCGTTCTGGTGACTTCATCATTAATATGGATTTTTCTTTTACTATTATTAATCTTTTCAGACACTGGATAAGCCAATCCGTGGATACTGATCCTGCAGATGTGGGGGTCCTATTGTACTTAACATTCGTTTAGGGATCTCTGTCCAGAAACGCTCTCATGATCCGGCATTGGGGAGGCCAAGCCTCGGTGGCCGATTCAATCCCTGTTTTCCTGCCTCGTGGTTTCTGGGGACCCAGGCGGAGCCCCACCTGTGCCTCGCCCACGTCTTCCCTCCAGCCTTCTCCTCTTCCATTCATTCGGCCCTCTTGGCTTTGGGCAGGTTCTCTGCAGGAGGCCTTCCTTTCCTCCCTCCCTCCCCGTCTTTCTGGGCCTCCCTCCTTGGCCCCCTTTCATTCCCCAGGCCCAGTTCCAGGGCCTCTCTGTGACATCACGGCAGCCCAGCCAATCACTGCAAGGGTGTCACGACCACTGCCAGGAAGTGCCTCCTCAGTGCCTCTCGGCACAGATGCTTCCACCTCCCTGGGCAAGCAACCGGGCGCCTAATTTCATGGTGGTGGTTCGCTGTTCTCCGGAGAAGCCCGGCTCACTTGCACCCGGTGTGTTTCCTCCCTCCCTCTTCCTCCTCCAGGTGTCTACAACCACACTTACGGCCCCGAGTACGCTCACTGCAGTGTCGCCCTGTGGAACCCTTTTGGCAACGGGCTTTCCTACATGGACTTTGGTTTCCCTATTTTCCTGCTTCAAAACGAGAATGAAACCGAGGTTATTAAGCAGGTACGGTGGAGGGTTTTTTTGTTTGTTTGTTTTAAATGATCCTCTACGTTTGGATGGGAGGGTGTAGTCGTGGAAGCAGAGTTTTAACAACGTAGGGTGAGGATTCTGGGATGTCACTGCCAGATTTAGCGCAAAACTCAAGGCAGCTGCATTTGAGATGATTTGAAATTCCCAGGCTGTCTTCAGGGGAGGGCCCCCCAAAGAGACCAGAGCAGTAGTCTAGTTCAGGAGACTGTTAGGTGACGCTGAAATAGGCGATCAGTCTTACTGGCAGCAGATCCAAAAGGCTTATTTATTAATTTAAAATAGTTTTACCCAAACTTTCTCTTTTAAAACGACCCAGAGAGGCTTTAAAAAAGACAATAGGTGAGGTGTGTAGCCTGCGTAATGTAATTGGAAACCACCCAGGGGATGCTTTTAAGTACCATGGGGTGGTGTGTAAGCAGCATACTTTTGCTTTGAAATACAAATGTTAGTATCGTTGAAGACTTTTATGTGCAAGTCTATGTGCTTTGTCAGGAGAGTCCCCTGACAAAAAGTGAATTACCGCTTTGATTCCGTTACGGCCCGTGTTTGACGGCACAGCGGCAGCGCCAGGACACAGAAGTTAATTTTAAAATGCCGTATCTTTCTAAATGTGGTGCGTTGTCCAATCTTCTGTCTCTCTCAGTGCTTCAGAACCTACAACCAGCCTCTCAACGGCTCTGTCCCTCAGTACCCGCTGTGCGCGATGCAGCTCTCTTCCCACATGCACGCGGTGACGAGCACCGTCACCTGCATGCGCCGCAGCGCCATCCAGAGCGCCTTCAGCCTCAACCCAGGTGAGAACCCCCCCCAAGGTGGGTTTTTTTCAGATCGTACAGATGATCCCCGGCCTTTGGGGTGTGACTGGGAGTAAAACTAAGGAAGCTGTTTAATCTCCATTGGGGAGAACCTCCAACGGGAGGACTGGGAGAAGTCTCAGAGTTTGGACGGCTGGTGCCCGTCGAAAGCGAGAAAATTGGTTTCAGTTGGGTGAGGGCAGGGGACCGGCTTTGCATGTTGATGCCACTGGTTGGTGGTGTAAAGTGTACTGCAGGACCTCTGTATCCACGGGATTGGGATCTGTGGTGTCCCTTACCTGCTAAAAATATTAAAAGGAAAAAACTAGAAATATGTATTTTCATGATGTATTTACCAGAACTGGCCCCTAGAGGGTGCCAGAGACCATGCCATGAATTGTTGCTGGAATACATAGCATGGTCTCTGGCTCCTCTAGTGGCTACTTCTGGTAATACATGGTGGAAATACTTCCCCCCCCCCCCCCTGGATTTTTCCCCCATTCTATGTATGACGTTCACTATTACCTGCTGCTTTCAGCATCCTCAGGGGGCTTGCAACCTGTCCTCCCATGGATAAGGGGATCTGACTGTATTTTGCATTGAGACATTCCCGTTCCACACAGTGCCTTCTCTGTTGAGAGTCTCACGGGCACCCGGGTGGCAGAAAACGTTCTGCTTCGGACCCTGGAAACCGCCTGCTAGAGAACATCCTGGGTTGGATGGAAGGGAGTCTCCTCTGTTGGTTTGTCTTGGTTTTTCCTCTGCACTGATTTCTGGTAGCTCCAAGAGCGGAGGCTGTGGGTCTCGTTTGCAGACCTTCTCGATGGTCCTTCTGGTGTCCAAAGCAATTCATAAGGATCAGAGTTACTCCAAGGCTAGAACGCCATGAGATTAAGTGATGCTGGTGCTGAACCGAACAGGGTGCCCCCACGGGGGAAAACAGGTGGGCGCCGTCCTTTCTCTCCCAGTAAAGGAACAGACCGTTTTGTGCCTCTGTTGACGTTTGCCCCCCCCCCTGTGCTTTTGTTCCCCCTGGCAGAGGTGGTGTGCGACCCGCTCACCGATTACAACGTGTGGAGCGCCCTCAGGCCCATCAACAAGTCGGAGGAGCTGGACCCCAGAAGTGTTGTTGTGGCTTCCTCTCGAGTAAGCACCCCCGCTCCGGCAGGCCATCGCGCTGGGACTCCTGTGAGTCAGCAAGGGAGTGAGAACTGCGTTTCTCACTCCCAGCAGAAACCAGACTTGAAACAGTGTGGATTGTCAGCTGCGAGTCGGCTTCCCTGGCTGACCTGAGCAGAAGCCGGGTTTTCCTAGGTCTCCTAGCCCATAATAGTCTTGCATGAAACTGGTTACGTAAAGCAAGCTGTGACAGATGTGGCAAAAATAGCATCTCAGACGGCATGGATAGACATATCGTTGTCTTCTGATTGTTGTAGGGCCACCTCGAGTCCTTTTAAGGAGAAAGGCAGGGGAAAAATATCTTAAATAAATAAATAAATTTTACACCCATGTTTTCCCATCATTGCAGGGCATTCATTACTTTGTCTGCCTATCCAGTTAAGGGTATATTTCTAAAATCCTGGCATTTTAAAGCCCTGCTTTTTTCCTGCCCTAAATGTTTAACATGGCTCACGGCATGGCCTATTCCTCTTAAGGGGACTCGGTCCACAGATTTGGGACTTCTATCGGGTCCGTTGGACAAAGGTGGCGAATTCCACTTTAAAGACGGAAGCCACTCCTTTGAATTATATCTGCAGACCAGCATATCAGAATGATCTAAACACTGGCAAATGCTCAAAGCTCACCGGGCTGCCTTGCTCTCTCTTCTTCCTCTTCTTAGATCGACAGCCACTCTTTCTTCTGGAACATTGCACCCGGGGCCGAGAGCGCGGTGGCTTCGTTTGTCACGCTCCTGGCCGCCGCCGAAGCCATCCACAAAGTCCCGGGCGTTGAGGCCTTGCCAAGGAACATCATGTTCGCCTTTTTCCAAGGGGTAAGGGCTGACTCCCCCCCCCCCCCAGTGGGCTGTGGCGTTCAGAAGGTCCTGAGTTTGGTTCCCCGCACCTCTAGGCAACGATGCTGGGGCAGATCTTGCTGTCTCTCTCACACTCTGGAGAGTTGCTCCTAATGAGGGCGCAAGCAGACATTAGAGAGAGCCTACGGCTGGAAGAGGAAGCCCCTCAGCTAAGGAGAGCCTCGGAGTACCCACAGCAGGGAGTTCCCATCATCTCCAGGAAAAGGGAGATTAGCTTTGCTGGGTTTGGTGATGTTTTGGTCTTCAGGAGAACGCGGAAAGGGTGCTTTCTGGGATGGCAGTTCCCAAAATACCCCAGCCACCGAGCTGCAATGTAGTGATCGTTCAGCTAGGTCTGATTTTTTTATAAGAACGCAAGTAGGTGGTTTCGCTGTGAGAACTGAAGAAGCGATGTGGAAGGGGGTTCAGACCTCTTGAGTCCAGCATGGCGCTCACACGTCGGACCAACAGGTTAGCTGTAAGGAAGCCCCCACCCAGATGGGGGCATAGCTGTGCCCCTCCACCTCACGCGGGCCACCCTGTCTCCGATCCTGGAGGTGATCTCTAGTAGCCCTCAGAAGCCCCAGCGCAATAATGTGTTACGGTTTCTTTTTTAAAGCCATCCGAGTTGGCGCCCGTCAACGCATCTTGTGGCAGTGAGTTCCGCACGGTAACCGGGGTAATGCTGCTCCCAGTGCTCGGCGGGGTGGACCCGGGCAGCGTAGTGTCCGAACACACCTGCTTTCCCTGCTGCTACTCTAGCGAAGGCTGTAAAGGAGGATCTTTCTCTCTGTTACCCAGCCAATAAAGGCGATCTTGAGTTCGAGCGACCGGTGGCCTTGATTTGGGTGAAAACTGCTTTTCTCTCCGTGAGTTTGGAGCCCGGACATCAAAAACCGTGCTCCCACGGCCAAGCTCCGTCATTCTCAGCTGGAAAGCGCTGCTGTTCAGCTTTGGAACAAACCTCTTTGCCCTCAGGGAAGAGAACAGACTAAAGAGGCAGATGTACCCAGAGAGCCTTCAGGGAATTAGCCTCCGATGTGGAGTTTCTGGAGATGGGGGGGTGGGGGGGGAGGGAATCGAAACAGGAAAATTGCACAAATCTCAAATTCATGACCCAAATACCTTGGGATCCGGTTTTTGCTTGCGTGCTTGACGGATGCGCACAGAGCAAAACCTCAGATATCTGTCATATTAAATTTTACATGCTCTATAAATAATTCCAAGGTTTTTCCAGTAGCCAAGACAATTTGAGCTGAAATATTTGGTTTGGGAGAGAAACGGAAATAATTCCCACATTGACTGCAGTCCTGTGTTCATTTACCTGGGAATAAATCTTACCGAACTCATCAGGACTTCTGAGGATCGTACTGTCAGTTTTAATTTTTACTTGCCCGTTATTTTATGTGAAAATCAGTGTTTTAGGATTCACTAATTCACTACTGCATTCCTGACATAATTTAATTTTTTTAAAAAAGCACGAAAATGGATGAATATAGTCATGTTAAGATGCTTGCTGTGGTTTTCTGTTGTGCTTCACCGTTTGTGTACTTAATGTGGGGTGTGCCTATATCTGTGGTATACCTGGAAGCTCCCCCCCCCCCCTTTTAGGGATCACAAATACAAAGAGTTTCCTGGCAGCTTAAAGAACAAGAAACGTTGTTTGATGCACACTTCCACAGACTGCCGCCCACTTGGCGGTTGCAGGCGAAGAGACCTTCAGCCAAAAGACCTTCAGCCAAATAAAGATTTTTATTGCTCTTTAAAGGGGCAAAAAGAATTCTTTACTTCCACAAACGAACATTGCAATTTCTTAAAGATCGTCAAATAGCTCAGTGGCTTAGGTCTCTGGTTGCAAAGCCAGAGGTTGGGAGTTCGAATCCCCCCCCCCCCGGGCCTCCTTGACAGGGGCTGGACTTGATTTTATTTGTTTGTTTGTTTGTTTATTTTGCATGTCATGATTCAAAGAAGCAACATGCTCTGGTTGCAGAAGGGGGGGGAATTCTCTTTGATTTCAGGAAAATAGACAAGTTGCTAACTCTCATCCCAGTGAGCAGAAGGGGAGGATGAAAGGGGACGGATTCCCCTCTAGTTTTGGTCCCCCTACAGCTGTGCGCATGCTTTCGAGCAGCGCTGCCTCTCGGCTCCAAAAGAAGGGCACGGGGAGAGGACTAGAACGCGATGCACGCCCTGGCGTGAACAGCCGTTCATTTTGGAGCACGCCGGCAGCTGCTGGAAGCCCGAGAGGCTGTTTGGGGAAGTGGGGGGGGGGGGGGGAGATTGAGGACATGGGGGGGGGGGAGAGAACTGATGCTCAGCAGCTGAGGTTTGCCCCTCCAGGCGTCGCGTCCGAGGGCCTCGTTCGCTCCGCCCTGCCGGCTTTTGCAGGGGCTCCCAAACTCCTGTGGGGTGTCTTTGGGATGTTCCCCCCCAACCCCTCGCCCCACTGCGCATTTGGGGAGTCCTTTGCTGCAGGGGAAGAAGGTGGCGGCTACCGGCAGCGGTGGGCTCTCTCGGAGGGCTCCAGCTTGGGTCCTCCGCACGGCCACGGTCGCTCCAAGCCTGTACGATGCTTGCTTTGGGGGACTTAAAAATCGTTAAAGGTGGAGCTTTCAGGATGGGACGGGAGCCTTACAAAATCTGGTCTTTTGGGGTTCTTTCGAGCAGTGGTTCCCCACCTTGGGAGGGAGTCCCCAGATGTTCTTGGACAGCAATTCCCAGAAATCCTGGCCTGTCCCGCGGGTGGTGAAGGCTTCTGGGAGTTGTCGTCCAAGGTGTGATTTCCATCGTCTGCTTTGTTCATTTGGTTTGTGGATCACAGGGGTAAATGTCTTGCTTGTTCCTGAAAATCTGTCGGCGTTTGTCTCTTCCTCCCCAGGAGACCTTCGACTACATCGGCAGCTCCCGCATGGTGTACGACATGCAGAACAACAACTTCCCTGTGAAGCTGGACAACATCCATTCCTTCCTGGAGCTGAGCCAGGTGAGAAGAGCGGAGGGTCCCTTCCTTCGCTTCCCGCCCCCCCCCTCCTGCGGCTTGGAAACTCAGCAACCCTCTCTCCCGCCGCCTGGTTTCCTCATCCGTCTTTTCCCGAGAGAGGACTCTGAGGTTCTCTGTCCATGTCAAGAGTGCAGTGGGATGTTCTGATCTTGGTCCCCTGTTTTAAAAAAGAAAGAAAATCTAGATTCAGTGGGACTGCCCTTTGCTATTTCCATTTACAAAGTAATTCATGCAGATTTGGGATCTTCCGAGATTAATGGTTTCTGCCAAGGGGCCTTGTGGCAAGTTTAATTTGGTATAATGTTTTCTGGACTGCAGGCTTGCGACACCCTCCAGAAGCTGATCCAGAATAAAACCTGTTAGTCTTGACGGCGCCACCAGACTTTCCTTTAGGGTGTCTTGAAACTGAGTAAACGGCTGCTCCTGTGCAAAGAGAATCAATTTACTAATTGATTCTGAGCGTGCACCCTTGATTAATCTGGAGAGACAGTTTGTTTTTCTTGCTCGGCGCCATCAAGTCACCTCTTACGGCATTCCCGTGAAGGAGCCCTCTCCAAAAGGTCCCGTCCTCAACCGCCCTGCTCAGCTCCTCCAGACTCCAGCCCTGTGGCTTCTTTTAGGGAGTCCGTCCATCTTGTATTGGGTCTTCTTCTTTTCCTGCTGCCTTCCGCCTTTCCTAGCGTGATGATCTTTTCTGGACAATCCTGCCTTCTCTAGTAGCCAGCTGAAAGGTCTCAAATATTTGACTTATTTCTTTTGTTGGTATCCCACCTCTCTCCTAAAAGGTGGACCAACAGCAGGATATTGTGAAAATTAAACAACAACAACAAAACAAGTAGAAAGCAAACACAACAGGTTCTAACTATGAACCGAGCACCCTCTGTTTCTACCCCTGTGGGTCAGCTTCTCCCGGCAGCTTTTCTTCCCCCGGGAAGGGGGGGGGCGGGCTCGCTGCCCGAGGCTGGCATCTACACGGGGTGATGAGTCCTCCTTCCGTTGCAGGTGGCGCTCAGGGAGAAATCCAGCCTGTGGGTGCACACAGACCCTGTCTCTCGGAAGAACCAGTCGGTGGAAGTAAGAAAGCGGGCGTCTCACTCTCCGGGGGGGGGGGGGGTGAGCCGGGCACCCGTGCTGAGTACTAACTAGAAATGGGAAGGCCTGGGGGGGGGGGGACACAGAAAAATTGGGGAATAAACCATTCCCCCCCCCACCAGAAAAACTGGGAAAAAATACGGAGTATGGAATATGTTGGTATTCAAACTGTATAACATGAAGCGCTTAATGAAAGACTTAGGTTAGGAGACTCTTGCGTATTTAACTTCTCTGCGAACCAAGGGGGCCTTTCTCCTCAGCCCCTCCCGAGCGAGTTAGCCGGTGCCCTAGCCTTCTTCTGCAGTGAGTCTGTTTTTTACTGCAGGGGGTAAGAATCATACACCCTGCGTAGCCCACCAGGAAGGTTTTTGTGGGCTGACAAGCCTCCTCCACCGAGGAAGTTTCTCCCTCTGCAGGAAGGAGCCAGCCAGCACTGTGGGCTTGTTCTCCTCTCGACCGAACTTTGAGAATAATCTGTCTTTTCTGTTTTTGACGTTCTGCTTCCCCAGTCCGCCCCCCCCCCCCCCGGCTTTCTTGATTGTCCCGTCCGATGGAGGAATCCAGTCACTAAGGCTTGGTTCCCAACCTTGGGTCACCCAGAGGCTCATGGGCGACCACTCCCAGAAATCCTGGCCGGCACAGCTGGGGGGCAAAGGCTTCTGGGAGCTGCAGCCTAAGAACCTCTGGGGACTCGAGATGGGGAGTCCTTGTGCTAGAAGCTCACGGGCACCGTGACCCTCGCTTAGCGGCTGTTTCTAAATAGAGGCGATTGTTCTGACACGATGAGTGGTCTTCCAGATGGCTCTACCTCTGTTTGAAGCAGCACGTACTGGGCCAAGGGGGCCCTGGGGCCAGGGAGGCCTCCGAAGCTTGTGACCCCTACCCTGAGAGGCGAAGGACAGGTCGGCAGGCGGCCCCTAGTACAAAGAGGAGCGCTTTGTCCCTTTTCGTTAGGAAAGCATCCAAAAGATGGTGGAGACCTTGAAAAACAGCAGCAAAGACACCGGCGTGGTCGTGGGCGAGACCGAGGTGTCCCAGCCGCTCCCGCCATCCTCCTTCCAGCGGTTCCTGAGGGCCAAGCCGATCCCGGGGGTGGTGCTGGCCGACCACCGCTCCTCTTTCCACAACAGGTAACGCTCCGGAAGAACCTTACAGGTCAGGTTGGCCGCCAATGCTTTCTGTGTGTTTTGGTCTGTTTTGTTTGTCTAGACTCTGTAGTCACTTACACAGATGTTTGCTTCGAGGAGGAGCTGCAGAGCTGGAGAGGGTCTCCCTCCTGAAAAGGGGGTTTAGCCCTTTGGCATCCCCAGAGGGCCAGAAACAGCCCCACCCCCCCTCCCCAAGGCGGGTGGGATTTTGCCCCAGGGCTCCAATTTCGACACATGATCCGAAACCTAGTCTGAGTACAGAATCAGTCTCCATTTCTCCCTCCCTCCCTCCCTCCGACTTGCTCAAAATCCGTCCATCCATCCATCTATCTACCCTGTTTCCCCCGAAAATAAGACCTAACCTGAAAATAAGCCCTAGTAGGATTTTTCAGGATGCTCGTAATATAAGCCCTACCGCAAAAATAAGACCTAGTTAAGTGAAACCCCGCCCTCCACCCTTGTGCAGCAACCAGAAGAAGATGACAGGACTGTATTTGAATAAATGTAGATTGTTGTACATGAAAAAAATAAAACATCCCCTGAAAATAAGCCCTAATGCATTTTTTGGAGCAAAAATTAATATAAGACCCTGTCTTATTTTCAGAGAAACACGGTATCTATCTATCTATCCATCTTATCTTATCTTATTTATTTATTATTTATTTATTTAACTTATATGCTGCCCAGTCTCTGGGCGGCTTACAACATTTAAAATAGAATAAAAAGACAAAACAATTAAAATACAATTAAAATATATACTCTAAAAATTGCCACCTTATCTTATCTTATCCATCCATCCATCCATCTATCCATCTATCTATCTACTAAGGCATCCAAGCTGGTTTACAACAGTAAAAGAAACAAAATTAAAAACCGAATAATAAATTCTCACAGTATTTAAGAAGCATTAAGCAAATATTATATTAAAACTCATCTTAAGAAAAAAATTAAAAACAGAAGAAAAACTCAGAATAAAACACTCCCTTAAAAGCAAACAAACAAACCCGTTGGTCAAGCGGTCATTTAAAGGAAAGCTTGCTGGAAGAGGAAGGTCTCTTTGCCTGTTTGCGGAAGGACAGCCAAGAGCGGGGGCCCAGCCTGGCCTCCAGTGGCAGGGAGTTCCACAGTCTCCGGGAGCAGCCACCGAGAAGGCCCTTCTCCCGTATCCCAGTGAAACCCCTGACAGATCCCTTAAACAGGCTAGATTCCAGTCAGTGTTTTTGGGAGGCTTGACGTGTGCAGTTGCTTTGCCGGGGCTGCTTCCCGGCTAGCCGCCTTGTCCTGCAACTGGCTCGGCCGTCCCCCTCGGCCCAACGGGGATGCTGCCAGAGCTCCCAGCTGGTCCAGGCCTTTCTGCAGGGACGTTTCCGGCGACCGAGGCTGTTACGGCCACCATTCTGCAAGCGGATCGCGAGCTTTGGCAGGGGGAGAGCAGGGGACGGCAGGGCC
Source organism: Intellagama lesueurii (assembly GCA_037013535.1). Taxonomy (NCBI): domain Eukaryota; kingdom Metazoa; phylum Chordata; class Lepidosauria; order Squamata; family Agamidae; genus Intellagama; species Intellagama lesueurii. The sequence continues at coordinate 1,355,002 of JBAJHW010000022.1, forward strand.
GCTGGGGGACGCCCAGAAAGAGCGTGGCAACAGTTGTGGGGTTCGGCGGGGCAGGGGAGGGGCACCGGCAAGCCGCCGGGGGCCGCGTGGTTAAAGAGGCGCGGTGTAATTGCTGTGACAGCCACGAGAAATCAGGTTTTGTCGGGAGAATGTTTCCCACAGCTGGCTGGCAGCCAGAGGTTAGCAAACAGCACTTGAGCATGCCGGGGGCGGGCGGGCGAAGGAGGGGGGGGTGAAGAGGGGCTCAGCTGTGCTTCCTGGACCACTTTCAGACCCAAGCAAAGCAGGAGAAGACCCGGGGTTGCGACCGTCGGGGGAAATTCAGGCGCTGCGGCTGTGGGATTTTTGCCCTTGCCAGCGTCGTGACCCCCAACGTCAGCCTGCAGGGACCCACAAGCACGCCCGCGAGGCTTGTGCGTCGCTGGAGATTTCTGGAAGAGAGGCGAAGGGCCCCCCTTTCCTTGCTTTGAACGGCTGCACGCCTTCGAGCAGAGGCCGCAAACCCGGGTCTGTGCAGAAAGAGAACCCGGAACCCAAGCTTTGAAGGCCGGCCTTTTCGGTGGACTCCAGGGAGAGTAGAGGAGATGCCTGCTCGGGGGTAATGTCCGAGAGACGGCCGTATGTGTTAAGAGCTGAGCCATTAAAGAAATGGTTTAGAAATCGCCAGCGTACCTTAGCGTAGCTTAGTTAAATGTATTATGGGAAGCAGCCGTTCCTTACAAAGTCCGGATGAAGCGTGAAGGCAGGTAGGAACAAAAGAAGCATTTAGGATGCAATTAAGATAGGTAACCCTATAGAATAAAACTGGCCAAAGGACACGGATAAACTCTATGAATCGTTTTCATTTTGGAGAACCCAGAGGCAGAAGGAAATAGTCCAAAACCCGCCGGAAATGTCCAGAGGACCCCTTAAGGCTTTGCTGAAGGGGGACCTCTTTTGGCAGGCGCAAACTAAGGGATGAGGGGAAGGCTCTGTGCATCTTTAAAGGACCATCCGCCTTGTATTCCATTGCTGCCGGTTTTAAACTTTGCTTCCATATTTGTTTCCGAGTTTATTTTAGCTTTAGTTTAACTTCTTTTTGAGGGTGTTATTTTTGTGATGTTCTTGCTGCTTCTGATCCTCCTGGAGTGACCATTGGTCAGCGGGGCAGTACAAAAATCAAATAAATAACGGAGACACTCCCATCCATGAAGGCAAAAAAATAATGTGCTTTTTGCCCCCAGCTGGACAATAAATGAATAAATCTGTCGGGGATCCCAGGAGAGGCCCAGAGCCTCCAACCAGAGGCAGGGGCTGGCTGCTTGTTTTATCCCCCGTAAACGGCTTCTCTCTCTCTCTCACACACACACACACACACTTCGCCCCTTCCAGGGTTGGTTTTTAGCTGTTTCACCGGCTGTCCCGTGCGTCGGACTCGCCTTCTAGTCCACAAGGAGCTGTCGGGCATGGGGTGTGGCGAGAAGGGGGCCCACGTCCACCACCGGGAGGTCATTGCAGGAAAAGTGGCATACAGGCGTAACGAAGGAATCGGTAGTTCACGACTTTGGGTTGTAGGCGTTCTGCTGGGTTGATTTCACTGCAAGGACACTTAGCTTTCGCACATCACCAGGCCATTCTGGACGCATCGATGCTGCTTGGTTTTGACCGGTTAGCCCTTGGAGGGGAGACACACACACACACACACCCCCGGGAGATCCAGAACTCTGGGAAGGGCAGGCTCAACATCACAAACCTGCCCAGCGGTAGATGGTGCTGGACCCCGTGTGAGCACCGAGGCCCCGACCCTAGAAGGAAAAATCCTCAGTTCCTGTCTTTTAAAATTGGGCTTGGGTGGGCCACGGAGGCTACCCAACGCCATCCATCCGCGAGCGCCACTGGGCTGTTCAGTGTCAGCCTTACGACTCTATTATCTGTGCCCCCCCCCCCCGGCGAGGGTCGGCAGCTGGCACTCCGTTGGCGGAGGTGGGCCAGCCCAACTTGAACGGCTCTGCCTCTTGGAACATCGCGTGGCCGTTGCCGCGCGGCTCCGTGGCGCCTGAGCCCACAGGCTTCTGCCGCTCTCTTGGCATCGGCCGGCGCGCTTGGAAGCAGCGTGGCCAGGGAGGGACTTGTTTTCCAAAGTGTTTCTGCCGCTGGCATGAGCTCATGGCACGCCTGGCCCGTTCCAGCGTTTGGTTGCATTCCTAGGCAAATTTGTTTCTCAGCAGTGTGCCTTTTGGACGAGCGGTGGGGGGGGGGTTGGGTTCGCTCCCCGTCTCCCTTCCCAGTAAACGAACGCAGCTCATCAAACAGAGGAAGCGGCAGAAGGGGCCAAGTTAATTACAGAGGCTCATTAAACGCTTGTGAGGGGAGGGGGCTGGAGGCTGGATCCCCGGCTGGGGCCCAGAGCCCGCTTCCTTCCCTGGGGGAACCTCCGGGCGCCTGCTCCAGGCGGGACCAGTTCCTCCACATCGACGCCACCTTGTCTGACGCTGGATTGTGCTCTGCCCGTTTGACCAGCTCGGACCGGCAGCCGCCGTTCGCCAGGTTTCCTGAGAGCCTTCGTCCTGTGCTCTCTCTACGGGGAGATAGCAGCGAAAACCGGGGCTCGTCTGCCCAGAACGTTTCCATGGGTTCTCCTTTGGGGAGAAAGGCCGTGTAGAAGAGTAATCAACAGATCGATAGATTCTGTGCTGGCAAGGCAGCCCCTTCCGGGCTCTCCCTCAGCCCAGCCTGTCTTCCTTTCTGTCAGGTACTACCAGAGCATCTACGACACCCCGGAGAACATCCTGATGCGCTACCCCGAGGGGCTGAGCCCGGAGGAAGCCCTCAGCTACGTGACCGACACGGCCAAGGTTTGGTATTGGGGGTGGGAGGGAGGTTCCCATCTGTCCCTTCCCCAGCAGGGCCGGTTTGGGGAGGGGCGGGAGATGACTTTGCCTTGTCTCGCGTGCCGGGTTGTCCTGGAGATGGGCCGACTGCCACACTTGGCACAGGGGGACCCGTCCTTGGCTGCTGCCTGAGGCTCGTCCGCCTTGTTGAGCGCACGGGGCCCTCTCTTCCCCGCCCCTTCCTTTCTCTCCCCCCGAACTGCAGTCCCTGGCAGAAGTGGCCACCGTGGTTGCCCGCGCACTCTACCAGCTTGCAGGGGGAGACGGCAGCGGCACCTCGGCCATCACGGCGGATCCCGTGACGGTAGGAGCAGATGGGCTTCAGGGGCCAGGCGCCAGGGCTGGGCTTCTGCGCCTCGGCCTTCTGTCGTGATTCTCTCTCTCTCTCCCCCCCCCCCCATTTTCTGTCTTGCTTCTCCTCCCTGAGTGGCGATCCTTTCCTGTCATCAAAACCGGTGTCTTCTCCTTTCACCTTGGCCTCTTTGCCGTGCACAGCTTTTTCCGCCCTCTCTTTCGTCCTCCCGTCCTTCCTCGCCTTGTTTTTCTTTCCTTTTTTCCTTTTAAATTTCCTAAGCTCAAAACACGGCCTTCCTTCCTCGGCGCCTTGACTTCTGGGTCTTCTCCGCAGGTCACGCGCCTGCTGTACGGCTTCCTGGTGCGAGCCAACAACTCCTGGTTCCAGTCGATCGTGAAGTCAGACTTCAAAGGATATCTGAGTACGTCCCTCCTTAGGGACCCTGCTCGCGTCTGATTTTGGGAAGCTCATAAGCGGGGTTTGGGGCCGAGCAACGCTGCCGGTCAGAGCCAGCAGCCTCAGCTTCGATGGGCTGAGGGCTCAAGCCGATGCTTGGAAGGCCACTTTCTGTGTTTCTCTCTCCTCCCAGCTGATGGGCCCCTCCAGTACTACATTGCCGTCTCCAGCCCGGTGAACACGACAACGCTGGTCTACTACGTCTTGGCCAACCTCACGGGCACCCGCCTGAACGACAGCACCACCAAAGAGCAGTGCCAGAATTTGGGCAAAGCTTCCGCGGGAGACGTGAGTTTGCATGGGGTCCTTCGTCGGTGGAATATCGGGCCTTTGCTAGGCGGCACCCCTTACTTTTTGCTAGGCTGGTGTGGGTTTTTACTCTTGGCCACTTTCTCTCTCTCTCTCTCTCTTTTAATCAGGAGAGCCTGGGAACTGGACCTGGGCTGTTCTGTTGGACTCGTGCTCCAAGCAGCCGGTGGCTCTTCCCATAATTCCCAAATAACAATATGATTCATTCCTCTTTCCATTTGGATCATTTACTGCTTTTGGCCTTTAATGTTGTGTGAGCGGCCTTGAGTCCTTTTGTAGGAGAAAGGGTGGGGGTGAAAACCTTTGCAGTAAATTAAATAAAGCGAGCAAGCAGGAAAATCGCTCCCCTCGGAGTAACCTAAAGCAGCAGCAAAACCCCCCCCCCCCCCCCGATGTTCTCCTGTTCCCTCTGCAGTTGTATGAGTACCTTTGGGTGCAGGGCTCTCCCTTCCCGAACACCACGTCCCCACGCAAGCCGTTCTGCGTTAAGTCGACCGTGCGCCTCAGCCCGGCCACCTCTCCGGCCTTTGAGCTCCAGGACTGGGGGGTCTCCGAGTACTCCACGTGGACAGAGAGCCGCTGGAAAGAGCTTCACGCTCGGATCTTCCTCGTGGCCAGCAAGCAGCTCGAGGTGAGTGCCGGCACGCAGCCGGTTTTTCTGCTAAAATCCAGACGCGGCGGAGTCTTGGGACACAATCATCCCTCGTTAAACCCAAGTTCCTCTTTTCGACTTACGAGTAATCTTTCGCTCTGGGAGAGACCTCTCTCTCTGCCCGGAAGCCTGGAGGTTTCTTCACTGCCTGTCTGCAGCTGGGTGGGCTGAGCTGGGTTCATCATTTCAAAACGTTTTCTCTTAAAAACCAAAACTACGGATTATCAGATGAACAAGCGAACTTCAGGCAGGGTGAAAGGAGAAAGGTAGCAGCGAAGGGTTCTTTGCATGCAGATGAGTTTGTGGAGACAGAACATGGGTGTTGGGTGTTTCTAGAGAAAAAGGAATGAGGAGGGATCACAGATGCCTGAACTGGGTGGCGGCAGAGGGGGCGGGGGGCTGGTCAAAATAGCCCCTGTGTGAAAGGAGGTCGCTTTGGCTATTCATGGGCCTGGCAATTCCGAGGTAACGACCAGGGAAGTCTCACGAAGGCCAAGCTGTGTTTCTCCAACTGTTCAGACAGGCCGGCCTGCTTCCGGAAGCTGTATTTCTGCCGCTTTCCAAACTGAGCCAAGGATGTCCTGCGCTCGGGGATGATGGAGGGCAGGATCTGTTCTTGAACCTCTCTTGAGTGCAGGACACGCAACCGTGGGCTCGAGCAACAGGAAGCCAGATTTCGGTTGGATCTCAGGAAAAAAACTTCCCAACTGTTAGAGCAATAGGACGATGGGACCCATGACCTCAGGAGGTGGGGAGCGCTCCAACGCGGGAGGCCTTCAGGAGCCATCTGTCAGATCTGCTTCGATTTGGAGTTCCTGCATTGATCATAGGGTTGGACTCGGATCGCCTTATAGGAAGCAGTGCAGGGGCCCGGAGGAGATTCTCCAGGCCAGGGGGGGGGGAGTCTGTGGCCTTCCTCCAGCGTCTCCCCTGACGAAGAGAGCTCTTTCTTTCTTGTCTTGATTCCCCACCCCTGCAGATCATCACCCTGATCGTCGGCATCTGCATCCTCATCCTCTCGTTTGTGGCCACTTACTTCATCAACGCCAAAGCCGACGTCCTCTTCACCCCCCCGGCAGACTCGGGAGCTGTGGCTTATTGATAGCGGCTTACGGGATCCTCGCACGTGGAACCAGGCGAGGGAAGAGGGCAAAGAAACGAACTTGATGTCGCTGGTAGAACAACACTGGAGTTCTTTCCCCGACGGAGACAAAACTGGATTGAAAGCAGACCTTTCTTCCCCACGATAGGAAGGCCACCAGACCGGCCACGGAGGGCCGGGGAGTCTTGGCCGGGGTCTCCCCTCGCCTTCGTCTCTCGTGGCTGTACAGCGTGGGCGGTCAGAATCCTTGCCCCCTGTCGATATAACTGGCACGCGGCAACTGCTGGGCAGGAAACAGGCAGATCCCCGAGAAAAATCCTCTCCAGGGGATGAGACGGTCACTCAAACCCATTGATCTCTGTGTATATCAGGATGACAGGAAAGCAGGACATGGGGAGTCTGGAACCCGGGGGGACCTTGGGTGTAAAAGAGCCTTTTCTAAAATAATAAATGGAATTTCTTTTTGTACATATTAAATACATAGCTTGGTTTAATTTTAAAAAAAAGAAAAAAAGACGCCTTACAAATTAAACCCACAGTTTTCACGGTGGTTGTGGTCGTTTTAATCTCTCCTTTCTCGGGAGCGTGTGTGTGTGTAAAAAAGACATCTTTTTTACTGCGGTGTCCACAGAGATTCCCGAGAGATCTTTTCAGACGGGGGCTTGACATCACGGAGAGGGAGGTGTGAGTTAGCGATACTTTGCTTTAGGCCCATCTCTGGAAAAGGCAGAACAATCAGCCCGATGATGCTGATCACATAATTCCAGTCATTATTTTCCTGCAGCTTTTGGGACTTTGTAGCATCCTTTCTGGGAAGGAGGTGGCCGGGATTATCCACCTTTTGGTTTTCCAAATGCACTAATAAAATCGCTCAATAGGTAGAAAAATGCCGATTCTGTCTGTTTCTGATTCCTGCACCCACCCTGCTTTGGAACCCCAGACGCATCCTTTTATCCCTCGGCCAGCCGGCCGGCCTTGGACCCAATGCCTGGCAAAGCTGTGCCGCAGCTGCCACGGCTGCCTGCGCCACAGACGGCCAACAGGTCTCCTTGTGGACGGGGCCGTTCAGTTCTCCCCCCCCCCCCCGCCCTCCCCAAATGTTCTGGCAGCTTGGAAGGCAGTGGTAGCAGAGGAAGAACAGGCAGAAGCCCGAAGGCTGGCCGAGCCCCGGCAAACAGCTCACCAGGCTATTTCCAACTCGCCCCCTGCAACGTCTCCCGAAGGTCCCGAAACCAAGCGTGGGGGTGATTAGGGTGAAGAAGGACCAGACCGAGCTGGTGTGCTCCGTGCCTGGCCGATAAAACACTTGCCCGCTCCGGGCAGAAGGAAAAGAAGACGACCAAATGTGAGATGGATGGACTCCATAAAGAAGCCATAGGCTTGAGTTTGTAAATAGTTGAGAACAGGACCTTTCGGAGATTACTGTGAACTGGAAGTGACTCGATGTTACAGAGCTAAGACAGAGTGCACGTACAGCTTGTTGCATGCCATCGCTTCCAACGTGTGGTGACCTCATGAATGAGCGCTCCCCAAAATGGCCCGTCCTCAACTGCCCAGCTCAGCTCTTGCAAACTCGAGCCTGTGACTTCCTTTATGGAGTTTGTCCATCTTGTATTGGGTCTTCCTCTTTCCCTGCTCCCTTCCACCTTTCTCAGCACGATGGTCTTTTCCAGACATAATCCTGCCTTCTCAGGAGGTGCCCAAAGCACGACAGCCTCAGTTTCGTCATTTTTGCCTCCAGAGAGAGTTCAGGCTGGATTTGATCTAGCACCCACTTGCTTGTCTTATCTGGCTGTCCAGCCCATCCACACCGTTCTCCTCCAGCACTACATTTCGGGGCTTCTTTGGCCCGAGCTTCAGCGTCAGCCGAGTTTTTGTCAGCCAGGAAGAGCAGACGTTCGGGTCCCTCCGTGGTGTACGGACGGTGTGTCTAATCACACACGGATCTGCCTGGGCGCTCTTCATCCCAGTCTAATGGAGCCTCTCGATCCTGGGCCCTGGCCGGCCGTCTCCTTCCTGTCTTGCCATTTCCTCTGGTTCTGTGTCTCAGTATTTGGACGCACGGGACTTTGCCCTCCCTCGAAGCTGGCTTGGCTTTAGCAATGACTGACGGCCGTGAAGGGGAATGATCCGGGAGCAGGCAGAAGTCCACACATTTTCATTGCAATAACAAGGTGGGCTCCAAGCGGCTTTTTTGAGTCTGTCGTTCTGTTCAGGTTTAGAGAGCCCCGAATCCCATTAGGAGAAAGTGCGGATTGCAAACTTTGCCCAATCCTATGATTTCCAATTAAGCCTATTTTGTTTAAAAAAAAAATTGGGGGGGGGGGGAAACAGCAATCTAGCAGGTTTGATTGCCCTCCAGTGAAATCGATGTAAAATGCCATTTAGCAGTGCATTTATAATTGCTCCCGAAATGAGTGAGACGGGTGTCGGGAAAGCCATGACTTCGCTTGATCCCCGGAAATGGAGCAAGAGAAACGTGGCCAGTGCTAAAAACCGTAAAGTCAAATAAGCTGTAAATGTTTAGCGATGCCCCCCCCCCCCCCGGATAATTCAGCAGTAAGTGGATCCGTGGATACTGATCCTGCTATGAAGGGGATCCTGCTGTGCCATAAATTATGATCCTGCCTGGGCACGTCCTGCATCCAATGGGCAGTCCCAGGTGGAGCAGACCGGCGGAGAAACTATGGAATGGGAAGTTGGACGCTTGTGTAAATCCTACCAGTTGCACGAGTCTACTCTGTTTAGAGCCGGAAAATTGGATTTTAGGCCCGAGCGCTTATTTGGAGAGATCAGCCTTGTTCCCTGGAGGCTGGCTGGAGAAATAAGGAAATTGAAGCTCGGGGAGAGAAGGAAAAGTGCCGGGAACCGGCAGCCGAGGGCGGCCCGGAGGGGGACAGGCCAGGGAGATTCGCCAGCCTCCCTTGGGATGGTTTGACGTCTCCACAACCCGTCGCCGGAGAGCATCCTTGTGCAGTGATGCAACTTTCCCCGAATATTACAGGCCTTCTTTGGAAACAAACAAGGTGCGCCTGTCGTTGGGAGGGCTGCGGGTCTGTCCGGGTGAGCCGCGGTTGGCCTGGCTCATCCCCGGGCTTCTGGGGCCAGAGAGAGATGCATGCGCCCCTGTAGAAAATCAGGGACAGCCCTTCTGTCTTGTCTCCCAGCAAAAACAGCACCCCAAGACGTTGGGGGTATTTTTTTTGGGGGGAGGGGGCAGACTAAAATGCCCATCATCCCCACCTAGCCCTGTTACCTAGGGGATTCTGGGCCTCGTAGTGGAAGGAATTCCACTCACCTCGGAACAAAAACCAAAAAACCCAAAACCCACCTGGCCTGTTTTCGTTCTGCCCGTCTGGTGATGGCTTTGAGGTTCTTGGTTCATTTGCCTTAACGACGTTTGGCTTCATTGGACTTGATGCCTGTATCCTTTAGTCTTCTTGTTACTGTTTAATTGATTGTTCTATTTCTGCTTGGTCATTTATTTGATGGTAAAACACCCAGAGTAGTGGATGGATGGATGGATGGATGGATGGATGGATGGATGGATGGATGGATAGATAGATAGATAGATAGATAGATAGATAGATAGATAGATAGATAGATAGATAGATAGATAGATAGATAGTCTAATCATGCATGCATGCATACATACCATTTAAACACACATCCTGCCCCCATCATACACGGCGTGTTGCAGATGGAAATATGCTTTTATTTCTTTTTCTATAAGTTGTGTACAGCCAAACCATAAAAGCAACCACTCTGGAACGATATGAAAAGTCCACCGTCGGCTCAATCATTGCCCTGGGAATCTCATCAGGTTTTTGATCATACAGGCCTGCTTGCTTCTCTCTGTTCGTTTCGTTTATTGATGTCTCGCATACTGTTTATGGATGACGAAGGGAAGGGAGAGCCAGCCGTTGTTGTGGACGTTCATTTCTCTTCCGGTCCTTGTGCATTTTCAAAAGAAGCCCCGGGAGGTTTGCCCGGCTGATCTTTGGGGTCTTTTGGCAGTGCCGAGTCTCTGCCGTGGCTTGCCTGCCTGCCCAGGAGGGTTGGACTACATGACCTCTCGGGGACCCCATGCAACTCCCTCGTCTAGTTCAGGGGTGGTGGGCCACAAGACCCCCACACACATCCCTTGAACCCAGCTGCTTCCCCTAAAGGCAAAGGAAAATGTGGGGCTGGACGGCAGCTGCCCCCTGTGCCCCCTCCATTCCCCGGAGGGGGAACATATGGGGCATGAAAGAGGAATGAGTTAATGAAGGAAGATTGGGGAAATCTCCTGGCTTTGGAAAGCTGGCGGGGTGGGGAGCCAATTAAGTCTCTCTCTCTCTCTCTCTCTCTCTCTCTCTCACACACACACACACACACAGAGAGAGAGAGAGAGACTCTCTAACATCAGGGAGTTGTACAGTGGGAACAGAACCCAAAGGTCATCTAGCCTGACCCCGTTCTGTAATCAGCAGGAAATCCACAACGGAAGGGCCGGCAGGGGGCTGTAGTGGTTAGACTATCGGACCAGGACTTGGGAGACCGGGTTCAAAGCCCCTCTGACGTAGGAAGCTTCCTGAGTGACCCTGGGCCGGTCCCGTGCATTGATCTACCTCGGAGGGGTGTTAGAGGGATAAAAGAGGAACTTGTAGGATGGAGGGGGGGGGGGGGGAAGACGACATATAATATATCGAACCAAGGAAGGAAGGCAGCCTGACTCATAAATGGGTCCTCATTTGCCGTTTTTCTGGGCATTCCTTTTCAACAAGATCCTGCCCAGGAGACTGGGATTTGTAGTCCAAAGAGAGAGAGTAATGTTTCCAAGCTCTGGTGGCTTTAGATTTTTGGGGTTATGTTGCATTATGATTATTTCATTGATGTAGGTTTTAAAAATTGTACGAAACAACTCTTAGTGACGTTGACGTCTTTTGGGAGAAGGACGGAAGAGCGCTACAAGCAGAGATGGGGAAAGTGGCTTTTTGGGACTACAATGCCCAGAATCCTGAGTATACGCTGGTCGTTGTTGTCTAAATGAAACTCACCCTGTAAGCTTGCCCATTTTCTGCCTTTCCAGGGATCTGCCTACAGGTATTCTGCAAATCATTAAATTAAAAGGCGCCACAGCTGGCCTGCTGGGGGGTGACCACCAGCCAGAGGTCTCGCCCTCGTTCCCTCTGCAATTCTTGGCTCACTGGCGTGGCCGTCTGAGCCACAAGCGGCTGCCCTCTCTGTTCTTATGTGCCATCCCATCGCCTCCAACCTATGGCGACCCTGTGAACGAGCCCGTCCTCAAGGGCCCTGCTCAGCTCTTGCAAACTCAAAAGTCGTGGTTTCCTTTAGGGAGTCATCCTGTCTCGTATTTGGGCTTCCTCTTTTCCTCCTGCCTTCCACCTTTCCCAGCAGGATGGTCTTTGCCATAAATAATCTTGCCTTCTCAGGAGGTGCCCCAAGTCGGACAGCCCTCAGCTTCATCATCTTCACCTCCAGAGAGAGTTCAGGCTGGATTTGATCTAGCACCCACGGTTCGTCTTCTCTGGCTGCCCAGCGTATGCGCAAAGCTCTCCTCCAGCCCCACCTTTCCTAAGAATCCCTTCTTCTCCCCCCGGGCCGGCTTCCTTCACGGTCCGGCTTTCGCGCCCTTCCGCGGCGATGGGAAAGGCCCCCTCTCATCGGGGCCAAGCGAGAGCAAGAGAAAACGGAGCCCCCGAAGTGTCCAATAAAGACCCACGGAAGAAGGGTCTCCCCGGCCGGGGCGGCGCTGGGGGTCTGGGGCTGACAGATGGGCTGACACAAAAGACGGGGGTGGCGGAGGGTGGGGGGGGGTGCCTGCGCGCGCGTGCGTGGGGGGGGGAGAGAGAGGGAGAAAAAGGACAGATGGACGGGCAGAGGAGCAGAGAGGATCGGCGCGTAATTAGCTTGGATCCGATTATGACAGACGCAATTAGGGCCCGAGGACAACCGGGAGAGGGGCTTGCTGCTGCTGCTGCTGCTGCGGGGGGGGGGGCGCTCCTGGCTTTCGAGGGAACAAAGCCTCAAAGCTCGGGGAGGAGGAGGAGGAGGAGAAGGAGCCGGGAGGGGGAACCCCCCCCCCCCACCGCGGGCAGAAGGCGGGCAGACCGGGGCTGGGCTGGACCGGCCAGGCCCTTCTGTTCGGGGATCCCAAGGCCGTCAGGGGAGGGGGGCAGCGGGGCCTAGTGGGGAGAGCGAGGCCCCGCCAGGCAGGCTGGAGGGAGGAGCAGGACCGGACCGGGCACCAGGTGGGGCGAAGGGATGCGGCAGGAGTTTTAGGCGTGAAGCATCACATCCGTCCCCGGGTCCCGAAGAGAAGAGAAGGCGCTCACCGGCTCTGTGGATAATGCACGGTTCCACTGGGGAACTCCCTGCCGCAAGAGGTGGCCGGTGGTGGTGGGGGGGGATGCCTCCATGTCTGGAGTGATTTTTCTCCTTTTTCTATCCCCACCTTTTCAGCTGAGCGTCCATTTCCTCCCTCCTTCCTCACCCCAGGGACCCTGCGAGGTAGGCCAGGCCAGGCGCGAGGATTCGCCCACGGCCGCAAGGCGAATCGATGGGGCCGGGCCAGCATCGGAACCCGGGCCGCCTCTTCCGGAGCGCCCCTGGGGCCCCTGCTGGCGCCCCCCCCGGGGGGATGATAGGTGTTGTAGTCCAACCCAGTGCCTCGCCCAAGTTCTGGCGCCCGGCTCCGTCGTGTGCTTGCACGCTGGGCTTTATTATTTTCCTTTTGCGGAGAAACCCCAAGGAAATCCCCCAGGCAGGTGGTCAAACGAAAGGGCCTCTCATTTAAGGCCTCCTTCCCTTCCCCGCTCATCATCCTGTGGTTGACCCCCCCCCCCCCCCAATTCTGCCTCTCCGTTCAAAACCAAGGCCTGGGAGCGGAGAGGATCGTGCCAAGCCCCCCCGGTGGGACCCGGCAAGATGTCGCTCCGGCCGTTGCCAAGCCCGGGCCCTCTCCCCCCCCCCCCCGGCGGCCTTCCGGGGCTCCCTTCTGCCTGCCCGGCCCCCCTCCCCGAAGAGGGGCCGCGGCCGTGCCCATGGCAACCGCCGGCCCGGGGTCCGGGGGGGGGGAGGGAGGCTCTTCCCACCGCGGCTTCTCAACAGCCCTGCTCAGCGTTTGCAAACTCAAGCCTGTGGCTTCCTTTAGAGAGTCCGTCCATCTCACATGGGGGTCTTCCTCTTTTCTTGCTGCCTTCCGCCTTTCCCAGCAGGAGCGTCTTTCCCAGAGAATCCTGCCTTCTCGTGATCTGCCTCAAAGTAGGGCCGCCTCGGTTTCATCATTTTTGCCTCCAGAGAGAGCTCAGGCTTGATTTGATTTAGGACCCACTGGGTCGCCTTTCTGGCTGTCCAGCGTAGCCACAAAGCTCTCCTCCAGCCCCGCCTTTCAAACAGGTCAATAGGATCACGTGATGGGAATCAGCCGGCCAGAAGAAGGGGCCTGACACTCACCTGGAGCGGCCGATCCTAAATACATCCATAAACTTGGTAAACAGGCACAAGGCCAAAAACAAGAAGACTTTACAATCTGCGTTTAAACCCCAACTTTCAGCAGCAGGGTTCCCCCCCCCCCCCCCATGGCTTGGAAAGTCAAGGTGGCCAAGCCTGGGTTCTCCTCCCATTTTCCCTGGTCTTCTGAGGACGACCCTCCCAGGTAGCTAAGATGAAGAGATTGACTGGCCCCAGGCCACCGCGTGAGTTTAACGGCCATGCGAGGGATTCGAACCCAGGACTGCTGCCGCCTAGTTCAACACCCCAACAGCTACGCCTCCCTGGGCCCTCCCTGGCTGGAGCAACATCCAGCCTGGCCCCGAAGTGTGTTTACTCAGAAGTAAAAAAGCACGGGTCCCCTGGCTTCCTTTCGCTCGCCTGCCATAGAAGGAGGGGGGGGGGGGCAACCTTAGGAGCTGCCAGAGCCGGACCTGCTGGTCTTCAGAAAGCTCACCAGAACCCGGGTTGGTTTTAGAACCTAAGCAGGGTCTGGCCTGGTGAGAACCTGGATTCTGGGGGTCCCCAGACGGGGCTAGGGAAGGAGAGCGGCGATCGGGCTAGGAAAGGAGAGCGGCCGGCCACCAGGACGAGCCGGGGCTGCCGGCCAGAGAGAGAGGACCGAACGCAGCAGAAAGGCTTCCTGGGTCGATAAACCAACTCGCTTGCCAGCCGTGCTGGATCCTGCCCCTCTTTCTCTCTCTCTGCTTGATGAAATATGGATGGGGAACAGATGTCTCCAGCCCCCTCCTCCCGGGGCTCCCCCCCTCCCCACGGCCTCCCCCTCTGCCCCCTCCCCACTTCTACCCCTGGGGCTTCCCCCCCCTCCCAGCCGAGCCTTCCCTTTTCCCGCGGCCAATGGCAGCCTCGCGTTGGGTGTTTAATATTGATGAGGGGGAGGCCAGGGAGTGGCCAATGGGAAGCCCGGGGAGGGCCGGCCGGGGAGGGGGCGCTATATAGCCCGGGCGCCCCCCGGGCAGCCGCAGGAGCCGCCGCCGCCGCCAGAGCCCGGCCAGGTGCGAGCCAGCCAGCCAGCCAGCGAGCCGGGCGGAGGCGCACCTGCGTCAAGACGCGCGGGCGCTCCTGGCGCGATGGAGGCGGGCGGGGGGCCCGGGGCCGGCTGGCCGGTGGCCCCGTGAAGGAGGGCAGGGGTCTTCTCGGAGCCCCCGGGGGCGGCTGACCCCTCGGATCGGGTCCCCGGCGCGGGCTGGGCGCCGGAAAGAAGCCGCGGGGGAAAAAAAAAAGCGCTCCTCGGAGCAGGGGTAAGAAAAGCGTGCACTTGGGGTGGTCGCGTCTCCCTTCTTTTTTCTGTTTCTTCCCCCCCCCCCCCAGCAGGTGTAGTTGGGTTGTGAAACTAGCCAAAAGAAAAAGAGAGCCGGACGAAGCGTCCTGTGCCACCTCTTAAGACGGACCGTTCGCTCTCTTTTACACAAGCCGTGTTGTGGCGCCCCTAAGGCTGGCGCGCCTCTTGTCCGCGAGCGCGTTCGCTGGGAGAGGCGCCGGGTGCCGCCTCGGTGGCCCCCAACGACGAAGAGTCTAGTGGCACCTTGAAGCTCGCGAGGTTTTGTTGGCCACGCGCTGCCCTGATCCCGCCTTCCCCCCGGGTCGGAAGCGATCCAGGGTCTGCTAGAAAGGGCGCTCCGTAAAAACCTGTTGGTTTTGAAGGTGCCACTCAAGGTTTTAACTCCGAATCAGCTTTTGTGAATTCATCGGGTACTTTTCCAGACGCAGAGCATCCTTAAATTCAGAAAGGTCTGTGTTTCTTTTCATTTTCTTTTCTCTCCTTTTTTTGGAAAATATATGGAAAGAGGTTAACCCCATGCGTTTTTGGAAAGGGTGGCGCCTTGACCGGGAGGAAAGGAAGGGAGAAAATCCTTCTTAAGAGAAAAAGTGAGTGGAGGAAAAACAAGCAAACTAAACTCAACACTTTAGAAGCGGGGGGGGGAAAAGGAGAAAGAAGTAGCCAACTTCTTTGGCTAATCAGAAATCAAAACAAATTATTTTTAAAACACTCTGTGTGACAAGGAAAGCTCCCGAAGGAAAAGTGAGGAAAAGAAACTTCAAGCTGAGACTCCCGAAGGAGGGGTTAGAAGGAAAGTCGAAAGAGAAATGTCTTCATTTTCAAACTGAAAGGAGAGGCCGTTTCGAACCGGTTTATCGGCTCAGCCTAGTGGTCATAAAAAGAGAGAGGGGGGTGGGGAATCAATATGTCTTCGAAAGCGTTGTCCATTTGTTACCTGACAAAGCAACCAGAGGAAATCTCGTTGCTCCTCGGGTCTGGAAGCCCGGTGGTGCTATTTCCCACAGCAGTTCCGTAATAAGAATCCTAGAACTCCAGAGCTGGAAGGGACTCTTAAGAGATCATCCAGTCCAGCCCCTGTCAAGGAGGCACCCTGGGGGATTCGAACTCCCAACCTCTGCTCCACTTTGCTTGACAGCGGGGAAGCTGGAAGAGCCCTGACTGATTCCCTAGCTCTCACTTCTCTTTTCTGTGCTGCTTTTTGGAGCGGTAGTGGAAATCAATTGTTTGTTGGCGGCTGGGTTGTTTCCACCCCCACCCCCCGGAATCTGGTTGCCAACTTACCAGCTCTTGTGCCGGTCAAGAGCAACTGTGACCTGTGCTCTTCAGGTCATGGCGATCAATCCTGTCCCCACCCAATGTCTGCAGATCACGTTGGTGCCTAGGATATGGGAGCAAAGGTTCGTTAAACAAATAACAAATAATTAGTCCTTTGCCATCGGGGAAGGATCAGAGAGAGGATCGTCTTAATTTCCGTCACATCCCTCAGGATTTTCAAGCCGAGGTTCTGGAAGATGTAAATCCCAAAGGGAGCTGTTAGAGCCTAGCTGGGGTTGGAAGCAGGTGATGCAACCAGGAAATCATGGGGCAGCGGAGGAAATGGGGAATATGGGTGCTGTGATCCTCAGTCCTTCGTTCTGTAGGAAAAGCAGGATATGTAATATTTCCCTGGGCTTAGGTCCAGTTTTAAAACCACACCTCTCTCGAACGGTTGTTCTCCGAATATTGGAAAGGCAGGCTAGATTCTTGAAGAAGCAGCTCAGGTTCAGACTTTGGACCGCCTTCATGGGGAACATGGGCTTCCATCGCAGAATAAGAATACAGCCGGTGTGGATGGATCTCTGCGCCTTGAATCATAATCATGTGCCGTCAAGTCAGTTCTGACTTATGGCAACCCTTTTCAGGTTTTTCCAGGTAGAGAAGACTCAGAAGGGGTGGACCATTCCCTTTTTTTTCTGGGGACATTTCTGGGAGCGTGCAGCTTGCCCATGGCTACCCAGGCTGGCTTTTCTCCCAGGAGGCAACCGTGGGGGAAATCGAACTCGCAGCCAGATGCCGAGAGGTGGCTAACCACTCAGTCCGATCCGGGGCATGAAATCCGTTTGGATACGGACGCATTAGAGCACTCAGGCTGTCAATACCGCTGCGCATTTTTAAACATCTTTTATTTGGGGTATCGCTTCATCTTTTTTTAATTTCACGGCACCTGGGATTCCTTAGGGTGAGGCACAGAGGGCCGGTGAAGAAGCAAACCCACTTATTATGAAGCTGCTTTCTGTACATGCTCAGAGTTCTGGTCCATCTCCCCTCTTGTTACCGATCTTGCTCTCATCAAATTAGCCAGAAAATTAAGAAAACAGCAACTGCCAATCCATTCCTTAATAAAGACAACATGGACGTGTAAACGTATTCTTGCTAGGATATTTATACCAGACAGCCTGGTTGCTATTTTCTGTGCCTTTTCCCACTCTTCTGTTCCTCCGCTGTTATCTTTTACAAGTGCACATGTGGCTTTAATACGGTGCGCTGGGCATCTGAATAAAGGGACCCACAAATCTCATGGCAAATGAAACCGGTTCCCTTTAGAAGGGTCCTAAGAAAATGTGCTGGTGTTCCCGGCTGTTTTGCAGGGGCCGGCTGTGTCCCCCTGGTGCACCGGACCCACAAACCAGAGCCGTGACACCTTTACAACAAACAATTCCATTCTTTGCTTGGGCTTCTGAGTTCTGACCCATTTCCTCCGAAATGCAGAGGGTGGCCTTTGAGGTTCAGATCCAGAAATGTTTAAAGGCGTGCTGTTCACCAAATATGGGGCACCCGAATTAGCCCCCATGACTGTGCAATTAGATCATAGGACCGTAAGAAAAAGGGTCCCGTCACAAAACCGTCAGCGAGAGTGCAGACTTTGGAGACTAAGCCAGGCGTGTTAATGAATCCGTTCCGGGTTTTCGTCCGAACTAGTCCAAAGAGAGCATCCAGACTATAACTGGTCTTGCCATTACACAAGAAGACTTTGAGTGGAAATCTAACTTTAGGTGTTCAAAAGCCCACCCCTTGCGGCCAGATCTGTAGGGTTCAGATGCCCATGAAGAAGCCAAGGACATCTGTTTATTCCAGTGCCTGGTTGGAGAGCCATGGGGCTCACCTTTCGCTGAAGCTAAGCAGATCCATCTCCAAATGTGCAAATCTTCTGTTTTTAACTCCTGAGTGGGTTTTTGGGGGGCAAAGGAAAAAGGAGGAAGGAATCTCACTATTAAAAGCAGAGTGCAGTGCTGTCCGATGCTCTGTGAACATTTCACGAATGGGGCACCAGGAGGGCAGGGTGGTGCCTTTGTTTGGAAGCATCTGTCATCCTTCTGCACGGATTTTTTCCTCTGAATGACAGATGCCTGCCCAGAACTAAGGAAGCCGGTTAATCCTTGGTGCTGTTATCACCAAAAAGTAGCTGAGCTTCTGCGTGCCATGGTTTAGGGAATCAGAAGCCCTTAGGACTAGTGAGTTGTTCCTTAAGAAACTTTTTATTCCCTGGGCACTGCATCATTTTTGTTCTTCCCCTGTTAAAATGACTCTCTTGCTCACGTTTTGGGCTCCCACGGTCCCTAGGCAGCTTCATCTCAGGAGATCTGTTGTGTCTTGAAGGCGACCCGTCGAAATCCAGAATGCCCCCGACCCTTTTTTCCCCAGGGCACATGGGTTTGCTCTCCCTGCTGGATGCTTGGAGTTTGGAAAAGTTACTTTTGAAAAAATAATGTATTCCCCTTCCATTGCAGACATTTCCAGAGGGGGTGGGGTAGGGTTACAGAACACATGACAAATATCTTTTTAGTGGCTAAAAGATTGCCCCATTTGATCGGGCATCGGTCTTCATGGACGTCAGACCGCTTGTATCTGAAAGAAAGGGGCTCCAGATGACAAACGTTTAAGCCAGATAAATGGGGTGGTCTTAAGGGTGTCACAAGAGTCTTGGTTTTTCATTTCTCCTTCTTTGTTCCAGGTTTGCAAAGGAAGGTGACAATATTATTATTTTGTTTAACAATTGACTATTTATTTCTTTGGCTTTTAAAAACCTCATGGGGCGGGTTGTGGCGCAGGAAACAGGCTGAGATGGCACTAAGCCAGGAAGCGATGAGTCGCTAGCATTACTCGCCTGAAAAAGAAGGCCATAAAACTTGAGAAATTCATCTAAAGAGGCCAGGAAATTTTTTTAAAAAGGAAGGAGCGATTGAAAAAGTGATGAGAAAAGGTGCTTGTTTTACAGTAAACTCGCTTCTTTCCCGAATTTTTGCTGGATTCCTTTTGAAATGTAGCTTCATTACGTGCTCATTATAAAAAAAGAAAAAGGTAACTGGTTGCAGGTAACTTAAGCTACCTGTACTTTAGTTACCTGTAATGCATGGCTTCCAGACCCTTTTGATTTTATGCATTTGCCCTGCCGTTTTTGCATGCCGTTACCTAAGTTAGCCCTGGGGCTGGAGTTTGCCAAAAACTGGCTGAAGTTTGGACACCCAAGTTTGCTTCCACCACTAAAGCCCGAAACCAGCCGGGGAACTGGCTGCTTGCCAGGCATCCTGTCCCCTTATGAACCTGCCCCAAAGTGAAGAACGTCAACAGAAGGCTGTCACTCCAAAAAAAAAAAAAAAAAAAAAACAGAGAGAGGAAGATTTGGGAAATAAACGCTGAGGACTAGCGGATTGACAGCCCCTCCTTCCCTTCTGGTCTTTGCTGCCATCTGGATATGCCCGGCGAAGTACTTGGGCGGGTTCCATATGTTGAGAGCGGCCGAACCGGCCCCAGACAGCCCTTTGCTCGAACAGAAGGGTCCTTTTCTTCTCAGGGTGAGCCCCCATCCTGTCGAGGGTTGCGGCAGTTCCCCCTTGTCCATTCGCCACCTGCCGCCCCGAGGGACCGGGATGGGCCAGGAGCGTTCAAAATCGGGCCCCTCTTCCCTCTCGCCGCCCCGTGTCTTGAGAGACCACTTATAGCTTCGCTGCCGACCTGAGACTCCCCTGACATCTGTCGCCATATTTCTGCTTTCTTTTCAGAAGGAAGCCTTTTGTTACCTGTGTTTCTCTTTCAGGCAATCATCCTCCCTGTCTATGTTTCTCCGTCTGCCTCCCCAGCGACCGGTTCTCTTCCCATTGCACATCCTTTAATAACCAGCCTCCCTCTTCTCTTGTGCCTTAATTTCCCCTTAACTCTGTGTCTCATCCTCTTTTTCTGCTTTCTCTCCCTTTCCTTTCCAAATTACTGACTTTTATTCCATCAGGAGAGGGAGCTGTGGCAGGCCGTCACAACAAAAACCAACCAATTTATTTTAGAGCGCGGTTACACTAGGGGGGGAAAAAACCCATCTTTGAACCAGCTTTAGTATGTTTGAAATCAATTTTGTAAAAGATGACTACACAACGCACGTGGAAGCTCGGACTTTCCCACCGAGAAGTGTGGTTTTTGGTCAGAATGAAAGCAGCGAGAGGGTTGTTTATTTTAACTTGGTTGTGAAATCAATTTAGTTTCACCAAACACCATCTGAGTTACAGTTCACTTACTGCATCAACCCTGATTCCCCCCACCCTCCGGTCTTCTCCAAAACAAGGCTAAGAATACGTTGTTAAAAATGCTGTTACAAGTTATTGTTATCGCAGGCTGATCTATGAAGCCCTTGCAGTCTTTTCGAAGTACTCAATCTGTGGCTTTCTAAAAACATTTATGAATACATGTCTTCTGCTAGATGTCTTTTAAAATGCTGGAATTATTCGCTCAATCTCTCTCTTTTTCTCCTCTCTGCTTTTTGGTAGGCTGAGCACATCCTTACTGCTGTGGATGGCTGGGGAAAAAGACCCCCTGTCCCCCTGGAACACCACTTCTCTACAGAAACACATGAGCCGAATGGAAATATTGGCCTGCTTGCTTGCTTTCTTGACCTAAACCGGAGGAACTGCACAGGAATTCCCAAGGAAGGGCGGTGCACTGAGGCCGAATCCTAACCAGGATCAGCTCCACAGGCAACGTTGGTGCTGAACCAGTCCTTCTAACTTCTGCTTCACCCAAACCTTGTTCCACTCTCGGCTTGTCAGCCGGCTTTTCCCTGTCCGGATCCTTCCTCTCGCCCACCGGGGCCGGTTCTCTTTGGCCCTCCGTCTTCTGCCCTAAGCCATGATGCTGAATTCGGATCAGACGGAGACCGAGCTGCAGCCCACGCATTCGGAGACCGAATCTGTCTTTAGCGACTGCGGCCGAAGCGTCAGGGTGGAAGAGGCGAACACCCTCGGGACGTGCGGCCAGTCCCGGGTGGCCGAGGCTGGGGACGCCGTGAAAAAAGACCTCCAGCACCTCAGCAGAGAAGAGCGCCGGCGCCGACGGCGTGCCACGGCCAAGTACCGGACGGCCCACGCCACGCGGGAGAGGATCAGGGTAGAGGCCTTCAACATGGCCTTCGCGGAGCTCCGGAAACTGCTGCCGACTCTCCCGCCGGATAAGAAGCTGTCCAAAATTGAGATCCTGCGGCTTGCAATCTGTTACATCTCCTACCTGAACCATGTGCTGGATGTTTGACTCTCTCTCTCTTTCTCTTTCTCTCTCTCTCTTTCTGGGTGCTGAACCCCATATCCAGACCCGTGTCTTGGAACTCAACGGGACCCATTCTCTCCCTTGTTCAGTTTCCAGGCTCGAATTCTCCCTGGACAATTTCCTGGCTGCCTCACACGGGCAGGGACAGACAAGATGTGGCAGCTTCACAGTTAGAAGCGGAGTGCCTTAAGAAGAAAAAGGCATCTGATTATCATCGGGGGGGTTTGCCTTGCCCATTGCAATTAGCTTGCTTTCATTTGGGGATTAGTTGCCAAGGGCAATCGCTGGGCTTCGTTCTCATGTTCACTGAGCAAACACGGCCATCTGGGGGGGGGGGAGATCTTTCTGGAGGAGCAAGGTTTTGTCACCTTCTAATTGCAAAGCTGCTGTCTTGTCTGTTTCTGCCCTGAGTTGTCGCTGCTTTCCCACTTTATCTCCTGACTGGAATATAGGACAGGTGTCTGGTTCCTTCATGCATTAGAAGAGGGTGGAAATCTTTGGCTTTTTTCGGACGCTAAAATTCTATGATCTATCATGCCTGACTCTGCCATATTTATTACCCTGCCTCCTGATGGAGTGCCAGCAAAATGGCCTATTGTCACTTGAATCCTCCACCCTTCGCACTTCCATGCTGGAGTCTCAAAAGCATCTGAGGTATTACAACAACGATCAAATTGCTGTTTTACTTGAAGATGGGACTGTGAGGAGCCCCATGCATGAAATGGTTGGCCGCTTTCCCAGAATGCTTTGCAGGGAGCAACTCTAGCTGGCCTAGTTTTAAGCCGGCTTGGATTTCCATCGTTCCTACTCCTAAACAATGTTTGAGTGTGTTATGTGTGTTTAAACTCATGCTCAACGGGCACTTTTAAATCTGTGTATATAGATTTAATTCATGAATCTATGTCAATGCAAATGATCAGGATTTGTCTCTGGAGCTGGTTGTAGGGAGACAGGCTAAATCCCAACTCCTAACTAGAGTAGACCCACTGAATCAATGGGACGGATAGCACCTCCGGATTTTTTTAAAAATACAGTTTTCTTCTCTTTAAGAAAACCACTTCTCTTTAGGAAAACCTTCAAGAAATCTTTAGGAACCCTTCAAGAAA
Organism: Intellagama lesueurii; assembly: GCA_037013535.1. Classification (NCBI taxonomy): domain Eukaryota; kingdom Metazoa; phylum Chordata; class Lepidosauria; order Squamata; family Agamidae; genus Intellagama; species Intellagama lesueurii. Next base: position 1,377,153 of record JBAJHW010000022.1, read on the forward strand.
GCTTTTAAAAATATTTAATATCCTCTTTTCTGCTGGAGCTTCTCTTTTGGGGTTTGTTTCAGTGCTAACTGAAGCTTTCTGACCAGGTGGCTCTCCCCGAAAATCGGAAGTGTTTTAGTGCTAAACATCTCCCCTCCTCGAACAAAGCAATACAAATCATTTCTGCTTTTGCAAAAAAAAGGTGCAAAAGTTGCAGGAGGCTTTAGCGTACGAAGCGAGACAAGAGGAGCGCGGTGCGGATGGTGAGGGAAATATGGATAACCCCAGCATGGAGCTTAATTTGTTCAGGAGAGTCAATACTCTATCTGGAAGAGCCCTTTATTGAGAACCCCAGTTACAAAACTGGGTGAGAGGCAAACACGCAACACCCAAACCGAAGAACACAACAAGGAGCAAAGAGAGGTTGTGGCTCGTTCTCCTTGTCAATCCTTCAGAACCGGCAGCTCCATCATCATGCTGATAGCAGCAAAAGCCAGGGCTTTCTCCACCCACGCACTGCATCCTCCCAGAGTTGGCAAGTGCTGCTTTTAAAGACTACCATGCCCATGTTCCCCCATCCAGCAGAGCCCATATCTTGGGGGAACTGTCATTTCTAAATGGTGATCTTAAAAGGGCAAGAGGGGGGAATCCCACTTTCCATTCTCTGCTCCCATTTAGGGTGACCCCCTGCAACCAGAGACGGGGCTCCTGCGTTATGACTCACAACTAAGTGCGTAAAGGACCGTGTTTCGTCGGGTGTGCAGAAACCACTTCATTGGCACCACGGCATTTTCTTCCACACCCTGGGGAATGATCCAGGGACCTTTGGCGGACGAAGCAAGGGCGATGGGGTTTGTAGTCCCAAACATCCTAGAGGGTAGCAGGTTGGGCATTTGACATCAGTGTTCTGGCTCTAACCGTAGGCCCAGCTGGACATGTCACTTCAGCGCCACAAGCCCGGCTGTAAGATGATGCCCGAACCCGGCTGCCTGAAATCCCCTGGTTGCCAATGTTCCGTGTGCCTGTAAATCATGAACCTTGCCAGTGGTTCCCAACCTCTGTATTTTTTCCAGAATGATGATGGTTGCCTCTTAGCTCAGAAATGGACAGGTGAGTGCCGGGGTGGAACAGGTGCTCATGAGAGGGGGTCCACGGGCTGACTGCTTGAACCATGTCTCTGTGCCACAAACACGTGTTTGTTTGTTTGTTTGTTTATTTATTTATTTATTTCAAATACGCTATTTATTTGCAGTGGTTTTGCACTTTCCAGGGCTGGGTCAACCTTGTGCCTGTGGTCTTTTTGTTTTATTTCTATGTGTATTTATGGACGTGTCTTATTCGGTTGAGCCCAGAGGAGAGTTTGTGGGGAATGTTATTTATGATTTTTGTAAGCCGACGGCGAACGATTAAACGCTTCCAGGCAGATGGGAATGATCTGGTGGAGACAAAGTGGAAAGTGGCGTGGACTCCGTTTTCTTCATCTCTTTTCCCCCTCCCATTCTTTTAAAAAGTTCCTTTCTCACGCCGCGTTGGGCGGCAGCTGGATAATTTCACAAGCGCTAATTGATGGTCACGGGCCTGCCTGTTAGGATCGGCCTAATCAAATCTTACGCTCCAGAGCGTGAAATAATCAGGCGGGCAGGAGGGGTGGCCTCCTTCCAAGCCCTTGCTTCCAGAGGGGAGCCAGGCACAAGCATTGGTTCTGTGCCGCCAGGGTGCATCATGGGTGCGGACTGGACCAGGGGTTGGCCCACCTCACAGGACAGGCATTTTCCTTTGGTACTAATAAAGGTTGTTATTCTGTCGTTGTGATCCCCCTCCTGCCAGGCGGTCCGAGATTCATGCTCGAACACAATTATTTCTCATGGAAGCAAAACAGAAGTTCGACACTCGCAAAAGCGTGGGTGTGAAAGCCTGACTCAACTCACTTGGCATTACATGGCGGGGCTGTTTCTGCAGGACTGTCCTTGCAGTCCATTATTTGGGGGAAAATACTCTGAATCATAGAATAATGGAGATGGAAGGGGCCTCTAAGGCCATCCAGTCCAACCCCTCTGCTCAAGGCAGGAATCCCAGTCAAAGCAGATCCGACAGAGGGCGGTCCCATTTCCTCTTGAAGGCCTCCAGCGTTGGAGAGCTTACCACCTCCTGAGATACTGGGTTCCACTGTCGTACTGCTCTAACAGTTGAGAAGTTTTTCCTGATATTCAGCCGAAATCTGGATTCCTGTAGCTTGAGCTCATTATGATTTGTCCTGCACTCTGGGAGGACCAAGAACGGATCCTGCCCCTCCTTGGTATGACTACCTTTCAGGTATTTGAAAAGTGCTCCCCTGCCTCTACTCAGTCTTCTTTTCTAGAGGCTAAGCCTGTCCAGTTCTTTCCGCTTTGCCAGAATCCTCTTCATGACGCACAAGTGTGTGCGATAGAATTGCACCACCGACCGTGGTGACATGCTCTGATGTGCCACTGGTTACAGGACAAGTTGTGCGCCTGAGGTGTACTTGGGCATGCATCTTTTGAGCTCACGGTTGCCGTGTCAATTGGGGTCTATTCGCCCACAAGGAATTACAAAATGCAACAGGTGTGCGCTTAAATCCCCCCCCCCCCTGGGAAAAATCTGCCAGGTTTTCGCTTATGCACAAATTGTGTTTAAGAAACAGATTGAGGAAAATAAGCAAACGGAATAAAAACACACACACCAGTCCAGAAAGAAAATAACTGAAATAAAATAGCAAAGAATACCCAAACATTCACGCTGACAACGTAAACATCCCGAATCTAAAGATAGTGAAACACAGACTTTGGTGAAAGTAGATCAAAGTTGCAGGTAAGTCTCCCTACGTGGCCACCACTAGAAGGTGCTCAGTCTGTCATTTAGCCCCGATAAGGGACCCTATAAGGTCCACATCCATCAATGGGGTTGACTCATTCCTTTTAAAAAGGGAGATCGCTTTGCAAAATGTGCACCTCTGCCACACTCAAGAGATTGCTCCAGTGCCATTTATTTGCAGAAGAAGAAGTACATAAATGCAGAATAATTTCCCCGCAGTAAAACATTGATGGCTGGACAGGAGCAGAGCACATGTTCAAAGAATGCACCAGAAATAGTGAATTTCTGACAGCTAGTAGTTTTATACTAAAAAGCCATTGTCGTGTCCAGGAGAGGCGAAGCATTGTTTTCTCTCTGGACTAAGCTGCAACTTTAGATCTAACGGCTAGAGAAACCAGAGACCTTGTCTGTCGGTTGCACCAAAAAAAGAGATTATTTAATTCTTCATTCCTAGTTTTCACCCAATCTAGGGTGTAATATTTCCTGGCCAGTATGAGATATTTATGAATTTATTTGTGGGGTGTTTCTTAAGCCTAGGCAAATGTGTGAAAAGTGAAGAAGGAGAAACGCTGATGCATTTAAAACGGAGGGCCATACTTAGCCACCAATAGAGGTAAACAGAAATACTGCCATTTAGCAGAATTTGGTAAAATTGTATCTAGCCCTGATCTTCGGAAACAGGAGAAAGAGACAACCATCCAAAGTAAACATCCTTCCCTCAAGGCCCACCTTATACCAAAAAAGCGAGAGAGCCCTTTCTCTTGCTTTTCAATTCCAGATGGAAATTTATTTATTTAAAATATTTCTATTCTGCCTTTCTCCTTAAAAAAAAAGGACCCAAGGTGGCTTACATCATGAACGAGACAACATTGAAAGGCTAAAAACAGGGAGTCTAGAACTATTTAAAAATAATAAAACAAGCATTATATTAAAAAAATAAAAATAAAATCAGTCCACTTGGAAAGTGGATCAAAGTGTCTTTGTGATAACATCCCCCCCCCCCAAATATCCCCTGTCTTGTGAAATGTTAACCTGCGGGGGGGGGGGGGAAAGACTCCTCAAGAGATAGAGGAAGCCTTCTTGGGAGTAGAGGTCTCCAGGAGAGGAAGCTTTTCCTCCCAGGGAAACCCGGAGGACCTAATCCTGCAACCCCAGCTTCCCAAATACTTTCAGCTGAGAGGCAGGGTGGGGCTCTTTAAAAAGCCTTCAGCTGGGAGTGGAAACCAGGGACAGAGGGTGGCTCTCTTTGCTTTGCACCCGGGGTCTGGTGGTGTGAAGCCTTCTGGACTGGCTGGAGGAGGCTTCTGGGCCGTCTCCGTTTGAGCCACGTTCCCTCCTGGGCTGGCTGGATTTTTGGCTCTTTCTGGACCCTGACTTGGCATCCCCTGCCTCTGGTTCAGCTGATGCTCTGGTAAGCTGTTGTTTGCTAAACCTGTCACTCACCCCCGCCCTGGGAATAGGACATGGAGGATGAAATTTAGGGGTGCAGTCTTGGCGTCCTGGGAGGGTGCAAGCCCCCGGTTGGTCTGAGTTGCTGAAATGGGGGCAAATGGGCCACAGCCAAGCGTATCTCCTGCTTCCAAAGCGGTGCCCGTTTTGGGTAAAACGGAGCATGAAACTGGGGTCTCGGGGCAGAACTTGGGTGGTTGTGGATTCAGCCCTAGGATGGTCTCCAGCTGTTCCCCGGGCCTGTGAATCTCCTACAAGACTCTCCAGTTCTATGATTTTAGAGTTTGGTCCAGCATGAGCGACAGGAGTTGGAGGGCAAGGACAGGAGAGTATCTGTGAGGGTTCGGTGCCAAGCCCTCCTGCCCCACGGAGGCTGAAAAATGTGGAAGTAGTGAACGCTATACTGTACATTGCATGGTCTCTAGCTCTGTCTAGTGGCCAGTTTCTGGTAATGACACCCTGGAAATACATATAAGTAGGTATTTGGGTTTTTTAATTTATCATTTAGTATTTTCAGCCTGCTGATAATTGAATCAGCAGATACTGATCCCGTAAATAAGGGGATCCTACTGTAAACACGATTTAAAACAGCATCCTAGCCCACTGAGTAGAAACTGTGTTTTGTGGGCAGAAGGACCAGGGTTGAATCCTTGGCGGCTTCTCCAGGGTGGGGTGGGGTGGGGTGGGGTGGGGGAAATTTCCTAAAATTCAGGAGAGCCTTTGCCCTCTCAATTAGCAGAGAGCAAGTGGGTTATGATTGAAATACCCATCATCCTTAATGACAATGCTGACTGGGGGATAATGGGGGTTGTAGCCAACCTTTCTGGAGTCCTGCTTCCGAAAGTCACACTCTTGCATATATGATTATGTTGTTGTTATCTGCCGTCATGTTACCCCAGACTCATGGTGACCCTACGAATGAGCAACCTCCAAAATGTCCTGCTCAGCTCTTGCAAACTCAAGCCTGTGGCTTCCTTTAGGGAGTTCGTCCATCTCGTATTGGGTCTTCGTCTTTTCCTGCTGCCTTCCGCCTTTCCCAGCATGATGGTCTTTTCCAGACATAATCCTGCCTTCTCATGATCTGCCCGAAAGTAGCATAGCCTCAGTTTCATCATCTTCGCCTCCAGAGTTCATGCTTGATTTGATCTAGGACCCGCTTTTTCTTTCTTTTTCTTTCTGGCTATCTATCGTATCTGCAAACTCTCCTCCCGCACTCCCTTTCAAACGAATACAGATGGCTATCGGGAGACTGAAGCGCAAGGTCTCCCTGCTCCACCGCCCAGTCCATCTCAAGGCTGGAAGGGATCTCAACTGGTCGTTGATGGGAAGGGATTGGTCTCTCTCTTTTTTCCACCACCCCCTTGCCACCGCCTCCTCCTCTCTTCCCGTCGCCTGTCCGTTTTCCTTTGCAAAAGCATTCCCCCGTGGGCAGAGATTCAGCCGGATCCAATTGATTATCCGAAGAAATTTGGAGCCATTTGTGAACACCTGCGGCCGGCTCGCCTTTGGGGAATCTCTTCCCATTGCAGACCAACTCCTCTCCTGTTTTGAGGCAGAAAGGAAAATAAGATAGCCACAGCCAGGACCCCTTTGCCAGCTTTATGGGGGAAGAAAGGGGGTCCCAGACTGTAGCTGCCTTCTTTAGACACGGAAGCCGGGTACAGGCCGCGAAATCTAGGGCTGAGAAGAAGTAAACACTCAAGGCAGGGCCGGCAGGAAAGCTGTCATGTTCCTTTTTATTTATTTTAAAGAAGGAAAATGCAACATCCCTCTGCAAGGCTGTTTCTGTTCAACAGAATTCGTAATCCGTCACTTAAAATTAATGACAGCATGGACCATGTGGGGACTGCCTGGTGGCTTTCTGTCTTCCACCAGCTATGGAGACCGGAAGCCCAGCTAGAACGGATGCAATTTTAAATTCCCCGCAGGAGACTTAAAATAGTCAAAGAAGTTGAAACGAAAAATTCTGATTCGCAAGGTGGGCTTTTCTACAAGGGAAACTGTCCCACTCAAAAGACCAGATCTTGCTTGCTGCATCTCCTGGGTTTTATTTTGGAGAGGAATGGTAAACCCCTTCTGAGTATTTTCTACGTGGAAAATCTTAAAAATTGTGGGCATAAGTCAGAATTGATGGCACATGATTATTATTATGACAGTGCCGTTAGAGACAGCTTCTGACCTCGGCACTCGGAGGCTGGCTCTAGTCTTAATCTCCTTTGGGAATCAGCTGGTTCCCCCCCCCCCTGCTTTGAGCTTTGGGGACCCCTTGTTAAAAAATATTATCTTTCCAGGGTTTGGTTTTGCTTCTTCGTCCTTGTGAGCTGTGTGTGTGGAATCGGCGCGGTTATTGCCAGCTTCCAGTCTCAGCCCATGACAACCGAGATTCATTCTGCTCCTTTGCTCATTTAGCAATCGGCTGTTCTTTCACACCGACTCCTTGACAAATGTAGGGGCCACACTTTTAAAGAAAACGGATCCTCTCTCATCCTCCTGCGCTGGCGGCTTTTGAGGTCTCATTTGTGAGTTGGTTAGAGGGTTGCCCGGGAAGCTCTTTCCACCTGAAATGGGCTGTTTGAGGTGAATCAGCCTCAGTTATGGAAAGTGCTTTAAGATTTGATGATTGCTTTATTTTCCAAGTGTTCTACATTTGTTTAGAGAAGATAGAAAATCAACACTAAGGAACCGGGAGGAAAGACATGTGAAAAAGGGAGATGAGGTTTTCAGGTTTCTTAGACTACAGATCCCATAATTCTCCATTCTGGGAGTCTCCCGACAGAGAGACACCTCTATGAGCTCACCTGGGAGAAAGGCCTTAACTGGAAGGCTTTAAGGCCGAGCTCGGCCTAGTTCCACCGAGCTTCCTGTTCAGAAAGGAAGCTCCCAGCTCACACTGGGGCAGGAACAGGAAGTTTGGGCCAAGCTAGGCCTAGCTCTGCCTCCAAGTCTTGCAGTGTGCATAAGTCAGGTAGAACTCCTAGAAAGGAGAATGATGGGTTTGAGAGTCCAAGAAATCCCATCCCAAGTGAATCAGCAAGAATAATGCAGGTGTGGATGGGGACATAGCAGTAGCACCAGCGTCTGACATCTTGGCTCAGAAGTCGTCTTTGGTGCGAATTCTGGAGTTCATAATTTCCACGAATGACCCTTAATAAGAAGTTCAAGCCAGATAGCTCAGGGATTTCGGTCTCTGGCTATGGAGCCAGAGGTTGGGAGTTCAAATCCTGCCCCCCCCCCCGGCCTCCCTAACAGGGGCTGGACTCGATGATCCATATGGTCCCTTCCAGCTCTGCCCTTCTAAGATGATGATATGATTATGATAATTATAGTTGTAAAAGAGGACTGCTGTGCTTCTTGGCTCTTGTCTGGACAAGCCCCGAGTCTGTTTATGACCTCAGCTGTAACATTACATCATTTCTGTCCTCTGAGGAGACTCTTTGTCTGTTTTCAGCATCTTTGACCTGAAACAACAACCCATGGGCAACAAGGACTTGAGACCGCCTTGCCCGCCCACTTCGTTTTCCCTCCCCAGTTTAATTTTTGCCTGTTCAGAAGGGGAAGTCGATGGGTCGAAAAGAGGCGAGCAACCCATCCCCTGCTTTTCTTTTTCTTTTTTAAAGAATAGACCTTTTTTTTTTCTCTATGCCACAGAGAATTTTTCTTGCAGTGCTATGTGTGTGTGTGTGTCACTAAATTGCACCCTTTGGGAAATGAAGAGCAGGGTCCCGTTCACGGGAATGCGAGACGGGTGGATCACCCCCCCTTGCTCCCCGATCCTTATGCCAGTGGATTCCTCCCGGCCATGCAGAGACGGCTTCTGCCTCCCTGGCTTGAAAAGCTGGATGGTTTCTGACTCACGGCCAGTGGAGGAAAAACAGCTGCTCCCCTGTTTGTGACGGAGGCCGAGCTTCCCTCGGGGACGGCAGAAAAGAAAGGCTGCCGAGGACATGCCTGGACACGCTTTACGGAACAGGACACAAAAAGTCGCTTGCGAAGCCAGGAGATCATGCACACGGCTTCCTCTTGCCATGCCCAACCACTCTGGCTGTTTTCTTATTTTGTGTTTTTATTTTTTAAATTGCATTTTATATCGTGCACCCTCTCAGTCCCTTTTGAGGCAGTGTAGAATTGCCAGAATCCCCCACGGTGCAGCGGTTAGAGCGGCTCCGATTAGACCTGGGTTCAAATCCCCCACTCGGTGGCGAAGCTTGCCGAGTGGCCTTGGGCCCGTCACGCCCTCTCCGCCAGACCCTGCCTCGCGGGGGTGTCATTGGAAAGATAAAAGGGGAAAAGCCACTGAGGCGGCGAATGAGCGGAAACAGACATTGACTGACAACAGAGAAATGGGGTACAGAATTAAGTTACATCTGGTCAAATAGGCATCAAACAGAACCCAGATTCTAGTGAAAATCACCCCATGGATCGCAAAGGTCTGGGGAAACAGTAAAGTCATCTTGCGGAGACCCCTTGGGCCAGTGCTGGAAACCCGTAGATAAACCGTCCCCTGAGATATGGCGATCCAGCCTGCTCTTGAAGAGTCTGCTGAGTCTCAAAGTTCTTAGTTTAACATTTTCTTTCTTATAATTTGACCAAGTCTCAAAGTATGTACTGGATTCAGTTAAATTGTTTTCTTTCTTGTAATTTGACCAGATCTCAAAGTTTGTCGTTAAAAATCTTCTTTCATGTAATCTGACCAAGTTGCAAAGTTCTTGGCTAAAACCCTTCTTGGGAGTTGACCGAATCTCAAAATTCTTAGTTAAAATCTTCTTTCTTGTAGTCTGACCACGTCTCAAACCTTCTTGTAATCTGACCAAGTCTCAGAGTTCTTAGTTTAAAAACTTTTGTTCTTGTAAATGGACGAAGTCTCAAAGTTCTTAGCTTAAAAAAAAAACTTGTTTCTTGTAATTTGACCCTGTCAGTTCGGACCTGCCTTTTGGAACAACAGGCGCTGTGAAAGAAAAAAAATGGGCCTTATCCTCACTTTTGCACCTCTTTAGGCAGGTTATGTTTAGCCTGGTTTCCAAAGGAGAACTCAGAAAAGTTCTTCTCTTTATCTTTTTTCTAGTCACTTGAGTCCTCAGCCAATGGCTATGGCAGCTAAGAATTCTGGGAGATGTAGGCCCCTAAAGGAACTTTTTCCAAGCCCACTTTCAAAGCCTGAGAAGTCTGTTTGAACCAAGAGACACAGGAGAGGTGTTTAAACAATATGGCGAGCTTTCCCCTGGTGACTGTCTGTCTGAGAGGGTTTTTGCTCAAACGAAGAGCTGTCGCTTGTTGCTCTAAAATGTGTTTTCCGTCTCGATTTTATTTACGTTTTTGGTATAATGTTTGTTTCATTCTTTTAAAAGATTTGCACGCTTCCTGTTTTGGGCTTTTTAAAGGATGTCTTTCGGATGACGTGAGTCGCCTCGGGCCCTCATTTCAAGAGAAAGGCAGTGTAATAAAATATAGTAAGTAAAGAAAGAAGCCAATAAAGGCGGTCACCGCCTTGGTTTCTTTTCAGGAGAAAGGTGGGGGGTAAAAATGATTTAAATCAAGAAATAAAAGATAAAATTTACATATGGCATTTCCTGCAGAGGGGGTCCCCTCTTTGGTTCCTTGTTTTGACAATGTCTGGGTGTCCTCCTTTTTTTGTGTCTTTTAAAAAACTTTTTATGGGCCCCCCTAAAGATCCTATACCCTCCTGCAGGGTCTGGATTTTGGAGATTTGTCAGGTTCCCGGGGCTGCCCCTGTCTTCTTTTCCTTTTTTTCTTTTGGGAAGAGACCGGGGGGGGGGGGCGGGCGGGCGAGCGATGCGCAAGCAGCCAGGGCCTTAAAGCCGAGCGCAACCGAAGACCCAGGCGCCCTTGCATTTGAAGACGGAGCGTTGCCATTAATAATTATTATTAATAATTCAGCCGCCGGGCTCTTTCCCGGGAGGCCTCGTGGGACCAGCCAGAAGGCGTGGAAGAGGCCGAGTTCCTACGCCTTGTTCCCCCTGGACACGGGAGCGCATGATGTCCGTCTGCTGTGCATGCACACGGGCTGTGCGCGTGTGGGTCTCGTTTGCCAGGACGGGGAGCTCAGCCTGACGGGAACCCAGACAGATTAATCACATTAAAAAAACACACAACAAAAAACTGTGAAGCATGTCCCCTCTTTCTTCCCCGCCACAAACCCCGTCTGCCGAGGCCATTGTGGTGCGCCTGCCGGCCGACCCCACGACATATGGGCCTCATTGTTGCCTCACACGAGAGGGGTGACAACATGCTCCCCGCCAGGCGAAGCCGGCCCCGGGGCCTCCCTCGCCTGCCGCCGTGCGCGACAGATTGGGTTTCCCCCCTTGGCTCCATCGAGGACTCCTTCGCCCTTTCTGTGCCCTCGCCATCAGGTGGATTTTGGAGACCAAGGGGGAAAAAAAGACGAGGGAAAAAAACTGAGAGTCCTGGCTTAAAATCCCAGAACCCGGGAAGGCAAGGTTCCTTGATTCGACCTTGGAAACCCCAGAAAGAGGCCAGCTTTGGAGCCCGACAGGACTCTTCCTCAGGCCAGGCATTGCAGGCAGGGCGATGCCTTTATTAGCCCACGAAAGACTTAAAAAGAGGCCAGCTTTCCCCCCCAAAAAAACATTTTAATTAAAAGTTTTAGTAAGATGCAATATATAAAACCATGAAAGAGGCCAGCTTTGGAGCTCTGCAGGACTCTTAATCAGGCCAGACTTTGCAGGCAATGGGATACCTTTATTAGCCTCCTAAAGACTTAAAAAGAGGCTAGTTTTTTTTAATAAAAACAAATCTTTAACAAAAAATTAATTAAAAGTTTTAATAAGGTGCAATATACTGTATAAAACCATAAAAGAGGCCAGTTTTTGAGCCCTACAGGGCTCTTCACCAGGCTGGGCTTGGCAGGAACTTCCACCATCACGGAGGCATGTTGGATTTTGAGGTGGGTGTGCTCCCTTTTTATCACAACGGACTGACCCAGCTGCTGCCCACACGGGTCTCCTGAAATAATGGACCCCATACCTGGGATTATTTTAACCCCCACAATGGCAGAAAGGGTTCAAAATGGGATTGGCATGTTGGATCCATGTTGGATTTTTCTCCATGATCTTCTTCTGTCACAGACCGAGAATCTCTCTGCTCCTTCCTGGCCTCCCCTATTTTGTCGTCACAACAGTCCTGCGAGGTAGGGCTGGTTTGAGAGAGAAAGGGAAAAAAATGACCCACTCCAGGTTGAGGGGAAAACGTCTCCCAGGGCAGAATAACGGAGGAATGGACCCAAATTTTAAAACTTAACAAGAGTGCTGTTGAGTCAGGCCTTTCCACTTCCTGAGAGTAAAGACCTTGTGTGTTTGTGTTGCATCCGGGTATAAACAGGAAACGCGCCTTTTAAAAAAATTCCCAAATGTTAAAACACCAGGAACAAAACCCCCCACAAAATACTGTATTTAAACATTTAGAGCCTACAAGGAAAAATAAATAAATACAGAGAAATCCTGCTTCTGGGCTCTTCTGCGCCCTTTTAATCCCTGAAGTTGTCCAGGTACCCCCTTGTGCTGGTTTTTTGACCACCACCCCCAGGTCCACCTTCAAAACATCTGGGGCCTTTTTGGGTGATGCTCAGACCAGATCTTGGAGAAACGCCGTTCCATCCTGAACACAGGATTGTGAAAACTGACACCTTTCCTGTTGCGTCTCCCATTGGGGGGTTATTTGAGTCGTGGTTTTGATGGGGAGCCAGACGAGATGGGCTCCCTTCCAGGCCCCGCAGGTCTATGATTCGATGCTATGGCTTTCCTGCCTCGACGCGGGGTTAGACTAGATGACCCCTAGGGTCCCCTCCAGCTTTATAATTCTATATTTCTGTTACTAGGCTGTTGCTGCTGGCAAACCATGCGTTCCAAATCAGCATTCTCTCTTCCACTCTCAGCCTCCTCTCCCCCTCTTTCTGGCTCTCTAGCCATCCCATTAGATTGCTTTCCATGGGGAATTCTTGCGATTTTCTGAGGGCCCTGCCTGGCAGCTGCGGCCGAGGCAGCTGCGACTCCCTTGCTCCCGCCCGGCTTCTCCTAGGCTGAGTTTGCACTGCCCTCTGCCAGCGGCGTGCAAGACTGCAGAGATGATGCCGGGGTGAGAGAGGCGGAAAGCAAGGTGGGGGGGGGGTGTCTTTGATTTAGCTTCGGACTGAGATTCGGAAAGGCTGCCATGAAGGAGCTAGAGAAGGGCCTCCAGTGGAAGGAGGTGGTCTCCAGAACTCTTGTATTCCCAATAATTATGTATGGGTAGGAAAGCTGGACAATGAAGTAATTGAATCTTATGAAAGGTGGTGCTGGAGGAGAGCTTTGTGCATACGCTGGACAGCCAGATAAGACAGACCAGTGGGTGCTAGATCAAATCCGGCCTGAATTCTCTCTGGAGGCAAAAATGCTGAAGCTGAGGGCTGTCCAACTTGGGGCACCAATTTATTTCTGGAAAAGACCATCACGCTGGGAAAAGTTGAGAGCCCTGCTCAGCTCTTGCGAACTCAGGCCCGTGGCTTCCTTTAGGGAGTCAGTCCATCTCGTATTGGGTCTTCCTCTTTTTCTGCTGTCAACCTTTCCCGGCAGGATGGTCTTTTCCAGAGAATCCTGCCTTCTCATGCGGTGCCCTAACTGCAATAGACTCAGTTTTAGTCTTTTTTAATTTTTTATTTCAATACAATTGCATTGTAGTGGGTTTTTTTTTTTTGGTCTGCTGTTGCTCTCCGGGCTGAGGACGCAGGGAAGGGGGTCCAGTGGCCACAGCAAAAAGAGGACAGGGTTCCCGAACCTTTAACCACGTTGTATGTAACAGAAGGAGTCTCAAGAGGTGAGGCTGGCCTCTCAGCTGAGGCAGCAACAACAAAAACCACAATTAAAAAATAAATCAAGAATACAGTACTGTGGTCCATTTAAGACTAAAGGCTGTCTCTCTGTGTGATTTTTTTCCCTGAGATGGGTCTGAGGAAATGGAATTTAATCTGCTAAAAGAAATGTTTTAATCTCCAAAGAGCTTCAAAGGGTTTTTGGTTCCTGCTTTTTTGTGTGTGTTTGTGCTGCTGATGAAACACACCAGCGCTGCTAGAACAAGGTGAAGCTTTGTCTAAAAAGGAGAATCAGGGCTCCTCAAGGCCTGGATGGTGAAAATCCTCCCCTTTTTGCAGGGAAAAAAAGTTCGGTAAGAAGTTTGATTCATGAGTGCAAGCCACATGCACTCGGTGTGGTTCCCACCCCATGTTTATAGGGCAAAAAATTAGGGGTGTAGGGAATCGGACAGGGTGGAAACTAGCTCATACCCCTGTTTTTCCCTTGGTTCAGGGCTCCGGAGGAGGAGGAGATGATGATGATGGCAGCCTCCAAAACCCCATGGGAACATCAGGCAGAGAAGGTGTCAGAAAACGAAGAAGTCAAGATTTTGTGGGATTTCCCGATCCAAACTGAGAGACACCTTGAACACACCAGATACAGTAGTCATAGAACGAAGAAAGGTCTGGATTGTTGACCTTGCAATTCCAGGGGAGGCCAGAGTTGAAAAGAAAGAATTGGAAAAACTAAATAAATACAGAGACGTGGCCATTGAAACATCTCGCTTGTGGATGAAACACAACTCAGTGGTCCCCGTCGTCATCGGGGCTTTGGGGAACCATATCAAGAAATTTCACACCATACTATAAGCTGTTGCAGATCTCAGAAATCACACCACCAGACCTACAAAAAACGGCAATATTACGTAGGAACAGCATACATACTGCGCCGATATTTAACAGATACTTAGGTGTTTGGTTAAAACTTGTATCCGTTAGATGATACCAGTCAATGTTTTTGTAATCTTGCTTGACTGTGTTTGGTGTTTTTTAATAATAATAATAATAATCTTAGAACGGCAGAGCTGGAAGGGACCCTGTGGATCATCCAGCCGAGCCCGTCAAGGAGGCACACCCGGGGGGGGGGGGAATTCGAACTCCCAACCTCTGGCTCCGCAGCCAGAGACCTCAACCCCTGAGCTCTCCAGCAGATTGTGACCCATGGGTTTCCTTTTCTCTCCCCCGCCCCCCCCCCCCCATCCCAGCTCTTTGCCCCGACCGTTCAGGAGGCTGGGTCTGTACGGTTTGTCTTTATTAAAGTCAGAGGTGGTTATAGGAGAGGGAGGCTCCTCTCTGTCGCCCAGGGTGGGCCTCGGGCGTCGTTGGGCCGGGGGGGCCGCTCAGAGCTTCTTCTCTTTGGCCTTCTTGGCCATCCGTTTGTGGAGTTTGTGGCCGGAGAAGGAGCTCATTAAGAGAGAGGAGATCTTGCTGGGGCTCCTGCTGGCAGCTGAGAGACAGAGAGAGAAAGAGAGGGTGGGGAAAATCAGGATCAGGCCCTCACTCGACATCGGAGCCAAAGATCACACTGGGAGTAAAATCAGGTGTGTATACATCTTGAAGCTCAGGCACTTTGCAACGGGGACTACAAAACCCAAAATCCCCCAGCCAGCAGGATGTCTGGGAAATGCGTCCATGAGATGTGTCCCCGCTCCCAAGCTCTGGATTTTCCCTCCGTTGGCTCAGAAGGGCCCAAATCCTGTTGCTTGGCCTTGTGATTTGCACTTGAGTAGGCCCATGGAATCAGTGGGGATCCGGGGAGTCAACGCTTCTGTAATATCCATGGATTCAAATGGGCCTCCTCGGATCAATGGGACGTACGCAGGACTCACTCAATCCTCAGAGTCCATGGGCCTACTTGGGTGCAAATTGTGATGCTAAGTGACAGTGCCATTTACCGGGAAGCTCTGATGCCGCCCCGAGACTCGGAGCAGCCTCATTGGCTTGGCTGCTCCGTCCCTAATATTGTGACAATCAGATGTTTTTCAGTGCTAGAGAGATTCACGCTTTTAACAACGGGCTCTCTGTAACACATGGTTCCATCCTGTGGTCTATCTTTGCAAAGAGAAGACCTGCTTCGAGGGGTCCAGGAAAGAGAGACGGGGCGCCACGGAGGCCTCATCCACCCCTGTAAGGATGAGGCCCGTGAGCTGAGATGCTCACCGTGCCCAGGGATGAGCAATGGAGGACGTGGCGCCCACAGGGGTGGCGCTTCTTACCTCTTTTGGACGAGTGGCTTCTTCGGGGTTTGCTCGGTTTGTTCTGGGAGCTGGGTCTGCTGAAAGGAGAACGTGGTCAGTCAGAACGCTGCTTCCCTCCACCTCTCCTCTCTTGACTTACCTTCGCTACCAATGACACTTTGAACGGGGCTCAGACTCATCATTTTTGGGGTCTGCAACAGTGCCGGCAGGGGGACTTAAAAAGAGAGAGAGTGGTCTCTTACAGTGTAAGACCCTCCTATTCGCAGGATCAGTATCCACTGATTCATTTATCCGCTGCATGAAAACATTAAAGGAAAAACCCAGAAATATTTATACCTATTTCCAGGGTGTATTTACCAGAAATGGCCACGAGAGGGAGCCAGAGACCATGCAATGTATAGCATTTACTACTTCCACGTTTTCCGGCATCCGCGACGGGGTTGGAACTGATCCCCGGGGATACTGCGGTCTCAGACATGGGCTTGGATGCGTGCGCTCAGCAGGCCTGCACCTAAATGAGTCAACGAGGGCCAAATTGCTGCGTGCCTTCTGCCATTGGAGTAATGAACCAGTGTGCTTGTAGTAAAGTGACAGAATTTGGGCTCAGGAGACCCGGGTTCGAATCCTGCCTCGGCCATGGGAATTCACTGGGAGGGGCAAACCCGATAAGGACAACATCTCTAATCAATGGGTTTCCTATAACCCTGATCCCATGACTGAGTGGGGATTCGAACCCAGCACTCCATCCCTTATTCCGTACCGGCTGAAAACAGGACCCTGTCCGTAAAATTAACATAGGTGGTTTATATTTGGTTGCTTCTAAATCTGCTTTTTCACAACGCTTTTATTGTTAAGATAATGTTATCAATTCTTTACTATTTGAATCATTTGCTGTATTTTGCTTTTCATATTCTGTATTTCATGACGAAAACCGGTTTCGGGTCCTTCTTGTTTTAGGAGAAATGCGGGGTAAACGTATTTTAAAGGAAAGAAAAATGAATAAATAAAACACAGGGAGCGAGAATACTTTGGTCACATCACAAGATACAAAAACCACACACAACACCGGTTGCACATCTGCAGCCTCTGGAGGGGCAGGAAAGACCCAACTAATAATTGCCATTATTTATTTATATAATCCCACCTTGCTTTTTAAGAGCTCATTCTAGTAGGACTTTTAGTTTAAAACCTCCTCCTTTCAAGATAAATATCCTTAGATTTGATTCCCTTCTCGCCTCTGAACAATTAACTTTCATGTATTAAGCGTTCCTTATCAACTTTCCCATCTTTGGTCAAACTATAGGTAATGGATAAAGATGATGATGATGACTGGTAAAGACTTCCCCCGGCACTGCGAGACGTCCCCGTACAAGCAGGCTTCTCACCTTTCTCTCATGATTGGTCCCTAGGAGGTAAGAACGGGCTTCATTTGCAAGTACGATGGCTCCAACCAGAAGGTCTGCTGGAATCACGTCTCTAGAACACTCACAGATTTCCGCTTCTAGCAGGGGGCTATATATAATCTTTCATTGGGTCCTTCATGTGTGTAAAAGGCAGGGTGTGCATGTGTGCCTTTTATCCTTACAGTGATTTTTTTAAGGCTTATTGCTGGCTTTTGAGAGCCTGATATATTTTGGAAACGGGGGCCCGATGGGTTTTTCATTATCAAACGCTGGGATGTTGTGGGCTGTATCTGGGATATGGGGGTCCCGAACAAGGTTTTTCATTTGCGTTTCATCTGTGCGATTGCTCAGTTGCAGGTCCCTGTCATGTGGACAGCTGCCCAGCTTCTAATGACATGAAAATGCTAGTTTGTTTATATGAATGAATGAATGAATGCAGTTTCCGTGGGGCAAGGTGGGTGGAACCACCTCCTGGCTCGTGAATGAGACGGAGAGGAAGGGCTCGCCTCGAAACAGGAGGGCCCATCTACCAGCCGTTGTCATTGGACTCCAAATCCCATCTCCCCCCCAACCCCGTAGTACCGGATTTCTTGGGTACCTGTTGGCCACAGGGTGGTCCTTCGGCCTCTCCGTCTTGATGCCTTTGGGGGACGCGCCAAATCTTTCTTGGGCCCGTTCTCCTTCTGACGGTGGAGGGGTCTCCGTTGCCAGGTTTCTTTCGGGGCCGGGCGAAGGGTTGGAAGTGGGGGGCGGACCGCTGGCGGAGCTGAGGTGGGCGTATGGGCTTTCTGAGGACTCGGACGAATTGATATTCCCCTGGCCGCCTTCTAGCACAGTGCTTAGGCCCTCCAAAATGGTGCTCTCTGCATCCTGGGGCGGTGGGCCTGTCAAATCCTGGAAAGAGGAACGAGAGAGGATGCTTTTCAGATGGGGGGCACGTTGGATTTATCAGGGGTGTTTGCTTCAGTTTTCCTCCCATGTTTGTGGACTGCGTTTAGGAGAACATCGTTCTTTTCGACAGTAGCAGATTTTTACGGATCAATTAACCTATAAAGCGGGACATGTTCTAACCAAATTGGGAAGTTTGCTTAGCGTTTCGCATAACTTGGGGGGGGGGTTGGCCCCCCACTTTTCTCGAGCGATCCGTTGGGCAGCTACAGGAGGGCGGAGGGAAAGAAAGCTGTTGCAAAGGTGACGGGATCTCGACCCAACGGCACAACAAAAGCCTACGTAATTTCTCCTCCCAAGATCAGCGCTGAAGAGCGACAAAGTAAAACAGGAGGAGGATAAGGAGACGAGACGACAGGGTCGGGGAGAAACGGCCTTGTCTCCCAAGTCTTAGAAAAACTTCCTTTGTGGTCCTTCTGTTTTTACATGTACGCCCTTGGTTTTCTTTTTCTGTGCCTGGACCACTCCATGGTCCATTTGGTTTTCTATTTGTTATTAGAAATGCCACCATCAGCCCCTTAGACCGGACCTACCGGGCAGGAAAGGTGTTAATCCACAAACCTGCGCTTTTGGGGGGGGGGGGGGGGTTCCAACCGCTAGGCGCAACTCTCCATTGGCCTCAGCTGGACTTGGTAACCTACTTAGATGTCTACATTTAACCTTCTGCTTTAGTGACACGAATACTTGTCTGCTGATTTCCATTCTCTCTCCCCCCCCCCCCCGTTCTGAGCGAAAACGAGGGGCCTCAGCACCTAATCCAGGACACTGGGGAGATGTATAAGGGTTCCAGCCGTTGATTTCTTCCGTACAGAGTGAGAAACAGGTGATATTTACAGCTTGGTTTTGCCTCTGAATTTGTAATCTCCATCTTGCGAGTCAGAGCGACATTTAAGAAGTGGTTTCGGACCCGTTTCACTCTCCAAAGTGGGCGTGGCCAAGCAGGGATTCGAACCCAGGTCTCCTGAGTCCTGGTCTAGCCTTCTGAGAACGATTTTGGCCTTTCTAGTCCAGAAACCACAACCTGCCCCCCCTTTAACTCTGATGATCAAAGAGAGAGATTAGAAGTGATTCCTTAATCTCCTCCTCACCCCACAAAAGAAAATGGGGGGTCCCACCGTGGACCTCGCCTCCGTTACCCAAAGAAACTCACCACGACAGGGTGCAGGAGGGATTCCCCCGGATAAGGGGTGGCTAAAGTTTTCCAAGAGTCTTGAGGATCCAGGTCTCGGGGCTCCTGGCTGAACTTGGAGGGGGGGCGCAGGAGGTGGATGACCTTGACCCACGACTCAAAGTTGTCGGGCTGGTTGTCCAGCAAAGGGCAGAACTGGAGGTAGAAGGTCCGGCCGGTGGCCATTTTGAAGCGCAGCTGCTTTTTCTCCAGGTCGTGGATGGAGATCTTGACAAAACACAGAGGAAGAAGCCTGGAAAAAAAAAAAAAGGGGGGGGGGAGAATAGAGGATGAAAAAAAAAGAGAGAAAAAAACTAATGGGTTGGATTGTGTGGGGGAGTTCTGAATTTCTGGTTCAAATTCCCCCAGACGTGCAAGGATTCACAGAGCAGAATAGCTTCAAGCTCCCCAGAGTAGTCCACTCCCTCTTTTTTCCTCATTAACTGGCGCTTGGAGTCTCAATAACTCGCTCTGAGATATCAGTAGGAGAAAGCATAAAAAGACTTCATTGCTTACAATTGAGCGGATCCAACAGCAAATGGACAAACGTGACTGTTTTCAACAACACTCTAGAGAGGGGAAAAAGCACTGAGCAGAGAGGTGGGGCTCTCTTGGAATTTGGAAGCAGGAGGGAACGATGGGTGAGTGCTGGATAGATTGACAGTCACCCCAGCCCAGAAAAGGTCCCTCCCAGCCAAAGCTACTAATGGCAGCATGCGAGGTTACAAAAGCTCCAACAGATTGGCCATAGTTGGGTCAGAGTCAGACCCTCAGCATAATCTTGTTTATTCAAGACCCTGGCCATCCGAAGCCCACTGTGCTGCTTTGACAAGGTAGGTTCCAAGATTTAGATCTTTCAGCCTAAAGGAGATCACAGAAATGGTTCTGAAAAGCACTGGCCATGGGACTTGCAACCTAGAAATTAGAAACCAGGCTTGCATGAACAACATTAAATCTGAGCAAACCCATTGCCTGATCATGAGGAGGAAGGAACAACATATCCCAGAATCCTCCAAGACAGCCGAGCCAGGAACTGTGCCCGGTGGCAGGTTTTTTGGGAGCTGTTGGTTGAGAATAGAAGTTTTTCCAGCCTCTGGTTATCACAGATGCCTTCTGAAATAATTTTAGGGAAGATTTCATGCATCCTCGGAAGGGAGAAGCGAGCGGGTGGTGAGTTCCAGAGCTTGGCTGGAGTTTGCTCATTCTGCAGCTGAGATCTTGCAAAGCTGTCTGAGAAGCTCAGCTGTCTTGCAAAGAGTTTGGAGCAGATTTAGAAAATGGGACCCTGCTTTTGGATGGGTTTGTTCTGTACTCCTGAGAGTTACAAGGAGAGGCTTTCTTTTCAAAAGATGAGAGGAGGACACACCCACACCTGAAACGCGAAAGAGAGACGGCCGTGAGGAAGGCCTCACCTGGTGAGCTCGAACCTTGCGTTCGGAGGCGTGTGGCGGAACCGAGCCTGGCGGGACGACTGTTCGTGAGAGAGGACGGGCCGGGCCAGGAGGGAGCACGTTGGGCACTTTCAGCCCGGGCTCGTGGCCACAATGGCCACCCCGCACCTGGCGGACTTGGTTGTGGACGTCCAGGCTGCCCCCTCGCTTGCTGACCTGGTGTTGGAAAGAAAAGCCGGCACAGAGAAGTCACTGTAGGGGTAAGTCATTCCCAGAAGAAACAGCCAGAGCTTGGAAAAAGTTCCTCAAACTTTCCCCCTGATGAAGCGTCCTGTGTGACTCGAAAGCTCACCTTTTTTAAAAAAGGGCATTTTTACAGTTCCTCCCTAAAAAAAGACGAAATAACCCTTCCTGTTTTGCTCACGTTTAATGATGTGACAGCAGGGAAGACGCTGGGATTGTTATGATTTTGAGTTAAAGGTTGTTGTTTTTTTCAGTTGGTATTCTTTTAAGAATTTTGCAAGATGCCCCGAGCCCTGTCTTTTAGTGGAAGGCAGGGTATTGAAATAATAAATAAATAAACTGAATAGATAAATAAGCCCATTTCTGGCTGAGGTGACTGTCCATCTATCCAGCACTAACCAATAGTTCCCTCCTGCCTCTCAATTCAAAGGAAGTTCGGTGTCTCTTTCCCTCTCTAGAGTCTGCTGAAGTCTGTTGTTGAAAGCAGCCATGTTTGTCAGTTCCTGTTTGATCTGTTCAACTGTAAGTAATTAAACCTCATATTCTTTCTCTTACCAATGTCTCTGAGTGAGGTAAGTGACGGTAAGTGCCAGTTGATTAGGGGAAAAGGGGTAGACTGTTCTGGGAGTTTGAAGCTATTCTGCTCTGTGAATCCTTGCCCTTTTGCTAGGTAGCTAGAAGAATTTAACCAGAAATTCCAAACTCTGCCACAGAATTCCACAGGAAGAGTAAAAATAAAAACAAAACTATCTGAGATGCACCAGATAGTTTGACCCATGTTGGCTATGAGATTCTGGAGCAGAGTCTAAGAAAAGTAACTTCCCAAAGGTCTGGTTTGGTGCTGAGTTTTGTAGGGGAGAATCCAAAATCCACATGGGGGCAATGCATTGATTTTAAAAGTAGCTAAGCAACTTTCCCAGGTTTAAAGGACTGACAAGTAATTTCTCCAGGTTTTCTCTCTTGGTGGCACTTTGGGACTGCCAGGCAGCTTGCCCATGGTCTTCCGGTAGCTATTGTGTCCAGATTCGTAGAGCAGAATAGCCCTCTAGTTCCCTAGATTAGTCCACCCCCTTTTCTCATCAACTGGCGCTTAACAGTTGCTTAACTCACTCAGAGACATTGGTAAGAGAAAGAGTAAAAAGCTTCATTACTTACAATAGACCTCATCCACCCACCTCTGGGTGGTCTGGGCTGGTCCCCCTCACCCCGGAGGCATGGTAGGGAAGATCTGAATTCCCAGTTGCTCCAACCCACTGAGCCGAACCAGTTCGTAACAAAGTCCCCTCTGTTTTTCTCTGTGTTTTGCCCTTCCTAAAAGTCCTTTAGGGTTTCACGAACTCAGAGCTGAGAGCTGGCCAAGGCCCTTTTGGGCCACCCTGCCCTCATGGGGTCCGGAGGGGATGCAAACCCTCCCGTGGTCTCCTTTGGCTTTTTTTTTTCTTCTTCCCCCTGACCAAGGCCTGGGCGCTGAGCCCTCTTCACCTGGACAAAGTCGCTTTCAAACATGGAGGCCCACTTGAAAAGGTTGTATTCTCCGTGCGGAGCTGGCGCTGAAGAGGGCCCATGGCCGTGTTGAAGAGGCCTTGGCTGCCGCGGCTGGTGGGGTTTTAGACTTGTCCGTCGTCATCTTGTGTTCCAGGCCTGCGTGGAAGTCAGGGCTAGTGGTTAGAGCGGGAATGGGTTTGTGAGTGTGGAGAGCAGGGAAGGCTGGGCCTTCGCATGGTTCAGCTTCGCCTGTTGAATTTCAGGGTGCAAGGCTGCTAACAGGAATTCGTTTGAAGCATGGTTTATGGCTTCGTGGCTCACCAGGTAGACAAATAAGTGGGTCCTGGCTAGGACCAAGCGTGGACTCACTCTAGATGCTCAAAAGGCTGGCTTGACCATGAGAAAGCAACCCTGCTGGTGAAGGCAACAGCGCTGGGGGAAGTGGGAGGCCGTAGGAAAAGAGGAAGACCAACTGTGAGATGGACAGACTCCCTCAAGGAAACCCCGGCCCTGAGTTTGCAAGGACCTGATCGGGGCTTTTAAAATCTGGACCTTCCAGAGGTTGCGCACGAGGGTGACCGGAAGTCCAAAGCGGATTGAGCGAAAGGACATCGCAACCTCACAGGTGCTTTTGGAAAGTGCAGGAGCTGGCTAAGTGGAGGTCGGGGGGAAATAGGGCCATCCTGCCGGGATGATCTTCAGACCATCAAGTGGGGTTGCCATAGACTCCCGCGGGCCTGTTCATGGCTCCAAGCAGAGTGACCGGTGTGTGGTTTTGTTTTGTTTTTTTTTCAGTTGGCAACCCGTTTAGATGGGGTAGGTGGTGAGTGGTGTCTGGACCCCCCCACACACCTGAAAGGGGTCAGGGGCTCACCTGGGACTCTCGCGGGCGGCCCGTCCTCTCCTGCCTGCCCCCAGTCTGTGTCCCTCTTTGGCTGGTCTTGATCCACAGGAGAAGAGGCCATTGTTTGATGTCATCGGTTCTTCTATGACGCCTCGCTCCGTCGCCACGGACCTCCCTTGGGAGCCCCACAGACAAGGACCGGGGGACCCCTCGGCTTTCAGGGCCCTGGTCCAACCCTGAGGCGGAGTGAGGCTGTGGCTTCAGGCGGTGGATATACTGGGGGGTGCGGCGGGTGGCAGTAGAGCACCCTTGGCGAGCCTCTCCTCCACCCAACCTGGAGAGCCCCCCCTGTCACGGCCATCGCCGATCTTGAAGTAAAGCCCCCATTCGGCCATCTTCCGTACGTGGAACAGTGCCACGCCGCCTCACCTTTTGCCTCGGGCGGCAAAATGTTTGGGGGACGTCTGAGACCGATGTTCTGCCCAAAACTGCAGTTGAGAAAAAGGAATTGGTCTCTACCTTATTTAAGGTTATTCTGCAGCAAGATAAAAATCCAGCAACCCTACTGGAAAAAAAGATGAGGGGTTTGCTCTCTTCGTTTTTATGTAGGTTTAATGATTCTACTTCCATTGGGGTCTCGCTGCAGAGTTTTGAATTTTGGGGTCCAGTTCCTTTCACGGTGAGGTAGAAGTGCAGAGACTCACAGAGGAGAGTAGCTTCAGGCTCCCCAGAGTAGTCACCACCCCTTTCTCATTCACTGGCACTTAAGGTCTCTGCAGAGCTCACTCCGAGACATTGGTAGGAGAAAGAAAAGAAAGGTTTCGTTACTTACAGTTTTGAACAGATCAACAGCAAACAAAAAAAACAACACTGACTGCCAACGGAAATAAAGGCGCACTCAGCAGAGAGGGCAGGAGGGAATGATGGGTTAGTGCTGGTTTGATTGACAGTCACCCTAGTCCAGAAAAAATTGCTCCCTGTCACTCAAACGGCAGGCAGTGTGTGAGATTGCAAATAAAACGGCAACAGATCTTTCCTCCAAGACAGGATATGTGTGGAAAAGTGCTTTTAAAAAGCGATGGTGACCCCGTGGAGTTTTTAAGATGCAATTTGAGGGGGAAAAACTGGCTTACGATGTGCAAGGTTTGTGGTTTAACTGTCTCTTTTTCTGGCGCTTACAAAGCTCACATTGAAAACCCGGGAATGGAAGGTTTTTACCTCCCAAGAAGCCTGGATGGTCCACATATATATTTATTTTAGGAACCTGCGGGGAAGAGAAAAACGGGGTGTTCTTTTCAGAAATACCTTTTTTAAAAAGAGGGATTTCAGTTGATCAGGGTAAACCCTCTCGATTCAGGGAATATAACGTCCTATTTATGACCAAATATGGGGGGAGGCCGTTGGTGCTTTGAGACCCTGTTGAGTTGCTTCGTTTTTTAAAAATGTCCTTTAAGTGATTTCAAAAGGTGATGGATTGCTAGAGGTGGGAAAAGAGGTAGAAGAAATTTTGGGGAAATCCCAGGAGGCTTTAAAAGACGAGCCCATTTAGGGCAATGTTTTCCAACTTTTGAGCGTCGTGCTCCCTTGTTAATTCTTCAGAAAGGGTCACTTTTCCTACACCACCTGACCATCAATCCTTCCCCTTTTAAAAAACCAAGACGTGCAGTTTAAAAACAAATGCAAAAAAAGGGCGAAGTTTTGAAAATATTTTAAATTTAAAACAAACGTTCTTGCGACAAAAGGTTAATCAAAAGATATCTACTGAAGAACGTGAAGTGGAGAAAAAGAGCTCTTTTTTTGTTTTCTGTAGAAAATCTGAAAAATCTCGTGGCCCTGCTTATATAGTTTTCGCCCTCCCTGTCAAGGAGGCACTGGGTGGGATTCGAACTCCCAGCCTCTGGCGCCCTAAGCCACTGAGCTATCCAGCCAGCTAAATTACTGGCCCCTAATTTGGGATGTTTCACATCATCATCATCAGAACTGCAGAACTTGAAGGGACCCTGTAGATCATCCAGTCCAGCCCCTGTCAAGGAGGCCCAGTGGGGGATTCGAACTCCCCACCTGTGGCTCCACAGCCAGAGACCTCAACTCCTGAGCCATCCAGCTAGTCCTCTCCAGAATTAACTTTTTCGGACTCGGATCAGAGCCTACCTCGGAGGGCTGTTGTAAGGAAGGACAAGAACCTGTGGGGGAGGGCTTTCCTGGAAGCGCCCCCATTTCTTCATTTAGAGCTTGTATGGACTGATGGAATTCAGCCCAATAATAATAATAATAATAATAATAATAACAACAACAACAACAATTAGCATCTGCAATTTGGATTCCTGTTTCAAGACGAGAAACCAGGATAAACCTCCAAAATGCGGACATTGGCTCCATCTAGCGGGAGGACAAAGGTTTCTGCTTTAGAAACTCAAACCAAACTATGCAATTAGTCTTGCCTTTTGTCACTGATTTCAAAACAGGGTTTCATTCCACCCAAATTAAGAGGGCGGCTAGTTAGGTAGTGGAACCTCCAGGTTCAGGGGTAGTTCAGCCTGTGAAGACCAGAGGCTGAAGAACCACGAAAGGGAGGCCGAGGTGTGGCTGGACCTGCTCTCTGTGTGGGTTCCTAGCCATCATCGGAGTCTTGCCCGTGCAGGAAGGAGGAGCATGGATTTAAAGGAGGACTACAATTCCCATCAGGCCCCTTGCCAGCGCAGCCAACAGGGAGGAAGGCTGGGGGTCACAGGGACTTTTGGAGAGCAGGCATTTGCCAGCCATGGTCCGCGAGGGAGCCACTTTGGTTGAAATAAGTCCTGGTGGTTGATGGCATGATCCGTTTGCACAAAAGCCGCCTCTCTTTGGCCCTGTGGCCGTTGGAGCGCCAGAACAGGGCTTGGGAAACGCAGGTCCCGGGTTCAAATTGAACCTTGAAATGCACCGTAAGCCGGGCACTCTGTTTCTCCAGCTGCTCAACCCCACAGGGTCGTCGTAACAAGAAAGTAGCAGGATGGAGGAAAATCAGGCGCCTCTCCTGCTTTTATGACTGGTCAACCTGGCTGAGAGATTTCAAGAACTGTAGTTCAAAAAAGTAACTTCTCTGAGGTTTATTTTCAGTACTTTTTGGGGTGGGTGGGGGGGGGCACTCAGTTTTTCCCCACGGTTAAAGCTTTTTCTATCCCTGCCACCAAGACTTGCAACCATGGTTCCTAAAAATTTTAGGCTGCTTTTCAGATTTTGGAAGAGGGCTTTCTGCTATCATCCTAACCCCGTTTTAATCACAACAACAACAAAAATCTATTTGCAATTTTAAATAAAAAAAGAAACTCAACCTCTTAATAAAAAAATGTCTTTAAATTACAAATGAGCCCAACTCGTTTTTAACAGGTGAACCAGAACCTTCTAGAGGTTTCTGCTGTTTAAATTCCAACATCCCCTACCAGCGTTGGAATTAGTTCAGGATGATGGGAACTGTGATCTCACAAGGTCTGGAGGGGTTAGCTCCACCCTTCCACATAGAAGCGAGGTCTTGAGTTTCATCTTAAGGTTGCCAGCTGACCAGATAAAGCCAACTCTTCCGCCTTCAAAAGCGGGCCTCAAGATAAAACGGGTTGCAGGTTAGAGGGTAAACATTCAGGGTGCTTAGTGATGCCTGCACGCCCGTGGCTGCTAAAGGTAGAGGAGGAGAAGCCAAGAAAAATGTTGGCAACTCTCGTCGCAATAGCTGTATAGGAGCAGCCGCCAGGAAAAATGTTGGCAACCATCGCATGCTCCGTCCAAAGCAAATGGAGAACTCTTTTCCTTGTGAGATCTTTGTCCCCACTTCCTCCCCTTTAAGACCAAGTGGGTCACTTACAGAAGCCATCCGTGGGGCCTGGAGGAGGGTGTGTGTGTGCAGCCAGATAGGCTGGTTTGGGGAAGAGGGCAACCCCCCCGCCCTCCTTTGAATGGAAGGGGGAGGGGTGCACAGGCTTGCACTAATTCGGGCTGAAGGATGATGAATGAGGATGTGGGGGAGGAAGGAGGGCCCCTTTGCTAACCCTTCTTTCCCCACTGAGAGTTTGAAGCCACAGGCAGAGACCAGGAAAGGCTCCCCGCCCCAAACTATCCCCCCCCCCCAGCAAGCCAGCCCCGGTGGTGGGGAAACTGGTTTTCCCTTTGGGATGGTGGCCATGTACGCTGGGGGGGTGGCAGGGGCGAGGGAGGGGGAAGGCCTTTTAGAGGCATCTGAACTTCTTCAAGCCTCCTCTTCCGGAGCACTCTACCTGTGCTTCATCCCAGCCCGCAGGTCGGCCCATGGGATTTGTAGTACCCGTGCCTGTGGGAGAAAACGACAGAGGCAGAACAGGAAGCTCTCCTGCGCGGGGCTGCGCGCCGTCACGCCTGGCAGAGGCCCGGAGCGTAATGGGAGCTGGCGGCTGGAGGCTGCCCGCTTGACCAGGGATGCCAGAATGACCGCGCCACTGAACCTTTGGGGGATAATCTGATTAGCTGAGTGGGTGGCACGGGGGGGGGGGGGAAGCACCCGGCGGAAATTTAACCTCGATGAGACGAAGGCGGCCGCTGGGCAAGGGGGGGGGGGTTGAAGGCGGAAAAGAGGCCCCGTCCGTCCAGGGTGAGATCAGGGCTCTGCTCGGAGAGAGGGAGACCCGTGTGGTCCTTTGAGGCTGGAGAGAGTCGCTCGGGTTGGGGGCGAGAGGGAGACCCACGAGCCCCCCCCCCCGAAAAGAGGAGGGCCGCTGTCACAAACTCCTGCGTCCCCTGATGAGGAACGGGGGGGGGGGGGGTCGAGGAAAAGCGGCCATGACGGCTGTGTTTGGAAGAAGACAATTACAATGGGTGGCTCGAAGAGGTGGATGATGGTGGTGGATGATGGTGGTGGTAGTACTAATAATAGACTTCCAGCAGAGCTGGAAGGAACGAGGCATTCCCTGAAATCTGAGCCGTCACCCTGCGACACTTTGCAACCTCAGTGGCAGCTCACAGGACTAAAGACACCTGTTGGACTTCTGCCTTCTGCACAGTGGCGAAGGATGCAGGAGCTGTCGGCGGTTTTTGCAACCTCGCATGCTGCCTTTCGCAGGTTTGGCTGGGGGTGACTGTCCATGGATTGGCAGTAGCCAATCGTTCCCTCCTGCCTGTGATTTCAAAGAGAGCCCTGCCTCTCTGCTCAGTGTCTTTTCCTTTCTCTTCAGTCTGTTGGCAGTCAGTCCATCTGTTGAAGTCTTTTGTTGAAAGCAGTCGTGTTGATCAGTTTGCTGTTTGATCTGTTCACAATTGTAAGTAAAGAAAATGGTTTTTATGCTTCCTCTTACTAAGGTTTTAGGATGACATGCTGAGACCTTAAAATGCAAGTGGATGAGAAAAAGGCGTGGACAAATCTGGGGGAATTTGGAGCTATTCTTTGAATCCCTGCACTTCTGCTGTGCAGCTACAGGAATTTAACCAGAAATTCAAAACTCTGCCACCGGAACCTTATTTTCCATTCCCTGTGAGCCCCTGAAGACTGTGGTTTTCACCCTCTCTGGTCTAGAAACAGCTTGGTTTCAACATCTAATCCCTTGTGAGGGGGGTTATTATTCTTTTTAGAAACATATTTCAAAATTGTCACAATCCAAGGATAGGCCGGGAGGATTTGTCTTGCCCACGGTCGGGCCCGAAACGGCAGGTTGCACGTCGTGTGGATGTTGCCGTTCCCACGTGTGATGACTTAGGGTGTGTGATACCTAGGAAATACCATATTTTGGTGGAAATGGGGTTGGAGGAGAGCGCCTGCCTGAAAGAAGAAGAAGAATTAGAACAACTTCTAATTTGTTTTATTATTTTACGGGGCTGCCTTGCTCCCCCCCCCCACCTGGGGCAAATGGGGGCAGGGGAACGGAGGCTGTTTCCCCAAAAGGGCAGCAGGCGTATCACTAAGGACCTGCAGCGTCAAAGCGAAAAGAACAAAGGATCCCAGACGACCTGGACGCTTAAAACGACCAATATCTTGACTCATCTGTTAGAAACGTGTCTGCTCAAGGCAGGAATTGCAAACGGCAGTCGAAAAAGGCAAAACAAACTTTTTCAAAAAATCTCCTGAACGTTTATACAAACCGGCATGTTTATGTCCAGATGGATCAGGGAGAGAGGGACTCTACTTTTCCTCCCAGGGTCCTGTAGGAGGGGAGGATTTGAATCCAGGTCTCATTGACTGTCCATTTTGTATTTTCTGTCTCTTCGGGGAGGGGGGGCTTTTTTGGGAGTGGTGGCGGAAGAAATTCCAGATTTTAAGAAAAAAAACTTTGGCAAACCCTGTCTGGGTAGAAAAAGAAGCCACATTCTTGTATCCTGGGGTGAAATACAGCGATGGCATGACCTCCCCCTTTGAACCCACAAGTGAAGCCCTTACTCCCGAGTAAACATCCATGCATTGGACCAGGCTGCAGGAGTTTGTTGCATGGACTGCTTTAATGTTTGAAATGTTAATGGTCGGGAATGCAGCTGGGAAATACATTTATAGGGGAAAAAAGGAGTTTATTATTATTATTATTATTTAATTTAAGTCTCATGTTAAAATCCCCAAAGACGGAGAAGCTGCTAACCTGGTTGATCAAACTACAACTCCCATAATCCTTCACAGCTGGGAATTCTGGGAGCCACAGATCTGGGAAAAAAAAGAAGTTTTCTCATCTCTGGATACATTTATTTATTTGTAATGCTTTAGCTACAAAATGTAGCAATAGAACTAGAAAGTCACATCTCAATTATAAATAGCAATCACACAGTAAAATTCTAACGGAGGGAAACATTGGGACAGATTAAAAACAAAAGCACACTCTGGTTAACATTGCAACTCAGAAGGATTTTAATTTTTTTTAAAGAAGGAAAATGCATTAATTGTGGGCATGTACCTTAAGAATCACTGATGTGTTTGCAGGAGACCGAGTTCCTAAGGGAAAAGGTGAGATACAAATGTAGCCACCTGACCTATACATAAACGATAAATATTATAGTAAATGGGGATGCATTGCATCAGCCTGCAGGATAATATTAATAAATAATAAATTAACAGATCGTATTAGCAAATAAATATTATAAAATAAGTATTTATTTCTAGCAAGTAAATATTTATATAATATAATAAGTATTTATTTATACACATTGAAATATTTGGAGGTCACTTATTGGAAAGTTCGCCACAAGTGCGAAGCGACTTGATAGCATGTAACCATAGAAAATAAATAAGAAATAATTAAATACAATTGTACTTTATTGGAGTCACCCGGAGCTTGTTAGCGTTTCTTTTTGGAGGAACGGCTCCTGGTGCCGTTACCAGTCCTAATTTCTTGTTTCACTCCTCAAAACTGCGGTTAAAAAAAAACACAACCCACACACTCAGATCTCAGTTTATCTAAAAAGAAAGCAAAGTTTTTTTCTCCCCCGCCCGCTCCGGTCTCGGGCGGCCTTTCCCGTCACCGTCAACCGTAAAATTAATGGGCCGGAGAAAAAGGCGGCGGCGGCGGCGGAGGGCGTGAAGCACGGAGAGGGGAAGAGCCGAGGCGCTGGGAACTTCGCGGCGGAGACAATGGAAGCGCCGGAGGGAGGCGCGCGCGGGCCCGGGAACAGCCGCGGAGCGTCCGCGGGTTCGAATCCGCCTCGGTTCACACGCCGGGAGAAGCCGGAGGGGAGCGGCCGGGGTTTGTGTGGGATTTTTTTTCCCCCTTGCTTTTTAAATTTTCCCCCCTTTTGTTTTGCAACGATTTCTCACCTTTGCAAAGGCGAGGCGGCCGAGAGCGGTTGGGCTCCCGCGTGCTGCTGCTGCTTCCTTCTTATCCTCCATTTTCAAATTGGGATTTTATTAATTAAAATTTTTTTTTGCTCCTGAATTTTTTTTTCTTTCCCTCCCCCTTCTCTCTCTCTCTTTTTTTTTGCAATTGCATGGAAAGCGGAAGGAGCCGCCCGAGAGAGAGAAATTGAGAGACAGCGGCGGTTTTATTATTATTTTTTTTTAAAGAAAAAATAGAAATTAGAAATTTGCAAGCAGTTTGGGCGTTCGGGCCGGAAGGGAACAAAAGCCAGGGGAGGAAGAGACCCGAAAAGGCGATCCCTGGTCCAGCTGCCTTCATTTTGCACCGCCCAGCCCGGAGCAACAGGATCGCACCAAGCTGCTGCAATGGTAAATGTGCGCCTCGCTCTTCCTTTTGTTTCCAGGCCGGGGGGGGGAATTTCTCCTTTCCCCCCTTCTTTTAAATTAAAAAATAAATAAATCTGGAATCCAGGGATTCCTGCGGACCCGAGGCAACCTCGAGGAGTGGCTGGGGTCCTTTTGCAAAAAATAAAATAATTCAGGAGGGGGGGGAGATTGCAAAGAGAGCTGAGGACCGCTTGCAGGACAGGATCGGGGCCCTCCTCTCTTAGCCCCTTGTGGGGGGGGGGCGAGGAGGAGGAGGAGGAGGAAGGCGTGGTTGCAATCCTGAAACAGCATTTCCGTCTTCTCTGTCCTCGATCTCTCCCCCCCCCCCCCCGATTTGCCTCTTGCAGGTTGCAGGGCGGAATAGCCCCCCCCCGGCCAGAAAAAAAAGGTGCCCCCTAGACATGGAGGTGGAGGAGACGGGGGGGGGGGGGAGGCGGCCTGCCCTCCAGGTGGGCTTTGCATGGGGAGCTTTCCTGGCCTTGGGAGGTGTGGGGTGCAACGTTTTCTACCTTCTGCCCCCCCCCCCGGGAGGGGGGAAAAATCCGATCCTAAAAGGGGTTTGTAGGTTTTCTGGGTGGCGTTTGGAGTTTTCAGCTCTGCTTGGTTCTTCTCTTCAATGTGGGTTTCAATCCCTTCTTTCTTTCTGTGCCCCTGCTGAGTGGGGGGGGGGTGTGTGTGTGTGAAGGGTGGAGAAGGGGCAAGGGGGAGCCCCTTCTTCTGGCAAGGGAGGATCGGGACCTCCTTACCCCCAGCTGGGTGGAAGGCCGAAAGCAGGGCGTGCAGGACGGCCCGGGGGGTTGGGGGTGGGCCGGGTGAGGGCGGCCGGTGGAGCTGCTGGACTGGGTTGGGTTGGCAGGATCGGACCCTCCTCGCCCGCCCCCCCCCCTCTTTGGCCCTGGTGGGGCTGGAAAGGGGCTTCCCTGGGGTGGCCCCTTGCCAAAGGCTGCTAGCCTGTTTCCCCCCCCCCCCCCCACTCAAAGGGGTCGCCACGAGGCCCCCTCCCCCGAGACGGGCACGGGGTGTGGGCGCGTGCTCGTGGGGTCAGCCCCAGGTGAAGGCCACTCGGGGCTCAACGGTCCCCCCCCCCCCCGGTGTTGAGAATGTCCTGGTCCTTCCTCATCTGCCCTTTGGCCCCTCACCTCTCTGCCGAAGTGTTCTGTGGGGGGTCCTGAAGCTTGCACAGTTTCATGCCATTGCAGTCTGCGGTTCTGAAGGTATCGCCTCTGGCTGGGGCGTCTGGCTTGTTTTCCTGTCTTGGACATCCTTTTTTTTTTTAAATTGCATTCTTCAGAAGGGGCATGAAAGAGGAGATGAGGGACGGAGCGTGGCCACCCTTGGGTGGGCAAAGAGGGGGCACCTCCTGGCAGACTTGGGTCTGTTTTTGCCCAAATGGCCAGAGCCCTAAAGCCAAGCGCTAGGCCTTGCCGGAGGAGACCCCCCTGAAATCAAGGAGACTCTCGTTTGTCAATAGCTGCTAGGAGGTGGTCTTAATTCCCATCTCAGCCTTCTTTGACCAACCCAGCTTGGACGGCTCTGACTGGCAGCAGCAGCATCTCCCCGTAGTTTTGGGCTGGAGTCACACTGGGAGAGCCTGGGGATTTGAAAGCAGGCCGCTGCCTTCGGTTGGACCCATAACCTTGGCCAGTCTCATCATCCCTGACCTGATATCGCTGGCACAAGCTGGCAGCCGCACCTCTCTGGAATTTCGGCCATGGTCCCCCCCCCCTCCCCCCGGGCCTGGCAATGGCTTGAACCTTCTAGCTGTGGCGCCGGACCTCCAACTTTGGCCGGAACCCCCTCGCAGGCCCCATGCAAGTTGGCTTCAGTGGGTTCTACTCCGGTGAAAAAGGCATTGAACTCTGTCCCTGGGGGCACATTAAAGCAGGGGTCGGGTGCCTTCTGCGTCGTGCGGATGCCTGCTTGGTCCAGGAATTTTGGCCCCGATTTCTCTGGAGACCACCGTGCAGAGATCCTCCCGCGGGCGCCCCGAGGATGGCCGTGGGTGGCTTCGCACCTGCAGCCGTACAGAGATGGGTTTTTCCCCTCCTGGAGTTGTCTTCTGGCTCCTCCGACCCTGTATTTCACCCACCAAATCCTCTTTAAATCCTGGAGGTCGCCTTGCCTAGGCCTCGGCTCTCCCGCCGCCCTCGCCTTTGTGATCCTATAAACCTCTGAGCCCTTGGCTTGCGCCTGCTCCTCTCTTCCCGATTCCCCCAGAGGAGACCTCTCAGATTTGGAATGGCGAATTCAGCCCCTCTTCTCCTGGCACACCCACGCCTGGCTGGCCCCCCTCGCCTGCAACCTTGTGGGCTTTTTGTTCCTGTGCGACTTCAAAGATCGACTCCTTTGCTCTCAGCTGGGGTGGGAGGCTTGTTTCCCCCCCCCCCAGTGCATGCTTGCCTTTTCGGTTCCTTTTCCTCCCTGCCCAAACCGAGAGGTGTAATTACAGCAGGAGGGGAAGGGGGTGGTGGTGGTGGTGGTGGAGGAATGGTTTAATCAAAGAACTCTTTGCTTAATTGGGCTGGGACCTTTCCTGGCTCTGGAGATGAACCCGGTCTCTCGGAGGCTTGCCTTGGCGTCGGCAGGGGTGTGTGTGTGTGCGCGCAGGCAGGATCCGGCCTCATTGAGTTTTAATGAAGGGGGAGGTTCCGTTTCAGACATCTGGATTTTTTAATCTGATCCATGACTGGATAAGTTGCCCTCCCTTTAACCTTGGAGAGACAGGCGGTCTGGAGCCTCAGTTTCCCCACGAGCTGTGATCCTCGGGCCTGGAGGGAAGCTCGGGAGGCAGGCTCCATGATCTGGCATAGTTACTCTGCCTACGCCTAGAGGCACTCTTATAATCACTTTAGATGTTTCCCTGGCTGTTTCGTTTCATTCACCCATGCCATTCACGCATGCAAATTTGCAGTTGGTCTATGCGTTTTCGGTATGCTTTTTAGAAAATTGACTTCTGCCACATGGAAACCTGTGTATACTCTGAAGTTGTTTGTGGGTTGTTGTTTTTTTGGTGGTGTGCCGTCAAGTCGGAACTAACTTATAGTGACCCTTAAGGGGGGTTTCAAGGTAAGGAGATATTTTAAGATGTGGTTTCACAAGAGCTGGGGATCTGAACCCAGGGCTCGAGTCCTTGCTCATCTCTCTATCCATGACACCACACGGGGTCCTGGCTCATTTTAGGAGGGCGTCGACCATACGATGGGCGGAGGACCGACGCATCTGTAAACATGCCTCTGTGTGCCCTTATTTTGCCCTCAGCCGTCCCAGACAGTCAGATTAGGAGCCAGCCCTCAGAAAGATAAATAGCAGATGATTGCTCGTCGAAATGGAAAATTGATGGAGACCTATTTCCAATTTTGGCCGTCGGCCTCCAAAACAGCAGAGAGGTGAATCCCATTTCCATGAGCTGAGCCTCGGCTGAAATGCAGCCGTCGCGAGATTTGAACTCAGAACCGTCTTTGATCGGTGCTTTTCCTCTGCTAATAAAAAAAAAACCTGGGAAAAAGTGGAAGACTGTTTGACTATGTGATCTCAAATCCTTCTGCGGGTAATTATTGCCGTCCTGTGCTCACCCCCGTAGAGGAGTGTTATTTATTAAAAGTATTTCCAGACGCTCCTGGATCTTTTGAACTTATACGACGCTCACCTTGAAATTATCTCAAACGGTCTCGTAACCCGGTTTAAAATAAGCTAACGAGTCCAGCAAGACAAAGCCAGCGAGATTGTAGAAACGAAGCCAAGCTCTTGCTAGGTTTAAAGGTTTGTGCGAACCGTCGGGTTTTAACTGGGGTTCAAAATGGGGAGCTGCATCAGCCTCGGTCACTGGTGGGTATGCTGGAATATGGGCCTGTTTCAATTTTTTTGGGGGGGACTACAACTCCCTTGGGGATTTTGGGAATTGTAGTGCGAAAACCTTCCCAAAGTCAAGCTCCATGAGGACAAAGCATATAAATATTTTAAATGAAATAAATACATATATACGCAACACCTCCAGCGATTCATCACATCTTAGCCTTGGTTTTCCTGTTTCCTTAATGAAAATGGCCCGCCTCTCAGGGTTGCTTTCGGGGGGGGGAGGGGGAGTGCTGGCTGGAACCGTCTGCTAAATAATAATAACAACCTCAGAACAGCAGAGCTGGAAGGGACCCTCTGGATCATTAAGTCCAGCCCCTATCAAGGAGGCACAGTGAGGAATTGATCTCCCAAACTCTCGCTCCACAGCCAGATGTTTAAACCGCTGAGCTATAACTCTTACAGGCTCAGAGTGCTTCTTAAGAGAAACTGAGGCTCACCCATGTCAATGCCAGGAGCCAATATATATAATATCCATCTATCCGTCTGTCTATCCTTACGTGTAGAAAGCTAGCTTGTGGAATGAAAGCTAGCTTTCTAGGTTCAGGGCTTTACAAAACAGCAACCATGGGAAGGACCTTTTTTAAAGCCACCACCCAGGGTTTGTTTTCGGTTTTGGTCCCTGCACCTCATTGGGTGGTCCCGGCCACCATCATCCTTTGGTTCCCAGTTGACAGTGGTTTCCGTGGCAGGCATTTTAGGGCCATGAGATCAGTGGAGATGCATCTGTTGGGCGGCTGTCATGGCCAATTCCTAGCCCTGCGCATGGGAGGGTTGGGGGTTTCTTTCCCTCTCTCTCCCTCCCCCCCCCACCTTCCCCTGTGTGACACTTCCCCCCCCCCCCCCGCCTTCCTGGGTCCGATGATCTGGAGATAATGAGGCAGCCACCAGGCGGTCAAGTGTTTTCGTTTGCTCCGACCGGCTCTCTGCAACCAGGGCAGTTGGACGAAGGGGGGGGGGAATTTGGCTACGGCAGGGGTAGCGCCACCCCTGCGTGGGAGACCGACCTCGGGAGCTGCAGTGGGTCTCTTGCGGTTGGTCCGGGGGTCTGCACACAACCGGTCCATGAGATGGACAGAAGGGCAGGGGGCTGGAGGGAGAAAAGGGGGAGGGCCTCGGCTCCCCCTCGGTCTGGCAAACAGCTCCGTGTTTTCATCTTGGGCATGGAGATGATGGGTTGCCTTGGACTCTGGAATGCAGCTTTGCTTTTTCCTCCCGGGGCGGGTGTTTGGGTGGGTTAAAAATCTGTCCACCTTTTTGGCGCACCGGAATGTAATTTTTTTAGAATTGGGATTTTCTAATCTGCAAAAGGCACCATCCTGCTGATCTGCAAAATATATTATTTTAATTGCAATGAGCTTATCTTGGTGCATTAAAGACCACCCCTTTTTGCCAGCATCCACAGCCTAGATCCATTGTTTACTGGTTTTGTTTTGTTTTCTTCCCCCCCCCCCCCCCCATTTTATGGCTCACCTCTCATTCTCTGCCAAAAGACTGGATGCTTCCCTTTGTGGACACAAAAAAGCTATTTTTTTCCCTCCCAAAGAAGGTGGAGAGGTTTACAGGCTACTGGCAATTTTCTTTCTCATGTCTGTTTTTTTTTTTAAACAAAATGGCATTAAAGATTGCAACAGTATGGCTGGGAATCAACGCCGTGAAACCAAAGTGAGAATTCCTGCCGCGGTTAAAAAATTGTAATGATTTTGGTTGATGGTGAGCCGTAACCTCAAAATGTGGAAGGTAACGCATTTAGAAAGGGCAGGTGTGTTATCGGGAGCAAATGTGATTGCAGGGGCTAAAATCTGAAAATAATAAATCCGTCAATTTGTTTTATGAAGTTGTACCTTCAAACTGGACTCTTGGTTGGAAATTACTGGCCTGGCGCTTGGGTTTTGAGTTTCATAAAAACTTGACGCCCCCATAACATGGCTGAGGTTTTGAATTTTGATTACTAGAATGGGCTAATTCTCCCCCCCCCCCAAGCCTTTAAATGTTATTTTGCTTTTATTTTGCCATTGTTTTCTTCTGCCTGTTTTGCTTATTATGCTGGCCTCCCTGGAGATATTTCAGTGTGGAAAAATCCTAAATAAATCAAATATAATTCAAGGGTGCAACAAGGTGTTCACCAGGTGCAATCCTTCTAGAAGTGATTATGAGTATAAAATTAATTCTGCACCCCCTGGTTTATTGGTGTATGACTTTGAATCTGTTTTATATGTTTAAAAGGACTAGAGAAAGGTGGTGTTTCAGCTTTGTTTGGCTAAGTCTACAATTCCTTCTTCCAAGGTCGTTTACATTTCTTTGTATATAAGAGTTGTTTTGAAACAGAGAAATACTTTTTGACTCTCACGGGGGCTTATTTACGAGCAAAAAAGAAAGCCTTAGTTTTATCCAGATCCATTCACATGTTTTTTTTTAAAGAGGCGGTTTTAAAGAAGAGGCGGGGTCGTCTTGATATTAAAATCTTTCCATAAAGTATTGGAGAAATTTCTCAGTTTTGTTTTTTAAAATTATTTCAGGATGAGAAGCCGCCTTATCCGAAAGAGAATTAGAGCAAGTGGTAACTTCACAGACACCGACAGGAAAGCAAACAAGCAATTAGCCATTGCGGGACGTGGGGTAGATAAGAAAAAAATCCAGATCTCCAATTGCAAGCCCGTTTTGTAGATTTCATCCTTGCAAACTAACGAGAGGGGATAAGAATTTGGAAATGGCTCTGCTTCTCTTGATCCTGTTTGAACTTGTTGGAAACTTGGTGGTTGGTTTTCAGAACCCTCGTGCGTGTCGTTTGCATTTTGATACCATGACTTCACTGTCTCTCTCTTTTTTTAATGTTCAGGGTTAATTGCCTTTTAATATGATCATGAACTGCATCATTATTACTTGTTTCTCCGATGTTCTGCTTTTTATTTTTAAACACGGTGCGAGGCTCCTTGAATTCCGCGCTGGGAGAAGAGCGAGGTACGAATTACTCAAATAAAATGGAGAAATATAAAGGAGGCGAAGGGAGTTTGATGTGTGGGAGGAAGGGTGTCTTGCCCCCCCCCCCCCAAAGGGTTTACGCTGGCACGGTGGGGGGTGGAGGTGGCCGCGTCGTGATGGGCAAGAGGGAAAGACATCTCTATTGTACAAAACCAGCTAGGCATGGCGGTTGGACTGAAGCCCCAAGGAAAAAAAAACATGCCGAAACGCCGGCAACCAGGCCCTCCTGGCGGCTCCAGATGGTGGTTGGGAAGGTGGGTGCCGAGTGCCAGGGTGGCTTCTGGCCTTCTTGCTTGCCAGCCCTTTCCACGTGGATGGGATCTGTGGTTTGTACTGGCAGGAATAAGAAGACTGTGTGGTCCAAAATCCTGTTGCATAGATTATGCCTGCATAAGAGTGAGGGTGTCACGGGCAGAGATTTTTCAAAGCCTTCCTTCTTCCGTCCTGAGGCTCCCACGGCTAGTTCATGATGAAAGGATTACACACAAGTTGGAGAAGCCACGGGACAGGAGTAGGAACTCTGTAATGGCTGAAAAAAATCTTCACCAGCGGGTGATGTCATCCTCTTTCCGTAGGCTTTTCCGTAGGCATCCCCTTTCCGTAGATTTTGACCGTTATTTCTTTGATAACTAATACCAGTGATATTTATTTATTTAATAGTATTTCTTTGCTCGTTTTTTTTAAAGAAACATTTAAGAGATTCATTTATTCATTTTATCAGTGCCCCTTCTTTCTCCCCATAAAAAGGGCCCAAGCAAAGTTGCATTAGAGATGTGGAAGTTTTCTGTGTTAGGATGACAATTTCCAGCATTCTCTGGGCAGAGGTTTTGCATTCCAAAAAAACAAAACTCCACATAAAATATGAGCGGACTCTGTCAAAGTGCCTAAATGTGTACTTGAAGGATAGTTCAGTGGTTTAGGTCTCTGGCTGCGGAGCCAGAGGTTGGGAGTTCGAATCCCCCCCTGGGCCTCCTTGACAGGGGCTGGACTAGATGATCCTTAGGATCCCTTCCAGCTCTGCAGTTCTAAGATGATGATTTATTAAGCAGTTGATTCGGTGGGACTCTTCTCGTTCAGGCTAGCGATCTGATTTAAGCTTTCGTTTCTCAGTCTTTTACTCATCCTGCTGCCTTCCTCACCCGTTCTGGGCACTCGAAGGGAGGCGTGGTAAATGGCTTAAAAATCGTGAAAACTGATTGAACCAGTTCTTTGGTCAACAAATGCCAAGCTGTCTTTAAAAGAAGATTGAAAGCGTTCTCTAAAAACCAGGGTTGATGCCAGCCTTAAGGGACAAAGTCCCTACAGACCAATATAGCCTTGCCCGGGTGCCAGACGTGTTAAGGGGGCGAAGCCTGGCATGACCTCTCTTGGCAGGGAGTTCCACAGTTGTGGTGCTACTACAGAGGAAGGCCCCGGGTCCTATTTTTACCCCCTTAGTCTCTAAAGCAGTGGTTCCAAGGAGATCATGGAATCTATCCTGTAGTAGACCACTTGTTCCCAACCTTGGGTCACCCAGATGTTCTTGGACTACAACTCCCAGGAGTCTTTGCCACGAGCTGGGCTGGCCATGATTTCTGGGAGTTGTAGTGCAAGAACACCCGGTTGACCCAAAGGTTGAGAACGAGTTGACCTCAGGAAGTAAATCTGGTTGGTGGCTCTGACTAAAATAGCTGCCTGTTGAATCGATGGGATTTCTGTTATGTGGGGGTGCTTTGGTTGGGGTCACCAGCTGGGGTTAGGGTCATGTACGTTACTTGATTGGGTCTACAAATCCTATAATTCCCCATTCTGGGTGTTCTACCTGACACTTTACAGAAACCTAAATGTGGCTCACCTGGGGGAAAGGAACCTGGAAGGGTTTGAGGCCAAGCTCGGCCTAGCTTCCTGTCCGGAAAGGAAGCTCCCAGATAGCACTGGGGCAGGAACAGGAAGTATAAGGAAGAGCTAGGCCTAGCTAAGCTTCAAAGCTTTCCAGCTTACGCCTTTTCTCCAGGTGAGCCCCATTTCGGTGTCTGTAAAGTATCAGGTGAAACTCCCAGAATGGAGAATTATGGGATTTGTAGTCCAAGAAATCAATAAATCCCATCTTGATTGGATTGAATGAAGCGTTTTGTCTCCTATTATGGTTCCCTGGAATAATTTTAAGATAGGTTGCATCAGAGCATGAAATGAGCCTAAATTTTGCTGTTCTAGTAGGTAGGACCTCAACCCCGTGGGACTGGGTGTCAAAAAAGAGATTCTGGATCAATACGTATTAGGAAAGAGCGTCCTGACATTGCGCGATGGTGGAACGGATTCCCTCTGAAGGTGGGGGACTCAGTGTTGGAGGGCCTGAAACAAAGATTCGGTGGCTTTGTTTCTTTCGTGGCAGAGT
Source organism: Intellagama lesueurii (assembly GCA_037013535.1). Classification (NCBI taxonomy): domain Eukaryota; kingdom Metazoa; phylum Chordata; class Lepidosauria; order Squamata; family Agamidae; genus Intellagama; species Intellagama lesueurii. Next base: position 1,417,319 of record JBAJHW010000022.1, read on the forward strand.
TCCTGCATTGGCGGCTGGGGGTTGGACTAGATGACCCTCGGGTACCCCGTCCATTTCTCTAGAAAGTAGCCTCACTTCTAAAACTAGTAAAATAAATATCTCTTCCCTCCACTCCCCGCCTCAGTCTGTACTATAACAAGACCCCCCTTGGATAACTGTTGCCTAGTTAACCATCACATCTTTTAAAGGATGCTGCAGTCGAACTGTGACAAGGCTCCTGCTAATTGCTAACGCCCTCGTTAGTTATTACCCCCCCATTATTAAGCCGTGTAATTAAATGCTAAACCATTGCTTGCAATCAATTATTTATAGCCGCCGTGTTTATGCAAACACAAATTTATGCAAGGGGCCTGAAAACCTCGTCTGCATTTTTAGCTCTGGCGCACGGGAGAAGGGTCTTAACGATTGCCGCTGTTGATTTTTAAAAAGAGATAAATACACAAGCGGAGTGGCTTTAAAAGGCGTTTTGTTCTGAGTTTTTAAAAAATGCGGTTCTGGAAGCAGCCAATTTCCAGGTTTTTCCATCTGTCTGTCTTGTTCCAGATTTTTGAAATTCTGGTTAAATTCCTTTAGCTGCACAGCAGAAGTGCAGGAATTCACAGAGCAGAATAGCTTCAACTTCCTCAGAGTAGTCCACCCCTTTTCCTCATCAACAGGCACTTAGACTTCAAGAACTCACTCAGAGACACTGTGCTTATATACCACCCCATAGTGCTTAAAGCACTCTCTGGGCAGTTTATAGTTTAATTATGCAGGCTATGTATTGACCCCACCCCGCAGCAAGCTGAGTACTCAATTTACTGACCTCAGAAGGATGGAAGGCTGAGTGAATCTCAAGCCGGCTACCTGAGATTTAACCCGGGGCGCGAGCAGAGTTTTGGCTGCGGTATTGCAGTTTAACCACTGCACCAAGAGGCTCCTCCTTTCTTAGTAAAAGAAAGAATAAAAAGTTTGATTACTTACAAATTGAACAGGTCAAACAGCAAACTGATAAACATGACTGCTTTCAGCAACAGACTAGTAACTGCTAGTAGAGAGGCGGGGCTCTCTTTGAAATCAGAGGCAGGAAGGAATGATTGGTTAGTGCTGGACAGATGGACACACACCCCAGTCCAGAAAGGTCCCTCCCACCCACAACTACTAAAGGCAGCAATGTGAGGTTGCAAAACCTTCAACATATCTTAGCCATTGTTATTATCAATTCTGCCCTTTTATACACAGGTAGATGTCTCCAGCATACGGAAGATCTACCTGGCTGTCCATGAACTAATAATTCATTGCACCATGAATCCAGATGTTGGATGGCATTCTCTGGCGTCTTGGGATAATCGAGCACGGAGCAAATGCTGTTAAAACACAAAGTAACCAAATGACAAATGCAAATAAATAAATAAAACACCCCAAAAAACAGGCACAAAATCTAGAACAAAAATCTTGTCAAACTTTCGAAGCTGGCAGATTTGTATAGACGGGAGCAATCTCTGTCTGCAGAAGCGGGTTGCCGCCTGTCAAAGACCAGAGTCAAATTGGAAAGAGGGCAGTCCAGTAAATTTGAAATTGGAAAGATCACAATCAAAGACATTTGAAATTGGAAAGGTCACAGTCAAATAAATCTGCTAACCTCAGAGGTGACCCGAAGAAGCGTCTTGTTTGGTTTCGTTCTCACACTTTGTGGTTGCCGAAATAGACAAGCAGGGCTTCATCTCTGGAAATGGCCGTTAATTGTTTATTTTTATTTTTTTAAATTTTATTCTGTTTGAATCCTTCCCTTTTCCCCAGGACCTGGGACTCGCGCCAGCTTGCCAGGGGATCACATGAAAACCTGCGGGTGGAAAACACACACCCTTGGTTACAAGATCAAAACACACACCGTTGGTCCAAATGGTAGGCCTGAAATAGCATGAAGTGGAAAAAAAATCCAAACCCAACAACTTTAAAAGCCCGTCAGTTAAAATTATATGTGTGTTTTTAAAAGCAGAGTGTGTTTCCATTAAAATTGGCAGGGTTCAGCTGATCCTGGATTCAGCTGGCTGGGTTTGGTTTGGATAGCCCTGTCTTGTAAATTCTCCGGGTTAGTGAGAAGAATTATTCAGAGGAATCTAGGAAAAAAATTGAATTTTCAGGACGATGTGAAACAGAGATGAATACGGGTCTCTTCCCACCCACCCCCCCAAGGAAATACCTCATTTCTGGGTCACAGGCACAGTTGAGCAGGGATGGTTGCTATACAACGCCTTGTCGCTCCGCCCTTCCCTATGTTGTTGTCTGGATGTGCCGTCTGGGAATGATGGGTGTTGTAATCCAGGGACCCCAGGATGGTGGGAACTCTGGTCTCAGTGGGAATCACCGTTTCATCTTGTGAATCGGCCAACAGAAACCGTGTTCCCACCAGGTTTAAGATGGGGAAGAAAAGATGTAGGGAAACCATCAAGAAATCCTTACCAGTTCTAGCCCTCTTGCCAGTCCCGGCCACTTACGTTGCTTCCTCTCCTTGTGTCCTACCTCACAGGTTTGTGGTGGTGGAAATCCATATACCAGGTCAAGCTTGTTAGAGAAAAGGCAGGATAGAAATCGAAGGACTATATAAATGAGACCCCGCAGCCCTCTCAAAGGCTGAGTGGCAGCCAAGGAGATCATGGAACGATACAGAAAGGCATCCCTTCCCTGTAATTTGAATACAGATCTCCCATAAAATTGGATTCGGTTTCTGTCGCAAAAAATCATCTTGGCAACGTCATGGAAACAGTGTGAAGTTCTGGCTGTGAATATCTATAAAAATTAAAATCATCGGTTTTTTTTCTCTCTATGATGATGGTATGTTTTTTCACTTGTTGAAAGTCGCCCGGAATAGTGCATTGCATGAACAGGGTGGTAAATAAATAAATAAATAAATAACGGTTACAAAGTCGGTATCTGGTAAAACGCTAAGCATTAAATCAGCGCCTGCAGATCAGGGATGTAACAAGTTTTAGCCTCCATGGAAATTGGGAGATTTCCTAGAGCCGTAGTGGGATACCTGCTGATTGATTGATTGATTGATTGATTGATTTAGCCTGTCCTCCTTCTCAGTTTCCTGCACAAGGTTAAGATGGACAGGCTGTGTTGCTTTGTGCCTTTTAATGTTGTGGGGCTTGTCAATTTCAGCCACCCTCCACCCAGCCAATAGTCAGTTTCAATGGGTTGGGTTAGTATAGGAGTGTAACCCAATGTTTGAAACTGACCAAGGACAGCACCTGAAATTGATCAGCGGCAGGAAGGGAGTATGCCAAAATCCAGTGGAGGGTAGTGCTCCAGGCCCCCAATTAACCCTGGACTTGTCACATGTTGTGCTGGAAGTAGTAAGGACAGACTCGGTCCCTTTTAAAGAGAAAGGTGGGGTAAGGATATTTTAAACAAATAAATAATAAGTAAATATCTCGATGTTGTGGATCATAAGGTATTGATTTCTGGGTGAAATCTAAAGGAATGATGTGCAAGATTTTACCAGAAAGAAGGAAACATTTTGATGGCCAAGAAGTCCCAGGGCAGGGAAGGAAAAAAAAGGCAGAAATATCCCATAGAAAGCAGTGAGACCAACAAGCGTCTAGATTTAAGCCCGACTGGAGAATACTGGTGTTAAATTCCTGTATTTATGTTCTTCTCTTTTAAAAAATTGCACAGGGTTAATGTATGCCATTTAACTATTTAATTGCAAACCTTGTTTTATTTTAGATAGTTTCCTTTCCCCACTTTTTAATGTTATTCTGTACCTCTTGCAGCACAAATATTTGAGGAAAATCTTGTTAGCAAGGATTTGGCTTTTGGCTGCTGGGATCGGGTATTGCTCTTTTCTCACTCTTGTCCTCCTCTAGAGTAAATTCAGTATTTCCTATTCAGTACCTCTGACAAAACCTCATGCCTTCCCTCTCCACCTTTACCATCATCCAACCCTCCCTTTTAACAAAAACTTCAGCTTTGAATTAATTGGAAATGAAAAATAAAAAAACTCCTAAAAACAAAGAATTATGGTACTTTAATTTTTTAAAAAAAAATTAAACATGAATAGTTGAAGTTCCTAGTTGCAGAAGGTAAAAATGCAATTTACCTTGAGAAATAAGCAGATGATATTCCCTCTGGAGTTAATCCCATGTCCTCCAAACATGCCCATCTTGCAAGATAAGAAACCAACTCATTGGTTTTTAAAAGTAACTAATTACATTTCCCCATTGCATAGTTGCTTTTCAGTTACCCCCCTTTACTTTTCTGTTTAACAGCAACTTTAAGATTGATAACAGAACAGCATAAAACATGAAAGGCATATTTCAAAACGTCCTTTATATGTAACTAGAAAAGTAGCTACAAGTTACACCAGCTAAGTTTCAGCTTTCCCCCTTATTAGTTTTCCTTTGGAACTCGTAACCAAGGCAAGTAACTTCTTGCAGAGTCCCCATTAGTTGTCATTTACAAATTCCAAGCTGTGGTTGAAGGGGAGCCGCTTTGCTTTTGCAGAAGAGTTTTACTTTGGAAAAGAGGTTTTAAATGATAATATATGGACTTGTATCATTAAGGACCAAACCATCTGAAAACGGTCTATTCATCCTAACAGACAACTGGGGCGGTGCAGAAACAAAATTAAAACAATAATCACACCAAACCCATTTGTTTTTGACCTCCTGTTTCCTACGAAGCCTTTCGTAACCCGTTAGCTGGGTCCCATCAGACAAGCTTTTTTCCCAGTGTTAACACATGTTCTGTTATTATATTTATGATCTGCATTCAATTTTTGAGAGCATTAAAACGTTACAGCCCAAACATAAGAGTTGAATAATTCCTATAGCAGTTGAAAACCGAAACAATATTTTGTGAGTGTATTTGTTGCAATTAATTGCAGAGAGCAAAGGTAATGAATAAAAATGGAAGTAGCGTTCTTGGGAATAACTGCTGTTGTTGGAAATAAAAATGCAGATAATAAAAAAATTGTAATTCCATAATTTAGTGTTAGGAAAGCTCTGTGTGCTTCCTAAACCCTCGTCTCCATCCCTCCACCCCATGGCGATATGTGAAAGAGCTCTCTTGCTCTTTCTGATTCTAGTCTCTTACTCACAGCCCTACTCTTTCTTAGTCCCATCTCTTTGGGCTGAACCAATATTTCATTGGGGTTACGCATGCATAGATGCTGGTTTTGTCGTGTTCTTTTGTTTCAGTAAATGTGACTAAGATGTTTTTTGGGAAGTGTTTGGACAGGGTGGAATCTTCTACACCGCTTCCTTCCCACGGCTTCTGGGAAAGTGGCGCTCTTGAGTGGGGTGTCACGGTTTAGGGTTTGGGCCCCTAATGAGCGCAGAATAGCAAACCACCTCTCATCTGGTTTGTAGCCCATCCTGATGAATAAAGTCATTCATTTTCACCTCCATAACTTCATCTAATCATCCTCTAAAGCAGCTGAACCCCAACCGTGGGCCTCCAGATGTTCTTGGACTTCAACTCCCAGAAATCCTGGCCAGCAGAGGGGGTGGTGAAGGCGTCTGGGAGTTGTAGTCCAAGAACATCTGGGGACCCAAGGTTGGGGACCCCTGCTCTAAAGCCCTCTACGCCTTCTGGCAAAGGGGTACCCGTGTGCTATTTCATGTTTTCTGCTGTTGATTTTTCCTGGGTGAAACCCACAACGTCTGCTTTTGTTTGGGAGGCAAGTATTTCTCTGCTTTCTCAGCTCTGCGTCCATGATTTCCACGAAATTGTTCTTAGCGTCTCCTCTGTTTTCCTGTTGTTCTTTCTGATCCCACCCCCTCCAAGCCCCACTGACTTAGCCTTTTCTGGTAGGGAAACGGCACCCTTTAATCACTCGGTGTTGCTTTTTAAAAAAATATACTTTCTGCAAGGAAAGGACTGAAGCCAACTGCGTGTTTGGGTTTCAATCTCTGGCTGTTTGTAATTAAGCCTCCAGAAGAGGTTTTTGCCATGGGGAGAACCCTCACGAAAGCAGTAGCATCCGGAGGATAGGGAGCAGGCGTGAAGGGGGAACCTGGAGGGCCAGATTGGACCCCTAGATAGGAGGCTTCTTACTCCTTTGCAACACAGGCACATAAATATCTCAACTTTGTTCTTTCCACAGCTAGCTTCCTGGATCCGGTCAGCCCAGCTATTGTAGATTTTGAGACACAGGGCCTGCCTGACTGCTGAGGACGGGACTGGGGGTCTGGCCCCCAGCTGCTGAAGGCTTTCCACGGCTCCAGGATGCACCACCGCTTTTGGGACTGAGTCGATCAAGCGGGAAGGCGCTTCTCCGTCCTTGTGACGGTCTGGTCACTTGCCACCGAATTGGTAGGTATCCCCAGGCAGGGGATGGAAGGGGCCAGAGGGAGAGCTGCTCTGGGGTATGAATCTTATGGTCCACACTGACGCTTCTGTTCGGGAATCGCTTTTTAAAAATCTCCCCCTCGGACTGAAAAAGGTTCTGGAATCGTTGGAGGCTCTCAAACACTGTTTTTGTAAAAGAAAAACTGGTTGCAATTATATAGGAGTTTTGCATCTCTTACAGAGCGTGAACAAGAGAAAGGAAGAAAATGAGAGCTCATAACCGTGGGAAAGTTCATGTGCCCCAGTAAACCATGGTTTGTGTTAACCCTGGTTTGTTGCTCAAACCATGAATGACAGGGTAGGGTATCCTCTAAATCATGGCTTGTCTTCTCCATTTTTCCTTTGTTTCTGGTTTGTTTCTCCCTTGCTCCTATGTTAGGATGGGGAGCTAGAGAAGCAATTCAGGGCCACAAGCCATGGTTGTAGAGCTGGATGTCGCAACAAACCATGGTTTAAACAAGCCAGCTACAAAACAGGGTTTTCAGACTGTGGCTTGTTGCGGGCTTGCGCAGCACAACAAACTTGCTCGCTCATTAGAATGAGATGGGTTGCTCATCACCACAGATGTTGACAAACCACACGATGGCTTGTTGTGATGTGAGTTTAAGGTATGTATGGTGAGGGAGGAGGTGTCTCATTTTCATTTGGAGAGGTGAAAATTGGTGCGGGTTTTTTGGTGTGACGCTCCTGGATTTCATTGAAATGAATCTCAGAATCATTGAAATGCTTCTGAGTCCGAAGAGCATCGGAAGAACGCTGGAGTTGGGCGAGACCCAACCCCTGTCTGCTCTGGCACTCTGTCCACCCAGCGGCTGACCAGTTGCCCAGAGGGAGGCCTTCAGCAGGACGTGCCACCCTTCTCAGCGCCTGGTCCACAGAGCCACGCTGGCAACAATGCTGTTAGCCCTCCTGACTGGTCACTACTGACCGCCGTGGCCTCTGTGAGTTGAGCTCTTAATCTCCTGTCAAACCTGACCTTGCATCTTGTGGCAGGGAGTTCCACGGTTTAGCTGAATCCAATATGCCTCTGTCATGATTTGGGTTTCTCTTCTCTGCGATGGGAACCGAGGGGCGGTGTGGCAACCAGAACAGACCAGGGGGTTGTTTCGCCCTGTGCTTCCAAACTCGTGAAGTCCCTCTCCGGTGCAGCCCTCCGTGTCGTGGCCTGTGTGGGTTGCCATTGGGCGCCTGTGGGTCTCTCTTCCGCCTGTTGAGTTCATGAGCTGAGGAGGCTGTTGAGGACACCACGGGGTGGAAGGTGGCCGTTTGTGGGTTGCGGCTTGGAACTTCTTATCTGTCTGAGCGGCTCTTAGGGTCGATTAGCCGTGCTTTGAGACTCTGCAGGGCTAAGACGGAAACCATTTTACGAATCAGGCATTACAGGTTCCACGCCCATCTGGTCTGTACTTCTGCCCACCGAGAAATGGCTAGAGGTGAGAAATAGGCACCCTAGATAGATAGATAGATAGATAGATAGATAGATAGATAGATAGATAGATAGATAGATAGATAGATAGAAAGAAAGAAAGAAAGAAAGAAAGAAAGAAAGAAAGAAAGAAAGAAAGAAAAGAATATTAGATAGATAGATAGATAGATAGATAGATAGATAGATAGATAGATAGATAGATAGATAGATAGATAGATAGATAGATAGATAGAGGCACCCTGGAAATTTCTGTGCTCTGGCGGTTTATTTACAGCTTTGGTAATACATGCCAGTGGGGGGAAATGAAGGTTGTTTTTTTTTTACTCTTGTTATTCCAGTGACTAAAACCTAGCACACCTGTTTGACCAAGAAGAGGGAATGAGTTTATAGCCTTAATTGCAGGATTTTCTGTGTGTCTTTCCACCTTTGTGGGCTTGTTTACACAGGTGGAATATTCCCAGGCATCTGTGGTGGCAGTGGGTTTCCCTGAGCTCTGTGGAAGATGTGGTTAGATGCCATTCCTATGGCGACCTTATGAATAAGAGATCTCTAAACAGCCCTGTCTAGTTCTTGTGGCTTCCTTTAGGGAGTCAGTCCATCCCGTACTTGGTCTTCCTCTTTTCCTGCTGCTTTCCACCAGCTTTGCCAGGCTTCTGGGTTTTGAAAAAGCAAGTTTGCAGTTTTGTTGCTGTAGAGGAAATGTTTGGAAAGCTCATACGAGGGTCGTTGTGAACCCACAACTTGATTGTGCCTCTGTGTTGTTTACATACGAAACGGGTTGGTGAGAGTGCCCTTCTGCTGTGAGCTGGGGGGGGGGGCATTTCCAAAGCCCCCAGTTGTGGGCTCAGCAAGATTAAAAGAGAAAATGAGTGAACGAATTCCAAATGGATTCATGCAGAGACCCAGCAGCCACCCTCCTCCGGGGTAAATGCCGCGGGAACACCGAAGCGACCTCCTTCCTTAGCTTCTCGTCTTGTTTCCAACTTGGGAGGGGAAAAAATAAAAAAGGGATTGCAACCCCTTTTCTGGCTGGGGCGAATCCTGGATGCTTGAGTCACCCGAGGGAACTTTCCCCGGATGTGTCTCTTAGCTGCTCCGCGTGGACTCAGTCGGCTGAACCTGCTGCCTTTTAGGTGCCGATCCGGCGCTCTACCCCAGCCGCAGAGGCCCTTCCCGGGAGCGTTGCAGCCTCTTTAATGGAGGATGTTCCTCCCCAGCGGCCTAGAGCTTGTAAAATGACTTCTCATCATCCTCTCCCCGCTCCTGTGCACAGCTGGGCACTGGGATGCAGACGCTTCCCCGCCTGCTTGCATCTCCACTGCCCCCCCCCGCCTTGCCTCCCCTGTTCCCATAAATCTCCCCACGGCAGCCCCAAATGCTGAATAAGAGCTGACAAGCCTTCCTCCGCCCCCCACCCTCTCCTTTTCAACCGAGCCCCCTCGTCTTTTGGGCTCGGGTTCAAATTTTTCATCCTTCTGCTCCTGTGCCGCAGCCTTGCACCCCTGTCTGTCTGTCTCTCTCCTCGTGGCATTGTTCCCAGAGAAGCCCCTTTTTTTCCTCCAAACAAAGCCCGGGGTGGGGTTAGGGTGGGAAGGCCATTCGTCCCCCCTTTCTCGGCAGGCTCCCCCTCCATAATTCCCCTCCGCCACTCCTCTGGCGTTGGATGCTGGCCCGCACGCTCGCTGGCCCGGTTGCCATCGCCTAGGCAACCAGGGTGGGCCGGGTTGCAGCTTGGCCTTTGTTTCCCCTTCGTGATGAATGTGCAGAACCCCCCACCCCAGTGTCTTTGGCACAAAGGCCCCCCCCTCCTGTCTCCCTCCCTCCACATTTCCAAAGACTTTGAGCAAAAGCGAAAAAATGTAAAATAAATAAAAACGGCCATGTCCGTTTTGGGGGTGTGAGCTTCCTTGCGCTGTTATTCCTTCTGCATGGTGGTGGTGGGGCAACGAGGAGGGGGCTCATTCTGGGCCCACAGCCCCTGCCGGTCAACCCCATAAATGGGGGCCCTGGTTTGCCAAGGGGGAGACCACGGATCCCCCCCATGGTTGGGGCCCAACCCTGTCTTCGTTCTCACCCTGCAGAGTCTTAATCCGAGTTGTGTGGCGTCAGTCATGGCCACAGAGAGCAGCAGCAATTCATCATCATCATCATCAACCACTACATGGGCAACACCTGAGAAATAGTGATGGAAAGTGTGATCCTAAGTCAACATGGGCATGGCTAAAACTGGGGACCCTTAAGAAAGAAACCGAAGGCTTGATTTTTTGCTGCACAAGAACAAGCCCTCCAAACCAAGGAGATGAAGGTGAAGATCCAAGGAATGAGCGCTCACAGGAAACGTCGACTCTGCCGAGAAAAAGACGAAACGGTGTCACACCTCCTCTGCGAAGGTCCAAAGATGGCACAAACAGATGACAGAGACTTTGAGAGAGAGGCCACGTTAGTGCACTGGTCCGTGTGCAAAAAATATAACTTTCCAGCCTCCCAAAGCTCGTGGGAACATCAGGTAGAGGAGGTGTCAGAAAACAGCGGAAGTCAAGATCTTGTGGGATTTCCGGATCCAAACTGATGGACAGCTTGAACACGCCAGGCGTAGTAGTGATAGAACGAAGAAAGGTCCGGATCGTTGACCTTGCAATTCCCGGGGAGGCCAGAGTTGAAAAGAAAGAATTGGAACAACTAACCAAGGACAGAGACCTGGCCATCAAAACATCTCGCTTGTGGATGGAACACAACTCAGTGGTCCCCGTCGTCATCGGGGCTTTGGGGAACCATATCAAGAAATTTCACACTGTACTATAAGCCGTGGCAGATCTCAGAAATCACACCACCAGAGTTGCAAAAAACCGGCAATATTAGGAACACCGTACATACTTCAATGTGCTTTTTTTCACAGCTAGTTTCTTAAACATGAGACTCCCATTTTTTCACCCTGTGGGTGCAGTGAACTGCTGTGGGACATAAACGTAATGATCGCAGTATCCTAGCACTCAGATATACTGCCACTGTGTGTGGAAGTTATATTGAGCTAATAGCTGCTGATAGATGACGCCTCTTCTTTTACGTCTGTCTGATTTGTAAATTCAGAGCCATTAACTTCACAAAAGACCCGCTCTCCATTGGTTGATATTGCAACCTTCCAGCGTCTTGCATGTCCCGAGTTTGCTCATGCAAGGCGGGAAACGTTGGCCAGGTGTAAATGGACCACTTCCTCACCCCGGTGCTAAAGCATCTCTGTGTGGGCGTGATCTTTTTCATTGCTTTACGATCTGAGTTAACTGCTGAGCTGGGCTCAGGAGAAGTCACGGCTTTTCCTGACAGAAAGAGGGTCTTGTTCTGTCTTTTAAATAGGGAGGAATGGAGAGAAAACCTGGAAACTGTCTTCTTGCAAAGGACGGGGGGGGGGGGCCTTGGCTTTTCAGCCCCATTCTTTCTGGGAATAAGTTCCTAGTCCTCAGCATGCCGAACAAAATTGCAGATTTAAGCTGGAACGTTAGAATCTTTCTTCTGACAAGTTTGGACACTGTGTTTTTTGGACAGAGCAATCTTCCGTTACGCCCCTGCCAAACCAAGTCTTTCATCAGGAGGTGCCAGGATTGGAACCTGGAGCCTCCTGGGACGAAACCATTCCAGCGAGCTGCCTCCCCTGCCCTTCAAACTACCCCCCCTGGCTTCTGTTTGCTTCTTGTCTTCACCCCTCCCTCCCCAGCACCCCACGGCTGCACGGGGTTGGTCTTCCTTGGCCTCACGGCTGATTGCCCATTGAGGACATGGTGCGAGGGGCTTGGCATTCGGCTCATGCGCCTCTTCTTTCTTCCCACCCCGCCATTTCCCATAAAACTCTGCCAAGCCGAGCCCCGGGTTCGGGTGCACGGAGGGGTTCCGCCGGCGCCTGCCGCGTTTCTGCGGAATTCGTCTGCAGCCCCGCTGGTCCGTCCGCTTCCCCGTCTTTGTGTCCGGGCAGCGTGGGTCGCTCGCCCCCTTTCTTCCCCCCCCCCCCGCCTCCCTGCCCCGGCTCAGTCGGCACTGGCGGAGGGGGTGGGCGCGACCCGACTCTGTTTTGCAGAAGGGGGAAAACAGAGGCAGGGAGAGGGAGCCGGAGTCCGAGGGCGATACGGCGGAGAAAGCTGCTTGTGGGGCCATCCGGTCCCTTTTCGTGGATCCGTTCGTTCTGCTTGAGCGTTCGTGCGCCTTTATTTAAAAAAAAATATTTTTTTTGAAAGGGGTGTGGGAAGCGATTCTTTCCCTTGCGTGCCCCAGGAGGTATCATTTTGGAAAAAGTCCTTCTGGCTTCATCTGGGAGGGAGAGGAGAAGGGACGCCTCTTCTTTGTTTGAACCTGCCATCTGCCGTTTATGGAAGAATTTAAATGAAATATCAAAGAATTCTGTGGCACCCTGAAGACTTGACTTCGTGCCATGTCAGGGATGTTGGAGGCCACGAAGTGCTAATTAGTCCTTGAGTCGTCAAAGTGTCACACGACTCTTGTTTTGCTGTGACAAACTAACCGGCACTCGTCTTTGAAAATTATGTGAAAATTGCATTGAGTGTGCATGTGTGTCTGTTTCCCAACTCTCCAGCGGTGCTCTCTTCTTCGATTAAAATGGTTTAAATGTCTCCCCCCCAAATTTTTTTTCAACCTAACATCCGCTGAATATCTCTAACCACAGTTCTCATCCTCCTCAGTTCCCATGGGAATTGTAGTCTCCCAGGCTGGGTCCTTGCTTTGGTTGTGAAGTTCCTTTTCCCCACAAAACACTCCCAGGGGAAAAAAAAGATGCATACTTTTGACTACCGGTTCCTAAGCTCCAAAGCCCTAACCGGCACAGACAATGGTCAAGGCTTCTGGGATTTGTAGTCCTAGAATGTTTGGAGGGCCCACCTCGAAGAATCATTGCTCAACAGCAGACTGCTAGCTTTCCTTTTACAAGATCCAACGTTCATCCCCAGACCTTCCTTACTTGGTTGGGCCAGGAACATGTCCTGTGCACGACCTCGCAGGGTTGTCGCGAGCAGTCGGTCTAGAACCGTGATTCCTAACCAGTGGGGCATGATGCTTCAAGGAGAGAGCATGACTTCCAGGAAGATACGTATATTGGGGTGGAGAGAGCCGTTTTTGAAATTTTGTTCCGATCTTAGAAATATTGTGTTCCTTTAAAGCCCACTGGAGACTGAAAGATCTGAAATGTTTTTATGTTCCTTTCAAACCGTTACTTCCCTAAAGTTAGACGTCTCCCTCCCTGTTCGATGCAAAGAGAAATTTTCATGTTAACACACACATTTTAGCCAACATCTGATTTTATTGGGAAAATAGGAAAAAACACCAAAGTATACCTCTTGATGATGATGTTATTCTGTGCTGTCTGGTTGCCTCCAACCCATGGCGACCCTATGGATGAGCAATCTCCAAAATGTCCTGTCCTCAACAGCCCTGCTCATTTCTGCAGACCCAAACTTGTGGCTTCCTTTAGGGAGTCCGTCCATCTCATACTGGGTCTTCCTCTTTTCCTGCTGCCTTCCGCCTTTCCCAGCAGGATGGTCTTTTTCCCAGAGATAATCCTGCCTTCTCAGGAGGTGCCCAAAGGAGGACAGCCTGAAGTTTCGTCATTTGTGCCTCCAGAGAGAGGCATTTGTGTCTCCTCCAGCCCCACATTTCAAATGAGTCGGACCTGGTCAGTTGCTCTTCTCACCACCTATTTTCCCCCCCTTTGGCTGGTGCTTTATTCCATTCATGGTTTTCACCTCTTTTGTTGACTTGTCCTCATGGTCTCGCTAGCTGGAGGCAGCGGTGGCCTCCTGGAGTCGCAGCCCACTTCGGTTTGGGCAGTGGCCTCATCCTGTCCCTTTAGGACGCTCTGGGTGTGCGCAGGGAGTCAAAGCACTTGGGATCGAGGGCCGGGGCTGGCCGTTCGCTTCCCTGGGAGTCCCGGGCGATCTGGCTTTGGGCCTGGCAGTGGAGCGCCTCTGATGGGAAACGAGAAAGCTTCTTGATCACCACTTGATGTTCAGTCCAGCAGCCCATGTTGCTTTGATTCTGGGGTGTGCATGCAGAACAAACCCTGCCTTAATTGATTCCTAAAATTGCAGCCGTCCAGGGGTACACGTTTGTGCATTTCTGCTCTTTGTTCTTAAAACCTCTTCCGCCAACTCACCGGGTTGGCAATGGGGCACCCAGAGGCATCTAGTCCAGCCTCTGGTTGATGGGGAACCACAGGCAAACCTTCCCAGACAGACGGCTATTCAATCCCGCTTAAAAACGTCCGAAAAAAGGAAGATACGCCCTCTACCAAAGCCGTCTGTTCTATGGCCAAAGACGTCTTAGCGGCAGGAATTTCTTCCAAACTTTTGGTCAAAATCTCATTTTCTTGCAATTAGAACCCGTTGCTTTGGATCCTTCCCTTCCAGGTCCATGTAAAACCTCCGTTTTCCCTTCTGCTGTCGAAAGATGATTATTAGCGGGGTGGATTTGTGATTTAAATTGACTTGATCTAAATCAAATCCAGCCTGCTTATAAGATCATCTTTCCAGCTTCTTTCCTCCAGGCAAAGCTTACCTCCCTCCCTCCACTGTTCCTTAGTCCGGCGTCCAGATCCTTTGCCACCCGGATCGATCTCCCCGCCGCATGTTTGCAGTTTGGGAGAGCACGCTTCAGCAAAAACCCAGCCTCTGCTGTCCTTTATGACGAACCAGCGGATTTCCCTGGAGTGCGCCAGCCTTTTGAGTTATGCAGAACGCTTCGGCACAGTAGATTTTTTTTTAAATAAAAAAATGAAGGAGGCAGAGGAGAGAAAAAAAATGCCAAAGTCCTGCAATTTTGGGGCAGGTGTTTTTCGACGGTGGAGGTTGGTAATTAAACCCTTTGAAGGAAAAAAAAAAGAAGGTCGGGCTGGGTGACTCACTGCTTGTTATGCAGTTATGATGTGAAGCTGGAGGCCTGGAGAGTGGACCGGGAAAGGCCTGGGGCTGGAACAGCAGCTGGGTGGCATGAAAGCATGGCTGGAACACCCATCGTCCACCCTCCCTCGGGGGGGGGGGAGATGGGTGGGTATGGACGGTTTTTAACCCAGCTGTGCTGGGGGGCAGTTTTGCTTTCTGTGAGTGCTTGCCCACGTTTGGGGCGGCTCCATGGTTCTTTGGTGTGAAATGTACGAGCGATTTAGGAACAATGCTGTCTGGGGGATTCTGGGTTTCGGAGTCCAAAGCGGCGACTTCCCGACTGTTTGCTCGGGAGGGGGCTGGGCACCAGGCGAGACTCTTTCCCGCACAGATCTGCTCTAGCCCCCAGGATGACACATTCGAACGTACAACCTTGTGAGGTAGGACGGGGCAGCGCCGAAGACAGGCCTCCTGGAGCTGGGTGGGGTTTTTGTGTGGTTTTTTTTGGAAGGGTTTGTTTTGACTAGAGTTTTCTGGGGTTTCCCATCGCTGCCAGCCTCGTGCGGGAAAGGACGTGCGGGATTCACGCTTTCTCGCCGGTGAAGCCCGGGATCATCCCCTTTTAAAAAAGCAAGTTCCCTTGTTTTCGTCTGCTGCCTCCCGAGACCCAGGAAGGATTTCCCCTCTCTTTGACCTAAATCGGCCAGGAGGACAAAGCCCCGTCTCTTCTTAATTGCTGCTTCTGCTTTGGAAGGTTGGAAAGGAGCCCGTCAGAAAATTCTGGTTAAATAGGTCGCAGCGTACAGGGTGGGTGCCAGCGGGAAAGGGAGGGGGAATTTTTTTGTGGAGGGTTCAGAAGGCGCCACTTCGGGGGGCTGAGGAGTTTTTCCCTCTTGGGGTTACCGGTCTGGGAGGAACAGAGGCTGGACCGCGACCTCCTTTGAGGAGGGGACTGTGCGGCTTCACCCGTTTGGTATTCTTTTAATCTCGTTTAGTATTTTCAGACCGTGGATAACTGAATCAGCAGGTACGGATCCCGGATACGGCGGTCCTACTGTATTTACCGTGAGACTTTTACCCAATGTTTTCCAAACACCACCACAACCGATAATGCTTCCTTTGGTGCGACGCACAGTTAGAATCAGGGATGGGGGGAAAAAAGAAAAGGCTAACCATTTTGGATTACACGCCCCAGCAGGCTGGCTGGGGGATTCTGGAACTTGACATCCAAAACACTAACATTTCCCAGCTGTTTTCGTTTCTAAATCTGCACCTCTCCATCCTGATTTCACCAGCGGCCACAAGTGGCCGATCTGAGCCCTGGACAGCGTTGCCCTCTGTCCCCGACCCGTCTTCCTTGTACATTCTTCCTCGGAGCTGCCGGATTTTGAATGTGGGGCTTTCCGCACGCGAGACGTCTCTTCTGCTGGGAGAAAACCGGATCTGGGGAGTTTTGTGGGAAGAGCTGCCTGCTGAGAAGAGGGGGAGCCCGTCTGCGTCCCGGCATGCCCCCTGGCGCGCCTCTTCGGGACTTGCCCCGACTGGAAACCCAAAGCCAGCAGCCAGTGCCTCGTGAGCTTTGAATAATTCAGTTCTCTGCCGGCCCCTCCTTGGAGGCTGATAGTGTGATGAGCAGCATCTTAATGAACGCATAAATCTTCGGGAACATTTTGTGTGTGGATCGCCAGGAGGGCAGCTCTGTGTGTGTGTGCGCGTGTGCGCGCGGCTTTGGGAAGAGAGAGGAAGGACCTGATGGTTTTTCCAGTGGGTCAGGATTTAAGGTCAGGCTCTCCGAGCAACCCCGGTCGGTTGTGCTGGCATAGAGCAACCACAAAACCACACAACTACACAACAAGATGTTGGGAGTTCCCTCCACAAGCAACATCAAACGTATAAAATTCACTGATTGCCAAACATTAAGGCAAGAAATGAAAGGAATTTGGAAGCAAGATCGGGCCACCCTCCGACGCTTGCTAAATTATGGCAACCGGAGTCGTTGCAAAATCTTTCGGCTGCTCGTTTAAAACAGTTGCCTAGATCCTGGAAGTCCGAAATGCAAGGATTTTGCAAAGAAGGCATTGTCACTCTCGGATTGTTTGGCCCGGATTCCTAATAATTTAGCCTTTTGGCCTGCACCCCTCCCCCCGCCATGCTGAGACATCACCATAATTATCATCCATATGTGGATCATATCATATATCCATATCCGAATCTGTTACACCAATATTAAACTGATGCTGGGGTTTTTGGTTAAAACTTGTATCTGGTACAGAACACCAGTTTCATTTCTCATGTCAGCAAAATGATGCTCAAGGTGTGGCAACAAAGGCTTTTACCCTCTATGGAGAGAGAAGTGCCGGATGTTCAAGCTGGATTCTGAAAAGGAATTGTTGTATTTTCAACAACAACCATAATAGAAATTACAACCCCCAGCACCATAGCAGGAATCGATTGTAAACCGTCTCCTTTTGTTAGTGGAAAATGCCCTAGGTGGCCTTTCTGACGTGTCCTGTCCTGTCCTGTCCTGTCCACCCCTGCAGGTGTGCCCTCCTCTTTTTTCTTCTGAGACGCGTCCAGCCCGCCGATCAAAATAGAGTCCCTCAAGGCGAAGGTTGACTTCCTGAAGGTGCCGCTCGCCCTCAAGAAGCCCACTCTGAAGGAGGCTGCGGCTGTCTTGGCGACAGGCCCTGGGAGACCCAAGTCCGTCCACGGGGAGCGGTTCAAGGCCCGGCGTTCCGACAACATGGACAACGAATCCCAGTACTCCGGCTACTCCTACAAGTCGGGCCATTCCCGCAGTTCGCGGAAGCACAGGTGAGGCGGCCCCGGGGTGTGTGTGGGTGTCTGCGTGGGTGTGGAGGGTCGGCAGCTAGCGGCCTCCGGCCACAGGGAGGGGAGGATGCTGTGGGCCCCCCGTCTTTGAGCGGGACGTGTGGCTTTCTGTGGGGTTTTGGACCTTGAGATGTGTCAGAATCCTAGGAAGAAAGAGGTGGACGGGGACCCCAGTGGCCTTCTAACCTCGGTTTTAAAAAATCGAGTGAAGGAGAGGCCCAGCATGGGATTTTTGGGTGACGTCCCCCAGAAGTCTGCAGGAATTTCCCCAGGGGCTTTGAGCCCCCCCACCCCACCCCTCAAAAATAAAAATAAAACCAAGTTGAAAGCGATTACTGTTGCCCGAGTGGGTTTCCTGCCTCGGGAAGAGGGATGTTCTAGATGATCTTTAGGAGGCCCGGTGGGTGAATCTCTGAGGACAGACTCCTCAGGCTTGGTCTTTCTCCCTCCGCCCGCCATGCCAGAGACCGGCGAGAAAGGCACCGTTCGAAGAGTCGAGATGGGAGCCGCGGGGACAAGTCGGTCACCATCCAGGCGCCCGGGGAGCCCCTGCTGGACAACGAGTCGACCCGGGGCGACGAAAGGGTGAGCGGCCGAGGGTGGGTGGGGGGTGTTCTCTGGGAGGGGGGGGGAACCAAGCCACAGGTCGTGGCCTCTTTTTTTCCTGCTGAGGTTGTGGCTTCCAGTTTGCGTGCAACTTAATTTTTTAGGGTTTTGGAAGGATCTGCAGATGGGATTTGTCGTTTGGGACTACGAAACCCAGGATCCGTAACGTGTGTTCTGGGGACTCCATTTAGGGCCAGTTCGGTCTCTCTATCTCTGGCAGATAAAAAGAGCGGATCCAGGAAATGTCGCCACCCTGAGATCTTGGCGAGCTGCTCCCCGTAGGGGACAGGCAGGGGGTGGGGATTTTGGGTGGCTTAACCCCTATGAACCAGAAAAGGGAGGGCGTGAGGAAGGAGGGTGTGGGAGAGAGAAAGGGCGGGCTGGTCCTGCTTCTGTTTGGGGGAGCTACACCTTCGGGGGATACTGGGACCTCTTGTTGCCCTGTCAGCCCGGGGGGGGGGGGTAATGGGGTTTGCCATCCTCTCCCAAGGTGGGTCGTTCTCGGGGTTCCGAGAGGGGAAGCGCCCCACTCCTCTCACGCCCGTTTCCCCCCTTCCTCCGGCCAGGACGACAACTGGGGCGAGACCACCACGGTGGTGACGGGCACCTCGGAGCACAGCATCTCCCACGACGACCTGACGCGCATCGCCAAGGACATGGAGGACAGTGCCCACTTGGACTGCTCCCGGCACCTGGGGGTCTCGCTGGGCGGGGCCCTGGCCCTCCTGGCCTTCCTCACCCCGCTGGCCTTCCTGCTCCTGCCCCAGCTGCTGTGGGGGGACCAGCTGGAGCCGTGCGGGACCCCCTGCGAGGGCCTCTTCATCTCCCTGGCCTTCAAGCTGCTGATCCTCCTGCTGGGCAGCTGGGCCCTCTTCTTCCGCCGGCCACGGGCCTTCTTCCCCCGGATCTTCGTCTTCCGGGCCCTCCTCATGGTCCTGGTCTTCCTCCTGGTGGTCTCCTACTGGCTCTTCTACGGCGTCCGGATCCTGGACTCGCGCGACACCAACTACCAGGGCATCGTCCAGTACGCCGTCTCCCTGGTGGACGCCCTCCTCTTCGTCCACTACCTGGCTGTGGTCCTGCTGGAGCTGCGGCAGCTCCAGCCCCACTTCACCCTCAAGGTGGTGCGCTCCACCGACGGGGCCAGCCGCTTCTACAACGTCGGCCATCTCAGGTGAGGGTCCGGAGGGCGGCCAAGCCCCCCGGGGGCCTCTCGGCAGGCCGTCTGTGAGGCAACCCCTTCCGGCTTGGCCGTTCCATCGAAAGGATGCTCTGTGGCTGCTCCACCGGGATCGGGGGGATCGGAGGGGTGGTCTACCACCTGGAGGTCCCACTCAGCGGAGGGGTCTCTAGGGAGCGGTCAGCCCTCGTGGAGGTGCCCGTCATGGGGCGGGTGGATTTGAGGCGCCGTCTTTCACAAGAGACCTGCTCCAGGTAGACCATACCTATTCAACACAACAACTTTAAACACGGGTATCCCACCCCCGGGGCCGGACCTCTGAAACGTGGCACGTTTGTTCCTAAAAATTTATAATTCTCTCCCAGTAAAGCTGAGAAACTTATAACCAAGCCCCGATCGTACTTCTTTCTCCTGCCCTCGCTCTAATGCAGCATCCAGCGCGTCGCGGCGTGGATCCTGGAAAACTACTACCACGACTTCCCCGTCTACAACCCGGCCCTCTTGAACCTGCCCAAGTCCGTGCTCTCCAAAAAGATGTCCGGGTTCAAGGTCTACTCGCTCGGAGAGGGTGAGCCACGTTGCGTCTCAAGCAATAGACAGGGTGAAGCTGCCCTAGACCGAGGGGATCCCATCGCCCAGCTGGGAAACAGGACACCTTTTTTTTTTTGGACTACAAATCCAAGCACTCCCAGGCAGCTGACTGGGGATTTTAGGATTTGTAGTAAAAAAAAATATTAATGTTTCCCAGTTCTGTCTGCCTAGCCCCCTGAAACTGGATTTTTTGGGATGAGGTGGAAAGACCCAATTAATTTCAATTTTAAAACCACCGCCACAGAATGATAGATTTTGAATATGTTGTTGTTATGGCTGCTAAAACCAGATGTGCTCCCTTTATGTCTGATTTTGGCCTTGAGGAGAATTGGGCATGTGGGGACGATGGGATTTGTGGTGTTTTTGCTGGGGCTGCATCATTTACTGAAGTGCTGTGGGACACCTGCTCTGGAAATGATCCAGAGAGCCTTATTTTTCATCCCCAGCTTCAAATATATTTATTTACCAATTTTAGTATAGTATTTGTTTTGGGGTTTTTAAAAAAATATATTTGTTTACTGTTTTTTAAAGCTTTTAAATATTCTGCTTTTTGTCATGTTAAGTTGCCTTGGGTCTGTTTTAAAGAGAAAGGAGAGAGAGAGAAAAAAAAGTAATTTTAAATAAATAAATGTTCCATTTTTCGTAAGTGCAAATAAATGCGTCCAACTTGGGTGAGCGCTGTACCGCTTTCCGGAGGTTCCCGGTCTACAACTCCCATCAGAGGATTGCTCTCTGTCAGCATCTGGAAAGCCGCCAGTTACCAATCTCGGGTCTGACAGGCGTATAATGTGAGAAATAACGTAGGACTCCCTTACCTGTGGGACCAGCATCCGTTGATTCACTTATCCATCCTCTGAAAACATTAAAAATAGTAAAAGAAAAATGCCAGAAATATATACATAATTTCTAAAGGTGACATTACCAGAACTGGCCACAAGAGGGAGCCAGAGGCCATGCTATGGATGGTGTTCACTATCATCCACATTTTGCAGCATCCACGGAGGGGGGGGGCTTGAAACCAATCCCCCACGGATAACAGGGTTCTACTCTATCCAAAGGGGCATAAACCCCATGCCTCTTTGTTTCCCTTCAGAAAATGCAACGAACAATTCAACTAGCCAGTCCCCGGGCAGTAATTGCAGCCGCCGCTCGCAGGAGAGATAACAGCCACAACGAGTATTACTACGAAGAGGCGGAGCACGAGCGGCGGGTGCGAAAGCGGCGGGCCAGGTATGTCCTCTGTCCGGACGCGGGTGCAGAAATAGGGGCCGAGCACCTGGGCAGAGATCTTGGTCATCCCATGGCAGAGAAGTACCTGCCTTTCTTTGGCCCTCCTCCCACCCCACTTTCTGAGCAGGATTTATATCCTAAGGGTTTTGGTGTTGTTGTTTTTTTAAGGCAAGCCCTTTCGTGATCTATAAATGAGGAAAAGGGGTGGTTAGGTTTTTTGGCCGGGAAAGACTAGGTAAGAGAGCGAGAAATAATCGTTGGGCATACCTAATGGTAGCATAAGAAGCTTCTCCTTCTAAGAAGAGTAAAGATCAAGTAGATGGCAGTGAATAATTTTTCTTGTATCAAGGCTGTGATTTGCTACGTGGAAAAGAAACACAGCGGTTGTGGTTCATTTCCATTGCACAAAGCCAAGGTTGGCGGAAAGCTTTGTGAGAACTCTGGGGTTTGTATTACTTGGTTTGTCAGTAGTAAGTCTGGTGTGGTTTTTCTTTTTTTAATCCTACCCAGAGGAGCCAATCTTGTTCTCTCCCAGAAACTGGGCTTCACACCTTCTAAGAGCTTTTATTCCCTGAGCGGTTGAAATGTTTGTGAACGTCCTATGCCGTCACCCCTGTCTCGGCCAATCGGTGCCAGGGGCTTCCCTGCCTTCAGCCCATCCATCTTCCGTTCTCTGCTTTCCTCCTTGGGTTGCTCCCTCCTCCTCTGAGAAGGAGGTTACGGGATGCGGGCGACGGTACATCGCTTCCTAGAGGAGGACCGCTTTAATTTCTTCTTTTTTTCTCTCGGCAGGCTGGTGGTGGCCGTGGAAGAGGCCTTCACGCACATCAAGCGCCTCCAGGAGGAAGACCAGAAGAACCCCCGGGAGATCATGGACCCCCGGGAGGCGGCCCAGGCCATCTTCGCCTCCATGGCCCGAGCCATGCAGAAGTACCTGCGGACCACCAAGCAGCAGCCCTACCACACCATGGAGAGCATCCTTCAGCATCTGGAGTTCTGCATTACCCACGACATGACCCCCAAGGTAAGGGAGGGGCACACAGACGTAGAGCCTCCCCCTGGGGACAGCCGCTCCACGGGCTGCCGGTCTGTTTCCAGGTACAATTCAGAGGGCTCGTTCCACTCTATAAAGCCCTAAACGGCTTGGGTCCAAGCTCTTTCAAGGACCGCCTCTCCCATTAGGAGCCTACGTGAGTGCTCAGATCGTCAGGAGAGGCCTTTTTCTCAGGCCCACCGCCCTCACAGGGGGAGACGGGAGAGGAGGGCCTTCTCGATGGCTGCTCCCGGAGACTCTGGAACTCCCTGCCACTGGAGGCCAGGCTGGCCCCGTCTTTCCCCTCCTCCTGCAAGCAGGCCAAGAGACCTTTCTCTCCCGGCAGGCTTTCCTTTAAGTGACTGGTTCTCCAAGGGAATTTTTTAATTTATTTTTTAAGGGATTGTTTTATTCTGTTGTTTTACTTGCGTTTTTCATATTGCTTTTATTTGTGAGCTTTTGTTGTGACAACTTTCTCCCGTGATTTTTTTTTTTTATGTTGGAATAATTTGTTGTTGAGCTTTTAACTTTGTTTCTTATAATAATGTAAGCTGCCTTACGGGCGGCCCTTCAGGAGAAAAGGCAGCATATAAATAGTTTAGGTACATAGCTAGATAGATAGATAGTATAAATATTTTAAATAAACAAATAAGTAAATAAATAGGAGAAGAGGAGCAAATAAATATTTTGAATGAATGATTAAATGAATGAGTGAATGATTAAATGAATGAATGAGTGAATGATTGAATGAATGAATGAGTGAATGATTGAATGAATGGATGAGTGAATGAATTAATGAAAGAATGCAAAAAGAGCCATATTGGGTGGAAGCCAGAGGGCTGGGACAAGGGGAAAGGCTTTTTCCACTTGAACAGGGACTTTCTGTTCTTCTCCGTCCCTGGCAGGCCTTCCTGGAGCGCTACCTGACAGCCGGCCCCACCATCCAGTACCACAAGGACCGCTGGCTGGCCAAACAGTGGACGCTGGTGAGCGAGGAGCCGGTGACCAACGGTCTGAAGGACGGGGTGGTTTTCGTCCTGAAGCGCCACGACTTCAGCCTGGTGGTGAGCACCAAAAAGATCCCCTTTTTCAAGCTGTCGGAAGAATTTGTGGACCCTAAATCGCACAAGTTCGTGATGCGGCTGCAGTCGGAGACCTCGGTGTGAACCGCCGGCCGGAGACGCCTCGAGGGACTCGGGTGCCGGGAGGGGCACGGCCTTCGGCGAGGTGGGGAAGACGCGGCCTGGGGCGCTCCCGATCTCTTCCCCCCCCTGCCGCCACCATCCCGGGGTCTGGGAGAGGTCACCGAGTTTGGTGAAGAAGCCCCCTTCTTTCGAGTTTACAATTTTTTTGTCTCCACGTCTCTGGATGTCGGTGTTTTAACCACTCAACGTGTTTCCCCTTCTTTCCCTTCACGCGGTCTTCACCCTCACTCCCCGGCCTTCCTGGTTTCTCCTCGTCCAAGTTACAGTTTTCGTAGCACACTTTTTCCGGAGCTTGGGAAGAGGTGTCATCGGGGGGGAAAAAGTTGGCGCCTCGGAAAAACATGGTGCCAAATCCTAAGGGCTAATTCCGTTTGACTCGCTTCACCAGCACCTCCAAACGCCGTTGGGTTTGAGGAAACCTTTTTGAATGTGTTCTCTTTTAAAACACACACACAGACGCCAACTCGCCTCACAAGTCTGGCCTTCGAAAACACGATGCTGTTGTTCGTTTTTCCTTCTCTGTCCCTTGTTCTCCGTCCTCGAGCCTCCGCCTGGACTTGCACAAAACATTTTGTTTTTAGTAAAAAAGAAAAAGAGAGTAAAAAGCCTGACAGTAGCTGCTATTTTTTAAAAAATATATCATTTGCCATCACGATGTAGCCCGTGCAGAAACAAGCCGGGTAAGGAAAGGGTCCCCTTTCTATTTCTGTCTGGTGTCTTTTGTCTCACGCAAAGTTCTAAACATAAGAAGGACATGTTGGATTTTTTTGGGGTGGGGGGGAATAGGGTGTAAAGGTTTTTAAACATGAGTGATTAAAAAAGAAAAACAATGATCTCATCTCTGTCCTTCGGAAAAGAAATTCCCTCGGTTTGTAAATAATGGTTTTCCGCCTGGCAGTTTAGTGTTTGTCCCTGGTTCTAATTTCCTTGAATTCTCTGTGGTTCAAGCCTTACTTGAAAGCTGTAGCTTTTTCTCTCTCTCTGAGATGGGGGTGTTAAAAAGGCGGAGATGATCTTTTCTTTGAGCTTGGTTCGCCGGGGAGCTCTAGGGCATCATCAACCTGTTCGAAACAAATTCCAAAAATCCAGGAATAATGTTGGAGCGTGTTGCAAGCTTTTGAGCTCAACAGATCTCTGTGCCGGGCGAGATGGTGCAAAAACGGGCTGGGCCTGGTGAAATCTGGCGGCACCGTATCACTGGATACCCTTTGGGTTTTTCCTCTCTCTCGTTCCCTCTCAAGACGCCGTGCAAAACAGGAGGCCTCTTCCAGGCCAATGTCCCACCCACGACATCACTTCCGAGGAAGACATCTGGGGGCCTCCCTCCGTCCGTGTAAGGGGTGGCCACCTCCCCTCTGCCTTACGCAGCTGTGGAGGGCCGGCGGCCCCCTTAGTTCCTGCCTGGGGAAACGGTGGGGCCAGCTTTTGGTCAGGGAGGGACCCACAGGATAGTCTCCTGCTGGCCATTCACAGCCGTATCCCTTTATGAATTTACACACACACGCCCCGATCCCGTTGGGGGAAAACCCCATTTAAAAATGCTGATTGATTGTGTTGTCACTGGTGGACAACACAAGCTTCATTTTACCAGGGATTTTACAAGGTTGAAAACAAAATAGGAAGAGTTTCTGGGATGCTGTCAAGCAGACAGGACCGGTGCTTGTGAGGTCTTTCTGGCGGACGGTTCTGTTTAGGGCTCGGGCGATGAAAACGTCGTGGGAAAAGAGATTTCCGGCTGCATCACTGTGAATTTTAAACTTGAGTTCCCTGTTGTGGGGATGGTATTCTTTTTTTCTTTTCAATATCTTTTTAAACGTGGCGCTCTCTGAAAATTCCTGTCAGTGGCCTATGGAAATAAGAGCCAGATAGCGCCGTGGTTTCAGTCTCTGGCGGTGCAGCCAGACGTTGGCAAGTTTGACCCCCCCTCCCGAAATGCCTTCGAAACAGGAGGAAGGACGCCGATGGAGGAGGCCAGCGAAGGTTCGTGCCACACCCTGTGGTTTTATAAATCTCCTTAAAATGTGAAATGCCACGGCGGAGCTCACATAGAGGGTGGCCGGTCCGTGGCTGCGGCTCCAGCTACCGGATGTGAAAAATATTCGCGGGACGGGGTTGCCGATAAATCAGAGAAAGTTTTATCGTGGTTCAACCCCGAGAACGTCCAACCGAGAGGATCTTGCTCTTCTCCGATGGCTGTCCTTTTTTGCCTTCTCTTGCGTGTCTGTCTTTTTCATCTTTCCGCCCTATTGCATACTTATTTTCTGCCACAATCGCACCTTGAATGGGTGGCCTCTCCCCTTTTCTCCCTCTGTGGTCGGGGACGTTCAGCCCTGGGTCAAATCCCGCCCTTTTGGGGTCCCACACTGAGACTCTCTGCATTTCCCCCCAAATTTCTCTCTTGCTTTTGACACCGCGGTTTCCTCTGGATGTTCCAAAGAGCTCGTTAGATCTTTTTAAGCTAAACGGTGCCGACCCTTTGGAGTCCCGTCTTTTTGTCTGCCCGTGTAAGGAGCTGCTTAAAACTTCGCTTCTGCCCCCCCCCCCCCCCCGGGCCTCTGAATCTGGCAAAGACAACCCCCTCTGCGTCTGTACCTAAATCAAGTTCAGGCGCCTGTGGGGTGCATTTTGCCCCCAAGAACCGTCCACGGGCCACGTGAAGCCTGGAAACGGCCCCAAATAGCGAAAATAAGTCAGAATGGGAAGCGGTTTGTTACTCTATTTTGATTTCCGTTTGATCCTGGATAAAGTACTCGCACGGCCATTTTCCTGCCATAGCTGCGGGTCTTGGACCCGGTCTCGGACGGCCATATCTGGTCTGCTCTCAAGACTTTGCCCCCTTCCTTAAATCCAGCCATGCGTCTGCTTTAGAGAAGGCACCATAAGAGCCGGCTCTGTAGGGTTGGGGCCAGTGTGCAAGCATTCTTGTTTCTCAACGTTTGAACCGTCCCCTGGCGTGCAAGAAATGTGGCTGCCGCCAGCCTCAGGAAGTGCCGGCCGTTGGGGAAACAGCCCAAACGGCTTTTCTCTTGGAAAAACCGGGGGCAGGAACCCTTCAATGGCTGTGCAGGTCTTTCCTTCCTGCCCAGTTGAGACTTTCCTTCTGGTTAATCCGTCCGTCTGTCTGTGCGTGGCCAAGCCCGGCCGTTAAGCTGTGACTTCACTGCCGTTTCCCACGTGGTTGCAAGCCAAATTCGGTGGGCTTCGCCACGAGGGTGATTGTGAAAGGGAGCTACCCAACCAAGCCTTGTGTTTGACCCGTAAATGTAAAAGAATGGGTTTTATCCACCCTAACCCCTGCCTTAAAACTCACACACAGACACTGAATTTAGGAACAAGTTTTCCGAGTTTTTTTTTTTTTTAATTTTTAAAGACAGAGTTGGGGAATTTTAAAAAAAAATGAAAGCAACAACCTTGTGCATGCGTGTAGAAAATTGTAAAATGTAAAATTGTTTTTTAATATATAAAATGTTGTTTTTACAGTTTTGCAGTGGTACTAAGCATTACAGCAATGTTAGGGTTTTGGGTTTTTTTTTTCATAAAAATAGGAAGTAAAACTGTACATTTTTAAAAAAAGAATAAACACCTTTTGGAAGTTCTGGTATTCTTTTTCTCTCCACTTCTATTACTGATTCCTTCTTGATTCCTAACAGGGAAAAATGGGATTGGCAGTGAAAACCAGTCGGGCGCCGGTAAAAGGTTCTGTCTGGCACCAAAGCCATTAAGAATTTACTTAGGTGCTTAAGGGCTGGATTGAAATGTCAGAGATCTGGGTTCAAATCATGCCACTGAGCTGTGAAGGGTTAGACCTGTTGCCGCTTCTTTGGCCTATCTCGTAGGGTCGTTATGGGGAACACCTCGAATCGATCACAAAGGTGCAAGAGGAATAAACATTGGTGTTCTGCATCAGGCCCTACTTCTAAGCAAAACATGGTTGGGGTGGAAGATGATCAAGAGGTAACCTGGGCCGTTCTGCTCTGTTCGCTTTCATCAAATTCGGTGGCATCGTTTTTATGTACTTGAGAGCGTTCAGCTCCTATTGGCCAAGGACTGTGTCTTCCCCAACCTCCAAACCTCTTGGCTGTTCCTGGCTTTCAGAAGCTCGGGTGGTGTTTAGTCTCTAATGACCACAGTTCATTAACTGGTTAATTAAGCACCATTCCAAGCAAGGCAACATGCAAGGCTGGGAGGGGGTGGCCAGGCAGGCGAGCGATCAAGAAACGGGTCATGTGGGTAAACCCAGGGGGGCAAAAGTTACAGGAAGTCCGCTCTTCTGTGCCATTGGAGGAAATTGCCTTTTTTAACAAAACAGAAAAGCACCGATTGGAGCCACTGCTTAGTTTTTCTCTGTGGAAGCCCTTGCAAAATATATTGATTAAAAATTTGGGCCCCCAGGAGGCACCAAAGGGGCTTTTTCGATTTAAAAAAACAACCCTTACATTTTTGGAAGAAAACTTTCAGGCAGGAATAATCTCTCCAAAGGGAGTGTGATTTGAAATGCATACATTGGGCATATTTTGTGGGGGGCTTCCCCGTCCCCAGCCCCATGATTGTCTAGGCACTGCCTGACACACACACACCCCTCCAGCAAGACTAGAAATAACCATTTCTGGAAGTCATTTTTGGGTTTTTCTGGAAGCACAGCTGGATTTCCTGCAGGATGAAAGGTGTGTGAGGCATACCCTTGCTTCAAGAGGAAAAAAAATCTGGATTTCATCTTTATTTTTTTTTATATTTTATTTTTAAATAATTGGTTTTATTTGATTTTCCCTATTTGCCCTCCCTGCTTCAGCTATGGCCTGGGGGCAGCCCGGTGCTTTGCTTGAAGATCCATTTTAAAAGCGTTCTGCTGCACCATATGAAGAAAACGTGGTTTAGGGAAGGGTCGATTTTCGTGGCACCTTTCGGAGCGTGGAATGGATTGGAGACACGAGGGGGTTTCCCCCTAAGATGTGGGCGTGCTTTTTTCCTAACCACGTTTTTGGAGATGTTGTGTCAGAACCAGCACCCTTCCGGCACCGGAGATCTCTTCGTGATCCAGAAACCCGAGAGGACCTGATCCAGGAAGCGAGGTTCATCCCTGGCTCGGGGGTTGATCCGGCGCCTCTAGGATTTCTGTGTCTCTGCAGCTGGTTAAGGCTTCCGTGGTTTGTAGGGTCTCCTCGGGGACCAGCGTGAAAGCCTGCAGAGGGGAGAGCAAAGCTGTTTTTGTCTGTGAATTGGTGGCCTTAATAATAAGACGACGTGGGAGCCTGTCCTAAAGACGTCTCTGTTCTTGTGAAGGTTAAGATGCTGGAATGCCACCGATGGGAGAGGGTCCCCTACGAACCTTCAGTGGGCTGGACTAAGTGACCTCCTGGTGTCCCGTCCAGTTCTGGGATTCCAGAGAAGGAAGCAGGTCTTCAGCCTCCTTCCCCGGGAAGTATAAACCCAAATTACCTCTGGGGGGAAGCTCCTGTGCGCCGCAGCCACGTAGCCCTCCTGATCGGAGTCTGCAAAGCAGAGTTCAGGATCAGCAAAGCGTCCATAGCTGCCTCACTGAGCCCAACGCACCCCAAGACGCCGTAGGGTCCCTTTCCAGCTCTGCCGTTCTAAGAGGAAGCCTCCCCCCGAGTAGGCCCATTGAAATCAATGGGACTCACAAAAATGTTGGCTCGCCAAATCCCCGCTCCTTCCACGGGACTACTCTTGATGCAGCTTACGATGGGATCTGGGCCATGATAAGACGAAAAGGCAGGGGGAATGTGCAGGGATAATAAAATGCCTCTTATGGAAAAGAATTAAAAACATTACAAAAAGACCTTTTTTAGAAAAAAGGGGGGAAATTGTTGGGAGTCTTTGCAACCTCGCATGCTGCCTTTAGTAGGTGTGGCTGGGAGGGACCTTTTCTGGGCTGGTGTGGTTGTCAATCTATCCAGCACAAACCAATTGTTCCTTCCCTGCCTCTGAATTCCAAGAGAGCTCCGCCTCTCTGCTCAGTGGCTTTTTCCTCCCTTTCTGTGCTTAGTAGTCTGAGTTGTCTGTTGGAAACAGCCAGTTAGTTTGTTGACGTCTTTTGCTCAGAGCAGTCATGTTTTCTCAGTTTGCTACTTGATCTGTTCAACTGTAAGTAAATGAATTCTTTTCTCCTCCTAATGTCCCCGAGTAAGTTATTGAGATTGTAAGTGCCAGTTAATGAAAAAATGGGGTGGGCTAATCTGGGGAACTTCAAGCTATTCTCCTCTGTGAATCCCTGCACTTCTCCTGCGCAGCGAGAGGAATTTAACTAAAAAAATTAAAAACTTTGCAACATTTTGTTGTTAAAAATGTCATCCTCCTCCTCCTTTAAAAGCAAATCCTTCCCAGCTGTGAAGCCAAAAAAGGGTCGGGGATCAGGATGGGACGGGAGTCATTTGAGAGTTCTCCTACCTGAGGGTTCGTTGAGGGAAATGGTTCCACTGCGGCGCCCTGCATCCAGAGGAAAAAAGGACATTTTATCAAATTAATACAGGAGAAAAAATAATACCGCAATCATGTTCGCAACTTTTCCAGTCAAAGCCTTGCTTTTCTTCCTTAATACATGCATGCTTTTTTTAAAAAATGTTTCTGGGTGCTTTTTCCCAATGTTCTGCTATTTTTTTCCTTCTAGAGGGGCAACGGTTTGTTTTAGAGAAGCGTAAAATTATATTTCTCGGAGCAATAGAGCTCCGTGGGTAACCAATGACTACCTGGGAAGTCAGGGGATGAGAGTTCGAGTCCCCTACCATGCCTCCCGGGAGAGGGCCCAGCCGAGATCATCCAGAGGGACCCTGTGTGGCCGGTGGGTCAAGGAACTGGGAAAACCCAAGCCCTTTAGACCTAGTAAATCTCAAGAGGGTCGACAGCTCAATGGTTCAGGTCTTTGCCTGCGGAACCAGAGGTTGGGAGTTCGAATCCCCTCTGTGCCTCCTTCACAGGGGCTGGACCTGATGATCTATAAAGTCCCTTCCAGCTCTGCAGTTCTAAGTTGGTGATGCTGATGATAACACCAGCGTTGATTTGAGGGTACATAAGTACTATTAAAAAAAACAGAGGGTGTCCTTTTAAAAACCAGAAGCGTTTCCAACAAAATTTCCACCTACTGGAAAAGTTTTGTCTGCCTGTGAACCAAAGTTTTCTCCAAGCTGTTGCAAAATTCAGGATGTCAATGTCCTTGCTGACTCCTAACTTTCTAATACTTTAATCTTGGACCCCATGTTTGCTTCTTGGTTTCTTTTTATGGTAATACCTGTGATTTCATTTACTG